>OY998180.1:39556810-40290737 GCA_963921935.1 Galeruca laticollis | reverse complement strand
TGATAACGCGGACTAGAAATGAGATTTTTAGCACCATAACGACCATCATGGGAAGATACAAATTCTATGATTGCATATACATTCCTTACATTTTATGTAACACACAGCAGGTGAAATCTTTTTGACCCTCCGAGAATGTCATTGTTATTTTTCATATAAAATCTTACCTGCCCGTCGACCGTAAATTCTCTCTCCTATACAGACAAATCACAATATTTGAATAAAATTTTGTGAGTTCCATTACTAAAATTGTTAGTTTTGTAATCATGTTGTCGAAAGTGTTGTCACATTTCGGTATAATAATCCGTGCCTGAAGAGCGTAGTCTTACTGGGACTTGGGTAAAGCATATAACAGTTTAATTTTAAGAATTTACAAATACAGAAAATCATATAACTATATTAAATGAATATACAAATAACGTGATTAAATTATAAATAGCTATAATGTCTTTGAAAATTATCAATATCGCCATCAGTATCATACGTCCCTCTAAATATTTGGGGTGATTCATAATGAAATTCGGAAATACAAGATTCCTGATATTTTGTTTCAAAGAGTACTGTTTGATACCAAAAATGTCAAACGTATAACGGTGATGCATGTCTGGTGCCTCTGTGGTGTATGTGTGCTAACCCTGTGATGTGTGTCTGCTGTCCCTCTGCTTGAGTTGTAAAGTTGGTTCTTCTTTCACCACATCTATGATAAAAATGACATTCAGTGTATGACAAAGTTGTGAAATCATTGCTTCATTTTGTTGTTTTCTTGGAAAATAATTCATATAAACCGAGTGTCGCAGTAAATTTGTTAGTACTAGCACTGTCAAACAGACTTCTGATGTGAGTCTGGGGTGTGTTTGTTATCCCTTCTGTTACCCCTCTGCTATCTATCTGATAGACTTCTGATGTGTGTTATCCGTTTAATAATATAATGAGTCACATCATATTTTACTATAGTGTAGTCGTACGAGCAACAAATCTCAAGCATGCAAACGCTTTGAGTGTCCTCTGTTGTCGAATAAAGTGGATTTGCTATCATTGTCGTTGTCGTTCTAGTAACATCCTGTATGTGGAAATAATCTACCAATGCGGTTTGTTCGATGAAAATTTGAGCAATAATAGCAGAGATTCATTGTAACGTCCTTATCTTTATATACCCTGTGGCATCTTTATGAAAAAAGTCGGTATTTTTATGACTACGACCTGTATATATAAAAAATACGGTATCTTTATGACTACACCCTGTATAAAATCGCATCTTTTTATGACTACACTCTGTATATATGAACATCACATCTTTTTGACTACACCTGTATATAAAGAAAAATGGTATGTTTTATGACCACACCCTGTATAAAAAATGTGGTATCTGTATGTACGATGATGGTTTCTCAGTATCATATTCAGACATATATTTGTTATAATTTACGTAGACATCCCGCTCAAAATCGTCTTCTCAAATCAACCACTATACAGAATATTGTCATTCAAATATTTTAATGCGTTCCCTACCTGTATCCCAATGAAAGAATGCAGTTGGATTTTACCAAGAATGATTACAATGGGGCATATTTCAACTATACTGAATTTTATCCTAGCTATATGAATTCGACACAGAAGCGTCCTCTGTTGGATTATTCCTCATTCAAGAAGCGTGCATTGTTTGTTTATCACATTTTGGTACAATAATCGGTGGTTTATTATTAACGTTTCAAATTATACCAATATTTCAGAATATCTATTTTAATGAAAAGTAATATTCAATAAAACTGTACCTCTAAGTTGTGTAATTATCGCTTCAAGATTTTTCTATTTGCATTGCATTCTTTTTGAAGAGCGGCTTAATTATATTAAGTGAATAAATTATAAATAGCTATAATGTCTATGAAAATTATCAATATCGCCATCAGTATCATACGTCCCTTTAAATATTTGGGGTGATGCATAATGAAATTCGGAAATACAAGATTCCTGATATTTTTTTTTAAAAGAGTACTGTTTGATGCCAAAAATGTTAAACGTATAACGTGGCGAATGTCTGGTGCCTCTGTGGTGTATGTGTGCTAACCCTGTGATGTGTGTCTGCTTGAGTGGTAAAGTTGGCTCCTTGTTTCACCGCATCTATAATAAAAATGACATCCAGTGTATGACAAAGTTGTGAAATCATTGCTTCAAGATTTTTCTATTAGCGTAGCATTCTTTTTGAAGAGCGGCTTAATTATATCAATTTAGTTGGGTGCAAGCCTGATGTCTTAGATGTTATCTTCTATCATGATAGATATCCGTTAATATCAGTATCTGCAAATATGTTGCTCTTTTGTTTGTTTCTTGGAAAATAATTCATATAAACCGAGTGTTGCAGTAAATTTGTTAGTACCAGCGCAGTCAAACTGATGTGGGTCTGAGGTGTGTTTGTTATCCATTCTGTTAACCCTCTGCTATCTGTCTGATAGACTTCTGATGTGTGTTATCTGTCTAATAATATATTAAGTCACGGCATATTTTACTATAATGTAGTCGTACGAGCAACAAATTTCAAGCATGCGAAGCTTTGGGTGTCCTCTGCTGTCGAATAAAGTGGATTTGCTGTCGTTGTCGTCGTTGTCGTCGGTGTCATCGTTATCGTTGTCATCGTTGTCATCATTGTTGTTATCGTTAATGTTGTGGTTGTCGTGGTCGTTCTAGTAACATCGTGTGTGTGAAAATAATCTACCAATGCAGTTTGTCAGATGAAAATTTGAGCAGTAATAGCAGAGATTCATTGTAATGTCCTTATCTTTATATACCCTGTGGCATCTTTTATGAAAAAATACGGTGTTTTTATGACTACAACCTGTGTATATAAAAAATACGGTACTTTATGACTACACCCAGTATAAAATTGCATCTTTTTATGACTACGCACTGTATATATGGATTCTTTTATGACTACACTCTGTATATATGAACATCACATCTTTTTTGACTATACCCTGTATATAAGGACAAATGGCATCTTTTATGATCACACCCTGTATAAAAAATGCAGTATTTTTATTACTATACTCTGTGTAAAATCACATCTTTTATGACTACACCGGTATATAAAGAGCGCAAGGATGCTTTGCATATTATTGCGATAAAAATGCACTTTTACACTCGTATGTTGATTGAAGCCATCGCTTTTAATTCTGAAATTTAGAAGTCCCAATCAAAATCCTTGAGATTGTCACTAAAAATAATATGTGATTTTTCTATGATTACCTACTTATGAAGGATTCTGAATATACTCAACTGCTTGACGCATTGTTTTTGATTCACATGTTCTAGCGACTAAAATGATATTAGTACAAGGGAGTATTGAAGAAAAAATTGAAAAAATTACATCGTATGGTGAAATCAGACTCTCTGTATCTTATACAGTTAGATTTCAAAACTAAGATATAGTGGAGCCCTTATGGCGGAGATGTAACGGCGAAGGCTGGGAACGATGAGGTCCCGGGTTCGAATCTCACTCAAGGCAAACATTTTTTTCGATGCACAAACGGATAAAAAATGGACGACAGAAAAATAGAAATCTGTAATCTACTGGAATAAAAATTTAAAAAAGAAATCTGCCGACTGAAAAATGGACGACAGAAAAATAGAAATCTGTAATCTACTGGAATAAAAATTTAAAAAAGAAATCTGCCTACTGAAAAATAGACGACAGAAATCTGTAATCGCCGACAGCGACACCAGCGCCACCGTCGACTAGCGGACGTTTTTCGAAGTAGTGGCTCAGAACCCTTATAGCTACACTACTCATGACCAACCATAATAAAAAAATCCATCCCATAACAGAACAAGATCAATAACGATCAAATTTCAAAAGACAAACCATAATTATTTTCCTCCTACACTTCACATTACAAAGACGCATTCAAAAAGTCCTTTTTGTTTAGTTTAACGTCCATCCGAGAAACGAACGCCTCCACTACCATCTGTTGAGAACATACGATTTTATCGATCATTGATCTATCTTGATAAAAATTCCAGTGATTCAGACGTGACATTAGAAAACTTAATGTGTCATGAAAAATTCCTGTAAGAACCTATTTTATCATCAGTAAAAACCCATCAGTGTGAAAAACTCTAAAAAACATTGAAAGCTAGGACATGGAGACTATATAGAAAATTATCTTTCCCACCTTGCCATCAGCAAGAGTTTTCACACCATAATTAACATAATTATTCCAACAAGGAAAAATAAAAGGCAACTAATCTAGGAATCAAACATTTTTGACTAGGAGGCCTTTGACTTGTGGAAAACGTGCGCTACATTTCCCGTACAAGTGAGCTTGAAACGGTCGGAAATAAAAAATATTATAACTGATTTGACATCAACATCAGCCGAACAAAATTGCCAACATAAAGTGTTGACATATTCTTTGATTTGTAAAATGACAACGTATCAGAATAAAAAAATATTCTCAAATACTAATTTTTATTATTGAAATGCCATTATTCCAAAAATATATCATAGAACAAAATTAACCAGCTATACAAAACTGATGTATGGTCAGTTTCAAACTAGTAGTGGACAAATTAACAGAATTGTTCTACTGTCAATGAATACATACAAAAAATAATGTTATTGTATTTTTATAATGCTACAATGAACATAAAGCTATTTTCTAACTACATACTACACTGTGGAATTTTTGATAATGTTTCCCAAATTGAACGCAAAAACTGTAATTTATTGTGTCTTATTGAAAATGATGTGTTCACTGAAAATGGAGGAGGTTTTTTAAAATTAAATTTGTAATCAAATTGGCAGCTAGTAAATACTTTATTATTTTACTTCGATATTTCTCTTGAATAAGATTATTTTCAATTCCATGCTAACATACTCATTTTGAAGGCACTAAGACTTTTATTTTTCGTTTTATAAAAGATCATTCCAATCGAAAGTGAAATTTATTTAGTGTTTTTAAATGAAACTCACGGTCTCTTGTTAATTCCACAATATAATACAAGTTATTGAAAATTCTAAAAAATTGACAATTGTTTCGATAAATCAATATTTATTATGATATTGGTTTATCGAAACAATTGTCAATTTTTTAGAATTTTCAATAACTTTTATTATATTTGGAATTAACCAGAGACCGTGAGTGTCATTTAAAAACACTAATATGAGCATATTCCACGAAGTAAGGGTCGAGACAGTTAATTTCATGAAATTTATTTGTTTTATTGCAATGGTTGTAAGCCATAAATTGTTTCAATGTTGTTTAGAATTGTTCAAATACTTCCTGCGATTGTAGAAACCCATAATACATTGTATTTTTTAACAATACAATTGAAAGAACTGAAATCGAAAAAAAGGCATAAAGATAAACAGAAGCGATGGTGAGATAAATCTTCGGAAAACAGAAGTTAAAATGAATGGGCGATTGCCGCAAAAACCGAAAAAAGGAAGCTGCATCTCACCACAGAGTGCTCTACTAGAAACATTAAGTTGGGTAAGGGCTAAGAGGTTATTTAAAAATCCATCTCCGCTCCAACATTTTCAAGTAGCCATAAGAGCCATAAGTATTTAAATGGAAAGCGAGTCGTTTAAATTTTAATAATATAAACGGCAGAATGTCAATAAGTGACTTAAACTGCTCTTTTCATCTGATTTATTATGCATTCATGAATTTTCGAACAATTGCTTCCATAAATATTTTACTTATATCAGAAAAGCTTCGTTATAATTTGAATTTCCAGCAAACAAGTTTTTCCATAAAGGGGTGGATATTATTCAATGTACAGGGTGCAGACATGATGCAAATAAGCTCATTATTTTTTGTTTATTGAATAGATACATATTCTGATATTTTCCGCAGAGTATTCAACCTATTTAATTGAGGGTAAGTTAATTGCAATCACAACTATAATTCTACTCAGATTGGTCTGAAATAAGGCTCTAAAATTGATAAAACTTATGAATCATTTCATAACATATAACATGCATAACAATCTTGTGAGGATTTTATTAAAAGCACAATATTATCAAAAATGTATTAGAGTATAGAAAGAGTTGCTCCTACATTAGCATGGAATCAACATAGCCAAACAGATTTCTTCTGAATAGCTCTAAACACTTCACTTCTAAAATATTTTTTCTTAGAAACACCACAACTGGATAACATATGTTTATAATCAGAAGCATTATTTGCAGAAGTACATTATTATGCATAGATAAGGTGCAGTTTTATACTATCAAGAGGTATTTTTCATCGTTCTGCTAGTTATTAGGATGTTTTAATCGTAATATCCAACGCGTCCACAACATCCAGTGTCAATGTTGTAGGGTAGAGGACGAATATTTTAGATGAACCTAAAAGCACCCATCCTTTGATGAAATTCCGATCATATTTATAAAAAAGGTGGGGTAAAATTTCAACTTGAACTCCACATTGCGATCAGCATTGTCTTCGGAATTTATTTTTGGAAGCGTCGATGGTTGTTAATTTGTTAAATTGAAAATATGGTGAGATGGTGTATTAATCTTAATAGTACCAAACGGCTCACAAATATATCGCAGTCATACAATTTTTGTGACAACTCCAAAAATAAGAATTTTTTTCACTTGTCTGATTACCTATCTATAAATTACAATTAAATTCAAGCGCCTATAAAAATGTACTTTGTTAAAATTTATACATTCTGATCTGTAATTACTTTTGTTCACTGGAGTACTTATGTACCCCACATTGTAATTGAAGCGTGTGAATTATGATGGCAACGTTAAATTAGCCCACATAAATACCTTCACATACGCCGATATGGTGGAACGCGTATTTATTCTGGAGACAGTAATAAGTTTTGTCACATTTGTCACCTATCACCACATGAAGTTTTACCCGAACAAATGTAGGAACTTTCTAGGTTATATTGTTTTGTATAGATTTTTCCAAAACTTAGTGAGAACTTTAAATTTCCTTTCAAAATAAACTTACAGATGATGAGTATATTAGAGATAGATGAGATTGATTACTGTTTCAACGATTTAGCTTTAGAAGGTTCTGCGATCGACATAGAAGATACTGATGTAGTATACGAAATTAAAGAAGTCGATGACCTTATGGGTATTGGTGACGGCGATGTTTCAAATCCTCCTGATTTAGTCAGCAAGTCCAATACTTCTAAGGACTACATAGATCTACATTACATTTCAAAAGATGAATCTAAATGGGCCTAAATAATTTATTAGAATAGAATTGAAGTGTTGAATCTCAAAAAAGAAAAAAAATATTTCTTTAATAAGAGAAGAAACGGAAGCTTCTTTGGCATTCTTTTTATTTTTGGGGCTACTCATGGTAACAAGGAACCCATATTATAAGTTCTATGGGGCCAAAATCCAGCTTTGTGCTATCCAATAGTGCCAACTTTGATGATATTCGATAATTTTGAAACCCGTCAAGAGAGAAAAATCACCGACAAATTAGCCCCAATACTGTTCTCTTTGTTTCTAGTTGTTAAAGTTGATTAAGGTTAATGTGATATTTCAATTCAGTTGAAATTGCAGTTGTTATGAAACAAGTATTACCCGCATATATAAATGTTGTAACCCTCGGTGAGGTAGTAAAATCGTGGGTGAAGATGGAGTTTAGGAAAAATTATAAGACTGACCCGTGAGAAACTTTATATTGTTAGATACACCCAATATATGGTACGTGTCTTATTAGATACAAAAAGGAAAAATAAGAGTTTTGTCTATATTCCATGAAAGCGCTTTCATTATCGAAAACTGTTGATGGAAGTGTAAATGAATATTCTCTAAAATACAAATAATAAGACTTAGTCTTATGATATATGCTGTATCGTGATAATCAATAAAACAGCCCTTTTCCTATTAAAAATCTAATAGGTTATGGGCCCAGATTATGAATACGGTGTTCTACTTTCGGTTTCGTGTTTGTGTTGGTTGGTATTAACTTTATTGATTGTGGATACCAATAAAAGCCGTCGTAATATTAGATAGTTTCATGGTGTACATTATAGTATTCGGAAATTTCGTTTAAGAGCCATACTGTCAGAAGAAGAAGCATTAAAAATGATTAACAAGGCGGCTCCGAGGCGGATAGGTAATAGGAAAAAGTCGAGCGCCTAGCCAACAGTATCATAACTGATTGATTGTGTGATACAATTATAGGTATCGTTACAGAAGAAGCACGAAATCATTGAAAAACTAGATAATATCTATGAAAGAAAAAGCCCGGCAACACTTTTATCAGTTCAAAAGAAAATAATAAGCTTATAATTTAAAGGTGATATGAAATTGGCAAAACATTTCCTATTGAACTAATGATTGAGCTGTTAGCTGCTGGAGGAAATTTAACTGAAATGTCGAAAATAACTCACCTCCTTCTCACCCTACCATCATTACAAAACGAAAGTAGTAATACCAGTAGTAAAGTATTACATGTAGAACAGCAACAAACTTAAAAATTCTTTACTACGAATAAAAATCAACCGGGCAGCTTCATTTCCATATAAAGAACAGACATTGAGGACAAAAAACCATAAAATAAAATGTTCACAAAAAAGTCAGTATAAAGGTGAAGAACCTCGTGAACGTACTTTACGAACAATTCATACCGAACTAGGTAGTGAAAAGAGTTTTCCCTTCATTGTGGAAAATACAGCTCTTCAGGCAAATGAAACAGAAAAACATTTAACATTAATATTGGACTCTGGTGCTACGCGCCATATTGTGAACCAAGCGAATTAGTTTACAACATTCAAGAAGTTGGACCATCCCGTTAAAATTTCAGTTGCAGAAGTTGGAGTCTCAATTACAATTACAACGACGTTAAAAGGAACCATCAACGTTACAACTGAATATGGCATGACTGGTATTCAGGAGGACGTCCTGCATGCTGCGTACATCCCGTTATGAGAAAACTGCGTTCTAAACAATTGCAAGATATTTGGAACTGATGCCGTGTCCTGCATAATTGGAGGAATATCCGATATAATTGTTAAGACAGGCGCTACCGCAGGGAATCATCAAACTCCTGAATCGTTATATGGCTACTTGAGTACCTTAAGTTTCTTGCCAACTACTTCGACACCCAATAAAACCTTCTTAAAACACAATCCGAAACCAAAACACCGACAATTCACAAGATCTTCGGACATGACATTTCCTTACCAACGATCAAATAATATAACTTGCTACAGGTGCAACAAACCTGGACACACCGCAAACGTTTGTCAACAGCCCGATAAGAGGAAGTGTAATTTCTGTCAACGAAATGGACATTCTGAGGACGACTGTTTTTCGAAGAAAAAAACACAGAAAACAAAACCGACCATCTGACTAGTAACTGAGGAAACAAATAAGAAATTTTATAAAAATATTCTGGTTAATGACATTTCATCTTTAGCGTATTTTGATTTGGGTAGTTCATGTAGTACCATTTGTATAGCCGAGGCTGAACGAATTAGTTTACCAATTGATATAACTAGCACTATTATGCTTCATGGTTATGGTGATGGAAAGATATCTACACTAGGAGTGGTTGATTTTGTCATCACCATGGATGAAGTTAGAGAAGTAATTACCGCTCATGTGGTACCCAATTCAGCTCAAGATGTCCCAATTTTGATAGGAAGAAACTTAACTGAGAAACCTAGCATATTGGTAATTAAGAATGACGTGTCACTACAATTTTTCAAACGCTCACAAGAATCACAATTAGCCGCAATAGAAACCAGCCAAAGAAAATCCAAAATAATCCTACGCATTACCGAAAATTTCACAGTGTTGCCAGACCACTGTGGAAATGTACCCATATATGGTGATGGATTCGAGGGAGATGTATTTGTCGAAGCTAGCATCAGGTCTCCAGAAAACAACGACTATTGCATTCCTCATACCGTATTATCACTTAAGAAAAATGTTTGCTCAGTGATACCGTGTATCAACTTAGCAGACAGAAGCATTACTTTAAAGAAAGGCACCATTTTCGCAAGGGGATGGCCTTGTATCGAAGAATTAGAAGAGCCTCTTGAGAAAATAATGTCAATCGAAGGAAGGGAAGTATCACTCTTGCCGTTAGAAGATGTTCAGGTCGGCCCAATCGACGATGAACACAAACTTCAACTATTCAATCTTTTAAATGAGTTTCGAGATTGTTTTGCTCTCGATACAAGTGAACTTGGTTGTGCAAGATCAGCCACCATGACAATCACATTGAATAACGACAAACCATTCACATACAGACCATACAGAATGTCAAAATCTGAGCAAAACGTAGTCAAAGATATTGTCGACGACTTACTACTGAATAAAATAATACGAGAGTCTGACTTACAATATGCTTCTCCTGTGTTATTAGTTAAAAAGAAAAATGGAGAACAAAGACTTTGTGGGGATTACCGCAAACTGAACTCATTTACTGTGAAAGATAATCATCCATTACCACGGATAGATGATCAACTACAGAAAGGAAACTATTTTATAAGCCTAGATTTAAGATCAGGATATCACCAAGTACCAATTGAAGAGTCTTCGAAACAATATACTGCCTTCGTAACTGCTGAAGGTCAATATGAATATAATAAAGTGCCTTTTGGATTGTCTAATGCTCCAAGAGTATTTCAAAGATTGATGACTAAAGTCATAAAACCTATCAGAGAAGAGTCTGCGTTATACTTAGATGATGTTCTTTTATTTGGGAGAACTATAGAAGAAACCTTGAACGTTTTTAGAAAATCATTAGAAATTTTTAGAAATGAAGGACTAACACTAAATTTAAAGAAATGCACTTTTCTCAAAACATCGGTAACTTATCTTGGATTCGAAATAGAAAAAGGAACGGTTAAACCTGGTAGTGAGAAAATTGAAGCTGTTGAAAATTTTCCGATTCCAAAATCCGTTCACAACATTCGCCATTTTATGGGCCTCACAGGTTACTTTCGGCACTTTGTAAAAGGATACGCTATCATAACTAGACCTTTAACAAACTTAATAAAAAATCGGTAAAATGGAAATGGGGCGATGAAGAAGAGCATTTACCAAGCTCAAAGAAATTTTAGTGAGTCAACCGGTCTTGAATTTATTTGACCCGGATGCAAAAACCGAAGTCCATACAGATGCGAGTCAGTTGGGTTTAGGTGGTATTTTACTACAACGGAGTAATCAAGACGACAAACTACACCCAGTCGCGTACTACAGCAGGCAAACTTCTGAAGCGGAACAGAGGTATCACTCTCATGAGCTCGAAACATTGGCAGTTGTGGAAAGTTTGAGAAAATTTAGAAGTTATATTTTAGGTATACCATTTACTGTTATAACCGATTGTAACTCACTTAAAGCAACGAGTAATAAGAAACAACTAGTCCCTAGAACTGCAAGATGGTGGTTAGAATTGCAAGAATATAATTTCGAAGTTCAATATAGACCCGGAAATAGAATGAACCATGTGGACGCACTAAGTCGTAATCCGGATGTAACCACACAAACTGAATGCGAAGTTATTTTCCGAATTGAAGAAGCAGATTGGATTTTGTCGGGACAATTGACAGACGACAAAATCAAGGAAATTCGTCAAATATTAACCAAACCGCCAGTGCTAGAATATGAAAAGTACATTTACAAAAATTATTGTTTACGAGATGGACGAATCTATAGAACAACTGCTAGAGGTTTATTATGGGTAGTACCACAAGGAATGAGACAAAGAGTATTAAAAACAGCTCACGATGATTTCGGACATTCTGGTGTGGAGAGAACACTACATCGTTTATGTGAGAGCTATTGGTTCCCTAGAATGCGTAAATATGTTGAGAAATATATTTCTTGTTGCATTCCTTGTCTTTACAACAAGCGCAATTCTGGTAAAAAGGAAGGATTTTTACACCCAATCCCAAAAGGTGTTCAGCCACTCTCTACCTTCCATGTTGATCATCTAGGACCATTTCCAAAATCGAGGAGATCTAACACCTACCTAATAGTCGGAATTGATGCTTTCACAAAATTTGCTTTACTACGTGCCGTTAGGTCCACCAAGACAAAATACGTGGTGGAATATTTCAAAGATATTTTTGCTACTTATGGTTCACCTAAAACTTTAATATCCGATCAAGGTAGTTGCTTCACTTCAAAACATTTTAAGTCCTTCTGTAAACAAAACAACATACGTCATATTTTCAATGCAGTAGCAACACCAAGGGCAAATGGACAGGTAAAACGATTAAATCGTACAATACTATCAGCATTATTACCATAGGTTCCAGAGGAGGAGTTATGGGATCAATACGTTCGATATGTACAATTCTCAATTAACAACGTACCCAATAAGTCTACAGGAAAAACACCTAGCCAACTACTGTTTGGTTATATACCGCGTGGTGGAAATGATTATTTACTAAAAGATGAAATACAACAAATTCCACAGTTAATTGAAGATTTAATCAATATCCGACAAGAAGCTTCCAATAAGATGATTTCAGCACAAACGAAACAAAAGACCAATTTTGATAGGAAACGAAAAAAAGCCAAACTTTATAAAGAAGGTGATTTAGTAGTTATCATGAAACAAACGCCAGCAACTGGAACAAGTCGTAAACTAGCATCAAATTACTCGGGTCCAATGGTCATTAAAAAAAAATTACCAAATGACCGATATATAGTTAAAGATATGGCAGGGTCACATCGCACATTAAGATCATCCAAATATGAGAAGACAATTGCAGTAGATCGCATAAGAGCTTGGTGTCCAGCTGGAGGAGTTTCCGATGACACTGGAAGTGAAAGCGATGGGGATGGAGTTGTTCTTTCTTCTTCTGGAGAAGAGGAAGCAGCATTGAAGTAGGACTTGTATCTCGAGGCGAGATATTTGCAGGACTGTAAGAATATTTATTTATTATTTTAGTATGTGTATTAGACTTGATAGTTTTAAAGCAAACATGGGTTACGGTAACAGTCTTGAAATACTTGAAATATACATTTCTGATAAGCGAGAACCCTTAGATAATTTATGGGCCATGTGGAAGATAAAATATCGTCGTATATTGAAATACTTAAAATATACATTTCTGATAAGCGAGAACCCTTAGATAATTTATGGGCCATGTGGAAGATAACATATCGTCTGTTGATGAAAGTTGTAGGAATATTATATAATCTTAAGGGTCGCTTGAAAGAGTTTCTAGGCACAATTTGAAATTACCCATCGTACAGAGAAGGTGGTTCACTTTACAAATATAGTGGAAAGATAAATTATTTGCGTGTGAGTGTGTTCTTCGAAATTTTGCTGTTCGAACTGTTGTAGGTGAGTTTTCTCACGAGTAATTAAGTTTTATCCATTAGCATTTGATTTATTTCACAATTAAGTAATTTTATTGAATTAAATTAAATATTATTACCAATTAATATTTTGAAGTCAATTTGATAAACTCTGATTTGGAAAACCTTATTTTTGAAGTTTACAGGGTTGTATTATTTGATTAAAAGGTATTTCAGAAAGTACTTATATATTTTTACCTACGAGGTATATGAAAAATAAAGTGATTAGTAATATTACATTGTTTGTTCCGGCGCAGTACATTGCGGTCAGTGTATGCGTTTGTGTTTGGATTACTGTGGTCAGTTTTCCAGGGGTCGTACTGTGGTTTGTACGAGCTAGTGACATTGCGGTCAGTGTGCTAGTTTTCACACTGCTGTAGCACGAGAATGACTGTTTAATATTCTTGTTGCTATAATTAGTGTTGTTGCCCTGTTTTGTTTTATCGATCGATAGTTGGACACTGCGGTCAGTGTCGACGGAATGGAGAATTAATATTTGGTCAGTTCTATCAAATGGAAATTAAGCCAATAAGTTCTTGACATGAATCAACTTTATTATTGATGTTTTCTAGCTGAATATGACTGAGAAAGATAATGATTTTAATTATTTACCAATGCCAATTTTTAATTACTTTCTTTAATTTAAAAATACTTTTGGTAGACTTAATTGCTCATCAGTTTCTTTTCAATTTCAGGTACGACATCTCATATCTGCCTCTGCCCTAGTACTTAAGTATTTTTTTATTTTACATTATTAATATTGTATTTACTACATTTTCTTTTAATTATATTATATATCATAATATGGATTTATTTATATCTCATATTTAATTATTTTTATTTATTCAAATTTATCTGCTTACATTTGCGTATACCCGATGGGTTTCAAATCTGCAAATTAAATAAATCATTATACGGTATGAAGTAGACTACCCGAACGTGATTTACGCGTTTTGACGGTATATCACAAAAACATGGCTTAAAAAATTCGTCGGTAGAGCGATGTTCATATTCCTTGGATAAAGGTTACATTAGTAAGAATATTTATATAGTAATACAGGTCAATGATCTATTAATCGTCACAGCTGACATAAATACTTTGATAAGTTCTTAAAATTATTATTTAAAGAATCAGTTCAGTATGGAAGATATGCAAAAATTGAAGCTTTTTCTAGGTACTAAAGTCGAACGAAATAAAGATACAATTACGTTAGATCAGGGTTCATATTTCATAACCGATTCAAATAAATATAATGTGACCGATTCTAAGCCAGTTAATAGGCCATTGCTCAATAAATTAAATTATGTTGACTTAAATTCCGATATAAATATTGATGCCTCTGGTCGAAATTTAATAGGTTATTTAATGTGTGTAATGTTATGTAAAAGACCAGATATCTGTACAGCTATTAATTGATTAAGTAGATATCAAACTAAAAATAATAGAGAATTTTGGCAATGCTTTAAAAGTATTTTAAGATACATTAAAAGTACATTAGAACTTAAATTAGTTCATAAACAATATCAATTTAATCATATTTTGGTAGCATATGTAGACTCCGATTGGGGTAATAATGGGATTGGGGTAATAAGGATCGTAGAAGTACAACAGGCTATATTTTTGAATTATTAAAAAATTGTACAATTTGTCGGAATACTAAAAGACCAAATTCTGTAACAGCTTCATCTACTGAAACTGAATATGTGGCAATTTTTGAAGGTGTAAGAGAAGCTTTATGGCTTCAATCCCTTTTAAGAGGTATTAATTTTAATATAACACATACTATAATAATTACATATAAAGACAATCATGGTTGCATTGCAATAGCTAATAATCCTGTTTTTCATAAACGATCTAAACACATATCAAATATCATTTTACAAGAGAACAAGTAAATAAAGATGTGGTAATTTTAAAACAGGAAACCAACTAGCAGATGCTCTGAACAAATCTCTGCCTTTTCCTAAGTTCCAGGTATTACATTTTATAATGGGCTTGAGGGACTTCTCAAGGCATAGATAATGCGATTAATTGTTAATATTTTGGGTCTGATTGGTATTTTCTTTTGGGGTTTTCCCAATCCGTGCAACTAATGTTGAATGATAACAACGTTTCCCCAAAATAATATGAGCATATTAATTTGAATTAATTATCAATAGGTTTTTCTCTCTACTTTTCTCTGTTTGACTAGGACTGTTAGATACCCCCTATATATATATATATATATATATATATATATATATATATATATATATATATAAATAACCAATGAAAAGATGAAAGTATAACGCGTGGAATATAAAACCAAGACAGAATTAGCGGGCATATCACGCAAAAGAGGTTACAAAGAATGAGTGGTAACCGTAGACCGCATGTCTACGGTTACCACTCATTATACGCGTTATACTTTCATCTTTTCATTGGTTATTTGTCTATTTCCAGGGTCGGAAGGTTCAGACAGGAGAGCTATAGACGCCTCCGTGTCTCTGTTGGTTGTTGTCCTGAAAACTCGGGATCTTCCATTTGAAGGCACAAATGTGCGTTTGGTTATCTTGTTGAAATCCGTGGTTTGTGTTTTCTCATATTTCAATTAACATCCTTGCTCCCAAGTTGTACACCTTTTCTTGGTTATGCTGTACCGATGAAGGCTAATGAGCCAGAAACATGCATGTCTACGGTTACCAATCATTCTTTGTAACCTCTTTTGCGAGATATGCCCGCTAATTCTGTCTTTGTTATATATATGTATATATATATATATATATATATATATATATATATAAATATATATATATATAAATATATATATATATATATATATATATATATATATATATATATATATATATATATATATATATATATATGTTGAAGCAGTTTCATTTGGTTGCATTCAATTTAATAAGGATTAATAGTATCACTGAAATAAGTCAAATTGATTTTCCCATCTTATGCTTTATTAGCCATCATTTTAACGAATATTTGTAGAAGTGTATAAGGAAAAGACATGTTTAAATCAGTTATAGATAGAGATAATGAAAACAGTGAACAACATCCTCGTTATATTACTGAGGGATTGTGTATATGAGCAGTGACAGTTACGAAACAATCTATATTTCTAGTTGTAATGAGAAATGGGATAGTTTAGTTTCTACATGAATCTGTGAAACTCACGTAAGCTACTGATGAAAGTCGTAAGCAGAGAACACAATGTTAATCAAATTTCCGTTGAATAAAATCCCGGTTTGAGATTTATTTCACACATTTTCTACATTTTCATCACCAAGTTCATTCATACTTCTTGTATATGTCGCATTTGCTCTGTCATTTCTTGTCTAACAATTTATAATTTTATTACGTGCCCAAATTACTTCTGAAAGATTTTTCACAATGTACTTTCCATATTTTTCTATTCTCAACAAAATGATATTTCTGATTCTTGTTAGCATTATTTGAGTTACCCAACACATTATGTAAAGTATTGCTTCAATAAAATATTTATGAAGTTCTTAAAGTTTAACAGTATATGACGTTTATTAAAATATAAAAATTTATGCAAACAATCCTTTATATATTAGGTAGTTAAGTCAGGAGAGTTTGTTGAAAATGGAAGGAGATACGTGACATAATTTTGACAGATGTTGAGAAATTTTTTTTCTCAAAAATGATTATCGAAAATCATAGGGGAGAATATTGCAATATTGACCAATTATTGACATGAGAATACAGATTTTATAGTGTACTAGGGTATGTATGTATTCTATTCAAAAATTAATAATAGAAATATTAGGAAATGAGAGCAAAAGAATAACTTATTCCGAGTCAGATTGTCAGACTCTGGTGGAGATAATTTTAAAGAAAAGACATTCTAGAGTCTAATAAAATTGGTTCAGTCACTTGGAAGCAAAAGATAAAAGCGTGGGAAGAAGTTGCAGAGACATATATTTCATTGACAATTGAGCCCAGAGTTTTTGAACAATAACGTTGTAAATTTGGTAATTTAAAAAAGATAGTGTACGTTGTAGGAGTTCATATAAAAATAGAACACGTGTAGGAGTTTTGGAAGAAAGAAGAGAACAATTTAAAGAAAGGTTTGGTTAATATTTTATCAGATTTAGAAACAGTGTATGTTGCAGAAGTTTTTTTTATTGTTTGACATTGAAGGTTTTTTTTTGTAGATTGTAATTTAATATAATTTTTCTTATAAGGTAATATTAACGTAGGAAAGGATAATCCAAAAGTAAACAAAGATCTTTGTTTGGGATATATAAGAGAAACAGCTCCTGTATAAGTTGAAGGTAAGAAATTTTGTTATAAAATTTGAATGAATTTAGAAATTTTATATATAATAATTTTTGGTTACAAAAGAAATAATTATATACATGGTGTTTCTCAAATAGGCAACATAATTTGGGTTTATAGTTTATTAAAAAAAAAGGGTGTTAAAAAAATTTATATCTAGTTCTAATATTGTTAAGAGATAGAATAAATACCTCATTTGTAAAACGAAAGCATTTGTCAATACTTCAGTATTAAAATTTAAAACAACATAAATTTATTAAAAAAAAAGTTATTAAAAAAGGAGATATAGATTAATAATACAATTCATTCAAGAACCGACTCCCTGTAGAAGAGTCATACTGTCTAGAGCCGGAGCAAATACATTTATTTGAGACAATTCAACAAATTCTAAATAATACAATTTAAGTTTTACTTACCTTTTATGTAATATTATAAATATTACAATATATATATATATATATATATATATGTATATATATATATATATATATATATATATATATATATATATATAATAATATTTTTAATATTATATATTTAATATTCTTTAATTGTAATTGTCCCGCGTTATGAGCCAAATTTTGACAGTGGTTGTCAAAAAGTTGTCAAAAAAATATTCCCGGCGCCAATAAATATCAATCTAAAGATGAATTTATATACAATCGACCTATTACTCCTATCTCAGAGTGAGATCAAAGTTGTTCAAAATTAATTCTTCCAATTTATTTGTTTTTTAAAACGTATTTCCAAATTAAATGTTTCACTATTATCAAACTCTCGAATAACTGATAATTCAATATAATAAATGGCCCTTCAATTATTTTATGACAATTACTATTTTACTGTCATTGAAAATCAACCAAATGTCACTGATTAAATTGAAAATTCTCTAAATGTAAAATGATAAGTTCAATGAGATTGGATACTAAATGAATACTACCGTGAGTTGACATCAAAATTATATATTATACTATCAGATACACAAATTCAACAAAGTTATTATTCCCAAAAATACCCTAAAAGAACAACAGTCGTAATCTCTACAAAAACTTAAAATTTGGATACAACTAAGCTAGAATTTAACCTAATTAATTATTATTATCAAAAGTTCAACTTGTGTAATTTACACTTGACGTGTATCAATGTCAAATAACGAGATTTCTGCTCAAATTGTCTATTCACTTGATGTTGAAACTGATATATGTATCGATAATTTTGGTATATTTCAAAATTTCTTATATAGATGCATCTAAATTTTCAACTGTATTTGAAAAAAGGCCTGATATTTCTCGAGACATAAATTTAAAAAAACTGGAGTGGACTCACCAAATGGATCAGGAAAACTCGTTCGTATTCTAAACGTATATAGAATTCTGCAAACTTTCTAAATATATACTATTTAGAAAACTGGAACCAAATAAACTTTTTACGATGCAATTCTTCTCCGAATTATACACGCACTGGCTTTATCATATGGGTTATTTATCTGATTGTATGATATGTCAATTTTTTATAAAATAAATAATTCTCTTTTCCGTTGGTTACCGATTTTTCTTGTTTTTTAAAAAAATTACTAATCTATGATTTTCAATAACCAAGTGAGATTTTGAAATTCTTTTATTACATTTGTAATGTTGCTAGCAGAGACCTTTATATTTTGCAATTTCAAATATTTTCTCCAAATCATATTATGTTCTATCTATATTCTATCATTAGATATATCCTACACAAATGTCATCGAAATTTTGAATTGTCATGTTTGATATTTCTACTGAATCTTTCAAAGTTTAATAATTTACATATAGTGCAGTGTGTATCGAAAGTATGGCAGCCAAAATTAAATAAATTTCCTTATGTTTTACTTATTCTTTAAATTTCAAATAGAGGATCTGTATTAAATCCCCCTAATAAAAGAATGATAAATCGATTGTTGTATATTATTATAATTTCATCTTTAAAATTCCCAAATATTATCCTATTATTTCAGTATACTAGTACTGTTCTGAAAATGATTATTATCTAATAAAAAAAAACTTAATTTCACAAAACTCATTAACTCTATCATATCTATCTTAAAATTTCACGTAACGTACTGTTATTTGTTATTCTAAAATTTATTATATACATGTTGATAAATTTTTTTATGATCTCAAATGTTTCCTACTCTGTTCTACTCTGTCTAAACCATTTATATGTTACAGGATATGATTTTGTTTCAACATTTCTCAGTATTCTTCACTTTAATTATATCCATATTCTCATTAAGCAACCCTTGTTTCCTTCGACATTCTTCTCTCATACATCTTTAATAATTCATTTATAAATTTATAATATTCTTCATTACAGTCTGTCCAATTACCATTACTTTTCACATCTTCTATTTATTCTATCCCACGAACATAATTATTAGCCATTCTAATTTCTTTTTCAATCAATCCTTCATATTTCATTCACTTTCTCTTCATCTTCCTTATTTCCACTCATTAACTCCAATTCTTCCATAATTCCATTCCTCTTTAAATTCCATTACTTCCTATTATCCTCTTCAATTGCCAATACTTCCATATTTTCCCCATCAAATTCAATTATTTTACCATTTAATTTACATATAGTACAGTGTGTATCGAAAGTATGGCAGCCAAAATTAGATAAATTTCCTTATGTTTTACTTCTTCTTTAAATTTCAAATAGAGGATCTGTATTAATATATATATATATATATATATATATATATATATATATATATATATATATATATATATATAGTACGCGTCTTTTTATTAAGAACAAGAAGGAGAAATACCGATTTTATTTATGTTGCATGAATGCGTGCCATCATTATCGAAAACTGTTGATGAAAGCATAAATGAAGTTTCTCTAATATACAAATATTAAGATTTAGTCTTGTTCTAAGACACATGCTGTATGGTAATAATCAATAAAACAGCTCTCTACTTATATTACCAATAATTAGTTGTTTTATTTGTGAATGCCCGTTTCCTATTACTAATATATGCTATGGACTTCTAGATATGTTGCCCAATTTCATGTCAAATATGTAAGATCCTAATACTATTTTTTAACAAACCGTTTGTAGAGGAAGGATTGTGATAATTGCCTCTTAGTAAAAATCTTCTTTGCTTTCATAAATTTTCCCACACATACTCATCAATCCGTATCTACCTATACAAATTATTTTGAAAAATTAGTGTACATAAGTATTATTTGATACGATGTCAAGTTTTATACACGGTAAATAACATGTAACATAATATAATGATGCGTCTAAGTATCCGTGACATTCAACAATCTTTAAGAAAAATCAAAAGGAATTCCACAAAAACTAAGGTGAATTCAGCAAATCTGGACAAGGACTCCCACAAGAATTTCAACTGGTTTCAATAGCTGATGCGAGGGGCACCACACATTATTTCGGTCGAGGTCCGTTGCTGACAACGGTGACGGCAGAATGTTCGGCATTTTCACACGTTTCTGTCATCACACCCTATTTAATGAAATTAGAGACTTTTTGATTTTATTATTGAGTGGACGAAAGCGAGTTACTTGTTCTTCTTGATTATTTACTTCTGCTGGAAAGTTTCAACTGAAATACCTATCGAATTTTCAAATTGTTTATGCTTAAGGTGAAAAGTCGCTCTAAAATGTATTTGTTCATACCTGCAATATAATACGTAAAATATTTTTGTAACTTTACTGTTGAAAATGTAGCGCATAAATAATTTAATGATTACTATTGATATGATGAAATATTTTATTATAATTTACAATTTTCCACAAAACATATATACAAGAGAAACGGGTGGCTAAAAAGAGAGAAGGTTGCTATAATATATTTTTATCATTTTGATAGCACGATTTCAGGTAAGAGACCATAAATCCGCAATAAACCATAGGCGGACATTGGAAATTAGGCAATATATAATAAATCAATTGTATCTCAATTCTCCAATAGCGAATAAATATGGACAATAAGTAGAATATTTAAACGTGGAAACCTAAAACCTAAACATAAAAATTACGCGCACATACTACCTATTTATACTAGAAAATAATAATCTCATAGGCTCCGCCCAATTGCATCTTGCGCCTTGATTGTATGACAACTTACTTGATTTAATGAGCGGAGGCTACGAGAATAGTATTTTCTAGTATAAATAGAAGTCGTTTTCATTTAATGGTATATTTTTTAAGTGTATATAATAGATACTTATTTGATTTCTTGTTAATGTATTGGCAGTTTATAAAGAAAGTTTGTGGAATCATCACTCCGAGTATATTTTAATTTCAAATGACGTCAACAAGTTTTGCCCTTATCCCAGTTAAACCTGTTAGTAAGGCTGCTTTCACGTTATGGGAAAAAAACTATAATACTGAATGTCCACGATTCAATTGTGCACCAACGTCCCTCAAGAAATGTTCGGGAAATAGTTAGCGCCTGTTCCAATATAACGGGAGTTGCAGAAGCGACCGTTTATAGATTTTTGAAAGAACGAAAAAGCGGAACTGTTAGTTCTCCCAAGAAGACTGGGAGCAGTAAACCATTGGAAATTGAACAGTTCCATAAAAATGTTATTAGGAGACAGGTCCGCTCCGTTTATATTAATAATGAAATTCCAACATTTGACAAAATTATTTCCTTAATTATTCAAAATGACGACTCACCATCAATAAGCAGAAATAAAGTATGGAAACAATTACGAGAGATTGGATTTCGCTGGGAGAAGCATAGTCGGAAGTTGCCGTTAATTGATAGAGACGACATTCTATGTTGGAGAAGGGAGTAGGTTAAAGCCATTAAAAGGTACCGGCAGGAAGAGAGGAATATTTTTTATGTGGACGAGACTTGGCTAAACGAAGGACATACCATAGCAAAAGTATGGCTAGATACGACTGAAGAGCTCTCGCCAAGCGTTCATCGAAGGTGTATCATACGGGTTAAATAATATTCCCATCGAAAAAGCACGTAGACTTATTATAACCCATGTCGGAAATGAAACCGGCTTTATTCATGGTGGATTATTAAGTTTCGTGTCAAGTCAACTAAAGATTACCACGAAGAAATGACCGCCGACGTTTTTGAAGAGTATTTTATGCAGATGTTGGATTACAATTCTGTAATTTTTCTAGATAATGCTAGAGCTCTCATTCAAGACTTGTAGAAAAATTGCTGAGATAATCGTTTGCGTGGATAACCATAACATTATATACAAGGAGCATTCCGTATAATAAGAATTATTACGAATTGTAAGACTGCCTACTAAACAAGAAACATAACAAATCTTATTTGTGATGTTCTTTTCAGAGACTTGTGATATTTATTTAAAACGTTAATAAGATCTCTCGTAGGTGTCTTAATTCTATTACCAACTCTATTAACATCCATGTCATGTAATTAAAACATATTTTTGATATACACAATAATACTTGAATTCGCAGCTACATACACATCCTATGAAATTCTTTAAAGCAACTTTCTATAGGAAACATTAATACGATGTTAATTTGTATACTTCTCAGAGAAAGCTGCTTCAAAATTATTAAGATGAGAATAAAATATATTGAGCATGAATGATAGTGACTACGGCTGGATTCAATTACAAGATATATTCATCAAATAATGCTTCGTTATGATCTAAAAAATCTTTATATGTCTGACAAAAGGAATATAATATAGTTATATTAAAATTAAAACTGCATTTTCTGTTTTCATACACAAACAATTTTCGCGACAACCTTGGGGCCCATAGTTTGGAGGTTTCTCCATGTTATTTGGGAAATGGAATACAAAGAGGGTATTAATGATGGTAGACTGCTACTGTAGATTACATAAGAACAAACGTGAAAAAATGGAGCTTTTGGATTTGCAATATTTCTAGAAATTCTTTTATCTTAGAAAATCGGTGAGATGGAACTAATAATTTCGTAATATTACTAAAACTATCGCACTATCTATATAAACATTTTCACTATTATGAACGTTCCTAATATTATTACAATTTTAAAATGTAATCAGGTATACCGTTGCATATTTGCGACACAAAACCATTCAATCTACTCGAGCAAAGTAAACAGAATGTGCTCAATTATGTGTTAAGCAAATTATGTACATCCTCTGTTATTTTATCCTCGGTACACCGCATGTTTTACAGGAAAATTAAAGAAATAAAAACAAAGTTACAACCAGTATAGACAGATATATATTGTGAAATATTTCATCCGAAAATGATTGTGAATAGTAAGAAATACCGCTCAATTTAATTTTCTATTAACTGCGCTTTACCCACTACACTATTCGTGCGATTCACGACTTCATTTGCATATCAAGGGAAAAGATAACGAGAAAACGAACTTATTATCAATTCAATGATTAAATTTCAGTTTATGGAGTTAAACTAATTACCCGAATACTTGAGTGTACCATTTCAGTGTCTGTTGCATTAAAGAAAATTCAGCAATAAGTTGAGTTTTTTGTTGTGATTTACCCATTAAAATTATTAAGTGAAAAAGGATGTTGGAAGTTTTATCTATAGATTAGGACTGTTGTGCTCCCTTGCCGTCATTTCCTTATGGTTCTGAACGAACGAGAACATCGTGCGAAATTATATGATTTTTTAGGAAAACACTGCCTCTCTAAATCAATGTTTATCATATTTTGACATGAATATCACCAATACTTTTTAGAAACTACTCTTGCTGACTCCATGGAAATAGAAAATGCTGCACAGCCTGCTTTGTATTCAAAAATAAAAAATAATATTGCGAAACTGAACAAGGACTGTACATAATTTTAGGTATGAAAAAATACATAAAACAGAATGACATTACTTATTAATCCCTAGAAATTATAGATATTCAAGTAAATGGTATGAATTTACTGAAACCCTAGCATATTGCTACATTGTCCCCTGTCTACCATACTGAAAGACAAGAAAACAATCTTTATAGTAAATTGAAATGTCCCTCATATGCCAAAAACATTAATAAAGTAAGTTCCTCAAATCAATCGTCTTGAATAAACTAAATAAAATTATAATTACTTTAAACTCTAATCCACCACTGTTATGGTTGATGTGGTATAATATTAACTGATGAAAAATGAATTCAAATGATTGATGAAATTAGTAAATCGTTTTATTTAGATATATGACTAATTTAATCCTGATTTTAAACTCTTGCTGACCACATCAACAAAACTTGGAAAAAAGCTCATAACTGCATGAGTGCATAATAACAATTTGGTTTTTTTAACACGTTTACTGTCCTAATGCTATCTTCCGCTGAGAGTTACGCGTTGCCATTTAAATTTGTATTCGCCATATGTGGTACGCAGCACTCTGTGTTAATTTAGATGTACGATCTACTCCTACGACCAATATGTGGGTAGTAGAATAAAACCTTTAAGCATTTAGCAACATTTTGCAAACAGCATGTATCAGGTGGGTTTTAGAAAACCGCTTATCAAAAATTGAACCTATGCGAATTCTATTGGTGATACAGTTGTGGACGAGACCATGGTTCTTTTCAGAGGTCGCCTGAAGTTTCGGGAATATAATTTATCAGAAGCTCATAGATATGGTAATTAACTTCCCAAAATGGGCTCTCCACTAGAATACACTCAGGGTCAAAAATATATAGTAGACAAAATAAAAGATGGCGGTCCTTTTGGCCTTAGTTAGCCACAGCTATACGTCGAAGATAGTGTGGGCCTGTCACAATACCTTGAAAACCTTGGCAAAAGACGATATAGTAATTCTTACTTGGGTGCCAAGCCATACAGAGGTTGCTGGAAATGGGGGAGCTGATAAGTGTGCCTAGAAAGGAGCTCATCTGACCCTCATGGGATCAGAACCAGCATACCGCATGTCATACAGCGCCGTACGAAAAACTGTTTCCAACTGGGTGTCGCTTAAACACCAAAAGCGCTGGAACAGAATCACGGGACATGCTCAGTCCAAAAGAATGCTAAAAGGACCATCAAGTTCTCACGCAGCAAATGCTTTTAGACTGGGTAGGAAAGAACTGCGAAAAGTGATAGGATTCATAACTGGCCACTCGATATTCAACGCACACCTAGTGAAAATGGGGATTGAAATAACAAATCCCATTTGCAGGATGTGTGGAGAAGTAGAAGAAACCGCAGAGCACGTGGTCTTCGATTGCCCTGCCCTGTGCAGAAGGCGAGCCTCCTGTCTGGATATCTTCCTAGGCACAAATCAGGAGGGAATGCAGGAAAACGAAAGATTCTAGGATGGGACTCTGCTTAATACCTGTGAGTAGGGGTGCACAATAAGCCAATCAATGGCTGAGCGGCACAATTAGGGCACCTGAACCCAAACCCCTTCGTGACTAAAAAAAAAGATACCAAAGACTAGATCTTTCTGAAATTGACTGTCTCGACCCTTACTTCGTGGAATATGCTCATATTAGTGTTTTTAAATGAAACTCACGGTCTCTATATTGTGGAATTAACTAGAGACCGTGAGTTTCATTTAAAAACAGTAGATCTTTCTGGTAGTACAGTTCCAGAAGTAGTCGACACCGTATTAAATGCTAGAAGATTGGTTGTAACAGACAATGATAATAGAAGTATTAAACTTGCCAAATAGCTGTATGAGAGGAAAACCAATTTATACGTAACCGCTAGAAAGCATATATTAGTCTTGCCCAAAGAAGTAGTCAACTGCAAACTCAAAAAGGTCCAATAATTGCCAAACAAAATAATTTCATAACATTCTTAAAGTGGCATGATAAACGTGATGTCCATATACTTACCACGTGCCGTGATCATGAGAACTAAAGAAATGGGGAAGATGAAATCAAACCAGTAGCTATAATAGAGTATAATAAGGGAATGCAGGGAGTAGACATCTCTGAACAATTATCTATTTATTGTACTTGTTTACGAAAGTCTTTGGTTTTGTTATAAAAATTTGCCATTGAAATAATTTGTCGGACATTCGAAGGTCAATACATCAATTTTGTATAATTCTGTGCATCGAGTGTGATATCGAATAACAGTAATAAAAATTGCAGAATCTCTTATTCGCAGTATTGTCAAAATAAATTGAAAGGCAAAAAAAAGCAGGAGAGAGCTCATAAGCAAAAGGTAGAGTTGACAAAATATACAGGAAACGTTGTCATGGATGTTATACTGAATTGAGAGATACTCTTACATCAAATGAAGCATGTAAAAAAACTAAGTCCCGTTTTTTCCTTTGTATACAGTGCTATTCAAAATTCCCCTCCCCCCCTCGAATCTTTTGAACGGCTACACTTACAATAATAAAATTTGGAGGGTGAAAATAAAGTGTTGTAAACTTTTCTACGAATGGTAACAGGTGACGTAATAGTAATAGATGACGTCACAGTGCCACTCTGGCCAATAATTTTAAATAGGACCTTATGGCAAGTGATATCTCGTTTGAAATGCATTGACATTGGCTACATAGCCATATTAATTTTGTTTATGTTCAAATTAATTTTGACGGATAAATTGAATAAATACCAAAATTATTAAAATTATTTTTTCAAATTTAATTAATCAAATATCAACAATTGATTCTTATAGCAAGTGTTCGGAATGTGCTCCGTCTACTTCCTGACAGTAATACATCCTATTAGTAAACTCTTGTCGTACTCGTTCGAATGTGTCAGCTGAAATAACATTGCATTCTTCAGTAATTCTTCGTTTCAAAACGCCAATGCTATCTGGTGCCGTAGTATAAACCTTGGATTTGAAGTACCCCCATAGAAAAAAATCTAATGGTTTCAGATCTGATGACCGAGGTGTCCATTCTATAGGACCTCGACAAGAGTTTACTACTGTCAGGAAGTAGATGGAGCACATTTCGAACACTTGCTATAAGAACCCATTGTTGATATTTGATTAATCAAATTTAAAAAACTAATTTTGGTATTTATTTAATTTATCCGTCATAATTGATTTAAACCCAAACAAAATTAATATGACTATGTAGCCAATGTCAATGCCTTTCAAACGAGATATCATTTGCCATAAGGTCCTATTTAAAATTATTGGCCAGAGTGGCACTGTGACGTCATCTATTACTATAACGTCATATGTTATCATTCGTAGAGAAGTTTACAACACTCTATTTTCACCCTCCAAATTTTATTAATGTGAGTGTAGCCGTTCAAAATATACGAGGGGGGAGGGGACTTTTGAATAGCACTGTATACTTCTAATAAGTGAATTCTTATTAGTTTGTAAACAATTTTTGATATGCTGCATCTCAGATATTTTCTGACAGAATAAACTTTATTTTACCAAAATGTACCTTTTTTGATTTCTTAAGAGTCGTCTTAAAGAAAGCAATAATTCACTGAGACGTCCATGTTAGTATTGGCCTATAACAAAACATACAGTTACCACCCACATAATATATATATATATATATATATATATATATATATATATATATATATATATATAGTTTGAAGGAGTTATAGTTAAAGAACTTACGATATATGGTTTGTTAAACAGAGAACGTGCTAATTGTTGTACAATTTGTAACAAATAATGACGAATAACTAAAAAACTAGACTCGTAATATACTTCTTTATGATACTGTACTGTAAAGTCGACTTTACAGTACTAATTTGGGTCCGGAAAATGGCACTTCACAGTACTCTTGAATTCTCCCAATCCCGTTTGAAATAATTAGAAATAAAAAATCACTTAACATCAATAGCTAAACTTTCATTCTTATTTTTGAATGTTAACAGTAATGGTGCAACTTCTATTACCAGAAACATTTATTGTAAGAATTACTGGGTGAACTTCTTTATTTTCAATAATGCTGGAAGATGTGTGGTTTTGGTTTAACACTTGTACAAAAGTTTTACCCCCTTGTATCATTCTTGCTATTTTCTTTTTGCTCTCGACTGATTCTTCCAGATATTTTTCAGCCACTGATGAACTTTTCCATCTACCATGCTGTTTTAAAATATTGATGTCAGTCCCAGCGTTGGCCAACAGCGTTGACGAAGTCCTTCTGAAGCAATGTCCGGTGTACTTATCTGGATGATCAAGATTGAGGAGTTCAGCAATTTTTTTAGGTGACCCGCCAACAGTGTGTATTCCAGCTCATTAACCTGCGCATTTTCCCTGTCTGTAGTCTACCAATAGTGCTTTTAGTGAAATGTGTTTTCCCAAATTTTTATACTTCCTAAACACATCGAAATATTGCACCAAATTGCTGTTGATCACAGTAAAAACCCGTGGAACATGTGTTTTCGTGTGAATAATACGAACCACTAACTGAGAACCAGTATCCTCTACATCGTCTACTTACTAAATTATAAATTCCTTCCCTTCGACAACCCCCGGCAATGCCAATTATTACGATAACTTTCACCAGTAAATAGCTTTTTGAATTTGGTTTTCAAAAAGAATTTTTTAAAAAACAAACTACTTTATTAATACACAAATATACTTCTTAACAGTTGTAAGTCTAATATCATTCTGAATATAATATGTACAAAATCTAAAAAGGAAAACATTTGCTGACATATTGAATTAAATATTTATATTACACATTATTGTTATTGAATTTATTATTGAATCATCAAATGCACGTTCCATAACTATAGTCTTTGTCTGGGGCGTCCCTCATAAATGTTTCAACTTCTTCCTTTGTTAGCACCTTCGACTGGTTTGGATGGTAGTCTACACTTTGTTTTTCTAAAAAAGCTATAAACTTAGAATAACGGCAAAACTTTACATTCTCATTAACCCTAATCATTGATTTGATCATCGAGTATTCAGACCACAATGAAGAGCTATTTGATGTTTCTGAATGAAAATTTAAGGTTTGAAAAGAATGCTTCTAAAAAACAACTGTTCTGACCACATCCAAAAAATAAGCCAACATCACATTTTCCTCACCACCTGTTACCTTGTATTTCTGACACCAGTTGCAAAACATCGCATATTCTTTTTCGTACCTTTTCGAAGACTTAATTCGAATAATTTGCCCTACAGCTTTCGCAGTTGTCTAAGCAATTTTTTTTAATTATCAGCCGTTCTTTCGAAAAATATTTTTTGTATTTCCAAAAATTCATTATGTCTGCCTTTGTTTACAATGTTACCTTAGTGACTTCTGTTAATTTTTATTTTTTAAATAATAAGAGAATAATCAAATGAGCTATTTTCCAGTAAAATTGTCAAATATGACATCTCATATTTTAATATAATTTTGCTTTTTCTTTAAAACCGAAAACAGTATGAAAAAAAAAATATTACGATATACGTCCGTGAAGTTATTTCTACGGTACTCGATTGGATATTCTTGACTCGGCTCCTTCGTCGCCTCTCAATAAACATCTGTTTCGTACCGTACTAAATTACTTCCCGGACTTATAATATGAATACACTTAAAATTATTGACCTTTACCCTGACGTCATTAATATCTGATAACATAACCGACATAATTATTGAGTGACATCTCTTTCTATTAATAGTAAAGAACAGAACAAAATAACTTGGTTATGTTATCAGATATTAATGACGTCAAGGTGAATGTCAATAATTTTAAGTGTAACTATTTGCTAATACTAAACACGATTATCCACAAAACGTGTATAATTTTTTTCAGGTTTTTTGCCATTCACAATCAAATAGTTATTTAGTTTGTAATCAAATACATTTTGCATTGGAGATATATCATAGTTTTTTTTGTGTACAATAAACTAACTATACACAACGTGGCTTTGACTCATTTCAATCGTATTACTTTTTGTTCGAGAAAAGGACGTAAGTTTCCAAAACCTGTAACTGTATCAAAACACGGACATTCATTAATCCGTAACTCATATTTAACATAGGTAATCTCGGGTATTGCAAAATACACACAAACACACAAACAGTAACACTGGAGATTCCTACAGAATTAACATGTTTGGAAGATACTTTTTCATTGTATCACCGTGAAACCTCCTCCTCCCCCTCCAACAATAAGTTGAACAAACAATTTATATATAGTACTCATATTATAGGTATGTGTCATAATTATTTGTTACTGTCCCTATATTGACGCAAACTTTTAGTGTCATTTGCCATCTAGTCGGTTTATTGTTCTCCAATCTGTAAGTTCACCTGTAATGTATTTCGCGATTTTTGCCATGTATAAAAATATCGATGTGCCGCAAATTTTGGATTTCAAATCAAAACCACCGAGAATGCTACACAAAAACTTACGATGAATCAATTCAATTCAAAACAGGATAAATTGCATTTAAGTGCGATCGGGATGTGCCTGGCTTTGGCTGATGATAAACTTGTTTAACTAAACTTAGCATTGCTGAAGTTAAGTAAACGATTACTGAATATCGTCGTTAAATGTGAAATTTCTACGTCCCAAGAATTAATTCGTCTCATTCTAAACGATTGATGTTGATGGAAGCCCTCCTTTTTAGCCATTACATAAGGGTTGATGAACCTGTGCTAAAACAAGTAAACACCAACCCCTCATTCAATATGCATTGTAACTGGTAATGACATATGGGTATACGAGTTTTTTTTATTGTTTAAAGTCGCATCCACCCAGAGAGTTATTAGCGACTGCTGTATTTATTCAACGATGCAATACATATACATTACATATACATTACATATACATTACATATACATTACATATACATTACATATACATTACATATACATTACATATACATTACATATACATTACATATACATTACATATACATTACATATACATTACATATACATATATACAAATACATATATAGATACATAAACAATACAGTTATGTACAATTTACATTTCTAATTATTTCTTAAATTTTGTCAAGTAAGTTAATCGTTTTAAGGCATGCGCACAAGTTTTCAACGTTACACTGTTCCCCTAGGACCACTTTTAGGTTAGATTCTATTGACCACTGTGTTCTCGCGGGCTTGAGTGACGGACATTCCACAAGAAAATGTTTTACCGATATATTCTTTTGACACGATTCACATACAGGTTTGTTCTTGTAATGATGTGTGAATGAGTGGCGAATTTATGTCCAATTCTTAATCTGGTTAAGATCACGTGATGCCGTCTGTTCGCTGGGATATAACTCCATTTTTTCACTGATGTTTTCACTTCAGAGAGTTTGGATGATGAATTGTTCCAGTATATTTGCCAGTCGGAGGTAATAATGTTTTTGTAAAACTGCTTGAGATGTGCAAGATGTGTCTTATTCTCAATCTCGGCATTTTGGGAAGTAACGCTTTTAGCTAGGTCATCTGCTTTATCGGTTTGTGCGATGCCCACATGTGCTGGGATCCACATAAATTCAATTGTCCTTTTGGCGTTATTAGCCGTGAAAAGTTCATTTTTTATATACGAGACAATTGGATGTAAATGTTGGAACTGTTGTATGGCTGTGAGAGAGCTCAACGAGTCGGTTAATATTAAGGTTTTGATTATTTTTCCGTGTTCGCATATTCTACTGCTTTCCAAATAGCATATAATTCGGCAGAAAATACAGAATTAGTCGGCGCTAGTGTAAATGAGTGTTGTTTATTCTCCAGATCCATGTATGCACCCACACCTTCTTCAGTTTTTGAACCGTCGGTATATATATATATATATATATATATATATATATATATATATATATATATATATATATATATATATATATATGTTTGTAGCTTTGGTAATTGCTTATTTTACTGTTAAAGAATTTCCTAATCGTTTAGCGGTTCATTGTAGATTCACTGAATTGAGTCATACTAGAGTCACAACTTGGGGAGATGAAACACCAGGGAGGGAAGGATGGTTTGTAGCAGAGGTTGTAAGTGAGAGGTAAGGATATGTTTAGTTTGCTTTGATAAGAGTATAGTCTTCCATGGTATGGGGGATCAAGTATAGGATGCAGTTGGAACATGTTTCTGAAACGATTTTCAAATACGTTTCGATGGACGGTTTTTCGGGGATCGCTGCGTCAGATGCCGCATAGCTGAGAGTTATACATTCCTCTTCGGTATAAATCTGGTTCACCTAGTTCACATAGAATACTGTCAACCGGGCTTGTGCAAAATGCTCCTAAGGTAATTCTAATGGCATTGTTTTGAATAGTGTCCAATTGTTTTATTATGTGCCTTTTAGCGGAATTATAGATGATGGCACCATAATCTAATTTTGATCTAATGATGGATCTGTATATTTTGGTTAGCATTGTGCTATCTGCTCCCCACATTTTTGAGGATATTGTTCGCATGATATTTAGGTCTCTTTGGCATTTAAGTTTTAAATTTTGAATGTGTTTCTTCCAGCAGATACTTTGATCGAAAAACATTCCCAGGAACACAATTCCATTCACATATGAAATAGATTCCTCAAACAATTTGGGATTTGGGGGTACTATATCCGGGTTGCTTTTAGTGAGTACTAAACTTTTGGTTTTTTGTGCCGAAAATTGTAGTCCTGAAGTTTCTGACCAATTTTCTAAGTGAGCTGGAAAATATTGTAGTTGGTTATACAATGAAGCTATATTCCGTCCTCTCGAGTATATTACTAAGTCATCTGCATATAGCCTAGCTTTAATATTCGAATTACAGTTTTGGATGATATCATTTATAACAATTAGAAATAGAGTTACACTTAAGGAGCATCCTTGTGGTATTCCATTGATTTGGGTTTATAAAGGCGAACATGTGCCATTAACTCTGACCGTAAAAACGCGATTTTTCTCAAAGTTGCAAACAAATTTCAACATATTTCCTCTTATGGACCAGCTTTCTAATGTTTTTATGATCTTGTGACGCCAAACGGTATCATAGGCTTTCGATATATCAAGGAAAATTGCTAACACATATTGTTTATTATCAAAGGCTTCATGTATTTCTGATTCTAGATCCACTAAGTTCTCAATTGCTGACCTTCGTTTTCTGAAACCGTTTTGTTCAGGAATAAGAAGATTTCGACTTTCCAAAGTCCACATTAATCTGCCATTGATGATTTTATCTAAAATCTTACCCATTGCACATGTGAGCGCGATTGGTCTGTAACAGCTAGTTAATGTTTTGGGTTCACCATATTTATGCATTGGAATAACAATAGATTTAAGACAAATCTGAGGAAAGGTATTGTATATCCTATTGTAAACATGTAGTAGCAGTTCCTTGGCTAGACTTGGGAATCTTTTGAGGAATGCTATAGGAATATTATCTGGTCCAGCTGCTGTTTCTTCTGATCAGTGTATTGCGTGATTTAATTCCTGCATTGTTATTGGTTCGTTGACTGGTTCATGAGAACTTTCTCCTAGTTCTACGAAGGTTTGTTCCTGTATACGTTTGAAGTTTAAAAACTTGTTCATGTAGTTGCTATCGCTAGAATGTTTCTCAAATGATCTTGCGAAGGTTTCACAGATTTGTTCAGGAGTAGTGACGGTATTATTTTGATATTTTAGGACATTTATGTGGGACTGGTAGTTCACTCCAGAAATCTTCTTAATATTGTTCCACACCATTTTGGATGGGGTAGAATTGTTAATACTGGATATAAACTGTTTCCAAGAATCCCGTTTGCTTTTTTTTATCGTTTATCGAACTTGGGCTCTTGAGCGTTTAAAATGGGATTAAATTTTCCTGAGACTAAATTTTCTTGTATTTCTTAAATGCTTTTTTGTAGTTCTTTGTTGCTTCTGCACATTGATTATTTCTCCAAGGAACAGCTGGATGTTTCTGATAGTTCTAGTTCTTCCGATAGCAAGTTCTGCAGCAGTTATGATAATGTCTGAGAGCTTTTCGACCATCTCATCTACATCTGAGCTCAGAATATCACTGATAAAATTGTCGCTGAGTTTGTTCAGTATTAGATTATTGAAGTATTCCCAATTGGCTATGTTAAAGTTCCATTTTTCCGGAGGTAGGACATTATTTGCTGAGCTGCCATAAATAATGATAGGGTAATGATCGCTTTCGTTGAGATCTTGCAGGACATCCCAGTTGAATATCAGTGATAATGTAGGATCACAAAGGGAGAGATCTATCACCAATTCTGCGCCAGTGGCCGTATTAAATATGGTTGGTCGACCATCATTCATAAGATTTATATTTTTTTTGTTAATTATTTGTTCGAATGTATTTCCAAATTGGGAGTTGCTTTTTGATCCCCAAATATTATTATGGGCATTGAAGTCGCCAACTTTAAGTCTTGGAAGTGGTAGATGAGTTAGTAAATCTTCAATCTCTTGCAAACTAGGTGAAGTGTTTGGAGGACAATAAATATTACATACAGATAATTTCGTTGGTCCATCGATGCAGACAGCGACAGCCTCGAGGTTCGTTTTTAATTGTATGGGTACTGCGTCTATAGAATTTTTCACGTAAATAGCCATGCCTCCGTTTGCAATAGACTGGTTTGCTCTATTTTTATGAAAGCAAGAGTAATTATTCATGTGGTAGATCTTATTAGAGAAACGTGTCTCCTGAAGACATATTATTGAAGGTTACTGTTCGGCTAGTAAAATTTTTAACATTGCTGAGTGGGCGTATAACCCGTTTAGATTCCAATGTAATATAGTCGTGAATTTAATAGATATTTGAAATTCTTGAGGTCGAGCACAGAGGTATTGATGATACCGACGAATCCCTATCCTCTTGATTACTAGATTCTTGACTTTTTAGAAATCGTGGTACATTTAATTTTCATTTTTTTATCTGTAAAGTAGGGATACATACTGTGTAATCTATCAATGAGGCCATTAATATCTTCTGTATATAACTTGGCTACGCTTAGTGGGTCCGGTGAACCATGCACATTTTCGAAAAAATCGCACAATTGTTGGTAGGTAAGCACATGTTTGTCTGTCGTTTCAAAAAATGTCTATGTTGATTCCATTTGTTTTTCGATATTCACTGTAGTTAGTGTGTGGACAATAATTTTTGTTTTTTTGGGTGTTTAGTTATTATGGGCTCCGTGAAATTCATGTCGATGGTTTGTTCAACAGGAGAAAGAGTTTCAGACAGGGATCGTTTGGTTTTGTTATAGGATAAGAATGTAGCTGTGTTTATTTTAATAGAATGTGAACTTTGTGGTTCAGTTTTAGAAGTTGTGTCAGAAATAATTGAGTTTTTATTGGTTTCTTCTAGAGATGAATCAGATGTCAGGTTTTCGGACTGCAGTATTGATGTTGGTGAGAAGAAATGGGATAGGGAGTTGCTGCTGGTATATGTGTTTCTGAAACCTTTGATTGTTGTGGTGTTGGTGCGGCTACATGAGCAGGTGGTAAATCTGTTGATGTGGTTGTTGGTAGTACTTGTGACTGTGTATTGGGCAGCGTACATTCTGTTGCAAAATGCCCTTTCTGCTTACAGTTATAACATGTATAGTCGTCGAGGAAGAGAAATATTCGATAAGATGTGCCTTCGTGATTCACAGTAATAAAGTCTGGGATTTGAATCTGGTTCTGGTCTACAGGTGAAATATAAGTTTGCCTACGAAAACTTAGAATATCCTTGAATTCTGGGTGTGAAGTACCGATGCGAAGAAACGTAATCTGCAACATTATTTTAATGCCAATTCGTGTTAATTCATTTCCTAATAGTATATTTGGTATATATGGACATACATTTGACAGTAGTAATCTTTCAGCAGGTGTTAATAATCGCCGAGCCTCAATCGTAGTTTGTCCAAGATTTATTGAGCCATCATTGCTATTCATAAATAAATCAACCAGATTTTCATTTGTCAAATAAATGCAAATGCGGTTATTGGAGATTCTGGAAGAGAACATTATATTTTTTGGTTCAATGATATTCCCTAAAGAAATGAGGTATTCCTCCAATTTCATGTTATCAAGTGAAGGAAAAACTATTGCTTGTTTTTTGCTTGGAAATTTTGGTGAGTTTGTTACTGTTGCGTAAGATTTAACTTGATGTTGAGTGCCCCCTCTATCAGGGACACTCTCATTCACCGATTCATCCATTTTGGTAGCTGTGTTTCATTGGTGTTCTAACTACGGCCCTGTCTAATGTGTAGAAATATAAACTACTACTGGATTGTGAATGTCGATATAACTCGTTGTTAAAAAGTATGTCTATGACAATTTTAATATAGAGAATTAATTAAAAACTCACAGATTCCGTAGTAATACAGAAGATGCTCAGATCTTGAATACTAGACGCTGTAACTAAATGATTTCGCACTGAATTTAACTTATTTTATGAATTATTGGAGCTGATATTAAAGACAACCGGTGCTCAATTTGCCAGGACCGAACTCTCGGTATACGAGTTTGTCACAAGCCATTCAGCAAATTTTGAATGGAGCATGTCGGCTGAGTCGATTAAAAGGTAATGTTGGCAGTGTTTCCAAATTATCGCGGTGTTGTGCGATAGAACTTTTTTCCAGGCGTGAGACCGTTAATGTAGAGAACAGTAATTTACTCTAGTAACTACGACATTCACCTGATATAGTTCCGACTGAGTTTTTCTATAGCCAAAAGTGGAATTACCACTGCAAGTTACCAGTTTTCAGTTGAGAGAAAACATAAAAAATAATTCGCGAGGGGTACTAGAGTCAATTTCTAGAAAACTTCTAAGAATATTTTGAATATTAATCTTTGAATTATTCCGAAACGAGCATATTTTGATGGCGGTGTAATACATTTTAAGAATAATTCATATTTCAAAATATATTAAACGATAAACGGTACTTTTCTGTAGATTAACGTAACAACATAGACCGTTGCTTACTTTACCGAATATTTTGAATTCTGATAAATTGGGAATTAAATACTACTAAATAAAACATTCAAAGTGGAAGTAGTATATTCGTATAAAAACCACGCCATAACGTCGTTGGTAAGTATTTGAAGAAGACCGTGAAATATCTAACTGAATGAAAATATGTGTGAAAAGTAATTAAAAACAAGAATACTCCGCGATTATAGGTATAGCCAATGTCGGCTAATTATGGCTTTTCAATTGATTTGGAAAAAAACAAGGAAAACGAGAGGTTGATATAATTAGTTTGTAGGTTAATGTAGTGATAAGATTATAATTTTCACAGTTTCAACTTTTTTGCCGTCTGTTACAAAATTTCCAAACGGTTGATTCAGTTCTTGAAGATCTTAATGTTTGCTATTCAAAAAGTCCGTTTAGAAAAAATGGAAAAAAAACTATTTATAAATGGTGTGGATGATTAAACTCATTATTGTTTCAAATATACCTATAATTTATGCGTATACTATACTATAATTATGTTCAAAATAGTTAAATGTTACATCTCGTCCGTTGGTTCTTTCCTCATTCGTCATTAATAATATTCATACGATATTATTAAAAAAATGTTAGATAATTTTGTTCTGTATTTCAGTATTAAGAGGGGCCTCCTCACAGGTATATAAACCTAAAACCCTACACAATACTAGTTACTAATTTAGTAATTATTTGGTTCAAAATATTCACGATAGATGTCGATAGTAGTACTGAATCGGCTTTTACTTATTCAACATATTTTCTCTCTTTGTCTTTCCACTCTTGACGGTTCAAAGAAACGCATCTCTGTTCGAATGTTTTGATTTCAGATATTTCTGAGCACAGAAACCTTATCTCTGTTTTTTATGTTGCATCCAAACCACAGAACACCTGTGCATAGATAAGAGATTATTATATACATGGATCCAAACAAAATTTGTTGACATAATTTCCATTTGAGTGTAGATTTTTGATTATTTAAGAGTTTCATAAATGTTTTTGAAACGAATAAATTGTTAAAAGGTACGTAATCGTATCGACCCGATATCAAAAATTATAGTTATGATAATGTACATTATCCTGCAATCCGTATTTTTCAATTTTAAAAGCTATGTTGGAGGTTATGTTTCCTGGATTATTTGATTAATGTGAAAATATGAGATTAATAATACTGATGGTTTGTTCTAGTATCATCAAACCATCTTTCAACATTCTCTTGAAACCCTGTTTTAATGATAATATGAGTTGGTTAGCGAAAAATGGTTAATTGAAATGAAGTGACCTTTGAAGTATCTGAATGAAGAAAAATTAAAACCGCTCTCAAAAGACAAGAATTGCATAATTCATTTTGATGAATATATAATAGTGATAATTGAAAAATATAACTATTATCACCTGATACAAGGTGCATTACATATTGCATGACCATGCATGCTATTTAATAATATGGATACCATTGTGGGAATTACTAGAAATTAAGAATGGAAGAAAAATATACATACGTTTAAAACATTATACCTTTCAAAATTTGTACCATTTATATTAACATAATAAAATGTTTTCATGATTATAAATTTTTGTTTGTTTCATGCTAAGAAAATTAAACTGCGGAAAATTGCAAATTTACATGATTTAAAATAGGCCATTTAGTCTGAAAACATAGAACGCCGTGTCATAACTTTGCCTCAATCTAATCATATTTGTATCAGTTTCAGAGTTTCTGTTGGTTGCTTTCAAATTTTATTTGACATGTAGGCTATTTCTTCAACTACATGTGTAAATATATTCAATTTTATTTAGAAACAAATAATATAAACAAAGATTTTCCAAATTTATTATACAAAGAAATATTTACTTGTAATACAATGCTTTAGATTTAATAGAAAGATGAAAGTAAGGTACAGTGAGGAATTTTAATTTAAAATAGCAAACGTTTAAAAAACTTACAAAGCAACTATAACAACTAATGAAAAATTTAAAGCGAAAGATCTGTAATGACAAATAATAATGTATATATTGTGGGGAGATCGATATATAAGGTACAACATCAAAAATACAATCAACATGTACAAGTTTGCTTCTAACTTGTTTGCAAAGATGGATCATATGTGTTGTGCAGATTAGAACTGAAACATTTTTCCTTCATTATACAAATAAATAGTTGGTTCATTCTCTTTTTTCCATGACAGATATACATATGTGTGATCAACTGAATGGTAAATATTTTTTTCGTTTTTGTATAATACATTATTGGTATTATTATTTTTCCATCTAATATGCAAGAAAATTATAGGTTTACCCAAAAAAAGTTGAAATTTTGGATTTTTTTGAGTTGTTTTCGCGTTTTTCAGCAAGAACACAAAAAATGGTTTTTAGAAAAGAAAACCTATCTGTATAACTCGATACAGCCCCCGAAGTGCAACAAGTAGACAAAATTAACTTTTTAATTGTCCTTTGTTTTACAACAACTAAGACTATTACTAAGACATCCTTAAATAATAATTTGATTTCTTATTTTCTTTGATTTTTTGAAATGCTTATATAATCAAACAATTTGCAAGGAAATTTCGACTATTGGCTAGACAAAGTTTTAAAATATGTATGGTTCAAAGATTTTAAAAATATAATGTTACCTACTTCATTCATTAATTTTATTCAACAATTACTATTACCTATGGTGAATAGGCTAAGGCAAGCTAAAAAGTGGATTACCATCCTAATTTCCTATAAAATCTTTGGACAGGTTGTTAAGAGAAAAACAAATACACCTTGTCATTCTCTTGTTAAAACTGTTCTTAAAAAGACTTATTGTATGACGGAGGTAATGGAGTATGGAACTCTTAAGGAAAAAGTGGCTAAGAGCATTTTTGAACAAGTACAAAATGTTGTGGTGGTTGATTCAGGATTGTGGGTAGATGTTCAACACGGTTTTCTAGGTGCTTCTCCTGATGGTTAATAAATTTAACATAACAAATAATTACCATGTGTTATAAATTCTTTTTGTATATTAAATGACATAAATTTATTGATAAAATATTTTAGGGCTTGTAGGTGATGATGCACTACTTGAAATAAAATGCCTCCACTCTGCATCAAAACTGAATTTACAAACAAATACAATAAGCGAAATAATTGACCTCATGAAGAACAAAATTTGTCTAGAAAAAACAACAATAAAATTCAACAAGCGGAATCACAATTACTATTATCAGGTATAAACATGATATATTTATTCCAAAGAACAAAAACTCAAAATCATTCTCACATAATATATTTAATCACTTTGATGTATTTACCAACAATAAATAAGAATAACATTAAAAAGTAGTTATTTGTGTAATAGGTGCAAAAAGTGCATTTTTGTTGCAAGGAATCATGAAGCACTAAACACAATCTTGTGGAGTAAATATAAATAGCATTTACGAAGCACAAATTTACTTATTTAGCATGAAAATTACTTAATTATAATCACTTACAAATACAATACACACTAAACTATATATTTGGGATATTTTTATGAACACAAAACATATGACAACAGCATTTGACCCATAGAGAAAGTTATAGTATTATTTGTCTATGAATTGACCGTCGTTCTCTGTCATTGTTCTATATTGTTCTATCCAGCGCCATGCATCAAGACGGTGGAGCGGTTGAACTAAAGTAAAAAGATGTTCGTTTGCAAAGATTTGCGCACAACAAATCTCAAAAAATACAATGATTTGAGATTTTATATTTTCAGAATCGAATTCTCTAGGCTTCCTTTTGGGGATCAGGTTTTGATGTCCAGATTGGTGACCACAAATTGTCAAAACTGTCAAAATCACACCATCACTTAATGGCTTATATCTTTTTTATAACAATATAAAACTCAACAAAAATACCTGATCCCCAAGACAAAGGTCCAAGTTATATTGTGTTAAAATTCCAACACTTAATTTCATTGCGTTCTTTCGATTTGTTGTCTACAAAATGACCTAAATTTTGTTGCAAATCACGGGTGCCAACTGTTTTCAGGTTCCTAAAATGTGAGGCCCCTCTTAATAGAAAGATATGTACTTAATAATGATGTCGCTAATGTTACCAAATATTCATGACGCATGGGTCAAAAACCAACGGATCAGCTGTGGGGTTGTTTGAAAATTCATGATTTATGATTTGGAGAGAATATTTTTGTTTATTTTTGATCTGTATATATAGAGTATAGATATCTCAAACAGTATATTCACAATTCCAACAAATCAGTTTGTTTTGTTGGTATAAATACGTATATGTACTGTTTTAACCAGGCACTGGACACTTACATTGGCGAAATAAAATATGTTTTCTAGCGCCATCTAGATTCACGGCCAAAACCTAAAAGTTTACCCCAATGTTGTTATTTTTATTTCTTATAGTAGGCCAATGTGGAGCAAAGCAGGCTGCAATCTTCCACCAACAGGGAAACAAGCAATGGTGTTTGATAGTTTGTTCATCTAAACCTAATTCGAAGATTATTCACTAATCTGATTGTAAATTCAGATTGTGCCATCGTGCTAAGAGCTTGATATAAATGAATCACTAAAGAAATGCTGTGTGCCATGGTGTACTGATAAACAGGTGAGTTTATAATATCTATTATAACAATATCTTAATGTAAACTGCCATTAACTATTAATGAATAATACTAGTTCGGGGATTAGAATCTGAACAATACTTATTATCCAATAAAATACTCAAGTTAAAATCAAGTTGCTGAATGAGGATGAAGTTTTCCTTTGAAACTTAAATAATATGTATTTAGGGAATCATTTTGTGGAACTTAATAGTGGGAATTATTGGGTGATCATTATAAATTAGCATGTATACTTGAAATAAATAAGTTAAAATTCAGAGCATTGAGTGAGGATTATATATAATTTCTTTATTACAGACATTCCATACCTACCAATAAAGATGTTCGTGGAATTTGGTTGCCTAGCGCCTAACAGGTTACAAATAATCAACAATCCTTAAGTTAACACTTGAAGATACGTTAATAACATCATATAAAATATGTGATATTCAATTTGAAGAAACTTCAAAAGACCCTAATGACAGAATAATGAAGTTGTTACTGCCAACGCTAGATTTGCCTAGTGAGTACTTGTCTCTATGTTTACTGTGTCAATCGTACTAGTTTTAGCTACAATAAGCCCATAGGGGATAATTGTGAAACGTTATGCAGATAAAAAAAAATTATTTATGTTTTTAGGTTCAGGTACCGGTGCAGAAACCATTATTTTCAACTCCTAAAAAGCTAAAAGGTATAGTATGTTATATATTATTGTGTATTAATGAATATAAGTCATTTTTATAGATAAGTTGTGAGTATAATATTAGTTTATCGAACTATGGCACAATTTGAAGAAAATTATGATTTTAATTATTTCTTTCGTTTTCATCTATTGGAACTAAGAAAACATGACCTTAAAAGTACAAATCTTGTATTTTTAAAAATAATAAAAAGTAGGTTTTTTTTTAAAAAGAACATTGTTGGCGCCTAAGCTAACCAAACAAGTGGCCCTTCCGATCATGTGGTACAGCCCTTGGAACCGCTATATGCATAACATCAAGGGTCGAAGATCTATTTGATGGTATGTAAAAAAATTTAGGTACATCCACCCATTCCCGTCAGGAAGGGTTTAGGTGGTTCCCTCTCCATTCCTTTGCTCTTTTTCTTTTTGACTAAATATATTTCTGACAAGATGTGCAACTAAATCCCAATTCTCTTTTGTTTCCAGCATTACGTCTATGATATTTTCTGTGCAGAGGTGTTGTGCAAGCAATGACGTTGTGGTCAGTCGCTGTTGTTCCCATATTGGGCAAAAGAAAATGGTATGTTCTACCGAATCTACTTCACTCATGCATAAGAAGCATTCAGCAGTTTCCTTTATTTTGAATCGTTTCTTTAAGTATTCTCCAAAACATCCATGACCGCTCAAAAATTGCGTTAGATAGAAATCGAACTCTCCGTACTTTCTATTTAGCCATTTATTTAAATCTTTAATGAGGTGTTTAGTCCATGTCGCTATTCCATTTTGGATATTCCATTTATTTACCCACTTTTGTTGGGTGTTATATTCTATAATATTCCTATTTTCTAGTTCAAAAAAGATTTTGATCCTCTCATCTATCATAAGTTCTATCGGCATAATGCCTGCTATAACCAGGACCGCATCAGTTGAAATCGTACGATATGCTCCGCAGACTCTCATTGATATATGCCTTTGCAATCTTTCCAAACACTTGATATGTGACTTTTTCTACTGGATTTCCCCATATCGGTATAGCATACAATATTATGGAGTGGACTACGGATACAAGGATCCTTCGTCTACTTGAAGTAGGTCCCCCTATCTTTGGCATCAATCTGTTTAAGGAGGCAAGGGTTTTTTCAGCCTTCTCGAATATTTTAGAAATAAAGGGTATGTTAAGACAATTATAGTGATGACTATTACAATAATTCAAAGAGTGTAATGTACTACTTACAAATAACAACTACGAAAAATTTCATTTACTTAATCTGGATTAGAAGTGTATTTATATAATTTGTATGTTGCTCCTCTAGTAATCTTTTAGATAAGCCATCCACAACTGTCAATAGAGATCTAATTAGGAAACACCATCCACTTCTGGGCAGATATGAAGAAGTCACAAATATGCCTTGTGTTCAGTGTAGTGAATGCATCCTTCGATGAAGGTTACCTGCAAGTTGAAGCTCCACTGGAGAATTTGGTCCCTGATTCAAACCAAATAATTCCAGCAGCGGCTTTCCACCGGACTCGCCGAATAAATCTGAGATGTTTATCTCAACTTATCCTTCACAGGACAATCCTGTTTGTGAGAACTCTGCATAGAGCATTTTTATTTATGAAATTCTACTCTTTCTAGACCGGGTTTCATTTATGAAGATAGCTTTTACCAGATAAAAGCGTTCACGAAGAGGTTCCAACAAGAAGAACTTTACTACCATCCAGCCAACTGAAGACGGAAGTACTATCAGGTGAATTTAAAACTAACTGGCAAACAAAATGGTCAGGAAACCTTTAACCGGGGAAGAAATCTCCCTCCGGCAGTGAGTCCCCTGTCCGGCCTTTGTCTGCTAACCCCTCATACTAACAACCCCCCAATAAACGAAGCAACGTCATCTTCACAACGCTTCCCCATCCAAACAAGAAGCCAAAAAGTATCATCCGTCTTTTCTTGCGAAGAGTTCTCACCGATGGTACCTCCCCCAGCCATCGACTATGCAGCAATGTTTGCACAAACCCAACTTCAACTGGCCGAACTAAAGGCCCAAAACGAGCACCTCAAGACCCTGCCGCATGATCCACGTGACAAACTTAAATCCCAAGCCAACTCCCGAAGCTCTTCTACATCCGCATATTCCGCCAAATCCCATGCCTCCCACATCTCCGTTCAATCATCCCCAACCACCTACCGACCAACTACCACCCCTCCAACCGCCGAGAACAAGAAGGGGACTTTACTCTCTTGGGAGCCAAATCAAAGAGAAGCCGAAGAATCCCTACCCCGCCAACACAAACCACCGTAACACAAGAACAGCCAACTCTACAACCCCGCCCTACTCAGCAACCACAAACTTCCCAACAAACTCAACCGTCACCTCTCCAATCACTAAACATGCACCAGCTACCTCCAAAATACGTCTCTCAGCGGGAGCTTTTTAACCTCCTCAACACAAACGAGCTGCTGGGGGGGAAAATATCCTACTTAATGGCGAACCCAAACCGTACCGCCCTTCTGAAAATACCTGCCAACATACCCCACGAAGCTTTTGCAAAAAAGCTTCGAAACACCATCGGCGACGACCAAGTCATCGTCGTCCCGCTTAACCCTACTCCCCGAACCAGAACTCAATCATGAACCTGCAAACCCACATTTTCATTCGACTGCAGACATGTAGACACTCCCATCTCAGACAAAAAATTTGAGGATATCCTCAAATAACTCAACTTCCCTCTCAACAGATCCTGGCTCAGCATTTTCCGTCGTCAAGGCCGGGCCACCTCCATGTTTCGAATCCTAACCAATTCCGAAATGGCTTACCAATGCGCCCTCCCATTCGACATTAAATTTCACAGCCTCTCCAATCCAACCAACCCTCTACCTGCAGTATCCAAATGCTGCCATAGATGCACCAGTGCAGGCCACTTTGCCGAGTCATGCAAGGCCAAACCAGTCTCTCCCTCCTGTGGTGCATCTGACTACAAACCCAACAATTGCCCTAAGGCAAATGAACCCATCTGCAAAAATTGCGAGGGCTCGCACGCCGCCTACCACCCAGATATCGAAAGCGGTTGGAAACACCTCAAACCCCCCAAGAGACCGCTCCAATCACCCTAGAAAAACCACCAACCCCATTTGACCTTACCACCGACACTAAAATCTTCATTGAGATTTTAGCAACGACGATCATGAACGCCGTCCCGACAGCCCGTGGCCTAGTGGCTGACACGCTCTCTCACCTCGTCCCCTCTTTCTACGGCTACAACTGTACCGTCACAAGTGGCGCGGGCAACCGCATCCATCTTGTCTTTCCGACAAAACGCCAAAATTAAGTCATGGACTTCTTTATCGGGACCGTTAATTACCAAGTTCTAGCCAGAAAGCGACATCTTCTCAAACACCTCTTGCATTCCCAAAATATTCAAGTACTTTCTATCACCAATACTCTTTTGAAAAATTCCCCTCGCTTCGCTGGCAATACCACTTTTCACCTATACAGGAACTTCTATTGTCACGGAAAACGGACTTATCGTCCGAAACGGACTCCCCGCGTCACCCCACCCACTCCCTGCACTGCAATCCAAATGGCAGATTACTCGCCGACCAGCTTGTTTCACTTCCCATCTCTCAGATTAGAAATAATAATCGAACCCTAATAAGTCACCTCGGCTCTTCCATTGTCGATCACATAATTTGCACTGACAGGTTATTCACCCACATGGACGACGAATGCTTTATAGGCGACCCCATCACCTCAGGCAATGTTCCACTACTGGTTGAAACTTCACTTCATAATTCAATACCACCACCGTCAACAAATTTCACATATCGTGATTTAAAAAAAAAACGATTGGGATTCCTTCGCAAACCACGTCTCAACTAATTTGCCACAATCCGTCATCAAAGCACTGATGACATAGATAATCACGCAGATGAATTCCAATCCCTCTTAATCGATGAACAAGACATCGCTGTACCTCTTACCACCATACGAATTCTACTCAAAATCCGTCAGTAAAGAGCGCGCTTTTGGCAAAAATTCTACCGCCTCGTCGGCCTCAAGAGAAAGGTGGAATCACATCTCGAAGTGCAAGGACAGAAGATCTACACCCCCGAAGACAAAGCCACAGCCTTCAAAAATGACCTACAAACTGTCTTTACACCACCTGACAACACAAGATTTCTCAGGAACTTTGCCATCGGAACAGACCCTCTTACCCGCAATATAACACGAAGCCCGCATGTTCATATTCCACTAAATGAGAACTATCCGCTTCTTACACCCTTTACAATCGAAGGAGTTCAGCAGGCGTGCCAAGTGGGGAGAAACAGTGCCCAAGGGCACGATGGAATCTCGAGACAGACACTCAAAAACCTGCCTGAAGAGATGTTCTCTCCGCTCTGTGCCCTGCTGAACGCCTGTCTGTCATTCTCTTACTTCCCTCATTGTTGGAAATCAGCCAACGTAGTTCTCATCCCCAAACCCGGCAAAGACCCTACAAAGCCTAAATCCTACCACCCCATTTCATTAATCAGCGTCTTAGGTAAAGTCTTTGAACGTTTGTTAAAGGAAAGAATCTGGGACTGTACTGAAAATAACATAATTCCTGCATTTCAATTCGGATTCATGCTAGGCCACTCTTGTCAGTCAGAACGCCACCACCAACCTTCAAACTATCGTCACCCGACCTTTAAAGCAACGACGCTGTTCTGTCGCCATCTTCATGGACGTTCAAAAAGCTTTCGATGAAGTCTGGTACGCCGGACTAGTGAGAAAGCTACTGAGGATCCGATTGCCAATCCAAATTGTAAAATGATAATATTCCTACCTCACCGACCGATCGATCCGCGTCAAAATTGGTTACAGCATATCCGACTCTCTTACATCCTAAACTGGCGTTCCACAGGCAAGCCATCGTGTTCGAACAACTTCGAGCGAACAACTTCTACCCACAAACTTTCGCTTCGTGCTCTGGGGAGATCAACTCGAAATCCGCAGGGAAGTCGTTTATTTGGGAGTGAGATTTACTCACACTCTCAACTTGATGGCCGACCTAATTGACACTCTTAACAAAGTCCGACGTCGAGTTAATCTTCTTAAGGCGCTCGGCGGGAGCTTCGGACGAACGCACCCTACCACCTTACTTCATACGTATAAGACATATATCCGTCCAATAATCGACTATAGAGCAAACGTCTATTGCACCCTTCCCGAACATCTAGTTAAAAAACTTCGAACTTGTAAGCAGTCAATCCTAAGATACTGCCAATACTAGGGACCCTACTCACCTAGCAATACTGTTTATGTCAATACCGACATCGAGCCCATTCTATCACGTCTGAATAATTTACAAGCCCGATATATTAGTCGCACTATCTAATCGGGCAATGCAATCTTGAAAAACATGCTACTCACACCATGGATCGCCAACAGACGGCCTCTCTGCAGAATACACAAGAGGAAGCTCCCATTTCCTCCTGTACGCTTACTAGCCACGGCTTACGACGACCTCCCCGACGAATACATCGACTACTTAGGCCAAACCCCTAATTTCCATTCGATAATCGGAAATCACGATTTTTCACAATTTAAATCTTTTCACACATTTTAATATCTAAACCACTCACAATTCCCATTTCTAACAATTCTCATTCAACAATTCTAAAATTCTCATTTCCTACAACCTTCATTACTCTGTTCAACACTTTGGACAAACCCTATACACACCAACCGGCCCCTTACTACCCACGTCGGTGTTGCAGGTTTTTCTGCGGTTTTCCTGCAACTCTGTGAATTTATTCACTAGCCAACTGGACCGACGAACGTCCACAGGGAACAAATGCAGACGCAGCTGTACCCGCCTGTGCTTGATGGTGATTATTATTATTCAACGCCGTATCAACGCTAAATATCCCTAACTCCGCAGGCACATCTGCACAACATATTTTTAAACCAACTTTATCATAACACCCAATTCCATACACTTTTCAAAAATGTCTCCTATACACCTTTTGTCAAAATTCTACTAAAATTACCAATCTTTAATATCCCTCTCTCTAAACACCAGAGACATCCCAAATTCAGTAAAAATCACACATCTCACATAAAATAGTTTCCGACACCTAGCCAGCTCAACTGCACATCTTATGTATCGGCAGCGATACATGGTTCGTCTTCCACCAGAATGTCCCAATCCCAGACACTTTTTCGTCTCACCATCTCACACACTTTTGAGCTTCGCTGCTTCCAAACATCAATTCCCGACATTATTCAATAAATCCTTCACTCCGAATACTTTTCTAGCGAAAATGCCCGCTCCAAAACCTCATTGCTATACACCTTTTAAACTTCTTCCTAGTCACTTTTCCGAAAAACTTCTAGACACTTTTTAACGCAATTAATTTCGACCAACCAACTTCTGCGCCCAACTCAGCATACGAACGCGCATATAAACCCTCCAACACACCCCCAACTCAGCCCAGAAGAGAAAACCTATCCCACACCAGAGGACACACTCGACAACCCTATCCAACACAAATTCATAACGAATTTCTCTCCCTCTCTCTTATGACTGGTGTTTGTTAAATTCAAAGAAAAATGCAAAGGAGGCAATGTTAAACATTGATTATTTATTCTTATAAAACCCATTTCTTTCTCATACTTCATTGATAATTGCATGTATGATGTATGTAATGTATAGAATGTCAAACACAAAATAAAGATGATAATAATGCTCAATCTGTGTGTTTTCATATTCCATTTACTTATACTTGATATACAATTTTACATTGACATCATTTTTCCTAGAAATATAAATGATCAAAGCTAGTTGTCATTTAAAATTTTAAATGAAACTAAAGCATTTTGTGAAATATTTCTTTATTATAGCATTTCAACTTATAACATTTTGTTGTTAACAGCTAATATTGAATTAGGTAGGAATACTAGCAAAAAAATTATTTTACGATATATTTTTCTTTTATTCACAATTTGAGGTAACGACTAGCGTCAATAACTTTTGACTATTAGTGTTTTTAAATGAAACTCAAGGTCTCTAGTTAATTCCACAATATAATACAAGTTATTGAAAATTCTAAAAAATAATAACTTTATTTTTAAATTTACCGAGCAACCATATGTTAATTTTTAAATTTTCCGCTCAAGTCAATTTTCAAATATCCCACGCATACACTGCGTTAGCAAGGATCTGAACCTCATTACAATTAAAAGATTAGCACACGGACGTGAATATAGATGGCGCTGGGATTCAAATATAAATTTTTTTGTACAGAGTCGTAGATCTATATGTGTATATAATCTTTGGTTTCAATCTTGACCGAAAATTTATGGGAGCTTACGAAAATCTGGAGGACTATTTAAATCTGATTTCAGTCGAGCGGAATAACAAGACGATTAGTAAAACTTTATCAGGGATGAAGAATAATTTCCAAACTGACAATCAACAGAATAATAGAGTAAGTTTTGCATGATTAAATCTTTGCAAGTGTTAATTGTACTGTCAGTTGGGTAACTTGTTGATACAATTGGCTGCTCGACAGTGAAATTTATGACCGCAAATATCTAATTGCTGCCAAATTGACTACAATACGATATAATCAACCGATTGTTATTTTGCGATTGTATAGATACATAAAACGGAGGAAGTGCATTAATAGTCAGGTTCACAAGTCACAAGGCAATTCGTGATAAACCAAGTCTAGACCACCGAAAATGGTGAGTTTAGTCTTATTCGAATCGAAATGGTATCTAGAACAAACGATCACCTGGACAATGGGGGCCGGCAGAAATTGCAAAAGTTATAAACAATTCCGTAAGAAAGAAAATGGTTTGGTTTTTTCAAAATATTTTGTTTGAGATAATCACAATATGAGAAAAGATCCTGAAAGACTAGAAAATTTCCTAGAGAAAAGAACCACCTTCCGGAACTGTACCGATAATATTAATAATTGTAATTTGAAGGTGAAAGTTTGGCTAAAACGGGTAGTGGCTATAGCAGAAGGTTGATCAATAAAATAATTTTAACGGACTAAAAATAAATATTAATTGATAAAATGTTGGTACTATCTAAGAGCATCAATAAACAAAACCTCTCAACGTAAATTTTTCATCACAATTAATTAACTCTACTTTTTCAATCACTTAATTTTTACCAGTTGAAAGTTAACAAAAAAAAACGCTGTTTCTAAACTACAAACCTATTTTATTTACTGTTGGAGGCTGTTCTTGAATTATTCCAGCTGGAAAAAGTTTGAAATTTTGATTCTTCACTTTTTTATTTACAATCAAAGGTATTCAAAAATTAAAAGTGTAAATAAAGCAATGAGGAAAAATTTTTTTTTGAATAATTGTTATTATTTGGTTTTCACATTTTTCAAAGCAAAAAATGCATTGTTTTTAAGATTGTCGAAACATTTTTTTGGGAATTTGAAAAACGTTTCTAAAAAAATTTTATTGGCAAAAAACGCGATTGTTAATCAACAATTTTTTGTGCTTCTTAATATTATTATTAATGAACCATTTTTTGCTCATTTATTTATAAGGTACTTTCATATTATGGAAGAAAAAAGTTTGTTATTAAATTTTCATTTGTTTTTTAAAAAACAATTTGTTATAAACAAATGAATTTTTGCGCAATATTTTTTTGAATACTACAAAATATTATGGAAACACCATACGATTATTTTTATGTGCAAAGTTGGTTTCTATTTTTTTATAATTTTTAAACATATTGTACTCTTGACCTTGTCGCTTTCATTATGTTTTTCTTCATTGTTATTAAAATAATTTATAAACTATTCCAATTTAACAAAAATCGCACTTGTTGATTAGCAATATTTTTGCGCTAATAAATATCAATATTAAGGAACCATTTTCTAATTATTATCTATCACGTACTTCCATAATATGAACGAAAAATTTTTGTTATGAAATTTTCATTTGGTTTTAAACGAACAATTTGTTATAAGCAAATGAATTTTTGTGCAATATTTTTTTAAATACTTCAAAATATTATGGAAACGCCATATGTCTATATCCAAAAGCTTTTTCTATTTTTTATATAATATTTAACCTAAATCTAGATTACAATAAAATCGTTTTTGAGAGACACAACTTGTTTTTAAATTGATGTCTTCCAAGAAAGTTCAATAAATTAAGTTATGTTATTTTGTTATTACTAATTAAAGTTTCATTTGCGTTATAAATGCAATCCTATGACTTAGAAACACCGACACAATTCATACAGAATATTAATCAAAGTAATTGTGATGTTTCATGTTTTACTTTAAGTATCTCGGAAAATAATGATTTCATCTTTACGAAGGGATAGTAGACTATTTTCATCGAAAGTGTTAGGTTATCGGAGAATTGTGCTAAAATGGCAATTCCGCTAACGGCATAGAATTTGGAAAGGGTCAACCAATCCCTTGCCCCTGTTGTACGCACCTGATTGTATCCAGAAAAGATTATTCAACATAATTTACTAGGGTGTACAGTACATACACATTTCAGCCAAATATGATAAGGGTACGTCAACTAGTTTTAAAGACATAAACAGTTTTTAAATTTTTTAGTAAACCACCCTGTAACTCAGTAAGGAGCCACATTTCATCTAAGTGATTTATCATTTAATAATTCAGCACAAGTAATTTTTATTGACATCTTACATATTAAATAAGGGTTTCAAGATCTCCATTCATATATAACTGTATGATTTTAGATATTTTTTTTCTATCAATAACACGGTTATCAAGGACAAAAATCAAAAATTTTATTTTCACGTTTTTATTTGTTTTAGTCGCCCGATGCATGATTGGAAAAGACGGGCTTCAAATTTGAGACACCATGTATATTTAGGTCACCAAACCTATATTTCCATTTTACTGTCTCTCAACCTGATAGACTGAATTCCTTTCAATCCATGTTGTCTAATGAAGTTTCTTGTTCTCTTACATATTTTTTTGTGTAGGATTGTAGTAATTGTCACCCAAGGTAAGCCCGATCAATTTCTGTTTCCGTTCAAAACCTTTTTCAGTAGATGCTGATATTAACTTATCCTAGATTGTTCGGGGTGATCCCTATTTCTCCTCCTTTATCTTCCTATTTGTTTACGCAGACACATTTACCTCAAGCTTTTAATCTCATTGCTAGTAAGCCCCCATCCGGATACAAAATTTCGACACACTTTTATCTATTATACTTGTTCTTAGTATTTTTTACCATTACGAAAATAAAGAGAAGAAAATTCAATTATTCATTTCGTTTTTCCCTTCTCTATCGCAATTCTGACAAAAATTATAGAACGATTTGGATAATAACCGTGTAAGCTGCAAGTTAACATCGTTCATTTTTGAAAAAAGGATGTTGATTGTATTCAAATGAAAACATGATTTCAACGTAATGTGATAGCTTTTATCATATAATTATTAAAAAACACAATAGTTCGTATTTTTGAGCCCGTTAATTATATTTAATAACTAAAATAAATCATTCTCAAGTCACGTGACATTGAACACAATCAGAGATTACGACGTAGCTCTACCCAAACATCATCTGACACTGTCAAAAGCCTTCTTTGTTTGGTTGATGTCTTTATTGGCTTCCAAGTAATTTAATCGAAACTACTAGAAAAATAATGGGGAGTGGATATATTAATGCAAACAGTGAACAAATGTCATCCCAGAGGTAACGTGACAAGTATTCCCGTTTTCGCGCGTAATTTGGAACGTTATTTACAATACATGCTTTTTAACGCTTTAGTCATAATTGAAAAAATAATATATTAGGCACGATTTAAAACACTTTCCCAAAAATAGTCAACATCCCTGTTACATAAATCAGTTAGACAGGAAATATATGGTTTCTGAATTAAAATTGGATTTTTGGTATTGAAAAACTCTGGGAAAGAGCGACATGTGAACACCTTGCAGGTCGAAGGGTCCAGGGGTCGAAATAGACTACTTTGGACATCGTTACAATGGAATATACGCTTATTATTTTAACGTAAGGTATCGGCAGTAGTAAAAAAATATTGTAAAGGATTCAAAATCTGGTTTGAAAGAATAAAAAAGTGTAAACCCACGTATTCGTACGGCGTTAGAATTGTTCGCGACATAACTATATCAGTCTGCAAAATGTTTTCTGATAATACTTCGTGATACTCACAAAAGAAAGACCTAATTTAGTCATTCGATCAAAATTCGAGAAAACTTTAAAAAAATAAGATTCAACGTTGTGTATTTCTCCAATATTGTAGGAATAATAATAGTATCAACGTCTCAACTAATCCTCCTCCACGTCTCATCGTACAACGAGACGTCAACGACTCGCATTGCATTTGAACAACTAAACTCATTAATCTTTGTTCAGTTTACGGTAGCATTTCGCGTAGCTGCAAGTAATCTAGTGACATAAGAAAACTTAAATTACGTTCGTACAAAATTGTTAATTAAAATGTATCCGCAAAATATTATTAAACTTATTTATTGTACCTAGGGATGAAGCAAAACTTGGTAAGTTTAAGTCATAATATTGTTTATTGTACTCAGTGACTAAAGGTATAGTGGAGGTAAGTTTCATCAAATGATCAATACCAGGAAACTATTCTTTTTCAAAAAAAAAGTGAGGAAGAACAATTTTTTCATCACAAGAGTTGTGAAGCATGTTTCTGTCCTAGTAATATAACAACAGAACTATATTTCAAAAATTACTTTCCACTGTAGATCAGCTAAAACTAGGGAACGCACATTTCAAGGAAATAAAGTAACAAAGGTTCCCAATTACATATACTGAAGCTCAATTTTCGATTACTTTCTTATCGGAGCGCACTGTGGATATGAATCGGAAGCGAAGTTGTAATCGTGAAGACTTTTGGAAATAACATTGAAATAAAATGGAACTGTAGTGAAAAGTTCAAAAATATAAATTCCACAATAAATTGTTCTCTAATTCTGAATTGAATCGGAAATTTTTTGACGTTTTAAAGACAGAATAATATTTTTTGATAATACCTGTTTTTATATCTTCATTATCTTTATTTAATTTTTTTATATTTTCTTCTACCTTTGTTTATATATGGCCGTTTTTGTAATATTTTTTACTTTAATAAAAAAACTATGTCGATGTTCCGAATTTGTTTGTAACAAATTGATACGTTAGTAAGCAATTAAATTATAAATAAGAAATTTTTTTTCATTGGAATTTATAGTAAATTATAAATTATGATTTCTAAGAATAAAATGATTTCTCAAAAATTTGTTTAAAAAGTTTTTAATTGAATAAAAAACGATTATAAACAATTGAAAAATATTTTTAAGAACATTTTTTATATAAAAATCATAATTTACTAAAACGCCTGAAGTGAGAGTATTCACTGTGGTTATCTTAAAGAATTGTTATAAAACTGTGAGTGAAAACCGCTTTAGAAAATTATATTTCAAAGATAGCTTTCAACATAAATGATTTCACAACATATAAGCCATTATTTTCCAAAATTTACGCAATAAAAACTTTTGTTTGAAGAATAAGGTTAAGTAAATTTAAAATCTTTTCGATAAGAGCTAAAGGTCAAATTCAAGAAAAAACTTAATAGTCCACTAGTTAAAAATTATACACCTAGTAAAGTAGACCATACACGTTAAACTCTTTAAATCAAAATAATTTACAATGAATAAAGCGACAATTAAATAGTTAACATAAATCTAGAAATAAACCTCAAAGAACAAGTTATAAACAACTTTTATTCTCTAGGAAAGTCTGATACTGCTCCAGTAAAAGTAGAATTCACTTCTCTTTTAACGAAAAAAGAGGTGCTGGAAAACATCAAAAAAATAAAAGGTACTGGATTGGCTATTCCTTACGACTTGAGTAAGAAGGAAAGGGAAGAGTACAATATCTAATCCGCTTCCGTAAATCAAGAGATCCTTCAAAGTGCTACATACGGGGAAGTAAATTATTATTGGACGGACATTCCTATACTCTTAAGCAATTGGAAGAAGACTTTCTGGTGGGAGAAAATAAAACAAATAGTGAACCCCCCACTCCTACAACAGCAAATAGTTTACCAACTCCACTTATTGCAAGCAATAAAAAAGAGATTGTGAAAAATAAACCTTACCCCCGCTCTGGTTCTCAGTCAAAAAATAATTTTAGTTAAATATAACATCTATGAACCTCTACATTCGAGATTGTGATTATACTTCCTTTCAAACTATAGAATTAGATTCTGTTAGTCAATATAACATGTTAAAAAATATAAACAATAATAAATTCACCGTTTTACAACAGAATATAAGAAGTGTTAGGAAAAATCTAGATGAGTTGAAAATATATCTGTCTGAATTTGGCAGGGGAATAGATTGTGTTATTCTGACAGAAACCAGAAAAATTGAAAAAATAAGTGATTTCAGTCTTCCAGGTTACGATTATATAGTAGTGGAGTCGTTAATATTGTGATGGAGTCCTGGTTTACATTAAAAATTGTCTAGAGTATAACTATGGAATAGTAAAAGTAGGACTCTGTTCTAAAATTATCTGTTTCAATCCAAAACCGTAAAATAATTATTTCTGCCTTATACAGGTCGTATGATATCGAAACCAAAACATTTATAAAAGATTTTAAACAATATTTGGCACAACTGTCTCTGCTGAGAATTGTGATTTTAATATACTCGCCGGTGATTTTAATATTATTATTATGGAAGATAGTGACGATGCAATTGACTACTTAAATGACGTGTATGAGAACGGTTTCCAGTCGTAATAAACACGGTGTTTTTGATTATATTTCTAGTTGAATTTCTTCAACTGGCGTAGACATTCAACTAAATAAATAATCTTAATTTGACAATGTTAATGTCGAAATTAATAATTTATTATGTACAAATTTACAAAATGGTACAAAGTTGAGTTGTGAACGCTGAATTTCTGTGGTTTCAGAATGGAAGACACTTTATGTTTCGATTTGATGAATTTTAAACTAACTTTGTTATTGAGCGTTGAGCTCGGTTCGATGAGTGTGTAAAACTCGCGTCGATTAATGTAAAACTCGCGTCTAGAAGTGTAGAACTGACGAGTCAAAAACTAACTTTGTTGTTGAGCCTTGCGCTCATTTTGATGAGTAAAAAACTAACTTCGTTGCTGAGCATTGCGCTCGATTCGATGAGTGTGAAAAAGCTGATTTCTTCACGTTGTGAGACGTGTTAAGTAGAAATCTGCGAGGGGCGTGTTTACACGTGGATTGGGTTAACCAACCGAAAATAAATATTTGCTATTGGCCAGCATCACTTGACTTGTTGGGTTCCCAGACAAGAATCAACTATGGGTGCCGCCAATAGTAAGTTAAGTTTCTATGGAATACTACAATAGCATTGTAACCTTCTTACTTAGAAAGGTAACTCAAAAATGTCTTGCATGTCTTCGGAACCTCTACCATAAAATTCATGCTGAATTGACACTAAATTTAGGGTTTTTACAATACAATATATAATAGGGTGAAACGTGCTTTTTTCTCACTTCCTAACTATAGGACAATGTCGACTTTCAAAAAAGGTGTCATTCATATGCCCATACAAAAGAATTTACAATGATTGTTGGAAAACGTGATATTTACAAAGTATTTTGAAAATAAAATTAAAATATCCTTTGAATTTACTACAATAGAAAGATCTTATCAATTCTGCAACATATTTCTACAAAGCTATTAACTAAAATGAATTTACGCCTTAAATATATACAATAAAAAAAAGGACAAATACAAATATCTCATATATTCTAAAGGTAACATAAACGAATAAATTTCAAGATTTTACAATCTTGAACATACTCCTCCCGTTGAGAGAATACGATCAATTATAAAGTCTATGAATGTTCATCTTCAGCATTAGTCGGTAGAATCGGAAGTAACGCTACCTTCTTGACATTTCGGACAACTGAAGATTTCGCGGTTTTCACTAAAACAGTACGTACCACACCGTCACTACCGGGATAGCACTTCATGATTCTTCCCAGGGCCCATTGTGAGGGTGGAATGTTGTCTTCTCGTAGTAAGGCCACAGCCCCCTTTTGGATTTCAGGACCCGCTTTTTCCCATTTGGTGCGAACCGTCAATTCGTTCAGGTACTCCTTACTTCATCGCGTCCAGAAATGCTGCTTTACCTTCTAGATGTGCTGCCAGTGTGACAGACGGTTACTAGGAGTCGTGGAATAATCACGACTTCGCAAGTTGGTCAGTGAGTCCCCTATTAAAAAATGGCCAGGAGTGAGGGCGATAGGATCGGTAGGGTCAGAGAAAATACTAGTTAATGGTCTGGAATTTAATATAGCTTCGATTTCGATAATTAATGTGTTAAATTGCTCATACGTAAATAGCATATCACGTCCGGCAACTCGGTATAAATGTTTTTTAGAGCTTTTCACTGCCGCTTCCCATAAGCCCCCAACGTGTGGTGCTTGAGGAGGACTAAAATGCCACTGAATACCCTTGTCGCTCAAGTATCCTTGAATTCGATCTTGTGCTTCGCGTGTATGGACGTCTTCAATTAATTCCCTTAGCATCAGACCAGCTCCAACGAAATTCGTGCCGTTATCACTGTAAATGTCGTGACATAAGCCGCGGCGGGAAACGAAACGTCTCAACGCTGCCAGGAATCCTACAGAAGTGAGGTCTGTAGCTACTTCCAAGTGTACAGCCTTTGAAGCTAGACAAACAAATACAGCAACGTAAGCCTTTACAGATGCTTGGTTACGGTATTTCTTCTCCTTTAAGAGAACTGGTCCACAATAATCAATCCCAACTTGATTAAATGGGTTCGAGATATTGATACGAGCTTTCGGCAATTTACCCATAATGTAATTGGTAGGTGGCGGATTAGCCTTGAAGCAGGCACAACATTGTTTAATATTTTTATACACTTGACTACGTCCGTCAATAATCCAAAATTTACGACGAATTGAGTATAAAGTTTGCTGAACTCCAGCATGCAAATGCTTTTTATGAAAATATACTATAACTAAATTGGTCACGTGGTGATTTTTAGGTAATATAATCGGATGTTTAGCGTCGAATGGTAAGTTAGACAATATCAAGCGACCGCCTACCCTCATTATCCCTTCTTTGTCCAGAAAAGGATTTAACTTGAGCAAGCTAGAATCAATGGATTTATGATAGTCGGCTGAGAGTAAAATATTTATGTCATTAGAAAAGGTTTGCTTCTGCACGCATCGGATTATTCTCGTTTCTACTTGGCTCACTTCCTCAACTGTTAAGGGTTTGGTGGATGGTGTTCGTCTTACGAAACGAAAACAGTAGGCCAACGAACGGGTCATTCTTTATAGAGTAGAAAATCTGTTTAATGTCACAAAGGGTCGGGCAGCTGTAATCAAGCATACTCGTTTGCGTTGCTCAGGTATTTCTTCCTCTTTCGGTAATTCGAGATTCGGCCACGCCGACATAGATTGGCCTAACCATGATGGACCATCTCGCCACAATGTCGCAGAGGGAAAATCTGCAGGTAATTCTGCTCTAGATACGAGATCGGCCGGGTTATCGTGTGTGGATACATGTCGCCATTGCTTCACTTGCGTCATTCTTTGTATGTCAGCTACACGATGTGACACAAAGGTTTTCAACTGTTGAGGACAAGTTTGAAGCCAGCGTAATACGATTGTGGAATCGGACCAGTAGAAAATTTCAACTTCTTCTCGGAGGGCTGCATTTACAGTTTCCATTAAGGTAGACAAGAGGTGTGCCCCGCACAGCTCTAATCTCGGTATTGTTATCGTCTTAATAGGAGCAACACGGGACTTAGCACATAGTAACTGCACTTTAATGTTTCCTGAGCGATCGATAGTACGTAAATAAACGCATACACCGTATGCTCTTTCACTAGCGTCGGAAAATCCATGCAATTGAACTTCTCTAACATCGGAGGTAATCACGGTACGTGGAAATGACAACAAATTAACTGACGGTAATTGTTTGCAATATATTTGCCATTCACTGTGTAATTCGATAGGCAACGATTCGTCCCAATCAAGCTTATAATTCCACAAGCTTCGTAAAATTATTTTCGCTAGTATAATAACTGGTGCTAATAACCCTAAAGGGTCGAATATTTTTGCAACTTCGGATAATATAATCCTTTTAGTAATCCTAATTGTCTGAATTGGATTAACGATATACATGATCGTGTCGTTTTGCGAATCCCAGTGAATGCCTAATGTTTTCAAGGTAGTGTCACCCAGTTGCAATCTCAAGTTTACATCTTCGACAGGTATATTTTCTAACACCGAAGGATCGTTGGACGCCCATTGTCTCATTGTTAGACCGGCGGCGGAAAGGATTCCATTCATTTCTTTTATCATGATTTTTGCTTGCTCTTGACTCTTAGCGCCACTGAGGAAATCATCAACATAAAATTCGGTTAATAACAATGGGACGGCTACGGGAAACCTTTCACTCTCATCTTCACTTAATTGATGCAGACATCGGATGGCTAAGTACGACGCGCAAGTGATACCGAACGTGACGGTATTTAATTCGAAAATTTGCAGCCTTTTCTGTTGATTCCTCCAAATGATACGTTGAAATTTACGATCTTCGCTTCTCACTAGGAATTGTCGATACATCTGTTTTAAGTCGCCTGTAATCACGATAGGGTGTTCACGAAACCGAATCAATGTTGTGAATAAATCCGGTTGAATATTGGGGCCGGTGTTCAGGACGTCATTTAATGATACGCCCGTGGAAGTCTTTAGTGAACCATCATATACCACACGTACTTTAGTAGTCAGACTCGTGTCCTTAATAACGGCGTGATGAGGTAAATAATAACCATCTGATGTCGACGGACTGTATACAACGGGGGACATGTGACGTTGGTTTAAATAGTCATCTAAAACCTCTTCATATAACAATTTGAGGGCAGGCGTTCGGTTTAACTTACGTTCAATACTATCAAATCTTTTTCTTGCGAAATAGTAAGATTTACCTAGGTTATGTGCCTGCGGGTTGAAGGGTAGGGCAACTACATAGCGCCCACTCGATTCTCTAGTTACGTGCTTCCGGAAATGCTGTTCACATTTTTCTTCTTATTCGAAGAATTTTTTGATTCTAGGACATTCTTCGATCTCCCAAAATTTCTGAAAATCGAAGTCTATAGGAGTAGTAGTAACATAACAATTTTATTTTGCTGGCACATTGGAAGGGGCAGCTCCGGCTATTATCCAACCGAGCCTTGTTTTTTGAAGGTATAATTCTTGTTGATTAGGGGCGGATAACTTGATTTGTCCTACAGACAATAACGAAAGAGTGGTGCCAGCTCCTAACAGTATATCGACTGCTGCAGGTCGATGGAAATGTGGGTCTGCTGATTTTAGATTAGCGGGTATCTTTATCAACTCACGCTGGATCGGTTGATCTGGTATAACGTGAGAGATAGCTGGTACGATTAAAAATGTTAACGTCTTTTTGTACGCGTTTATCCGTGATTTGATGGTAGCCGTTGTTAATTCGGTGCAGTACGTGGTCATAGCATTTAAAGCTCCTACGGGTACATTACATGTTGTTTTCTTCAATCTTAATATATCAGCAAGCCGCTGAGTGATGAAATTGGTGGTGGAGCAGGTATCAAGCAAGCCTCGGCATTGAATAGGTCTTTCATCCTTGTCTAGAATATCAAGCACTGAGGTGACCATTATGTCGTTAGACAGCGCATTTACCACGAGTGAAACCTGTCTCTGTTCTGATACTTCGTTGAGTTGAGAAGGTTCAGATGTACTCCGTTCAACTGGTATGTGCAACAATGTATTATGCCGTTTGTTGCACTTTTTACACGAGGCCTGTGTTTAACATGCTTTAACTCCATGCCCTTTCCCAAGGCAATTAAAACACAAACGATCATCTGATATAAATTTTCGTCGGTTTTCAACGGATAACCCACGGAACTTTTCACAAACGTACAATGTATGAGAACTATTGCATGCAGGACAGATAATCAATCTTTGCTGATGCGATGTATTACCATGGTTATTTGTGTGTGTGACAAGAGCTTGCGAACGGGTTTCTCTGCGTTGGTTATCTTTTTCATATCTTGGTGCTTTGTTGTGAGGTACTTCGTGTTGAGACGGATCTGCACAATTAGATCTTCTTCCCAAAAAATTTAATAATGTTTTAAACGATGGGAACTGATCATCTTGCAAAGTTAATTCCCAATGCCAAGCCGTATTCGAGCTGACCTTGGATAAAATCAAATCGACTAGTGGGATGTCCCATGAGTCAACTGGAGCCTTAAGGTTCTCCAACGCTCTCGTGTGTTGATAGAACACGTCAACGAGCTTGTTTATTGCAACGGGAGTGTCTTTGTTTAATCGAGGAAACTCTCTCAAAATTGCCATATGACGACGTGCTATACGACGTGGATTTTCAAATTTGTCCTTTAAAATTGAAATAGCAACACTATAATTACAGTTGGTGATTTCAAGTGACTCAATTGCCCTGGCTGCCTTTCCGGTTAATGATTATTTCAGATAATTTAGCTTCTCAACGTCTTGAATCTCTTTATCGCCCACCACGGCTGAGAATAGGCTGAAGAATTCGGTCCACTTTTCAAGGGTTCCATCGAAAGGTTTGAGTGTTATAGGAGGCAAATTGACTGCTGATTTGATGTTAGCAATGTGTATGGTATCTACTGGATGTATACCATTGGACGATGGTGTTATTTTATCGAGAAGATCTAAAGCACGCGCTTTTTCCAACCTGAAGCTGTCGCTATAGGAGCTACGATGATCCATTTCCTCTTGGTCTAGCTCCTCTATGCTATCTTGGATTGCGTCAAATTTTTCATATGCTTTAGTTGCGTTATCTAACGTCGTTTGAATCAAATTTTTACTGACTCTCGTAGGCTGATCGTTTGCTTGGTCGATGAGTTTTCTTAATGTCGTAATAGTTGTTTGTATATAACCGCGCTGCCGTTTCAGTTTAGTAAGTTCAGCCATTTAGAATTTAGTTTATGCGTGAGTATGGTAAGGAATTTCAACAATGTTTATATGATACTAATATGAAAACAGGACGGATAATTGGCGCATTTAAATAGATAACTGACCAACTTACCTTGATTATCCTGGCTGCTGTTGTGATGAATCCTTGGAACTGCGATTTGAACTGCTAATTGAACTGCTACACTTTCACTACGATTTGAACTGCTATACTTGCACTATGATTTGAACTGCTATACTCGCACTATGATTTGAACTGCTTACTAGGTACTGGCACTTTAAAATGTTATATAACAATACTTGTTATATCCGGTTTACGAAGGACCAATGTTTTATAACAGTACTTGTTATATCCGGTTCCAAGGACCAATGTTTTTGATTATATTTCTAGTCGAACTTCGTCAACTGGCGTGGACATTCAACTAAATAAATAATCTTAATTTGACAAAGTTAATGTCGAAATTAATAATTTATTATGTACAAATTTACAAAATGGTACAAAGTTGAGTTGTGAACGCTGAATTTCTGTGGTTTCAGATCGGAAGACACTTAATGTTTCGATTTGATGAATTTTAAACTAACTTTGTTATTGGGCGTTGAGCTCGATTCGATGAGTGTGTAAAACTCGCGTCGATTAATGTAAAACTCGCGTCTAGAAGTGTAGAACTGACGAGTGAAAAACTAACTTTGTTGTTGAGCCTTGCGCTCGTTTCGGTGAGTTAAAAACTAACTTCGTTGCTGAGCATTGCGCTCGATTCGATGAGTGTGAAAAAACTGATTTCTTCACGTTGTGAGACGTGTTAAGTAGAAATCTGCGAGGGGCGTGTTTACACGTGGATTGGGTTGACCAACCGAAAATAAATATTCCCTATTGGCCAGTATCACTTGACTTGTCGGGTTCCCAGACAAGAATCAACTATGAGTGCCGCCAATAGTAAGTTGAGTTTCTATGGAATACTACAATAGCATTGTAACCTTCTTACTTAGAAAGGTAATTCAAAAATGTCTTTCATGTCTTCCGAACCTCTACCATAAAATTCATGCAGAATCGACACTAAATTTAGGGTTTTTACAATACAATATATTATAGGGTGAAACGTGCTTTTTTCTCACTTCTTAACTATAGTACAATGTCGACTTTCAAACAAGGTGTCATTCATATGCCCATACAAAAGAATTTACAATTATTGTTGGAAAACGTGATATTTACAAAGTATTTTGAACATAAAATTAAAATATCCTTTGAATTTACTACAATATAAAGATCTTATCAATTCTGCAACATATTTCTACAAAGCTATTAACTAAAATGAATTTACGCCTTAAATATATACAATAAAAAAAAGGACACATACAAATACCTCATATATTGTAAAGGTATCATGAACGAATAAATTTCAAGATTTTACAATCTTGAACACACGGGTACGACACCTGACAGTGGTATATGTTTGGATCATATTTTGCAGTCGTAATTAAAACAAGAATCACAGATCACTACATGACATTTATCGCTGTGGAAATAGGAAAAACAAATACCAACACCCCAAATCAAATAACCCTTAAGAAAGTTCATATTTATACAAACATAAAAAATCAACTAAAAAATTATGATTGGTCAGAACTTCAATCCATAAACAGTGCTGATGAATGTTTTAAGTGATTCCTCAGCAAGTTCAATGAAATTGTAAATAAAAATACTCTCACAATCAAATTGAATTATAAAAAAACAATGCGCACTCCATGGATTACAAAAGGTCTAATAAAGTATATAGGGACTAGAGATAAACTCTATCATAAATACAGAGCTGACATACAACATGAAAATTTAAACCAGGAATTTATTACCTATAAGAATCATCTTAATAAGTTACTAAAAACTACAAAAAATAAATACTATAAAGAAAAAATGAACAAAGATAAAGATACTAACCATTTATGGAACAATGTTGGTGATATATTTAAAAAAAAACCATCATTGCATCAATAAAGTTTTGAACGGAAATGGGAAAGTAATAAATGAAACGGAAGAAATCGTAGAAATCTTCAGTGAACGTTACGCAACAGTTGGAAGTAAAATGGCCGAGAAAATTACTGTTCCAAAAAATCCTCCCTGACCTTCTCAACATTTGTGCTCCTCTATATTTCTATCACCCACAAATAAAATCGAAGTTATTAAAACCATAGAAACACTTAAATCAAACAAATCATCTGGCTTTTATATGATAAGGGCAGAGTTGGTGAAAAGTGTCAATGAGGAAAGAGCATCGCCGATAGCGTTCTTATTCAATAAAATTATTGAAGAGGGACAGACACTTCTTTGAGGAAGCTTGAAAATTTACAGAAGCTCTTTTTAAAAATGATTATATATAGACCCAGACTGTACCCAACCGATATTTTATATAGCGAATTTAACGAGATAGATATCAGACAGATATATTTTTACAAGTCGATAGTGTATGAACACGGAATAAAAAATATAATTCTAGATAACAACTATAAGACACGACAAAAATGCAATCTATCGTTAAAGGCCACTTAAGCCAATAAAACAATTGGACAAAGGGGGTATAATTATCTATCTAACAGGTTATATAATTTCTTGCCATTAGAAATAAGACAGATAAAACAAGTTCACAAATTTAAAAAAAGTGTTTAATGTAAATAAAATTTTGTATTTTCCATTGTAAAACTGTAATGATTACATTATATATTGTCACTACATTACAAATAACATTAAACAATATTATTATTATTATACACCATACACTACCCCATGGACAGGCTTTGCCTTTATGGGAACATATTCAGAGAGTTAATTTTGTAATACTGTATTGAATACTGCATGTGTGTAATTGTTATTATATTGTATTTCTGTAGTGTACTTCTGTCTGAATGAATTATTCCATTTTTTATATAAAAATCGTAATTTACTAAAACGAATGGAATTGAAAAATATTATTCGACAACATTCAATTACTCCATCTGCCTATAAAAATTTTTTGAAGTAATGGATGAAAAAATTTTTGGTCTAAATTAATTTGTGGCGTTATGAGAAATGGAACCGGAAATATTATGAAATATATAAAAAAAAATTTTTACAACAATAATTTGATATTTCATTACAAAAATTCAAAATAAACGTTTTTTGGCATATTCTGATAGTATCTATGTAAGTTGTGCTCCAAAAAGAATTAGATTTTTAGAACTATTGTTTAAACATTTATATTGATTTGAACCAAAAACAGATTAGCAGGGGAAATTAATTAATTAAGAACTGCTTATCTTTTTGAAAAATTCGTGAAAAAAATTTTTTCCAACGAGACCTAATTTCTTCTAGTCTCTATATTATACGGTAATTTTTGAATTGATATTTTATAGAGAAATAAATCAATTTTGAGTTGTACTCTCTCTCCCTTGAACGCGCCCATGCTGTACCGACCGCGTGGGACCCTATTTTCAGCATTTATATACTTGTTATGACCCTGGGGTTTCGGGAGTAGAGACTTTTTCTAGTAAATTTTCTCCTTTCAAAGGATCTTTTTTTAAACTATAGTTATCACTAATAATTTTTGGAGTTACTCACAAAAAGATGAGGCCTCTTTTTTGTTTATATTCTTTGTCAAAACATAGTTGAAATTCTCATCTACACAAAAATATAAGAATACTTCATTCTCGAAATTTGTTTCCGCGTCCAACAAGTTACAGCTCATGTTATTTTTGACACAATTCTAACGATTTTTCGCAGGAAACTATTGTATGAAAATAAAATAAATAGATAATTCTCAACTACACTTTGCTTGTTATAGTCAAAAAAATAATGAAAAGAATCAGCTCTTAGTTTCCAACTCAGGTAGCTATAAAATGACAGGATATTCAAATAATAATAATAATCAATTATTTAAGCTATTTGACTAATGTAATTATTGTTTTTATGAAAAGCCCAATTATTATAAACTACGGCAGGTGGTTGATTGGAAGCAGTGGCTCGTTCTTGCTTAAGAGCTTCATGACTTGACTTTACAGAAGTTGAAGCAGACCTCATTGCATCAAATGTGTCCTGATAGAAAACCGAATCTATCTCCAGATATGGTTTTACTGAGTGATTACATCTATGTCATGTGATGGCGCTAAATATATATGCAGAAACTGTAGATAAACATTAACTGATAAATAGAATAATGGAAGCGCCAGATTGATTTTTCAGAAGCTTTCGATTTTCTAATATTTTCGGTTTTCCTTGAAAACGGTGCCAGATATCTATTCAATGAAATGAAGAGAGCTTACAATATTTGTAAAATACACTATACATTTGTGAATACTTCACTAATATGCAATATATTTCTATTAACTTTGATTTGATTTTGATTATCTAAGGAACAAAAGAATTTTCATAACAATGTGTTGAACTGATGGTAGAAAGCGCCATAAAATACACAAAAATATGAATGGGTTTAAGCTGGACAGGGAATCACAACTACCACATAATTTTTATAAGTTTCACAAAATTCGTAGTTTTCTTTTTGATAGATTCTCATCACAAAAAAGCCAGGTATTAGTTTTCATCGGAAAATGTGATGAGGCTTAGAACATATTGGAAAAAAATGCACAGGACTGTAACTTTTTTGTGTGTACGTTTGTACTAAGTAAGCTATTTTGGCACCAAAAGTATTGATTTAATTTATAAGGTATTTTGTTACTGCATCCTGTATAAGTATACAGGGTGTCCTGGGACTAATGGGAAAAAAGTCAGGAGCGTATAATCTGAGCCAAAATAATGTTAGTACTTCATATAAACTTTTTTTATGCAGGCCCTCGTTTTCGAGTTATAGGCCTCCAAAGTTTTAGTTTTGAATTTGGTTTTTATTTTTATTTTTTTTACTAGTTATTTGATCTTTATAAAATTTACGTCAAAGCTATAATATACGTGTATGTTTATTTTGGAAAGGTAAACAGTTTTACAGTAGTGCCTTGAAGCCAGGGACGGACTACTCGCAATGGTTAGTGATCCAAAATTTTTGCAGGGATGGACCACCCTGTATGAAATTATCGAAATTGACTTCCTCACACATTAAGCTAACGAAAAGGTACTCTTGTTGGAATTCTACAAAATAAGCCGTTTGGCTAATATTTACAGTTTTATTAATGTACTACGTACCAATTTACCTAACTAACTTATTAATACGATGTCCAAGATTTACCTACGGTATTACAAAAAAATAAACGGTTTTAAAGATTAAAACTAACTTTTCCGCATCTGTGGCCCTAAACAATATTCTATTATAAAATTGTTACTTGTAGACACTTCGGAGGATGTATCGTGCTAACAAACCGAAATTTTTTCAAAAACAACCAAAAATTTAGTATATCTGGATTTATAGGACCAGCCGTACTCGCTCAAGTCAACTGAAAATCAATAGGCCACATCCGTGAGACACCTTGAACAATATTCAATCATAAAATTGATCAACCGTATATTCTCTGGAGGCTATATCGTGCTAACAAACTGAAAATTCTCCAAAAATGACAAAAATTTGGTACTTCAAGTACCAAAGCACCCGTTGTACTGGCTTTAGTGAGCTGAATATCGATACGGTTCATATCTGAGACACTCTGAATAATATCCAATCATAAAATTGGTCACTTGGATATACTCCTGAGGCTGTATCATGCTAACAAACTGAAACTTCTCCAAAAATGACAAAAATATCGTACTTAAAATACTGTAGCACCTGTTGTATTGGCTCTGGGGATCTCAAAATCAATAGGGTTCATCAGTGAGATGTCCTGAATGATATTCAATCATAAAATTGGTGACTTGTTGAACTCCGGAGGCTGTATTGTGCTAACAAACTGAAATTTCTCAAAAAATGTCAAAAAGGCCGTACTTCAAGTACCATAGCACCCGCTGTACTAGCTCTGATGAGCTGAAAATCAATAGTGTTTATTTGTGACATATCCTTAATAATATTCCATCATAAAATTGGTGACTCATTGCACTCCGGAGGCTGTATCGTGGCCGACGACAACGACGACGACATACACACAGGATTTTTTTTCTAAAAACCGTTTTTTCGTGTTGTTGTTGATGGAAAGCGTAAAAATAACTCAAAAATTTTTGTCAAAATTTCAACTTTTTTGGGGTAAACCAATACTTTTCTCGCATATTAGATAGGTTGGGCGAAAAAGTAATGATTTGATGATAGCAGATGATAAAAACATTAAGAACTCATTTAATAGGAATTGAATAGGTACGCAAACAACGTAATCAGTTGCTTTTAATCAAAATTACGAACACAAAATTATTAAACTATTAAGAAAACCTCAAAAAACACAATTTATAAAACATTGGACTAAAACTAATTCCTAAACAACAATAGAAACTAACGTTATTCTAATAAATGTTCAATATGAGCTCCTCCCACTTTCACGCACATTCTAAGTCTACGAAGGTTGTTTCTTTGCACTTGAAAGAGCAGTCCCATATTATTTCTAATAACATTGCAGTGTAACACAATTCTGTCTATTAAATCTTGCCTTGTTTGCACGGGTCTTGCGTATACCTTACTTTTGAGATAACCCCAGAGAAAGAAATCCCTAGGATTAACGTCTCCTGATCGCGGTGGCCATTGAAAAGGGCCTCCACGACCAATCCATCTATTAGGAAACCTTGTGTGTAAATGCTGTCGAACATCTAAACTGAAATGAGGAGGAGCCCCATCATGCATGAACCATAAATTCCTACGAGTTTGTAGTGGGACATCATCAAACAGGTTCCATAACTCATTTTGCAAAAACTCCAAATATCTCTGACCGGTCAAAGTACCGTCAATAAAAAATATGGCCCTATCAAATGATTGCCAACTATTCCTGTCCCAATATTAACCATGAATCTATGCTGGTTCCTAGTTTGGATAATGCCATGTGGATTCACATCATCCCATAAATGCATATTATGAGAATTTATGACTCCATCTCTGGTGAAACCGGATTCGTCCGTAAAGAGAACGTTACTAATGAATGTATTGTCTGCTTGTTGTTGTCGCAGAAACCACTGGCTATACTCAAGTCGTGCAGGATAATCAGCCACTGTCATACTGTGTACTTTTTTCATATGAAAAGGATATAACAGCTGTTCTTTTAGGACGCGATGAACGACTGATTTCGAGACGTTATGATCTCTGGATAATTTTCGTAAACTCGTTGATGGTTCATTATCAACTGCCTTTAACAAATCTTGTTCAACTGCCACAGTACGTACGCTTCGTACTGGACCTTCTCCACCTTTTTTTGGCAAAAAACTTCCTAAAATTTAAAATTTTGTTTTCCATACATGGAAAATTACATTTACTCATTCATACCTGTTTCTCGTAACCTGAGATCAATACGCTCAAACATTAGTCTGTCTGGCAATGCTCTGTTTGGAAAATGTTCTGCATAAAGCCTTCTGGCCTCTAAACAGTTTCGAGAAGCCAGTCCATACATTAAATGCATATTTGCATACTCAATAAAAGTGAATTCTGCCATTGTAACAGTTAAATTAAGGACTTATGAATTATTGACAAGTAATTACAACGAACTATTCTACACAACGTTTGACAACTAATCCTATGGTTACTTGATAAACGGTAAAAACACTTTTAAAAAGTTTTTACCAGCTTACGAATTGATACGTCGTTAATGTTTTTTATCTTCTTGCTATCATTAAATTATTTTTTTGTAGTACTGTAGGCAAATCTTGGACATAGTATTAATAAGTTAGTTTTACCTCGTTGTGTACTTATAAAAATGGTGAATGTGTAAATTGGTACATAGTGCATTAATAAAACTGTAAATATTAGCCAAACGGCTTATTTTGTAGAATTCCAACAAGAGTACCTTTTCGTTAGCTTAATGTGTGAGGAAGTCAATTTCGATAATTTCATACAGGGTGTGCCATCCCTGCAAAATTTTTGGATCACTAACCATTGCGAATAGTCCGTCCCTGGCTTCAAGGCACTACTGTAAAACTGTTTACCTTTCCAAAATAAACATACACGTATATTATAGCTTTGCCGTAAATTTTATAAAGATCAAATAACTAGTAAAAAAAATTAAAATAAAAACCAAATTCAAAATTAAAACTTTGGAGGCTTATAACTCGAAAACGAGGGCCTGCATAGAAAAAGTTTATATGAAACACTAACATTATTTTAGCTCAGATTATACGCTCCTGACTTTTTTCCCATTAGTCCCAGGACACCCTGTATAACCCATTACCAGATTCTCAATTTTTGCCTGATATCTGAAAAAAGAAAATTTCTTTGTTTCCTTTTCACAAATTTTTTTACATTGAAAAATGTACAACAATATACTCAATAAATGGGCGATAGCATACTTTATAGCAAATATTTATGTTGGTAAAGCTTCAATCTATTGATATCTCCGCATTTTTAATGAATAGTTCATTCTCTACCTGTAAATCCGAGCATTATTATCGAGATTCGGGGCACATTTCTGGTAAACATATTTTCATCTAGATTTACTGTGTACGAGTGAAGGTGAGAGCTATGTTCGCTTTTCGAGTCTAAATGGCTTATAATACATTTCTACTGAACTAACTAACGTATATCGTATGCTATTCCTCTCTTTAATGTAGTAATAATGTTCATTTCTCTTTGCTTAGTTTTTATTTTCTTAAAAGTGCATAGACCATGTACTTTGCGGAATACCAATTCCATAGAAATGCGATAAAAAAGACATATGAACATTAGAATCTACTATGAATAGTGATGAATATTGATATGTAGTTTCTTTAGTATACCATATGCTTAGACCTTTTTCTTCAAATTTAATTGAATACAAACAAGTAACAAAGTTGACTGGACATCAATCATAAACCCGGAGATTCATAGATATATAAATACAAATTACCCTTCATAGAGGTCTGTCGGGAGGCCTAATAAAACGTGAACAATAACAATTCAATAATATAAAAAACTAGTCGATTGAATCGTAGTCAATATCTTAGCAAACCCTCTAACGAGTAGTTCGAGTCTTCAGATCTCAATACTTGTACTCCAAATCAACAAGTGTTATCTAGTTAAGTTATTTAACTCACAAATATATTTCTTAGCAAATGCGTATTACAAATTCAAAGCAAATTGTAGTAAGTGTTATTATTTCTAAAGTTTTTGCTGGGTGTTGTGTGAAGAGAATTATTTTATTGTGTAAATAAAACTGAAACGCTCTAGTTTATTCGACATTAACGTCTACGAAGAACGCAAACCAGCTGCCAAACAGAATACAGTCCACTAAAAGCCCGACTGATAAAATAGTCATCATAACGGAAGATGACGGGAAATTACTATAGTCTATTATTATGTACGAGAGAGTAATAAAATAATAATTCTCAACTTCGCGAGCTAAGCATAATGACGTTTCGGGAAATATAAAATTGCCAGAAGTCAATATAAATGAATATTTTGGTAATCCGGTAATATTACAAAAGCTTTATAGACCTATTTGATGCAATTATTACAAAAAACAATGACATATCTAATCCCGACCAATTATTTTACCTTAAATCATTTCTAACAGACGAACCCTTACAGCTAGTACAAACATTACCTGTTACAAACGAAATTTCTATTGCATTTGATTTACTCAATAAACGATTCAATAACAGAAGAAAAATTTTATATGATTATTTCACAGAGCTGTTAGGGAATTCAGCAATTGAATAACAAAATTCGCATTTGTTCAAAAAATTTATTAGTCAATCTAAAACAAGTCTCGAAATGACACCAGATAAAATTTTGAATTCAGTTTTAATCCACGTTTTAGAAGATAAAATGGATTCTTGTACAAAACATACCTTTGAACTATCACAATCGATTGATTAAAATCCAACTTCAAATGTTGCGCAACTTTTCAAATTTCTAGAGGACAGATGCGTTGCCTTCGCCAGCTCGAGTTTCACGCAAAATAAAAATACGAATCAAAACAACTCAAACAACAAAACTTTCCTAAAAATCAAAAGACATTTCAACAAACTAACCACGATCCAAAAGCAAAGAATTCTACCAAATATTTTACTTCTTTGTTCAATGCGTTTATTGCAATAGCACTGAACACAATTTTTCGATGAAAGTTATTTTCGACTCTAGCGGTCAAAGATAAATTTAATTACATAAAAACATTTAACGCATGTACAAATTGCCTTTCGAAATCTAATGTTTCGAAAGATTGCCAATCCAACGCCACATGTCGTACTTGCAACCTCAGACATTACACTTTTTTGCATTTTCTTACAAATCAATATCAATCAATATGAACACAAACCTCATTTTGCACAAAACAAAAATTCATTGCCAGATACAGCTTAACAAACTAGATTTCAAGATACTCTCTCAAATCATAATCGCGCTTCTAATTCCAACGTTTCAAACCAATCTTCATCAAATCCATCAACTTCGTCAGAAAATTCTGTAGCATCTTCATTGTAGGCACTTACTACAAAAAATCATCACCTACACTTAGGCACTGCCCATGTACAAATCAAACCCAAGCATGGCACACCTATTACCCTCAAAATGCTTCTGGATAATGGTAGTAAAACCTAGTTTGTTACTTAATCGCTAGTGGATCGAATAGGATACAATCCTACCAAATTAATTCATAAATTTCTGGCATTTTTAATAAATCTCGTTCGGAAGATATCACAATTGCATCGCTAAAAAATCAAAAACCATTTAAATTCTCGTGTTGAATAGTGAATATATAACTCAAATTTCACCGCAAATCGCAATCAATCCACAAAAGCTAAAAATATCTCATTATTATATGAAAAATCTCACAGATGAATGCAAACTTAGGTAGGGCCCACCCCACACTTATCAACACCCATATAAGGTGGATATTGTCGGAAATCGTCCCGCAATATTGTTTATAAACTGATGCCAATCATTGAACTACTGTACAGTAGAAACGCTGAGGCTTTTCCATCACGTGACTGATATGACATCAACCATATGCATCTTAAACAAAACATTACGACAAACGCTTGTATTGAGTTTCGCTCTTTTTCTGTGATGGAAAAGCTTCACCGTTTCTACTGTACACTCTCTCTTAGCAATAAATCGCAAACAAAGGAACCAAAGTGAGGGCGCAACTCACAGTTTAATTGAATCCTTCTGGAAGCAGGAATAAATCGACACTACTGATTACATTTTATCGCCTGACGACGCGCTAGTTGAACGAATTTTCTCTGAAACCACAACTGTGTCGTCTAATAGCACTTATCAGGTGCACCTTCACCTGAAAGACAAACTTATACCTGTTATACGGCCAAAAATCGATTTATTAGTCTAGAAAATCGATTACAAAATAAACGGTTTCAAAGATTTAAACTAACTTTTCCGCATATTTGAGATGCCCTGAACAATATTCTATCATGAAAGTGTCACTTCAGCGGATGTTTCGTGCTAATAAACCGAAATTTTTCCAAAAATGACGAAAAATGTAGTATATCTGGATTTATCAGACCCGCTGTACTCGCTGTAGTCAGCTGAAAATCAAGAGGATACATCTGTGAGACACCTTGAAAAATATCCAATTATAAAATTGGTCACTTCTATACACTAGGGAGGTTGTATCGAGCTAAGAACCCGAAATTTCGCCAAAACGGACCAAAAAGGTGGCGCTTCAGGTACCATAGCACCCGTTGTACTAGCCCTCTTGAGCTAAAAATCAATACGGTTCATCTATTAGATGCCCTGAAAAATATTCAATTATAAAATTGTTAAATTTTATACACTGTCGAGGCTGTATCGTGCTAAGAAACTGAAAATTCTCAACTATGAAATAAAACAATAAAATTTGTTTAAAACTTCATTTATTTGAACTAATGTTCAATTTAAACTTGTTGACGCGTTTCACTAACACAGTAGCTTTGTCAAAACGAATGAAGGTATAATATAAAAATGTTTTAATATATAGAGTGCATAAATACAGAATTCTATCCACTAATGTTAACGAAGGTATTGCTGTAACATCAATCATAGTATTCATTCATACATCTTGTAGGAGGAATTTTGGCGGTCCTGAGATATATATGCAAATATATTAGCGATCACTTCAAGAGTTTGACAATTTGAAATATATGTTCATTCCGTCATTAGGTTAATACAACACTACGTTGTTCATTGCTTGCACAGAAGTAAACACCAATTCCAGATCTCTAATACGATACATATTTCGCGCACATTTTGAGGGCTGTACGGGCCATTTTTCGTTCTATGAACTATAATTTTAACTCCCTGTATAAAAAGTCGACAGCAGATCAAATTATACATAATTTTGACATATTTAAAACCTGAATAGGTGTTCAAAATTTTATAGGTACATCACGACGTAACATTATTTTCAATTATATACATTGTATTTATCACTATTTGAAACATCTGCATTAATATTTCTATTAAATTTATTTCCTGTTTTCTTGTTTTCGAAAACTATTTGTGCCAACTATCTAGGTTCATGTCTACGACCGTTATCCGGAATACCCTTTTATATGTGCCTATGATGCTTTTTGTCCGTTTATAGAGGGTATCGATCCCAAAGAATTATTCATATTTCTATCCTCATTCGAAGTCTTACTTGTAAACCACGTAATTTCGTCCACCTGTTACAGTTTAAGGGGAATTCTCCATTTAATTTTATATGTTCAGTGTATGCTACATAGTAAACGAGAAATAGTGGCAGATTGTAAATTGAAATAAAAAACCTTCACAAATGTTAATGCTTTCCATCGAAAAAGTGTTTATTATGTCGGATAGAATTAAATTTATTACATACCTTATTACAGAAACAAAAAATTGTGAACTATAAAAATATATCGCCTCACTCTTTTGTATGATTTTAAAAGTAGATAATTCGTAAAGTTGCACAATTTAGGAGAATTTTGTTTACAATTTCATAAAATACGTTTCTGATGCTAATATTTTCTGTAATTCTATTATAACTGCTGCTCACATTACCTTTGAAACATTTTTTTGATATCCAAACAAGTCTGGGTTTAAATTGGATATTCTTACCTAATAATATGAATAGTTGTAATAAAGAAAATTATGTCTATACTATTTCCTGTTCGACTTAGTTTTTAATAATTGTTTTCTAACTATTTTATATGTTAATTCTAATATTAGTTTACCTCATCACCCCCCTTAATTATATATATATATATATATATATATATATATATATATATATATATTTATATATTTATATATATACATATATATATATATATATATATATATATTTATATATATATATATATATATATATATATATATATATATATATATAGATATAGTTTTCCTGGTTTTCTATATCATTGCACAGTTATACTGATCTCAATTGGAAAAATGATATCCAGGATATCACCATAGGGCTAATAATATCTAAGCTTCAATATTTGTAATATCACATCTTCTTCTTTTTTCTATAAACATATAATAAGCCAATCACAAGTTAGGTTACTTCTTGGTCTAGCCAAAAATAACTACTAAACATCAGGTAGGCATAAAATGAAATGTAACTTGTCATTCTGACGATGATATTGATTTATCGAAACAAATGTCAATTTTTTAGAATTTCCAATAACTTGTATTATATTGTGGAATTAACTAGAGACCTTGAGTTTCATTTAAAAACACTAATAGGATACAACATGTTTATTACAGTCACTGTCGTATTGAAATAATATTGCTCCTAGACCAATAGAGCACGCATCTGTATGAAGTTCGGTTTTCAGTTTAGGGTTATATATTGCAAGAATTAGGCAAGATGTAAGCGCCCGTTGAATTTCATGGAACGATTGTTTCTGTTGTGTGTTCCACATCCAAATTGTATTTTTGCGAGTTAATTTTCTCAGAGGCTCAGCAATCATGGAGAAGTTATTGACAAATTTTTGGAAATAACTCGCTAACCCAAGAAATTGACACTGCTTGGATTTTCTTATTGCCTGGCTTCACTCCTTCTGTACTGATATTCTATAGTTGTTGCAAGGAATACACACTTACTGATTATCAAGGTTAGATTATGTGCACGAAGTTGGATTAACACCCCTTTTAAGCGTTCTAGTCCCCCCGCTACAGTCAAAGAAGGAATTATAATGTCATCGATATATGGAAAGGTGAATTAATTCTTCAGCGGTCCAGAACCTTATTTATTAATGATTGAAATACAGAAGGAGCATTTGCTAGTTAGAAAGGCATTCGTAAAAACTCGTAATGACCGTCGGAGATTACAAATGCGATCTTTTCAATGGAATTAGCAGCCATACGAACTTGATAAAATCCAGACGCCAAGTTTAAACTCGTAAAATACTTAAATCCTCCAAATTTGTCAATGTGGTCCTCAATATGTGGCAGTACGCCACGGTTTTTGATAGTTACTGCATTGAGATGCATGACATCCACACACATTCTATAGTCTTCATCCTTTTTCGTAACAAGAATAATCGGGCTAGCGTAAGGAGAATTAGATTCCCGGATTATTTCATTATCCAAAAGATCTTGAAGCATATTTCGAAGAATGCCCTTCTCCACTTTTGGCATACGATAAGGATAACGTACGATCGGAGTGTCGACTATACATTTTATCTCCATTTCCACTGTATTCCTATTTCCTAAATTTTTCATGGAAGATGATATGCAGTCTGAAAAATCATTTATTAAGGAGATACATTTTCCCTTATCGGCTGCTGAAATAGGTCCCAAATTTATATTATTTAAATCCGAGGTATCACAAACCTCAATCAAATTCACGGATATGCTAACGGGAGACAAACTATAAACGTAATCGATCATCACGCCTAACCATAACTACGTGCTCCTGGTTAATAAAATCTCTACCTACTAATAAATCATATTTAAGGTATTTGTCGGTAACAATTATAGCATTTACTTGTGCCGAGCCCCTTGTATAGTAGTGATTATTTCACAAAGGGATCTACTATTTCATTTAAAAACACTAATATATATATATATATATATTTATATATATATATATATATATATATTTATATATATATATATATATATATATATATATATATATATATATATATATATATTTATATTGTATACTGTATATTGTGTACGTAGCCCAATATACCAGTATGTGAACGCCACCTAACAAGTATGACATAGCACACGAAGAACGACAGCGACAGATAGCACATTCGAGATAGAGAATGTAAACCTACTCGTGAAGTGATTTATTCTAATTGTCCAATAGTAATAAGGGAAAGAAGTAAATTTCATAGAATTGCTAGTTTACCTAAGTAAAGTACTGTCGCCCTACCAAAATATTGGAAGTAAAAAACCTGTAATTGTCGATTTTTCTATTTTTAGATAAAACAAATGTGCGTTATTTACTCCCGTATCATCTAACATATTACAAATCGACAATTGTCAGATTTTGATTGGATAATAGTAGATCATGGCAAGATTACAACTTGACGTTGAGCTGACAGGAGATGAAGATCCGAAGAATATCATTATAATTATGAGATCAATAACAGAAGAGGATGGAATAACATATCTCATACCGCCATATTTCCAAGCAGCGAAACACCACCTTCAATTAATAAAGTTACCAAAATTTTTCAAGATAAAAAAAACATTACAGAGAAGAGGTCATAATAGAAAGGTGTGGATGTCCATGCCAAGTGATGTTTTAGCATTATACGAAGATGGTGCTGGAAATATGTGTTTAATGATTATTTATAACAAGAAATGACTCAAGTCACAAGCCAATCTATGACAGAGGGAAAATTATTGGAAATTTTAGAGAAATTAAGTGATAAATCGAATGACAACCAACAAAAGCGTAAAATTTTAAGCAAATCAAATGAAAAATCTATTTTAAAGAAGTTTGATAACAAGATCACTAATGCCAAACAATGGTTACAAGGTTTTGAAAGTGAATGTGCAAAATTTGATATAAATGGTGATACAGAAAAAATGAGTGCTTTGATATTATTTCTGAATGACTAAGAAAGTGACTGGTATGAGTCTATGTTAATTGAACACAGTTTAAACTCGCTTTGGAAAATATGGCGAGTTTTCTAAATGCGTTTGCAGATAATAGTTGGTCCTCTGTAATGTCTACACTGAGTTTCAAACATTTAAATGGCTGTCTGCAGGAATATGCATTGAAAAAGTAGAGATTGTTACTAGAATATAATAGTGATATAGATACCAGAATCTTTACTGACTCAATTCTCGCAGGATTGTCAACTTATATTACAAATAAACTAGATAGACAAGAGGTGACAGACCGAACTCTTTTGTTTAGTGCCCTACGGATGCATGAAAATCAGAATAAAAATGTACAAAAACATTTTACTGAGAAGAAAAGCTCCACTAAATCTGCAGTGGAATGTAGAAAAAACACCTTGTCAAATATGTTACAAGATGGGAAAGAAAAACAGATTTCACTCTGAAGATTTGTTCTGGTTCAAAGAAGACAAGAACAGTAATGACAGTGTAAAACACTGCAAAAACTTCATGTCCATAGACACAGTAGGAGGATTTGGTGGCAACAGGTCTTCAAAAATTAATCTACACTCGTTTGTGGATCATTTTACACGTTATGCTTACATTTCAGGCTCGGAGACACAACTCACTAAGGACTTTATAAAACAGGTAGATCAAGTGATCAAGGACAGTGAAGTTGAGATATTGCTCTCCGATCAATATCCAGCACTGAATTCAAAAGAGTTCAAAAAATATTCAAATTACCACTCTGTTAATTTGATGTTTACAGCAGTGGATGCTCCATTTCCAAATAGTCATAATGAGAGGTTGAACCAGACGCTGGTATATAGGATTATATGTGCCTGAGTAGCAAAGAAAAAAGAACAGCTTCGACAACTGTGGCAATGGATTGTGTGAAAGCCTACAACTCAACAAACCACACAGTAACAGGTTATTCGCCTCTATATTTAAGTGGAGTGGAGAGCCAACCGATGTACTACCAATGGACCTAAAAAAAAAATGGAACCCGGAGAACTGGAAAAATACCCATATACAGCATTTCTTAGATTTAAAAAATCACATGACTTCCACAAGGCCATTTTTGACAAAAATAGAATAGAATACAAGTTTCAAAAAGGTGATATTGTCTACATAATGGACTGTAATAAGTTAAACAGATCTAAAATGGATGTAATTGGAATTGTTCCTTTTGAGATCGAAGAAATGATGTCAGATTCACTATGTAGAATCAACACTGGAAAGAATAAAAAGTCCTAGAGATTGTACCATGTGACAAAGAATAAAAAAACAACAGGATAATATGAACGAAAAATTATTAATGTTAAAAATGCAGAATATGAATTTATAAGGAAGGAATCAAGAAATCGAAAATGTTGCAATGAAAAAATGATTACAAGAAATGGAATTAATACTGGAAAGGGGGAAATAGGAGTAGGAATAATAACATAGTTATGAACGGATTACCGATGGATGCTGAGGTAGCAGTAGTATTAAAAGAGGAGTAACAAACTTCTTAAACCAAAATCTCGAACTCTACATTAATCCAAAACAGTGAAGAAGTTAGTAGATAGCATATACCTCATTGAATTGAATAAATCATGATGAATAGAGCATAGCTAAAAAATACATATCAAAATAAAGTATAATTGAATGTAGATCTGACAGAAAATGAACAAGAGAAACAGAAACGGCTAAGAGCATTTCCCAAAGCGGAGAGAGAAAGAAGGGAAGATGCGAAGATGGGATATAATAAGGTAACGATAAATGGGGCAGAGTGGAGATGGGATGCGAAAGTGGGAAAAAGAGTAAGAAAACCAACAAAAACCAAAAATATTTACGGATAGACAGAATAGATTATGAGATAGGCGCGCAAAAATCAAGAATACGAACCGACGCAGAAGAAATGAAGTTTGGTACGTGGAATGTTCAAGGAATGTATAAAGAGGAAGCAAGAAAGTACAATATAGCTCTGACTGCAATACAAGAGACACACATGAGCCAGACTCAGACTAAAATACTAGAAGAATATGTTTAATTTACAAGTGGGGGTAAGACAAAGAGATACGGAGTATGTTTATCAGTAGGCAAGAAATTAATAGAAATGGTTGTGAAGTTTGAACCAGTTTCAGATATAATTTATGCGATAGAAATAAAGGACCCAAAATATATGTCAATAGTTAATACTGGTACATAAGCCCCTACAAAAGAAAATACAGATGAGGTAAAGGAAGAGTTGTACGAAAAGCTAGAGGAAGAATATAATAAAATAATGAGAGTTAATATCAAGATAGTTATGGGAGAAGTCAAAATAGGAGTAGAAGCTGGATATAAGAGCACAACAAGTGGAGAAAGTAAGCATGAAGTGTCAAATGATAATGAAAGATGATTAATAGAGTTCGCTGAAGAAAAAAACATGAAAGTGATGACCACTTATTTTGAACGTAAAGAAATCCATAAAGGAACATGGATGGTATCCAATAGAGAATATACGAATCAAATTGGTCATATTTTGATACAGAAAAAACAAAACCTAATAAAAGACATGAAGACGTGCAGAGGGGCAGATATGAACTCGGACCACTTCCTGTTAAGGGTAGAAGTAAAATTGCAAAACAAAGAAAAGAGAAGTGACAAGAAAAAAGAGAAGTCAAATGGATGGACCTTGGAAAATTGTTGCAACTAGATATACAGCGAAAGTATGAATAGGAAATTAAAAGAGGTCAACCAAAATTTAGAAAAAAGTGAAAATAAGAGTATCAACGAAAATCAATTGGGAACATTTGGAAGAAATAATGAAGAAAGCAAGTGAACAAATAATACCAATAAAGAAACGCAGAAACACGAAACATGATGAAACCAAGAATGCGAAGTAGAGACTGAAAAAACATCGGCGAATATAAAGAGCAAAGAGCAATCGTAAAAAAAATGAACAGGCAGAAAATAAGAGCTTGGGAGGAAAGAATGATAGAAAAAATAGAAAAGTACTACAAGCAAAAGGAAATAGAAAACTTGTACAGAGAAATTGAAAGGGGAAATGGTAGTAACCAAAATAGGCTTTTAAAAAAATAAAGAAGGCAATCTAAAGTGCAGGTAGGTAGTAATGAACAATAGAAAGAATATTTTTTGAATTATTAAATGACAATAGAGCCACCAAGAATACTGAAAGACCACATAGAGATAGATGATCCCACCGAAGAAGAAAGAGAGAAGATTATGGAAGAAATTAAGAATAATTGAAGCCCAGGGAAAAATGGAATAGCCATAGAGAATATCAAGTATGTGGGTACTGAGTTTAAAGAGAAAGTGGGTACTGAGTTTAAAGAGAAAATTTTCGATTTGCTCCAGAACTTTTGGAAAGAAGAAAGGGTGCCAGAAAATTGGGAAAAAGCCACAATTATTCCATAAAAGCGGCTATATAACTGACTGTAATAACTATAGGAGGATCGCTCTGTTAGAAGTAACGTATAAGATAATGGCAACACTTATTAAAATACGATTGGAAAGTATAGTAGAACCACAGATTGGCGAATATCAGGCCCTATTTAGGAAAGGAATGGGAACAATGGATCAAGATTTCACAATGAAAGAAGTACTTACAACATACTATGAATATAATATCCCCGCAGCAATACCCTTTATAGATATTAAGAAAGCATACGGCGCAGTGAGATCAGATAAACTGGCAGAAGTACTAAGAAAATTTCACACACCCTCGAAGCTGCAGAGAGTGGTAATGATTACTAAGAACCACACAAGGGGTAATGTACAAGTAATAGAAGAAGAATCAGCAAACTTCGAAATCAACACAAGCCTCAGGCAAGGGGAATAACTATCAACGCTGCTCTTTGATCTAACACTTGAATCAATTTTAAGGAATGAAAAATGAACAGATATGGAAATATATTATTCAAAAGTCACCAATTAATTGCACACGCGGATGATTTGGCTATTCTAACAAGAAACGAAACAGAACTGGGCCTAATAGTGAAGAAACTAGTAGAAGAAAGTCAGAAAATGGGACTATATATAAACCAGAGGAAGAGCAAGTTAATGGAATTAAGATATTCGAAATTAACTGAAATGAAAGTAAGAACGTCCTTAGGAGAATTCAGAATTGGAGAAGTAGAAGAACTTATTTATCTAGGAGTAACGATAACAAATAAATACGAAATGGCAAAACAAACATATGCAAGATTAAGCAGGGGGAATAGAATTGCTGGGGCTTTAAATAATCTGTAATGATCAAACAGTCTATCTAGAAGAACAAAAATAAGAATATACGAGACAATAATAAGGTCGGTTTTATACGAATGTGAAACATGCATGTTAAATCAGACCACGAGCGAAATTATAAGATGGGATAGAATACTTGGAATAATTATGGGTGTGAAAAAAATGGGAGACGAATATTTAAAAAGAACTAATGCAGAAGTGTATGAGATCTACAATGAATCGTAGATAGATATGGTAGTTAAATCGAGGAGGATGCAGTGGCTGGAACATTTGGAAATAATGTCAGAAACTAGGACAGTAAAGAACAAATAAAATACAAGACTCCACACTCCAATAAGAAAAATGGACGTCCAAGAAAAAGTTGGGAGTAAGCGGTACTGGAAAATCTGAGAGAAAAAAATGTGGCTAACTGGAAGTTAATAGCAAGGGCCAGAAGGTAATGGAGGAAGACAATAAAACTCTGCGCCCGCCAGGGCTGCCAAAAATCTAGTACAAATATATATAGTCAGTGAACCCTTCTACAATTTGATGGTGTAGGGTATGATGCGCTTATGCATGTACGAATTTGTATCTCTTTTATTTAGTATTTCTCCTATAATTTTGTCCCACGTCTATCTTGGTCTGCCCCTTCTCTCATTATTATGAATTTTCGTTGTCCCAAACTCTTTTGCTGGTATTTCTTCGTTCATTCTCTGTCCCCACAAATCTAGTTGTCTCTCTTCTATAAATTCCATAGATCTATAGATCTTTTCTTATATCTATACTTCTCAGCCTCTCTCTTTTGGTGATTCCTAAATCTCTTCTAAGATATTTCATTTATGTTGCTTGTATTTTACTTTTTTGTTGTTCTCTTAAGACCCACGATTAACATCCAAATGTTAGTATTGGTCGATATAGCGTTTTGAAAAATTTTTGTCTGCTTTGAAATTTCTCTTTTATTTATAAATTTGGTATTCATTGCATAGTAAACTGTATTCGTTTTGTGAATTCTATTTTTTTATATCAGCGTCTTGTATCCATGTTCCATCTATACCCCTGAATGTTGGAAATTATTTATGTTCTATTTTTTCTCCATCTGTATGGGTGTTCAATTTTTCTCGGTCTTCTCCTATCCTATCCTATCCGTTCCAAAAACTTTAAAACTTACCTACTGGAATTATTATGTTCCAAATTGTAGTATCAATAACTAGAATATCACTAAAAAAGTCTAAATAAAATTGGGAAAATCTAGAAAGTCGTTCTTTACTCATAATTAAATAACAACTACTTATTCGTTCCGATCTCGGTTTCGGATACTTTGATGCTGCTTGGGATATGGTTACAAGGTTGTGGGCATATTCGATTTAAAAACTTTCCTTTTCCGTATTTTCAGAAGCCTCTTAAGCCGGTAAATTTCTGATATATCGTTAACAAGAATATCGTTGTTGTCTCATTCCTATTTGGGTTAACTCCAGTTCATAATAAAAATACGTGGTATGCTATGCAAGGATGATGTAACTGTTTTACCTGTGCAAGTTTGAAATAGTTTGTGTAACGTGATGACTTGTTTCTTTACATTGTGCTTCATTATAATAAAAATAATATGTAAAATTATTTCCTTATTTTCTTTTGAGTATAATCAATCTATGAAGTAAATAATTTGTTTAGCTATACCATATATCTATATAAGTGTCACCTTGCGACCATCCAGATAAAAAATCAAGTTCGATACTCACATGTTTTGGAGAAAGTCACCTACCGGTGTTGATGTGAGGATGACGTAGGGATTCTGTTGCTAAACTAAAACTCTTCTATGAGCTTTAAGATGTTGTAATTTCTTGGTTGAGAAGTTTTCACAGTTGTGAATAACGTTTCCAATAGTAGTATAGTGCAATTAAGGGAGTTTTTAACAATCCCTTTGATTGATTATGATGCTGCTTCTCAAGTAGCAAAGCTGACTGCATAGGTTCATTTTTATGTTTTAATATCTAAGTGTATTCCAAACTTACTTTTATGTATCCTAAATCCTCCTATGAACAGTTACATGGTGCTATTACTCTTCATTATAAGTTACATAGGTCTCACGTCTTACTAGAATCCCATGAAGGTTGTCAGTTTTCAGTGATCTTTACTGCAGTTAATCATAAACGTATTATCTGACGAATTTGGTGTTTCGGAAAACCGTCTATTCTATAATTAATTTATGAGAATCCAAAGGCACAACAGGTTTCATTACTATAGCTAATATTTCAGCTAAATCAATAATAGAAAGGAGGATTTGATTATATGTATTTATCTAATTTACTGCAGAGAGTCATGTAGACGAAGTATTTGACAACTTTTTGCATTACACTCCTTAGAAAATAACTTATCAGGAGAATAAATGATGATGAAACAAGCTACCATATTTTCTGATTACCTGAGGTTACGATTCTTACAAATAAGAAGAGATAAATGTGAAATATGTGATATAACACTGTGATATCTCCATTTCCTTTCCACTAAATCTTGTCAAATCATTTTTTTCCTGAGCAATGGAAACAAGAAATACGACCTCTCTATAATTTTAAACTACTTGTTGGTTTAATTTGGTTTGATGCCAATGGATCATTTGACAGTGCGCAAGCTGTAGTTGCAAATTTTTTTGCACTGCCTAGTAGATCCCACTACGGTCCTAACTAAAAATAAGTGCGATAATCAAGAAAAATATAACTATATTTATCGATGACGTTCACTCTCATTCTCAATCTTGGTAATATTTACTCCAACACGACGTAGTAAGAACGACTGGTTTTAACAAAGTTTTACCCTACCACTGATTCAAACTGGGTCGTTACCTCGAATCATTAGAGAGGTAGTCGGGCTCACGCATTCTTCACGACGTCGTTGGAACCCGGCTTTACAATGTTTACAGGAGTTATTATATAATATGGGTGCAAGGTTTATTTTATTTTATTTTAAGTCCTCTTCTGTACTTTATATATACCTATGATTTGGAAAATTTGGTGAACCGCTGTAATGAAGTCACAGTGTTGAAGTTTGCGGATGATATCTGTGCTTATGATGACAATTGTGATTTAGAGGATGGATGCAATCACCTGAGTATTTTTTTTGGAATACTTGAAGATTGGTGTTTTCAAAAAGGACTGACGATATCCTTGAAAAAAACCAAGGCATGTATTTTTAGTAGAAAAAGAACAATTCCAAATGAAATCATGTTACAGAATACTGCATTCACTGCATGTCAAAGTGTAACTTACTTAGGTGTGACGATGGACCGAAAACTTCTATGGAAGGAACATATAGAGAGAATATCGAAGAAATGTGAAAAAGGCTTAAATATTTTAAGGGCTGTAAGCTCTTGAAACTGGGGAGCATACCCAGAAATATCTCTACTACTATACAGGTCATACATAAGATCCATACTTGACTACGGATCTATATTGTATTCGCAAGCAGCTGCAACCCATCTAAAGAAGTTAGACATTGTGACAAATAAATGTTTAAGACTAGCAATAGGGGCCTTAAAGAGTACGCCTATCTCCAACTTATATGTCGAATGCTGTGAGATGCCACTTAACATTAGGAGAGAATTTTTATGTAGTAAGTTTCTCATGAAAATAATGCCCAAAAACAGTAGCCTAGTTAATAAAATACACAAACTATATGTATACGATTCAACCTGTGAATATTGGAAGGAAAAAAAATCCTTATTAATGTGTGAATCATATGCAGAATGTCTAGAACTCACAGAACATATGTATATAAATGATGTGATTCCCCTATACCAAACAAACTTAACGATAATAACTGAAATCAAGGTAGATTATTTGAAAGATTATTCTGTTTACCCCCCTGCCTTCAGAAACCTACTTTTTACATCAGATATAAAATACAAATATCCTAATTATCACTTAATATTTACCGATGCATCAAAAAAAGGAAATGATGCTTCCTGTGCTTTCTGGGATCCAATCGAAAATTATTCCGAATCAATAAAATTACCAAAATTTTTCTCAATATAATCTGCAGAACAATTAGCAATACGAGAAGCCCTAACCTATGTGAAAACCAAATTGAATATCAAAAAACATATTCTAATAATTTCAGATTGTAAAATTGTACTACAAAAACCTAAACATCTCTCTAGTAAAGATAAATCGAATTATATACTTAAAGACATAATAAATATCGTTATAGATCTAGAACAGGAAGATAAACAAGTTAAATTTGTTTGGATTAAAGCTCACTGCGGAATAATTCATAATGAAAAAGTGGACATATTAGCCAAAGAATCATTACAAAGTAATCAGACTGTAAACTATCCGCTTACTCTAGAAGATCTTTTCCTGATATTAAAAAATAAAACTATAGCTAAATGGATGGTGAAATATAGAGATTCCAACAAAGGTTTATTTTATAAGGAAATAAAACCAACTTTAACTTCAGCACCATGGTTTAGAGGGCTAAACTTATCGTAAGATTTGATAAAAACTATATCTCGAATTAGATTTAACTACACGTTGGTTCCATTCCATTTAGGCAAGATTAATATCATAGATTCTCCAAGTTGCGAATGTGGTGAAGATGGCACAGTAGAACACAAAATATTAGGATGCGAACTAAATCGGAGAATTATTGATCAGTTTATGAATAAGTTCAGTAAATATAAATCTTTAGAGCGACCAATAAATTTATATGAATTAATAACCTCAAATAATATGGAAATTTATAAATGGATTTATCAACATATTCGCAATTTGGGCTTAAGAATTTGAAAATCTTAGTGTATCTTATATATTAATTAAATCGAAACAGAAAAAAATATTGTCTGATTTAGAATAGATAATTTTAGCTTGGTTCCTCGTGTCTATCCTCATGTTATATATTTTACCTTCTATCCGCTGCCCGTTTTGTGTGTTGTAAAGTCGCTATGAAAGGCACCTTAGCGTGAAAAGTATCCCTGTGTAATCCCATAGGAAAAAAATGAAAAAAATGGAAAAAAAAGAAAGAATAAAAAAATATAGAAAACAGAAGAAAAAAAAATTAAAAAAAAGAAAAAAAAACAGGATTTAAGTAACATATCGTATTGTATTATAAAACGTATATATTTCGAATTATTGTATAAATTAGATGTAAAAAATATTAATATATGGTAAAGCTATTGTAAGTCTAACAATTCGTTAGGCTAATGGAACCATTAAGATCCGCAGTCAAAATCACAACCCCACACACACACACAACCATATTTCTATAAAAATGCTACTCTTGATCAGTGGTAACTAACTGATGTACAAAACATCAGAGAATAGTTTTTGTGGAAACAAAACAAAAGCTATTTTGTTAGTCTAGACTGGATATAAACACACAGTTTTTCATTGAATTCAAGAAAAATGTATCCATTCTATCTCCATTCTATCATACAAATATTTTTTAAATACCATGATTCGGCTATACTCTCATGTTTAACCTAAATGGATCTAAGTAGAAGAATAAATAAAAATAATTTTTTCCAAATGGTGAATATTTCCAGAGTACCTATATCCCAACCAAGGAATATGTCAATTTTCCAATAGAAATAACTTTTCAAGTTGTTATTCGATCGAGAAGCTTAGTTGAAAATATAACGAGATTCCCCTTGGGTATCCCAGATCATGTCGAAGGATCTTCTTTGTAGAGAATAGGACGCTCATCACATACCTAGTTAATAGAATTTTCTTTGAATAAATGTTTTGAAGAGAGAAGGGATTTATCAGAACGAGATTAAATGATGATATTGGAGAAGCATATATTCATTGAGCAATTTTGACTTTGTCTATGGAGTGTTTGTTTTTAAACTACCGTTATCTGTTGTTTTTAACTTAATTTTTAATAGGAATTTTCAGAAAGCAAAATTGCTGTTTTATTTGTAAAATATATGCACCTCTTAATTATACGTATTATGCAGGTCTTCTAATAATCCATCTCGTGAAATATTAGATACGGTTTGGATACTTACCCGAAAGAAGCGGAATGTCGCAGATATTATCTTTGTTATACTGTCGGCACGTCCACTTGAACTCAACAACGGCAAACTATTGCAGGAATTAACACTCCCTGACAAATTTGAATACAGCCGGGACAATTTAGTCACTTCTGTACTCCCCGTACAACGTTTTCAACTTATTAGATATATATATATATATATATATATATATATCTATATATTTTTGGCTAGAATATTGATTGTTTATCTGGGCCGAAATGAACTATAAAATAAGAATTAGAGAGCTCTTTAACAACCATGGATTGTACAAATACTAGTAGATAGATCTAATTTCACGAAATATAAGAAGCAGTATAACTTGATTCAAATAGTTTTCGTAACCATTTTTATGGCAAGGTTGAAATTTAAAATCATCAACTTTTAAATATGCGCATTTTATTATGAATAATTACAGTTCATTTGAATCATTTGGAGAAAAATATTGTTATATTTTATTTGGCGTATCGTATTTATTATACAAGACTGAGATGGAATATACTTTCGAACACGTGTTGTTTTCGTTATCCGATATTATAGCATCGTTCTCATAAAATATATACGACCGGTGTGGAGGGTGAAGAGGGCTATTTGGGATTTGGATAGTTGAAAATGTTTAGTCTATGTATAACAATAACACCGAAGCGAGTAAATTTAGATAGTTACAATATCACCGGGTTCTATTATGATATTATCCCTTTTCTAATCTCACAAAGCAGCTGTGGGATTCTTTTTTTAAAATCAGTTGGAACTATATGTCGGTGTGGTGTAGTTAAAATTATTATACATCATGGGAAAACTTAAAAAAACGAAATCGGGACCGATCATTCTCGTCGTCGACTAGTGTTAGTGAAAGTTCGAATTCGAGTTCCGATTAAGAAGAAAACGGACAATAAAATGGTTAAGAAATAAAATAAGTAAACTAAAGGGGCGTACGACGAGAATTCGTGCGGGAAACGAATTTTTAGTGCCTATTTTGGATCCAAATCGAGATAATGTGATTGTTAATAAGTGGCTGAATAAAGTAGACGGCCTAGCAGAACGGTGACAGTGAGACGACGAAACTATTCTTCGGCTCATTTCTGGTTGATTACGAGGCAATACACGTCAATAGTATGACGAAAACGTGAAGTATGATTCGTGCTGGAGTGAAATTAAAACATAAATGAGCCTTAATTTCCGTAAGTCTGTTCCATTTTCTAACTTATTCAAAGACTCTGCTAATTATGAACCTAAACCGGGATTATTGTTTCAAGAAAATGTCTAAACTGAGGGCACTTAATGTAGCTATACCTTATGCGTATTTGATTGATGCAGTGATAGGTGGTATTAAGGACGAGAATATATCGCGAACCGTTAGGGTCGCACAACATAAGGATGTCAACGATCTTTACGCCTATCTTAATACCGTGGATGACATGCCGAACGAAATAAAAAGTTTTAATGTGAACAATGCGAAATACAAACCTTCAATCTCGACTAGTTCTGATAGTAACAATTTTGACACGTTAAAGGTTTTTGGGACGCGTATAAAGTGCTACAATTTTGGTAAATTAGGTCATATTTCAGTTAATTGCAGAAAAACCTCTCGAATGTACAAACTGCAAAAGACTGGGTCATACTAAAGAAAAGTGTTTTTTAGCGAAGAGAGAGATACATCAGGTCGAGTTATTAGCAAAAGACATGCACCCTAATATATTTTTACAGCATGCTCGAATTTTTGGCAAAAAAATAAATTGTTTAATAGACTCTGGCAGTTCAAATACACTCATAAAAGATTCCTTCGTTATTAAATTCGGGCTGCAATGTATAGATCCAAATGAAATAACTTTGTGTAGTTCCATGGGCCCCTTTTTAAATAGTAGATCCCTTTGTGAAATAATCACTACTATACAAGGGGCTCGGCACAAGTAAATGCTATAATTGTTCCCGACAAATACCTTAAATATGATTTATTAGTAGGTAGAGATTTTATTAACCAGGAGCACGTAGTTATGGTTAGGCGTGATGATCGATTACGTTTATAGTTTGTCTCCCGTTAGCATATCCGTGAATTTGATTGAGGTTTGTGATACCTCGGATTTAAATAATATAAATTTGGGACCTATTTCAGCAGCAGATAAGGGAGAATGTATCTCTTTAATACATGATTTTTCAGACTGCATATCATCTTCCATGAAAAATTTAGGAAATAGGAATACAGTGGAAATGGAGATAAAATGTATAGTCGACACTCCGATCGTACGTTATCCTTATCGTATGCCAAAAGTGGAGAAGGGCATTCTTCGAAATATGCTTCAAGATCTTTTGGATAATGAAATAATCCGCGAATCTAATTCTCCTTACGCTAGCCCGATTATTCTTGTTACGAAAAAGGATGAAGACTAAAGAATGTGTGTGGATGTCATGCATCTCAATGCAGTAACTATCAAAAACCGTGGCGTACTGCCACATATTGAGGACCACATTGACAAATTTGGAGGATTTAAGTATTTTACGAGTTTAAACTTGGCGTCTGGATTTTATCAAGTTCGTATGGCTGCTAATTCCATTCATTTGTAATCTCCGACGGTCATTACGAGTTTTTACGAATGCCGTTCTAACTAGCAAATGCTCCTTCTGTATTTCAATCATTAATAAATAAGGTTCTGGACCGCTGAAGAATTAATTCACCTTTCCATATATCGATGACATTATAATTCCTTCTTTGACTGTAGCGGAGGGACTAGAACGCTTAAAAGGGGTGTTAATCCAACTTCGTGCACATAATCTAACCTTGATAATCAGTAAGTGTGTATTCCTTGCAACAACTATAGAATATCAGTACAGAAGGAGTGAAGCCAGGCAATGAGAAAATCCAAGCAGTGTCAATTTCTTGGGTTAGCGAGTTATTTCCAAAAATTTGTCAATAACTTCTCCATGATTGCTGAGCCTCTGAGAAAATTAACTCGCAAAAATACAATTTGGATGTGGAACACACAACAGAAACAATCGTTCCATGAAATTCAACGGGCGCTTACATCTTGCCTAATTCTTGCAATATATAACCCTAAACTGAAAACCGAACTTCATACAGATGCGTGCTCTATTGGTCTAGGAGCAATACTATTTCAATACGACAGTGACTGTAATAAACATATTGTATCCTATTAGTGTTTTTAAATGAAACTCAAGGTCTCTAGTTAATTCCACAATATAATACAAATTATTGAAAATTCTAAAAAATTGACAATTGTTTCGATAAATCAATATCATCGTCAGAATGACAGAAGTTACATTTCATTTTATGCCTACCTGATGTTTAGTAGTTATATTTGGCTAGACCAAGAAGTAACCTAACTTGTGATTGGCTTAATATATGTTTATAGAAAATAGAAGAAGATGTGATATTACAAATATTGAAGCTTAGATATCATTAGCCCTATGGTGATATCCTGGATATCATTTTTCCAATTAAGATCAGTATAACTGTGCAATGATATAGAAAACCAGGAAAACTATATCTGCTGATCTTCACAATTATCACTTAAGAAGACCGTTTATTAGTGGAGAATTCCCTAGATTTAACTGTTCATTGACAACTTCATATTGTGGGTTTCTTAAATGTCTTCTAATTTCCAGTTCTTCAAGGAAGTCAAGTTCTTGTTTCTTTTCACAAATATGTAGTACTTCTAGTTTTGTGTTAGGTGTCAATGAATGATTGGTGTCAAGTAGATGTTTTGCGTAGTGGGATTTATCTGGTTGTTTTAATCTGTATGCTCGTAAGTGCTCACTGTATCGTATTTCAAAATTCCTAAGGGTCTGACCCAAATAGACAGCATTACATTCTGGACATTTGAGTTTATATATACAGTGAGCACTTACGAGCATACAAATTAAAACAACCAGATAAATCCCACTACGCAAAACATCTACTTGACACCAATCATTCATTGACACCTAACACAAAACTAGAAGTACTACATACTTGTGAAAAGAAACAAGAACTTGATTTCCTTGAAGAACTGGAAATTAGAAGACATTCAAGAAACCCACAATATGAAGTTGTCAATGAACAGTTAAATCTAGGGAATTCTCCACTAATAAACTGTGATAATTGTAAAGATCAGCAGATATAGTTTTCCTGGTTTTCTATATCATTGCACAGTTATACTGATCTTAATTGGAAAAATGATATCCAGGATATCACCATAGGGCTAATGATCTAAGCTTCAATATTTGTAATATTACATCTTCTTCTCTCTTCTATAAACATATATTAGGCCAATCACAAGTTAGGTTACTTCTTGGTCTAGCCAAATATAACTACTAAACATCAGGTAGGCATAAAATGAAATGTAACTTCTGTCATTCTGACGATGATATTGATTTATCGGAACAATTGTCAATTTTTTAGAATTTTCAATAATTTGTAATATATTGTGGAATTAACTAGAGACCTTGAGTTTCATTTAAAAACACTAATATGAGCATATTCCACGAAGTAAGGGTCGAGACAGTCAATTTCATGTTGTATCCTATTATAGCAAACTAACAACATGTAACCAAAGGCAGTATCACTCATATGAACTCGAGACTATGGCTGTTGTGTGTGCCTTGAAATATTGTCGAGTCTATTTGTTGGGTATAAACTTTAAGGTCGTCACTGATTGTAACGCTTTGCGGACGACCTTGTCTAAAAAGCATTCAATTCCACGCATTGGAAGATGGTGGCTGGAGATTCAGGAGTATACTTTCGAAATTGAGTATAGGGCTGGTAAAAAGATGATGCATGTTGACGCACTGAGCAGAAACCCCATAGCCGGCACTGATCTAGAAATCGGAGTTTTCCAAATAGATTTGACAGAAGCGGACTGGCTTACCGCCGCTCAATTGCAAGATGAACAGGTCTGTGGATTTCAAAATATTTCTGCCAGTAAAATAAAGAGTGAAGAAAAATTATAGTTTGATCAGTACAAGTTGAAGGGTAATAAATTATACAGAAAATTAGAAAACGGAGCCAATTTAGGGTTGTTCCACGAGTAGCACGTATGCAAGTTTGTCGTCTGTGCCATGATGATTCTGGACATCTCGGAATAGGAAAATTACTACAAAGAATTCGAGAGAACTACTGGTTTGCAAAAATTTGTCACAAAATATGTAAATGCATGCCTAAGTTGTATGTATTATGAACGAACGTCTTTTAAACGAGAATGTAAACTGAACCCCATTGAGAAACATTCGAATCCCTTTCATACATTACACGTAGACCATGTTAGGCCATTTGTGACAAGTAAAATAAAAAATAAGTATATTTTCGTAATGGTTGCTACATTTACTAAATTCACTGTAATCGAGCCAGTACATAATCAAAATAGCAAGCATGTTATTAGGGTTTTAACTGACTTGATACACCTATTTAGAGTACCCACCAGAATTATAAGCGACACAGGAACTGCTTTTACATCCCGGACATTTAAGATATTTAATGATACGTACGGAATCAAGCATATTTCAAATGCCGTTGCCTCAGCAATAAGTAATGGCCAATGTGAACGTTATAATAAAACGATTGTACGACCCTGGCAACGACAACTGCAGGTGAAGAAGAAAGAAATTGGGATAAATGCGTAAAACAAGTGCAAAGTACACTCAATACAAGCTTTAATAAAGGCATTAATTCGACCCCTATGAAGGCGCGTATTGGCTATAATTCAGAACATACAGATGAGGCAATAGTTTTGAATGAAGTTCAAGATAAAATAGACAGGCTAGATCTGGAGGAGCTAAAATGTAAGATTTTAGACCATATAAGAACAGAACAGAAAAAACAAAAACAACGTTACGACAAATGCCACGAGATGCCACCAAATATGACGAAGGAGATGTGGTAAGGGTATTAATAACGAGTTTACCAACTACTAGTGGTAGTCATAAACTTCATCCGAAATACAAAGGTCCTTTTCGCATCACAAAGGCTTTATCCAATGATAGATATGAAGTTGAAGACATGCGGGAGGGATTTGAATGTAAGAGAACTGTTGTAGCCTGTTGTAGATCATGTGAAAAATGGATAAACATACAGAGCGAAGAGAGTTAGTAGCAACGTGTCTATAAGCGAACGTCGCTACTGTGTTTTTTTGGCAACGTGCCTATAAGCGAACGTCGCTAATGTGATTTTTGGTAACGTGCCTATAAGCGAACGTCGCTAATGTGTTTTTTTGGCAACGTGCTTATAAGCGAACGTCGCTAATGTGTTTTTTTGGCAACGTGCCTTTAAGTGAATGTCGCTACTGTGTTTTTTTGGCAACGTGCCTATAAGCGAACGTCTTTAATGTGTTTTTTTGGCAACGTGGCTATAAGAGAACGTCGCCAATGTGTTTTTTTGGCAACGTGCCTATAAGTGAACGTCGCCAGTTAGTTTTTCTCGGTAACGTGCCTACAAGCGAGCGCCGCTATTGTTTTTGAGAATGTTGTCTGTAAATAAGCAGAATACACTTCAGTGTCATAGATTATTTTTTGTTATTGTTCTCAAATTGTTCTAACGATGTAATGTTGAATTTATGTAAAGTTATAATATACGGTCTGAGGACAGACCAAACTATCAGGATGCCCGAGCGTTATATTTTATTTTTCTTGCGTAATATAATCATTATAGCTATTGCATAAAATGTTTTGATACAAGTTAATTTAAATACCTTTCTAGTTTCTTGATTATTATATATTTAGATTCTGAGGACACACCAAATTATCAGGATGGCCGAGTGTTATATTTTATTTGGCGTATCGTATTTATTATAGAAGACTGAGATGGAATATACTTTCGAACACGTGTTGTTTTCGTTATCCGATCTTATATCATCGTTCTCATAAACTATATACGACCGGGGTGGAGGGTGAAGAGGGCTATTTGGGATTTGAATGGTTAAAACTGTTTAACCATAATATCGAAGTGAGTAAATTTAGATAGTTACAGTATTATAATATTATACCTCTTCTAATCTTACAAAAGGATCAATAAATTCTGCATAGTAAGAATTGAAGCAACAAACTTAGTTTTTTGATGCCATGCAATTTGATGAGCTACAATATTTTTAGTTTCAATAAAGGGCAATTGATTGACTTGATGTTTTGATAACTGTATGAAATAATCTACAATAATTTCGAAATTTAAGACCTCCAAGAAAATATACTTCAAATGTGTAGTGTGGAATAAAGAATCTGCGTCTTCAGCGTTTCTTAACTGAGTATAAAATTGTGTTTATTGGAATCAATAGATATGTTGGTATATATGAAAACGAGAAAGTTGATGAAGTCAGGCGGAGATGCGATAGTTTTAGAAATATTCTCTGTTTATTAGGATGATTCTATATTTATGGTTAAATATACTTAGTGCCATAGAAATTCGAACACCCAGTAAATATTATTTCATTTCAAAAATATTTCACGTACATGTTTATCCTAAAAGTCTAGAAGGTTATAATTTGAGCATCAGTTGAATATTCCTGTTTTTATTCAATTATTTTTATGCTGTACCGAGCCATTTAGAAATCGACTGCAGTGCTGCCAAGAACGACTAATGTGGAGTCAGGAATGAATCACTATCGCCTTCAGTAATCAATCATGGTTCCGCCTAGACATGCATGATGGTCGAGCGTAGGTGAGAAGGAGAAGAGGCGAACGTCTTAACCCTCAATTTTTTGTTAAGCGTCATGGCTGGAATTGGGGGTGTTTATTGGAATATCGTTTATGCGGCGCTCGTAGGTGAGTTTGGTGTTTTTGGAGGGTAGCCTAAAAAGCAAAGTGGGAAAAAGTGTCTAGAACGAGAAGAAAAAATGTGTCTAGAATTCTTTTTTAATGAGGCGTATAGAATTGAGAGCGGTGGAGCGGCCTTTTCGCTAGAAAATGATTGGAGAGAAAGGTTGGCTCGGTTAGCGCCGAGGGTTGATATTAGGAAGAAGCGTGGTTAGGAGGTGTCTTGAGTAGAATAATGAAAAGTGTCTAGAATATGGGTGAGAGACGACGAACCACGTTGCGTTGCGGATAGTTATAAGATTGGATTGACTAGGTGTCAGAAATTTGTGAAGTTGGGGTGTCTCCGGCGTCTTGAAGAGAATTTATAAGATGTTTTGGAATTTTGATTAAAAAGTGTATAGAATAGGATTTTAGATGGTGGCGGTGGACTTGATTGTGTTTGAGGAGACGAGTTTGCGAAAAGAGCGTTGCGGGAGTTTAGGTCGCCCATTATTACGGCCCGTGGTAGAGCGGATGCATATTCGAGGACGTCGATTTATAATTGTTGATTGGGAATATCGTTTATGCGGCGCTCGTAGGTGAGTTTGGTGTTTTTGGAGGGTAGCCTAAAAAGCAAAGTGGGAAAAAGTGTCTAGAACGAGAAGAAAAAATGTGTCTAGAATTCTTTTTTAATAAGGCGTATAGAATTGAGAGCGGTGGAGCGGCCTTTTCGCTAGAAAATGATTGGAGAGAAAGGTTGGCTCGGTTAGCGCCGAGGGTTGATATTAGGAAGAAGCGTGGTTAGAAGGTGTCTTGAGTAGAATAATGAAAAGTGTCTAGAATATGGGTGAGAGACGACGAACCACGTTGCGTTGCGGATAGTTATAAGATTGGATTGACTAGGTGTCAGAAATTTGTGAAGTTGGGGTGTCTCCGGCGTCTTGAAAGTGAATTGAAGAGAATTTATAAGATGTTTTGGAATTTTGATTAAAAAGTGTATAGAATAGGATTTTAGATGGTGGCGGTGGACTATATTGTGTTTGAGGAGACGAGTTTGCGAAAAGAGCGTTGCGGGAGTTTAGGTCGCCCATTATTACGGCCCGTGGTAGAGCGGATGCATATTCGAGGACGTCGATTTATAATTGTTGATTGGGATGTTTGTATTAAGTAAAGAAGGTTGTTTTAGTATTATTCCACGATATATCGATGTCTATGCAATCCAAGTTCTGGGGATAGAGAAATGCGGGGAGCGGGTATGGCGACTCAAGAAGTTTGTTTCGGACGAGAAATCCGTTGCCGTGACAGTAGAAGTTCCTGTCTAAGTGGAAAGATGTTGCTTCTTGGATAGACCTTGGAAATTCACGGTCCCGATTATAAAGTCCATGACATGTTGTCATTTCGAAGTAAAAGCAAAGTGGACGCGGTTGTCCACCCCACTTGTGACAGTACAATTGTAGCCATAGAATGAGGGGATGAGATGTGTGAGTATGTTAGCTACTATGCCCCGGGCTGTCGGAACGGCGTTCATGAAAGTCGTTACTACAATCTCTATTAGGATTTTAATGTCGGTGTAGAGGTCGTAGGGAGTGTTGGATATTTCTAGGATAATCGGAGCGATTTCCTGGGGCGTTTTCGGTGTGTACAACCGCTTAGGACACCGGGGATGGTAAGCGGGGTGCGTGCCGCCGTATTTCTTGCACAAAGGGTCATTTGCCTTAGGGCATTTGGTGGGTTTGTGGTCAGGTGCACCACAGGAGGGACAGACTGGTTTGGGTTTGTATAATTCGGCAAGGTGGCCTGTGCTGGAGCAACTCTTGCAGTATTTGGATACTGCGGGTAGTGGGTTGGTGGGGTTTGAGGCCTCACACTGATGTGAGAGATCGTAGAATCTGATACCCTTCGATAGCGCGATGTGGTACGCTGCTTCGGATTCTGTAAGAATGCGAAACATAGAAGTGGACTTATTGACTCTTGTGGAGATGATTCGCCAGGATTTGGTTGCAGGGAAGTTTATGTCTCTGAGAATGTCCTCAAATTTCTTTTATGGATATGTCTATATTTCTGCAGACGAGAGAGAAGGTGGGCTTACCTCACTTGGAATGTGAACCGGCTTGGGGAGTGGGGTTGAGAGGGATGCTGGTGACGTTGTCGTCATCGATGGTGTTACGAAGGTTCTTGGCGAGAGCCTTGTAAGGGATGTTTGAGGAGGGCGGTCCGGTTGGTATTCGCTTTGAAGAAGGCGATATCTCTCCTCAACAGCTAGTTGGTGTTAAGGAGGTTAAATAACTCCCGCTGGAAAACGAATATACGTGGCAGGTTTCGGATATTGAAGGTTTGAAGGGATAGCCTTGATTGGGATGTCAGGGGTTGTTGGGTAACTTGTTGATGGGGGTGGTGTTGGGATACGTCTGTCTCTCTTAGGTTCGGCTCCTAAGAGAGTCACGGTTAAAAGAGCAAACAGTGTGGTGAGATTGTTGTGAGCCATGTGACTTGGCAGAAAAGGGGGGGATGGGCATCGTAATATCTGGGTGGGTTCTTTCTGGTTCGGTTCTTTTGATAGTTTGGAGATGGATTGGGGGGCTTTCTCAAGTTGGTATGAGAAGTCGGGAACATGTTGGTTCAATTTTCGAATAGTTTCGTCAGTACTAACATCGGTAGTCGGTTTGGGGGGAGACTTGATAAGTTCTGGGTAATCTTCTTTTAAAGAAGTTGGTAGGGGGAGGGCGTATTTCTTGATCCTGATGCAGATGGTTGAGCGGCTCGAAGACATGGTGTGGACGAAAGGGAACGAAACAGATAGTTGGTTTCGTTTGTTTCAAGGGGGTTGTTAGTATGGGGGGTGGCGGACAAAAGCCGGCAGCGGACTCACTGTTGGAGGGATTTTGCTCCCCGGTAAAAAGATTCCTGACCCTTTTTGTCCGCCGGTTAGTATTTTATATTCACCGAATTCCTTTCGTATTTTCTTGTTGTTTTTTGATACTATTTCCTATGTATGCGGGCACTTTTCTTCGCTTTTATTGATTAAAAGCTATTTTCATATACAACAATGCTCTACAGAGCAGTTTTTCATAATTAAGAATATCCTTTAAAAGACAGATGAGAGATACAAATCTCTAGTTCAGTCGAAGCAGGTGGCCTTCCGCTACTGGATTTATTCGGTATGATTCGGTATGTACAAGTGACCGAATATCCAGGTTGCTAGTTCTTGCTGTAAACCGTCTTCGAAAGATGTGAAGACTACACTGCTGTTCGGCAAAATAACACTCGGTCACATATAGACAGACAAATTGTCACTAACGCACATGCGTGTCAGCGCATAGGCTTCGCCCCTACCAATTATATTCCGTCTTTGCGCTCCATACCAAGAGCAAGCGGCTATAAGTAGGCGGTGGAGGCCACACTTAGGGCCTTTTTTGAGGTCCAGTCCATCGCTTGAGGAAGGTGATATAGCAGAATTGGTCACTGATTCAAACCAATTCACAGTCGACTTCACCGGCAACTTGGACGTCGCCAACGCAGAAGCCTAGCCAACCCGCATGTTCTGCCGAACTCATCAGTTCGACACTTCACCAGAAAACACTAGGAAGTGTACACAATAGTGTTCTTAGAAACAAATATTAATTATAAAAGTAAATAAACAGTATTTTTTAAATTCCAAAAGAAGTCAAACCACACCCAATATACGAGGGAAGGACATTTAGCACCTAGGTAAAATTCCTGAAACCTTTAACTAGGGAGGTAACTCCCTCCGGCTATGATTCCGCTATCGGTGTTAGCTTTCACAGCCTTAATTCCACAACTATTCCCAAAAAATGCCCAAAAATGTTCACAAGCACCAAAACTGCTCCCAAATCCACCACTTTAGACACCGAATATACCGACCTAATTAATATGACTTCCCAACAACTCAAAGCTCTTGGATTCGCGGAATCCACTATTAAAATTCTATACGACTCATTCAAAACATGTGAAGCCTTCAGCGAATTCGATTTCAAAGAACAAAGACCATCTAAATCATCTCATTCAAAATCCCAGAGAACTCCAAAACCTCCAGCCTCCTCCAAAGCTTCAGGTACCTCCATTACTCCAACCTTCTCTTAACCTCAAAACTCCCCAAACTCCCCACTTTCAACACCAAAACGAACTTCCTTTGTATCTCCCACCAGGTCTTATGCTTCCTCCGTAAGATCCCAATATCCTACACCATCAATCGCCCGACAACCCTCCACTGCTGCACTAATCGGATGCGGCAGAACATGCATAGACCGGAAATATAAAAAAAAAGACCATCTATGTGAACAAGGACAGTCGGGCGGCCCTTTTGGCCTTAGCAAGCCACAACTATACGCCGAAGATAGTGTGGGACTGTCACAATACCTTGAAAACCTTGGCAAAATACAATAGAGTAATTCTTACTTGGGTGCCGAACCACACAGGGGTAGCTAGAAATGAGGGAGCTGATAAGTGTGACAATAAAGGAGCTCATCTCACCCTCATGGGACCAGAACCAGCTTACGGCGTTTCACACAGCGCCGTACGAAAAACTGTTTCCAAATGGGTGTCGCTTGAACACCAAAAGTGCTGGAACAAAATTACAGGACATGCTCAGTCCAAAATAATGCTAAAAGGACCATCGAGTTCCTACGCAGCAAATGCTTTTAGACTGGTTAGGAAAGAACTGCGAAAAGTGGTAGGATTCACTGGCCACTGGATATTCAACGCACACCTAGTGAAAATGGGGATTGAAATAACAAATCCCCATTGCAGGATATGTGGAGAAGCAGAGGAAACCGCAAAACACGTGGTCTTCGATTGCCCTCCCCTGTGCAGAAGGCGAGCCTCCTGTCTAGATATATTCTTTGCCACAAATAAGGAGGAAATGCAGGAAAACATAGTCTGACGAATCTAAATGTTCGCTAAGAATTTAGGATGGGACTCTGCTTAATACATGTGAGTGGGGTGCACAATAAGCCAAATTATGGCCGAGCGGCAACCATTAGGGCACCCTAACCCTAACCCCCTCGTGACTAAAAAAAAACCTCCACTCCCGGCGAGGGTGTACTCACCTTTGACGGGAAAACCAAATCCCGACCCACTTCAACTCCTACCCCCTCAACAATCCCACAATAACTCCCCTCAACCATCCTACAACAACCCAAACCCTAAACCTTCGAAACTTTCCACTTCAACATTTCTCTCAGAAATCCCTTTTCAACCTCTTAAACAACTATGTACCCCTAAATGGACGAATCAGCTACCTAAAAGCCAACTACAACAGAACCGCCCTCCTCAAAACCCCTTCCCCAATGGCACCTTCCACTCTACTCAAGAAAATCCACAATTCGACTGGTGATTCCAACATCACCATCAACATTCTCCAATCCACAGAACGTACACCCCGACCTGCCAAAACTCTCCCACCCACGTTCTCATTCGTCTGCAGGATCGTAGACGCAACGATCCCCCTCGAAGAATTAGAAAAAATTCTAATTATCAACAATTTCCGTTCGTCGAAATTTGGCGAATCATCGTCAAGTCCACGAACAAGTCAACGCCGATGTTCCACATCACAACCCACTTTGAAATACATTACCACCATATCCTCACCTCTGGCCTCCCAAATCGGTGCGAGCTATCCAACACCAATCTACTGCCCCCAGTCCCTGAATATTAGAATCGCTGCACACAAACCAGACACTCTTCTAATTTTTCTCGGTCTAAGCCGATCTGTCCTTCTTGTGGCCAAACAGGCCACCGCCCCGAAAATTGCTCCAAGTCTGAAAGTCCAACCTGCACAAATTGCGTTGGTCCTCACCCCGCCTTCCACCCCTGCTGTCCCCATAGTCTAGCCACTCTGAAAAACTCACAAGAGACCGCTATAATCACAATGGAAGAACCACAAGTTCCCTATGATCTTTCAACAGGAAGGAAAATCATATTTGAAACGCTATTCCCAACTGATGGGACTCCATAACCGACACTCTTCGCCATCTAATTCCGCCCATTTATCGACACAACTACTCTATTACAAACCTTAGGCGTGCTCACTTCACTCTCACTCCCATCAGGAGCGATAACACTTCAACTTGAATCCGCGATCTCCCCCGTCGGTGTTACAGGTTTTCTGCGGTTTTCCTGTAGCATGGTGAATCTATTCGCTAGCCAAATGGACTGATATAGGGAATATTATAGCTGCAGCTGTACCCGCTCAATTTACTTGATGATGATTACCACAACCACCTCACCGAGTACATAAACAAACCCAACTCACGTAAACTGCTTTCCTCGAGCTCGAAATGACAGTCGCCATCACCCGACAACTTCTACGCACCTTTTTATGTCTCCTAGTCACTTTTAAACAAAATTCAAAATCCACAAAATTCTCCATATTAACTCCCGCGACATCGGAGACATTCAAGTTCACATAAACTTCTCAAAAATTTCAAATACCCATTCCATCTACTACTAACAATCCGCAACACAACCTAATTCGTCTTCTAAAAATTCAATCTATACTAGACACATCTCATTTCCCCATCCTATACACCTTTAAAACCACGTTTTTCTCATATCGTCCATTCTCGTTGCTAACCAAGCCTGCCGCTCTCCGGTTATTTCCTACCAAAAAACCATTCGTCCACTCTTAATTCAACATAAAATTGACAACAGAATTTTTTCCCGACCTTTTTTTTCCTCGAAACATCCTAGCCACTTTTCTTTTCACTTGACTGAATTGTCAGTCACCACTTAAATTCAAAAAACACCCAATACTCGGCACACAAACCAACCAAAAAACACCCCCAACCCCAGCCCGGCAGAGGAACTTAATCCTATAATAGGGCCAATTCTCTAAATATCCAACCCCAACAAAACTTATAAACCCAGTAACAAACAAACTCTCGAACTTCTCTCTCTCCCTCTCTCTCTCTCTCTCTCTGACCCTCAGGGCAGTCTTCGTCCAGCATCAACAGGGGTCATAACACCCAACTACGCCGACACGCTCGCACGCTCTTGTATATCCACACTCCTTCGAGATTTATCGAACTGGGCACATAATGCACACTCATCATCTAGTATTTTTTTTACATCTTGCCCAGTCACTCCTCAGTAGTAGTAGCTCACCATCGTGTGAGCTAAGTGCAACAATGCTCAAGTGTAAATAATAGTAAAGTTAATTAATAAATCAATAAGTGACAGTGCAATTCAACAACAAGCAGTAAACTTTTATTTATGAATCAACAATGTATCATCAAATATTATCGAGGAACCGCAACTAACCACTGGACAGGACCTGGACGACGTTCAACCCTCATTATCCGGTCCAACCCCAGCTTACTCAAAACATTGAACTACTTCCACCAGGCTCCAATTAAACCCCAATTGAACATGTGTGGGACATAATCGGTAGAAGGTTAAGAAATGTACAGAGTTCTCCTCAAACTCTGATGGCTCTTCAACATATGATAGATGTGGCATAGAATGAGATACCCCTGGAGGCTATTGATCACCTGATTATGAGTTTTCTTAGGGGCATTAGGGAATGTGTGAGAAATCGTGTAGCTTCAACCCATGGTTAGTGAGCAGACACTTCGATCATGCTCACCCGATTGGAGTGAAATTTTAATCATTTATGTATTACGAACTCCCTTATATGTACGCCAAATATTACCGAAATAAAATAATTTCACTGGGTGTAAGGGTTTCTATGCCACTGAGTATAAAATGTAACCAAAATATGGATAGATAAAGGAATTAACAGTATTGCGGGGCACTCTCAATTGAAAGGTTCACTAGAACATGAAGACGAAATAAGTTATTTCAAATAATTGTTTTTAAATAAGTATTACATATGTACTTACTCTGGACAGAGTTAAGATTCCTTACCAATATACAACTGGCAATAAAAATATCCATCACCATTCAGTATGAAAAATGTATATATTTATTTTGTTTTGAAACGATTTCATGAAATATTCGATGAATAAGTATAAGAGTATTAGTTAACAAGGAATATTTCATATAACTCTGTAGCCAGTATTATTTAGTAGCAAATGGAGAACATCACGAGTGTGCTTCGTAAAGATATTTATCTATTCACAATCACTTTCTCCCAGTTTATATTAAAGAGCTGTGGCAATTATTATGAATGTGTGATACTTTGAAGATGACTGCAGAATCTATCTAGAGGATTCTTCATTTCATGGGATCTGTTTCTAGATCCCTTCTTCTTCAGTACCTTTCCTGTGTGGAGTGATATGCTTTTCATGAAGGCTTTGATGACATTTTGAGGATTTAATTTTCTTTTTCAGTAAACCTCCGACAACAGGAGAGATTATTGCTAGGGCACTGCATTTTCCAAAACAAAAATATATTCATTGATATTAAACTTGAATACTATAACCTATTTTTCATTTCCAAATTTGATTTATTCCAGTCAATTTTATCACTTTTCAGAAAATAACTGGAGAGATCACGATAACTGTGGAAGAATTTCGATTATGCTTAGAAACATGTAGAAACTAGACACACTCAAACGGCAAAACTAATCTTTTTCTACTTGAATTTCAACGACACCTACTGAAAAATGCATAAACAACGTATAGCTCTTGTTTACTTTTCAATATCTTATTTGCTTGTACTGTGAGCTTCAAAACAATATTCGAAAACGATCAATAATAATACATCAATTTGCAATATTTGTAGACCCTATTCTACTGTTCATGATTAGATTAATAAAAATAAACACACTCCTCCAACAAGATATAGATCATATTTTAATAAATGAAACCCTGCACCGTAGCACGTTCCTAAATTTTTTTTCACTTTTTCATACATATTTACCACCTTCTGAATTATAGAGCAAGGATCAGGTGTGTATATCAAGTCAGTATGTTTTATGAAAATTGTATCGAACAGTTTTTACTTAAAAACAACCTAATTAAAATATTAGATTAGTCTCATTTTTTATGGTACTCAATTTCATGAAAACTTCATAAAAAGTAAATTAAGAGCTAACATTGTACTGAGTTTAACATTAAAAACATCTATCTATTAGTGGTAGCAACTACAGATAACATCGATAATAAAGTTTGAAATAAGAGCTTATTGATAATATTAAAACTAGTTGCAAACTATTAGTTGCTATCTGAAGTTCTACTACAACTACACCAATGAAGTGACAAACATATAAAACGCGAAAATACAACTCAAAGAGTAATCCGCCAATACACTTCTAATGAACTTGAGTTGATTGTATATAATAATATTCATATATATATATATATATATATATATATATATATATATATATATATATATATATATATATATATATATATATATATATATATATATATATATATATATATATATTGATATGGTCTAATAATTTTGTGATGTGTTTAATTGTTTAATTTTATTAGAATTTCCTTACGTTGTAGCGACAATTGTTGTATACGTAGCTTAAGCAGCGTATTTTTATTATATCGCAAACAAGGCTTAAAACGGCATATATTATGTATATCAAAAGTTGACAGTAGTTGTCAAAAATTTCCCGGCTATCAAATTGTGATTAATTGAAAGATAAATGTAACATAAAATACTCGAATCACTCTTCCTCAGGGTGAGTTCAATGCGCTATTGAAAAAAAATTTTTTATATAAATTTCTTTGTTCTGTTTGATCAATCTAATATTATGATGTGACTATTTGTTCAAGATTATAAAGGCTATTCAATTCCTTTTTTGACATTCACAACGTATAAATGACTTGTATGTCACCAATAATATACAATTGTCACTTTTTAAAATAAAATTTCCAAATTTGATAAATATGTTTAATTTTTATCAACGTTCTTCAATGGATTGAATGTTATAAATGTGAGTAACAAATTTACAAGTATTTACAATTACAAATCAAATAAATTTCAAAACTTAGTTTTTTTTTACAACAATAAAGAACCAACTCGTATCTTCCCAGATATAAACTAAATGAACAACCTACAAACTAAAACGCCTTATCTCTAGTACCAAAAGTTTATAAAAAATTTTTGAAAGAGTTCAATCAACTTCAAAAATTTCACTTGACTTCTCAAATATCCGAAATGGCTTTATTCTATTGTATCTTCAAATTATTTAATATTCTATGGGAATTGAAAAGTTTAGATGCATCTATAATTTAATTTGTTTTTAAGGCCCGAATCTTTCAATTAAATAATAATTCTGGAGTGGACTCACCAGTATTCGATGATAACAGGCAGCTCGTACAATTCTAAAAACTTTAGAATTCCGGATCTTACACCTCTGCTTCAATCTTGACAAAGTTTTTTTATCACTCACGCACATAATTTAAATGGTTTACCGAATAATAATTTCTATTATTAATCACTGTTGAAATTATTATAATACAAAATTTTTGAATAGATCTAAAATTATATGTTACTCTTTGGAGAGCTCCCACTTAGAAGTTCTCTCTTCGGAGGATTCAACGTTACTGAATATTTTTTTCAATAAACAACCCAAATTATATTGTGGTTACCAAACTTTCTCTTTTTTCAAAAAAAAACTAAATTTTTATCTCATTACTATAAATAGATTTGGATTTCTTGTATTAACTTAATACCTTAAAATGACTATTCATTTCTCTAACCTTGAATATCTTTTTAATTGTCATCGGAATGTCATCAGAAATTAAATAGTGTAAAATTTTATGTATACAGGGTTTTTTAATTATATTGAGTACATGGACAAAAGAGGGTTTTCCAAAAGTATTGCATAAGAATATATTAAGTGAATTCTTTAATATTTGAAATAGGAGTATTGTATTAAATTTTATTGTAGTTTATTTTATATGAATTTAATTATATGTTATATCTTTGATTTCAATAAGGTTATTTTAATTTGCCCCAGTATATTTGAAAATATTATTTGGGTTCAATAATGTCACACAGTGCACTTACCTTTATATCTATTTTAATTATTAATTTTTTTTAAATGAGCACTCAGCTTCTCTGGATGTTGAGTTCATAAGATTAAATATTCATATGATTCCTTTAACAATAAGCGCCAGATCTTAATATTGAATTTTGATAAAAAAAATTTGTGATCTAAAGTATTTGTATTCAATGAATTTTAAATTTTTCTCTTAAATAGTTCGAATTCTTATTATATTGGTGTCATGTATATATGTACAAGGTACATTATGAAGATTAAATGAATTTTATATATATATATATATATATATAGTGTGTAGCATTATTTTTTCACATTAATATATATATATATATATATATATATATATATATATATATATATATATATTGTATTGGTTTCTATATTTATTTATTATTTGAAACTGAAAAATCATTAAACATGTATACCAACTCTATCAAAGGGTAGGGTTCAATTGCGCCATTCAAATTTACTCTAATTATTGGATTGTGAAATTAAAATGAACAGACTTATGATTTCAGGAATTTTTTTTAACATAGAAATTTATAAACAGAAAATGTGTACAGATATACTACAAAAAAATAAACTACTATTACTATGGAACAATTAAAATGGTTTTTTAAATAAAGGCCTATTTTGATTTAGAGATCTCTAATATAATATTTAAAAACGGTACCTTTTATTCACTAAGTTTGTATCCACTCCAAACTAATCTTCACTATCAATTTCTTTCTGTTGTACTGTCCAAAATATTATTGAAAAGCTCTTCTTAAATTTCACATGCAATGCCTTGATTTCTTCCCCCAGATATCTATCCTTTAACTGGATATACAATTATCTTCTCTCTTCTTCTGATGATTATAAAATTGGTTTAAATTTCCATGTTTATCAAATATAAACGTATTTTATCGTCCTTGTCGAAATAAATTACAATATCCCTTGCCTCTTTTTTGACGTTTTTAAATCAGAATGACTTTTCTCTCCTGTATATTGCAATAATCTTCAAATTCTTTTTATTATTATAAAATTGGTTCAAATTTCTTTCTACTGTACTTTGAATATCAACTTTTTGTATCGTTCTTATTGACAAGATCAATCATAATATGACTTCCAACTTTGACATTTTAAATCCAACAGACTTTTTTTATTTCCATCATAATCTATCTCATTGCGGGTTGCTATCGAAACTTTTCTGTATCGTATCAATTGTATAAATATTGTGTGATTAACGACGATTCGCTGTTCATATTACAATAAACCATGAATTTTTAAGCCGTATATGAAACATGAAAACGACATTTTTGTATTAGAAATTAGCATATATAGAGATGAAGATTTTTATACATATCAATATTAACATAACTTATTTACTATTTATTGAAATTCCTGAAATCCCTTGCATAAAATAACCTAATTACTAACTATATGAAAATTTGACGCGTTTCTTCTAAATTATTTTGAATTTCATTCTAATTTCAACTGATGCTTTTGAAATTACATCATGTACTGAATTATTAATTTTAATTTCCAATGTATCTGAATCAGATTTCAATATTTTCGATTCTGATGGTTCAAAGAGTACATCGTCTGTTTAAATATCTTTAATCAGATTTTCTTCAGTATTATAGTGAGGATTTTGTTCACTGTTTTTACTATCAGCATCTCTAATTAATTTAGACATGTTTTTTTTACAATTTATAAATATTCGTTAAAATGATGGCTAATAAAGTACAAGATGGAAAAATCAATATGACTTATTTCAGTAATACTATTAATCCTTATTAAATTGAATACAACCAAATGAAACTGCTTCTATATATATATATATATATATATATATATATATATATATATATATATATATATATATATATATATATACGTATATATATATATATTTATATATATATATATATATATATATATATATATATATATATATATAATTTGAAGAAAGATATTTGCCAACTTATTTGTAATGACAATATGACAATGAACAAACTATTTGATCCTGAACTACTATAATTTTGATTTATTTATCATAACAATAAAGATGGTTATGAATGTTGTGTTCTTTTTTCATAATCTAAAAGATATGCATAGATAACACTAAGGTTATTTAAGTCTGTTTTTTTATTTATGACATAATTTTGTTCTGCAATATACGTTGTTTCCAAAAAGACGTTTTCTATAATTACTTTCTATTGCTAAAACTTTGGCAGATTGATAATTCATAGAATGGCCTTCATAATACACGCGTTCTGCTAAAGCACATCTATCAGGATATAATCTACTGTCACTTTTATGACAGGCGATTTGATTGGTTAGCGATCTTTTGCTGTGACCAATGTATTTCTTATTACAGATATTGCAAGGAATCTCATAAACTATATGAGTTAATTGGTTAGTAGGAGCCTTGTCTTTAATCTTACTGAAAATTGAATTTATTGTAACACATTGTTTATTCGCAATTTTTATATTATGTGGTTTAAAGACTCCAGAAATTTTAGGTGTGATAGATTTTATATATGGAAAGGAAATATAAGTTGGAAATGTAATATAGTTGTTAAAATGTCACTGTTTTCTTCTTTTCGTATTATGTCAACAGTAATGTCATTTCTATTGTCAGAAGTATTATATAAAACATGTTTCAAAAGATATGAAGGACATGAGTTATTATAGAAACGTTTGCAGAGTATTTTTAGATTTTTATTGTGGTTTTCATCTGTTTAATCAAGTTAATATTTGTACTACGTCGATGATTTGAATGGTAATTTATATATCTCCCAGAACTGATAGGTTTCCTATACCAGTCAATAGTTTCGATTCGCATATACAATTTACAATGGAAAGGGAAAATACAGAAAAATCTTTACCTTTTCTTGATATCAAATTTATTAGAAATAATGATAATAGAATCTTAATTGACTGGTATAGGAAACCTATCAATTCTGGGAGATATATAAATTACCATTAATATCATCGACGTAGTACAAAAATTAACTTGATCAAACAGATGAAAACCAATGTCCTACAAATTTCTAATCCAATATTTCACAATAATAATCTAAAAATACTCTACAAACTTTTCTACAATAACTCATATCCTTCATATCTATTGAAACATGTTTTATATAATACTTGTGGCAATAGAAATGACATTACTGTTGACATAATACGAAACGAAGAAAACAATTAATATTACATCTCCAAATTATATTTCTTTTCCATATATAAAATCTATCACACCTAAAATTTCTGGAGTATTTAAACCACATAATATAAAAATTGCAAATAAACAATGTGTTACGATAAATTAAATTCTCAGTAAGATCAAAGAAGACTCCTACTAACAAATTAACTAATATAGTTTATGAGATTCCTTGCAATATCTGTAATAAGAAATACATTGGTCACAGCAAAAGATCGCTAACCAATCGAATCGCCTCTCATAAAAGTGACAGTAGATTATACCCTGATAGATGTGCTTTAGCAGAACACGTGTATTATGAAGGCCATTCAATGAATTATCAATCTGCAAAAATTTTAGCAATAGAAAGTAATTATAGAAAACGTCTTTTTTTTTGGAAACAACGTATATTGCAGAACAAAGTTATGTCATAAATAGAAAAACAGACTTAAATAACCTTAGTGTTATCTATGCATATCTTTTAGATTATGAAAAAAAACACATCATTCATAACCATCTTTATTTTTATGATAAATAAATCAACATTATAGTAGTTCAGGATCAAATAGTTTGTTTATTGTCATATTGTTTTTTGAGTTTTTCATTGATTTATGTTTCAAAGAGTTTATTATAAAAATTTAAAACTTTTCCAAAATTCGCTATAGATTTTATGTAAGTATTTATTATTTTATTCAATTGTTAATAATGATAACATTGACCAAACAATTCTAGCCTTTGATAATGAATGCAAGTTATTCGAAAGCTCGGGAATAAATATCTAAAAGAATTTATATATATATATATATATATATATATATATTTAGCACTGCAGGTCTAGAAGGCCCATGGCTTGGATGTAATAATATTTCCGTAGTCAAAAATCGAAAAGAGTAATTAAAGATATTCATTGTAATCAATATGTAACATAATTTCACCACAAAAATATATAATGCTTGAAAATGAAAAGTTCCGTTCCGAAAGAGAGAGAACTATTTTTTCCTTCTCGTTTAAAAGAAAAAGACACTTTCGTGTACCCTTTATCTGTCTGGGATGGACTTTTATTGGAAATTGTTTTCTGTTTGCTCAAATGAAAGTTTGGTTACGATTTACACAATTATACGATCATAATATGTCAAAAGTGCTGAATAAAACCATCTGTGATTTGACCAATCAGGAATCTACAGAATTGCCAACTTTAATTGAAACCACTCCTCCTAGTTAAAAAACAGGGACTACACAATTGTATTTTATTTAAAAAATTAAATAAATGAGAATTATAAAAAATATTGTGTAAATTTTGTGTCACGATCACGTTCTGTAGTATTCGTGATTAGCGCAACTCACGGCTTTGCGGTTCGTTGCGCAAACTTCACTCGCACTACAAAACGAGCCATTGTGACACTTGTTTTACAAATAGCTATTAGCTAGGTAACTAATACCAGTCAATAAAATTATTGAAAGGTTTGTGTTGAAACCACACGTTCAATAATTTGTATTTTCATGTATAATTATATTTTAGTTATTCTATTGTCGTTCAAAATTTCTACAGACGAGCCACTGCCTCAAATATTTTAATTCACTTCAAACTCTTCAATGCTTTGTATCTTGTAGGCGCAGTTCTGACGGTTTCCAATTTTTGCTTTTAATTTCGGCGGAGATAGACACAAATTTAGCGCCTAAATGCTGTATCACCCTCGTTTCTGAGGTTAGTTGGTAGTTGAACTTCAACTTTCCAACTAGAACGGTCTCCCAGTTAAGACCTACCAAATGTTTAATTTTTTATAGAAATTATTGCATTCCTTCTTTCCTGCATAAGTGCATTTTCTGATCAAGTTATAGTTCAAGATAAGTTATCTTCCACAGTGTTATAGTGCTTTGAAACTAAGGAGGAAAAAGTAAGATCGTTCTTTAGTTCCTAGTTCATACTGAAAGGCTAGTCCGCATTCATTGTTCCATCTGTATGTATTTCCGACGTTAGTTAAAATTTATTAAATTTTACTGGTTTGTTAACGAGATTACGGTGTATTTATTTAATTCGCGGAAGTGAGAATATCTCAAGCGTTGCTGAGATTGTCAGCAACAATGGAACTAATAAAAGAGACTTCTCAAAAATTTGCCCTTTGCCGCTGGACCATTAGTCGCGTGTATTTTTCCCTTCATCAATATAGATACTTTGTTCAAAGCTGGTGCTTTCAAGGCCGCGGAAATGTTAAGACTCAAGGCATATGTAAAAATAAGTAATATGGAAAAGTGGAAGGGTAACGTCGCAATTATCTGGTGTGCATGAGAAAGGAGCCAGAGGGAGAAAAAAGGCAAGTAGTCGCAGTCAAAGGGAAGAAGAGTGAGGTCACTCTAAACTCTACAATTGAGTTAGTACTATTATTAAAATAAAAATGGCTGAATTCACGGTTTTGTAGAATCAGTAGTTATTCATTATTTATGAAAATACAGTCCACAAATTATTATCGAAAAGTAAATCAAACAAAGAACATAACACCGATACCTAAGCAACCTTGGTCAAGCAATTTGTTCATTTGTGTTTTGACTTATTTTTTATGAATTTCGAGGTAACGGTATGTCTATAAATAAGGGGGTATCGTCAGTTGAATTTATTTTGTGTTTCATTTGATTTGTGAAACAGAGCGGTATCTCTGCACAATAAAAAATGTCACGATATTCGTAACATAATTTTTTAATAACTTCTTTCTCTTCTGGATTACAATGATTTAGATGAATTCATTTTGAATTTATTTTCAATATACGATCATGTTCTTTACTAGTTTTCTAGGAAATGAATTTCGTCAATATCGCGAAATCTATTGGTTCACAAAAATCGATTAATTCGACTTTAGTGTTAGAATTAATAATAGTGTGAAGAGCAAAGTAATTTTCAACGTTTACTACAGCGACCGGTATGTCGATATAAGGTGCAAACTTTTTATATTCCAATAGGCCGGTCCCTTCTTTCATTTTTACTGGTACTCGTACTCCTACTTTTTGTTGAGTTTTAGGCTGTATTGCTAAGAGATATGTTTCATATTCAAGATTTTGAATATTTTAGATTTCATTCTCATTTTTATATTATTGGAATGTTCACAAATGGAGTGACATTACATTTAGAGTTCATATCTATTGAATCTTTTAATTGTTTCAATGAATAAATGCCTATTAATCCGTCATATTAATCGCTAAAATTGAAGAGAGAGAATTTGTGATATTCTAAAACTCTAAAAATCTTGGAAATTGGTATGATTATTACCTCGTCATGATATGTTATGTTATGAGCACTTTATATTTGAAAATCCTCTTTAATAATTTGATTTGGATAAGATTGATACGCTTAATCAGTTTTAATGAAACTACGAGTGTCTATTAAAAAAGTTGCTTTTAGTTCGGGGATATAAATGTGTTTTAAATTTGGCGGGATACTTCTGTGAGGCATTTTTATTTGGGTTTTGAGCTATTTGATAAGGATCATCGAATTGATAATCAGAGCTGTCATATTATGGACATTTTTGACCAGTTTCATGTAGATCAAAATTATCAGTATTTTAAACATCATGGTTTTGGTATGACGTTTCACCTTGTATTTTATTTTCAAACTAGTTATCAAATTCATAATTTTGATGATTCACATCATGTGAAAATAATTAAGTGTACGTTAATTTTCTGTGAGGTGCTAACATTGTATTACCTGATGATGTGTCCATTGGTGTAGGTTTATATGGTTTGTTGGGATTTGGTTGATTCCTGCTTTGATTTGCGGATGCTCTCAATATCTGGCTTCATCTGGGTTGATAGGGAAATAGTTGCCTTTGTGTCTGAAAATTATTATTGTTCCTCCACTGGGTTTGTGGCTTTTGGGTGAAAGGACGAATGAAGTTAATAAAATTCGGTTGTGGTTGCGGGAATTGATTATTACATATACGTTGATGTGCATTTCGTTTAATTGAATTTGTGGGTTGGGAAGGTGGCTAATGAAAATTTTGGTACTAGCATTGCTGCTTTGGAAAAAATTGGGATGATGATTAGTTGGTCTGGATGGAGTAATTCTCGGATTCGGTTTGAAATATTTTTAATAGTCTATATACAATTAAATTTTGCACCGAGCAATCTATATTTCTTTAGTTTCCGAAACGTAATTGAAGAGCTTGTTTTATTTTAGCCCATAATCGTAAATCAGTTCTTGAACCTATAAGAATTAAAGCCCTACGTCTCTATTTACTCATCAATGTGCGTAATAGAAAACTATTTAATTGTTGATCTGTTGCATCGTAAAACTGGGTAATTATTGTTTCACAGTTATCTAGAACAATATTTAAAGTATGAAGATTACCCTCGTATTGTGGAATTGTATCAATATATAATTTTAATAATTGATAGTAGGGAGTAGTCATTGCTTCAATTTCAATTATATCACTTTTTCCTTCCAAATATATCCTAGCATTAAATAAATCTGCTAAATCATCTACAACTCGATCATCCATTTTTCTTATAAAAAGTATATAAAACGTATCTAAAACTATGTTTGCCAAAATTTACTTTTATTCCTATTATGAAAAAGGTGAAAGGAATATTTTCGACTTACGAGTACAATACTATGAAGAAACTGTGCATTCTTCTCCAGTAGGATCAGGGTGATGTGGTCCCTCTTTCCTGGACTGTATTCTTGAAGTTAATTGAAAATCACAAAACTAACACAAAGTTCGTGATTGCAAACAAACCGTAGATACGGACCGGTGTCACGATTTTTGTTCAACCGATTTGCAATCTTACTGACTGCGCCAATTAATTTTGTAGTTTACTAAAATAACTTTTTAAAAAACAAATTTTATTTTTACAAACTAAGTGAGACCTCTCAGGTCGAAAGCTATATAATACCTGATTATAGTAATAAAAAAAAGTTTAAATTAAAACTATCCGTGGGATTGCAACTCAGCAATCTAGCGGAGTGTTCCCATAACCCGCGACTGTTTTTTTTAATTTGTTTCCCTTCTTTAAAAGTATCTGTAAAAATGAAATTAGTCTTTTATGACACATTATTGCAAAAGTCATGATACGGAAATTACTAGTGAATGTGTACTTTTTTAATAAACATGCAAAAAGCGGGCGTGTAAGTAATACATTGAAATGAACAAGACCCAAGTTGTTATATGAATTAATTGATGATAGCATCAAATGTAATACAGATATTTGAAGATGGATGTTTTTACTGATAATCTCTATTTGTTTTAAAATAATGGTTTTCAAAAGCAAATATTGAGAATGTTTTAGGAAAGAAGAATCAGTGGTAAAGAAACTAATTTTAGAATGAAATATAATTCAGTATTCATCACGACGTATAGCTGAATAAGTTGTTTATTTCCTTCAGAGAATGGCCAACTTTTGAAACTTATGAAAAATTATATTTTAGAACATATAGAGGTTATCAGTAGAAGCATATGTCTACAAATGTTTCAAGTGGACATCGAAATTATAAATTGTTTTACTACGAATCTGTTAAGGAGAAATGAATATTAATATGATATGTCAGAGTATAAACGTAATTACTCCATTATTGCCTACATTGGCAACATATTACCACTACTTGACAATAATATTGTATTTCATTAAAATTACGACTACCTAAATGCGAAGTCGTGTATCTCTCAGATGTTAACAGCTTAACAATATTAATATTAACCTGTTCACCACGTCCGCACCTAACTTTTATACATCAAGAATGTTTAAGCAGTTCAAATGGGCAAGTCTCCATGTTATTATCAAGTCATTCTTCGTCACCTTTGGCTATTGTAAATTATATATAACGTTTATTATTGTCATTGTGCAGTTGCATTCTGTGGTTTATTCGGACGGTAAAATTTTGTACAAACAACCAATCATTTTTCCTCTGTTTGGAATAACGAGATTCTTCTCTAAATTTTGAATATTATATTGTAATACATTGAAACATTGATTGAATAAAAGCTTGATCACTTCAAAATGGTATAACTATTTCATGCCGCCAGCCATTATCAACAGTTTTGCAAGATTGAAAGTCCGCCTAGAACATCCAATTCCTGGCCTAGTACTTACAAAAGTGACATTTGTTAAAAATTCACTCGAAGTGGGGCGACAGCATTGATTTTTAATTTTCTGAAGGTCAACAAGTTTGTCAAGTTTGGCAAGTTCGACATAAAACCTTTCGTTAATTTTTTACTTTTTAAAAATGATTTAAATGCGTTGGCATGCAAATTTTTGTGGATTACACACCCAAAAAAATGTTTTGGGAGTAATTGTATTGCTCGGCCTCGGCTAAGCGCCTCGTCTACGCAATACAACTCACACTTGCAAACTATCATTTTCTGGACTAGAGTAGCTAACGATCTTCGACAAGAATGCCTTGTATTTTGGTTATGTCTGTGTTTCCAACACACTAAGCTTGCACTGAAGTTTTAGTCTTCATTTTCATCAGAACAATAACAGGGCAGTATTAAATTTGAACATTTCTTCAGTTTTTAAGATTGACCTGTTTTAGGTATTTAATGTATGTTGCTGCTTCGATTGAATAGAATACTATTGACACACATCAGCTGCTAACAGATCCTCTTAACTAAGATTATCTCCAACTAGAATGTCTAAAAATGTTGTTGGAATTTGTTGACCTTTTGTGTATTGTTTATTCCCTATTAATACACATTCATTTCAACTGCTATTTTCCCCATGTTGCTTGCTCAGCAATGCAGACTAATAGAACGCAAATTGCATTTCTTCTTGAGCCGGCTATTGACCCAAATAATACATTTCAACTGAAAAATGACAAGCTGTGTATGTTTACAATTCTAGCAACAGTTTTTTTCTCAGCCATTTTGACCTGTGTTGTTTCTTGATGAATTATGTTTTAATTTCAAGTATTCACCAAATAAAGAAATCAACGCCGTTTGTTTAGGAAGGAAAACATTCTAATTAAAACTAAAAAAGTCTTTTGTATGCTACAAAATTTTTTGATACACAAAACCAATGTGTTATTTTATACAATTGTAGTTATTAAGAGAAATATCAATACTGCTGTTCAATTATCATTCGCCTGATTTTATTTGCAATGAATTTACATAAACAGTAAAAAAAAATTTATCAAAATAATTCACCTGTTATATGTACAAAATGTGTATCAGCGGAATACCCAAAGTTAGAAAACATTTTTTTGAAATGCATAATTTAAAAACGTGCTGGTGCAATAAGCTTTTGATGTGGGTTTTCTCTGATCTATACCTGAATTCTGAGGAGTTGGAGGGGTATAAAATCCGATGCCTGAATCATATGCTGGTCCAGATTGAACAGCATCTTTGTCTGAGGAGGATACCATGACTACTTTGGTGCGATCTTCCTGATTGGAACTCCTACTTATGTTGCGCTTCGCACTGTCTGTAATAAGTGGATTTGATTAGAGTTTCTGAATGACGATCCCTTACCCCATCAACAAAAAATTGCCTTTTCTATATATACCTTGTATTAACCATATATGTTGTTGTTTCATACATGATTATTTGCAAAAACCAAAGTGAATACAATATGATCGTTTAAAAATATTTTCATAAATCTCAACGTTTTAAATAAAATCCCATTTCGAAGTATTAAAGATCCCAAAAAAAATATTTTGATTCCAATTTCGATGAAATTTTGCGTACAGGGGGGTTTTATACGAGTATTCCAATATCTTTTTCAGTTTTCGTAAAAAAATATTTCCCGGAAAACCGTATGTCAGATTTTGCTCATTTACGGAGTTAAGCTCCGTTTTTACGTTCTTAACCTACATATAAAATTTCATTAAAAATTTGGTCGCGTTTTTGAGTTATTGTTTTGACAGACCGACCGACCGACCGACCGACCAACCGACCGACATTTTTTAGAAATAGGTTTTTTGGGCTCAGAAACATATGTAACGTGTAGATCCAGTCGAATATCGAAACGTCAAAATCACTACATTAGAATATTGCCCTCATATGTATACATATATTACATAAGGTGAAGTAAAAAAACAACACTTTCATCTCGAACTCAAGCGGAATAGTTGAAATTTTTGCAGAATAATATAGACAATCTTCAAGTAATGAAAACTATGATGCCGATCTCTTAAACCTCAAAAATACATCTGAATCTCCTCCTATAAAAATCAAAGAAAACGCAGATCAAATTAATAATCCGATTTCAATATAAGAATTTTCTGAAGCACTGCAATGTATGAAAGATACCTCATCAAAACCGGATGATACGAGTATTCTGACCGTATTGTTAAATAATCTTCCGTACTATTATAGATAAATATCACTTTCATGCAGTACATGTAAGCTGCGTGAAAACATTATAATCCGCAGATACTTATGGTGTCAAGAACCAAATATTTGCAATACAATCAGGTCTTCGGTGAAATAGTTTTACTTGAGATAACAATATATATATATATATATATATATATATATATATATATATATATATATATATATACATATATATATGTATATATATATATATATATATATATATATATATATATATATATATATATATATCAAAGAGGGTAATTCACGCAAAATAAGGGCTACTGAAATAGAGTGGTAACCGTGGACATGCATGTTTCTGGCTCATTTTGCCTCTTCAGCACGGCATAACCAAATGAGGATGTGAAATTTGGGAGCAAAGATGTTAATGGAAACATGGGAAAACACAAAATAACGGATTTCAGCAGGGAAACCAAACGCTCATTTGTGTCTTCAATTGGAAGGTCCCGAGTTTTCAGGACAACAACCAACATCGACACGGAGGCGCATATAGCCCCCCCGCCATGAACCTTCCGACCCATAATAAATAACAAAGGAGATGTAGGAATATCGCGTGAATTACCCATGAATCTCTTTGTTTTTGTTGTTAACATATCACGCGATATTCCTACATCTTCTTTATATATATATATATATATATATATATATATATATATATATATAAGACACGTTGGATGGGCGGCACCCAATTCTGCTTGCAATCATCGGTAAGCCGCCTCAGCGTGATTATTGGTTTGGTGTTCCTGATTCAAGATCCATTCGTAAGGATTCCATATCTCTGGAGAGAATAAGGGTATGCGCCGACCATTTCCTCTTCTATTAATTCGACCTTACTGAAAAAGAGAATATTGAGAACTCGCTCTGAAATTAATAATTTGAACAGTCCTTCTCACCTATATAATTATCCTCAAAACAGTCAAGGGCTGGATGAAGATCTTCTGATAGGTCGTCAACCAACAAATCAAACGCTGTATTCAAATATCGGAGGGGAAGAAATGCCAAAGAGATGACAATTTTGGCTTTCAACGAAAAATTGCCTTTATTGTGCTCTCTCAGCAAATTAATTTTTCCCAGATGTTATCTCATATTTTGAATTAGATAAAAACAACATCAAAAAATTGATGTAAAACATCTTATTGACAGATTTTATTATACTCAATTCGAAACAATATGATACTGATGTAGAATGAATATCGGGAATTGAATTAATAACGATTCGCAATTAGTGATCGTAAAAGTCATTTTTTGTTTATCTGGCAAAAGTGTATTTAACATCGGATACACTGCATCAAATAGTTCAGTTAATATGAGAAACAACAAAAAAGATGTGGAGTAAATATAAAAGTGCCATCCAAATATCAATGTTTGGAGCATTTTAAGATGTTCAAATTTTGCTTCTACCAAATATGATAATTATTTTTCCATCGCTAGGCAAAGAGCATGAAGTCTTCTTTTATTCCTGGTTGAGCGTCATATATCTTTTACTATTCTGGAATTACTAAGCTTCTCAAGTCAACAGGATTTGGAGGCGCGGCTTGGACTTCGATCCTTTGTTGTCTTCCACATTTTTAAAGTGCTACTATATTGGAAATAATTCCCTGTGCAGCTTGTGTTAAACCGCCACATCATTCGTTTATCACTTGAACAGTAACATAGTTTTTTGGACACGATTTTTAATTTTGTGATCACAGAATCCGCTTCGATTTTGCAAATAAAAATTGATTATTTTCACTACTCCACTGCCACTCACATGAATTGTCACTTTACACTGTACATAATATTTTTCTACGACTATTATAGAATTTCTATATTCAGACGTAGTTTTTGATTATAGAATAGCTTCATTCTATCCCTAGTGTAAGGATATTCATCCTTGTCCTTGGTATGGAAGGAATACTTGTGGCGCCCTCTAAATATCACAGTTAATTTGACAGAAAGAGAAAATAGGCGTGTTCCGCTTTATACACCAGCTGCACTACGCAGAGTGGAAGTAGTGCAGAGATATAAAAAAATCCTCTAAAGTGAACGTAAGATGACTAATATGGTCGTTGAGAACTAATTGTTAGAGCCAGAAGTGCAGCATAACAGTATTTTACGCCACTTTTTAGAAAATGATGAAAAAGAAAAACAACAATCGCCAACTGTCGAAAATGTGGATTGTTAAAATTGTTTAATTATTAACTATTTTTTTAAATTTTAGATTAAAATTGACCAATGCTTCATAAAGTAAATTCATATAATTTCATTTAAAAAATAGCTATTACATGGCTTTATTCCTCTTCAGTGTTTGATACTGACAGTAGTGATGAATTCAACACAACTCCTCCGGAAATTAAGGAGTTAGCAATTCAATATATGTTGTTCTGTTATTTATTTAATAGTCGTAGAAAAAGTATAGTCTAAAGCACGGGTGGTATTAAAAATTCTACACTCGTAGAACCGTTCTACTCGTGTAGAATTTTGCTTATTCCCTACTTGGGCAAATTTCTTCATTCCTCTCTTACTTTTGATTGAGACTTCCATAATCACTTAATTATGCAACACAACAAATGGCTAGATATCATGTGACGTGTTTTCCTTCCTAAGGCGACGTATGCGCGCTGCACTGCGCGTGATTTATCGGTAGCGGCCTCTTGCTCTACCTCTTAACGCCTCGGAAACGTCACTTCTGACACCTTTGGAACCTTACACTTTCTCGGGCGCCAGATTTTTAACGTGGTTGTCTCCACGGCCCCTCGACTTCACTCGTCGAGAGTTCCAGGTAGCCTCAGATGGAGGTACGGTAAATTCCAGGGGTCTATTGTCGTCAAAATTCGGGAGGTTATTGCTAAATATATAAAACAAATGTTCTCGCTAGTCCTGAAATAAATATTATTATTCTGATCCACACTACGGAGAAGCTAAAATTCGTGCTGCCGAACAACTACTCCACCATAAGGAAATACTAGTTTATAATAGGTCAATAAAACATAAAACAGGTTTATTCAAGTTTTATTACAGTAATTACTTTCTACCCAGCCGTTATATATACAAAATAAACCATACTCAAAAGCACATATGTATTATTAGCGACAAAGCAGGCAGGACATAAGCGAGAGTGGTTTATAATCATAAAATAGTGTTCATGCAAATAAAAGAAGCGGTAAAAAGCAAGCAAAACTATTTTAAGTTTGGTGGTCTTTTCATTCAAATATTTGATAAACTCTTATGTAACGAACGGGTCCGGCGTTACTAAAAGAAAACTATCAGATCGGGAAAACAATACTAGAGATCGGAGCTCTAGACTTAAACTGTCAATAACTCACTAAAATTTGAACAAAGTCGAGGAGGGTATCAAAGGACGGAACTAGTCTCAAGAAAACCCACTAAAAGAGAATTCGGGGAAGGTAATGAAAACGGGGGAAATTCTAGAATTAATCCAGATTCTCCCTAAAATCGGAAAAGTTATCAAAGAACGGGAATTCTAATTTTAAAAGATAAATCGGGAAAGGTATTGCAACTGGAACTCAAGATTTAAGATATCCGGGAGCCCTAGCGTCTATGTATGCCTGGCACAAACGGATATTTCAATCAGGAATTTTCCTTGCAAAATCGAAGAAAATGTATTAAAGAACGGAACTAATACTCAACCAAACTCAATAAAAGGAAGCTCCGAAAAGTATTGCAACTGGGAACTCAAGATTTAAAATATCCGGGAGCCCTAGCGTGTATGTATGCCTGGCGCGAACGGATATTTCAATCAGGAATTTTCCTTGCCAAATCGAAGAAATTGTATTAAAGAACGGAACTAATATTCAACCAAACTCACTAAAAGGAAACTCGGAAAAAGTATTGCAACTGGGAACTCAAGATTTAAAATATCCGGGAGCCCTAGCGTGTATGTATGCCTGGCGCAAACGAATATTTCAATCAGGAATTTTTGCAAAATCGAAGAAAATATATTAAAGAATGAAACTAATATTCAACCAAACTGTATTAAAGAACGGAACTAATGTTAACAAAACCCATATTAAAAGGACGGGACGAATATCGACCAAACTCACTAAAAGGAAACTCGGAAAAAGTATTACAACTGGGAACTCAAAATTTAAAATAGCCGGGAGCCCTAGCGTGTATGTATGCCTGGCGCAAACGTATATTTCAATTAGGAATTTTCCTTGCAAAATCGAAGAAAATGTATTAAAGAACTGGACTAATATCCAACCAAATTCACTAAAAGGAAACTCGGAAAAAGTATTGCAACTGGGAACTCAAGATTTAAAATATCCGGGAGCCCTAGCGTCTATGTATGCCTGGCGCAAACGGATATTTCAATCAGGAATTTTCCTTGCAAAATCGAAGAAAAATGCATTAAAGAACGCAACTAATATCAAGAAACCTACGAAAAGGAAAATCGGGAAAAGTATTATTAAATCAGATACGATATATAAATGGTTTAACACACTCTAATGTACAAGATATTTCAACTTATTTTAAAACGAAAGTCAACTACATAAATATTTTAAATTGATAATTGAAAAGACCACATATTTTCGGATTAATTATTTCTAAAGTTCTTGCCTACACAGCAATAAGTTATTAAGAAAAAAATTTTTACATCGCGAAAAAAACTCAATAAGAAAATCGGCAAAAAACTAAGCAATTTACGGCGGACGATGCACAGTTTTCACTTCTGGTTCGGTCGGCAGGCACTTCGGTACTCTCTGTTCGATTTTTAAAATCTAATTGCCTTCCAACCTTACGGTTCCCCCTCCCTCTCGACCTACGCGCTTCTATCAATATCTACCTCGTTGCAGTGGGGAGACCGGTACATTCAAATGTTGGGTTTTGGAATCGAAATAAATACTTCACCCAGAAAAAATGATTTCTCCATCGCAACTAGGAAGGAATTAAAAATATCGGAATTTTGAATAAATATGAACCTGTTACAACAATTGGTTCTACCCCGAGACCAGGGGATAAAATAAAATAAAATGTTCACGGAGATTTACAATACTTTACACTAATTATAAGTCAATATACAAATGATTATATATACTCGTCGACATAAAGTTCAAAATGAAAATATACTCGGCGCATAAACTATCAAATGAAAATACAGTCGGCGGCATAAATTAAAAAATGTATTGTATATAAAGGAACGAATATGTAATGAGTGATACATAATGAAAATGAATATATAGTCGGCGATATAAACTATGAAATAATTTAAATTAAATATATACTCGGTGACCTAACCTATGAAATGAAAATACAGTCGGCGGCATAAACAAAAAAATGTTTTGTATATAAAGAAACGAATATGTAACGGGTGATACATAATAAAAATGAATATATACTCGGCGACATAAACCATGAAATAATTTAAATTAAATATATACTCGGTGACATAAACTATGAAATGATTTAAATTAAATATATACTCGGTGACATAAACTATCAAATGAAAGTATACCCGGTGACACAAAATAACCTCTTGGTAACGAATACCTCGTTACAATTATTAAGATGGATATAATTTTGGACTGAGAAATAAATGCTTGTTCGGATACTTTATAGTTTTAGCAAATGAATTTTATGCTATTTGTTCTCCTCTTTATTACAAAAGCACATAAACTAGAAGGTTTTATTGCTTTGAACTTTTATAAATTTTAAATTTGCAATCCTGATTTTTCTGGAATTACCTAATTCACCAGAAATGACCTATATATTGTACAGTGAGGACGATTATGTTAAAATAAATTTAGTATTTTTTTGTCTGACGATATTTGAACTAAAGGCTTTCATAGGTAAATTTTTATTTTCAACAGCGCATCTTACCTTACGAGTGGATGTACTAATATCGTCACTACTTCCGTGTACATGACGTCATTGATTTTTTTTTTATTTTTCCAAAATTAAACGATTACAAAAATGACCGAAGTCATTGGTTTGAGAATTAGAAGAAAATTAATCGTATATCAGAAATTTTCAATCTAAAATTCCATTGAAAGACTGGAGTTATAGCTTATTAATTTTCTTTAAGCTGGAATAATTAACAAAATACATTTAAAAATTGAATTAAAGTACATGTCAGGCAATAAGTAGGGCATTTTCTAAATTCCTCCAACAATCCATTTAATGATGTTGTATTATGGAACCAGTTTTTAGTGACGGAACGTTGACAACTAAAAAATAATTAGAAATCTTGTAAAATAATATTATTCCAGCTACTGCCGCGTTATATCCAAAATCCTCAAGTACAGGTTGGCAAACTAATTTTGGCAGTAGGTAGTTTGGCAACGTCCGATGCGCCGTAACAAATACGTATGCGGATTGCAAGAGCTCACTTCGCTGGAAGAAATCGTAAGTTTCGTTTCGATAGTATGGTTCAGAGGAAAGTGTGATTACCGGGGTTGGGCAATACTAACTTGTTGTGGCGACTCCAGAAAGTAAAGTTGATCTTAAAAAGTTGAATGAGTAGTGTCGTGAAATAATTATGAACCTTTTAAATTTCATGACCGAAGAGCCAAACAATGGCAAGTCATCAATTCCATTACCAAAGGTAAGTTTTAATTATTGCAATAAAAATTTTAAACCAAAGTAATTATTTGACAAATTTACACTCGATGGTGAATTTTTCAAATCGATTTTCGGATATGAAATATTTATTTGTTAAACGATTTAAGCAAATGAGATTAGGGTGAGACAAAGTATTTTATGCACGCATGTGTTAATTTTATGCACTCATGTGTCAATTTTATGCACCGTTGTGTCATCATGACAAACAAATCGACTCCATTTTTAGTACATATAGAGCAACCTAAATGAAACATTCTTGGTTTTTGCATGCCTGCGGCTCATCCGTCAATTTTTCCATTTGTGAAAAAAAGCACCACTTTATGCACTTGTTGCATAATTAACTATTCTGTTTCTGTCTACAGGAGTACATAAAAGGGAACATGTTTATTTCGTGTAAGATACATATTTAAATGTAATAGGTTTTTCAGCTTATAATTATAATTATTATACTCATTTAATACCTATCTCTATTACGTTTCGGTTTTATTATTTGTTTTGAACCATCTCCCGCTTTCAGTTACAATTGAGGTTTAGTCATATTAAAATATGTTTGAACTAAAATCTAAAGATAGTTTAAAATAACTAATGAACTGAAACGTAATATAGTATTTTTGCATTTCATACTTCTTTTAAATGGGCGAAAACTACGACCAAAATTTTTATTTCCAAGTACGGTCACTGAAAACAAATTTAACTACTTCCTCATTTTATTTGTAATAAAATACACATGAGTGAAACTTTTAATACAACATTTATATCGACTTATTTTATTGTCATGTCATTGAACGAATTTCTGCTGCTACGAAAGTTAGCCAAAGAACGCTTTCACGTAATAAAAAAGAAGCTCTGGCAGGAAGTAATGCTGACATTGTAGTTCCTACTAGAAAACAAAGAACGTCAATTATCCGTATGGATCCATTCTAGAAAACTGTGCGTAGAAGGTGCATAATAAATTATCACATATCCGAGAAAAAAGTACCCACGTTAAAAAATGTACACAAACCTTTGCAGATAGTTATGGCTTCGAAGGAAGTCACGAATCGCTGCGGAAACAAATACATTGTTTGGGTTTTCGATGGACTAATATGAAAAAAACAACGGAATCTTGTTAATGGAACGCCACGAAATCAGAACAAACCTATCATTTATATGGATGAAACATACATTCATTCATGTCACACGCACTCTAAAGGATGGAGCGACTAGAGTAACGAAGGATTAAGAAAACCCGTTTCAAAAGGTAATAGGCTTATCATTGTGCATGCAGGAAGTGAAAATGGTTTTGTACCTAATGCTGGTATTATGTGAAACTCCCAGTCAAAAACAGGAGATTATCATAATGAAATGGCGTTCGAAAATTATGAGAAGTGGGTACAAGGAAAACGTATTCCAAACCTACCACAAAACGCTGTTGTGGTACATGATAACGCCCCATATCACAATGTTCTAATTGACAAATTACCTACGACTGCATGGACTAAACTACAATTAAAAAACTGGCTTTCTGAAAGAAACATATATTACAGTGAACAAATGTTAAAACCGAATTTTTATAACGTTGCAAAAATTTTCAAACCGCAATATAAAACTTATAAAATTGATGAATTGTTTATTCGACATGGTTTTAAGGCTACCCACTTATCACCCAGACTTAAATCCGATCGAAAGTGTTTGGGCGGCAATTAAAGAATATGTGGTCAAACGAAATGTTACACTCAATTTTACAAAGGTTAAAGAATTCTGTAATGAATTGTTTGACACATTTTCTGCAAATGATTTAAAACTTAGATGTGACCATGTTAAGAAGATTGAAGATGAATTTATGAACAATGGACCACTTTTAGTTACTCTTGTAGATAATATTATTATTAATTTGGCCCAAGACGGAGATAGCGAAGATGATGAAGTTGATATAGAAAGTGATTTTGAAGAACTATTTGTACATGCACATCATTATTTTACTGTTGATGATCCCTGTACATATAAAACATATTTTTCATTATATTGTTTGTTTGTAGGTGGTATGACTGAATACATTAAACACAACAAGTGTAAAAATGTAGATAGGTGTTATAAAATTGTAGATATTAGAGACGAATTCCAATACAGTAATATAATATTTGTAGCACATTTGTACATAGTTCTATATAAACAATAATTGACGGCACCCAGAACCAAGATTTTCTGTTATGCCAGTCGTAACTCTGTAGAAAGTGTGAGGGTATGTTCTAATTTGAAAGAAAATATTTGCAAAAAACCCAAAAATTTACAAATGAAAGTAGAAATATCTACCACAAAAAGCTTTAGTATTTTAGTAATATTATTAGTATAGCTATTATACCATCTCTAAAAGTGATGTCCCCAATTTGTTTTTCAAATTTTATGAATAAACCCGAATTTTTACATTATTGCCTACTACATATTATTAAGAGAAATCTTAACAGGTAGTTATGTTATGTTTCAAATTTAGAAAGGTGTTTAACAATCCTCATCATATTGTACGCTCTATCTATATAATCTACCTGACTTCCAATTTATATACAAATAAACCTCAATGACGCATATTATTCAGGGGCCACTTAAAAGGCATTAATTTGAAGTAAAGGTGAAAGTTTATGTCTCTTGGAGTCTATTTATATAATAAAGGGTAATTATAGAATTTCCCGTATGGTTTTTGAAGCAATAAATAATTATGTCTGTACAAAAAATAACAATTTTGGTAGAAAAATCTAATGGTTTTATTTCCTTATTCATTTAATTTATAATAAAGAACACAATAATGTTATTTTGTTTTGTAAATTCGATTTTATATAGAAGTATACATGGGCCACAATTTAATATTTTTAAATCCAAATTCAAAATATTGTGTTACCGTCGTACGTATTAGCAACCTCACAACCTTCAAAACTTTGCATGCGGAATGTGCGTCGCCTGCTCTTCCCGGTAACTGCGTCAAGTTGTATGGCTTTCCCGTGCATCGTCAACTGCCAAAAATAATTTGCCTACCTGTACCCAGTAATTTAATATGGTTTCAACAGGACGGTACACCACCACATTATGCGCGCGAGGTGCGTAGTACTTCAATAGGCCTAAAATTTAAATATCAAAGATTTGAAAGAGTTAATTTCCAAGGAGATAAGATTGATTTGACCAGAAACATTGATTGGGTGAGGAAGGAATCAACTGCATGCACTTTAAACGTTTAATTTAATGATTAAATGTATTGTGTTCATTATTCCAATCAGAAGAAAATTAAAAATTTATTCGTCCAGTTATGTCAATGAAATTTGAGATTAAATAAATTCTTAGTAGACACCTTTTCTACCCCCAACTCAATTTTTCGGTCAACGCGCAAAAAACCACCCAACACACCCCCAACCCAGCCCTGAAGTGAAAACCAATCCTACACCAGGGCATCACAAGAAAAGATCAACTTCTCCCAAGAATATTCCATTCAACAGAAATCACTCACGAAATTCTCACTAAAGGAATTTGGTTGGTTGGTTTGAAATATTTGAATTAAATTTTAAATAAAATAAACGATAAGTTTTTGCACCAAATTGTCCTTGCGCCGAATCGGCCTGCGCCGAGATGGTCGCCCCGAATTCCACTAGATCCCAGAAAACAGAAGGAACCAGGTAATCATCACCTGGTTACGTCCAGATATACGCATGAATATTTAATAACAAAGAGGTTCCTCCATTTTGCAATTCCCTTAATGAAGACCTCTCAGGAAATATCAAGTAAATCCTAGGAAATTCCTCAGACCCACCAAGTGCTATTGCTTTTCTGAAAACTGCGACTATGTTACATAATAAATCTACCAGCATACACTGTATCTAAACTAAACGTGAGTACCTCACTGAGAAACTTGTTTTATGTACTTTTGCAACATGTACTATGTAACTATTAATATATTTATTAATCAAGAAATTAAATAAAATATTAAATCTTAACGTTGAGTGAAAAAGTATAAAGAGTCGCAGCCTAATAGCAATATGCGTTTACTATGATGGTTCCGAAATCAAGGCGGCACGACCGTCGATTAGGTTTCGAGTTTGTCAGTGTTGCCTGAAACATTAGAAAGTAACATCGCTGTGGATCAAGTATGTAGGACTAATCATTACCCGTGAATTATATCAACGATTCATATGGAAACCGATGAGTTGCTGTTCCACGGTGTAAGATGCAGATCCCGTAATCAGCATAAATATTATATATATAAAATTACTTGTTGTAGATAAAGTTAGTCAGTTACTAGATTTCATGTTGTTTGTCGTAGTTCGTAGAACTATCATTTTGTAAAATAAACGTTTTTAAAAAGAGTATTTCGAGTTAGTAATTTGAAAGTGGCGCAGTCAGTAGGATATTCAGAATTAATACTTATCGAGCGCGTTAATTTTCGTTTTAACGATTGACTGAGTATCGGAATCTACGGACTTAGTTGTTTTGTGCAAGTGGAAAATTAGAGTGGCTCCTAGAACGTCAGGAAACCCAGTGTATCACACACCGAAACGATCCCAAGCACGAAGAAGTCCATCAACGGGAATTGGAACGACAATAGTCCAATTTTGCAGAGATATTCATCTGAGGAAGACAGAAATTGCCGAACCGGAGTACATCTCTATAGGAATGCTTGAAATATTTCTTCTATTATTACTGTAAGTACAATAAATTCTTATGTCCGAAGTTTACCAATTATCAAACATTCTTCAAAGTTTAAAATTAGATCCTTCAACTGACTTACTAAAATTAAATCAAAGTTCAATTAATAATAATTTAATCATGGCCGAATTTAGACCAGAATATCTAAAATGTGTGCCAGATTTCGATGGCAATCCAAATGATTTGAACAGATATCTAAGTGTCTGTAAATCATTAATTGATCCATTTTACAGAATAGACACACCAAATTGTTTCCAAAATGTGTATTTATTGAAATGTCTGATATCTAAATTAAGTGATAATGCTAAATTAGTCGTAAATATACAAAATGTATCTACTTGGAACGAGTTAATAGATTTTTTAACGAGAAATTTCGCAGATCAGAGAGACGAAACTTGTCTAAATAGGGATTTAGTAATGATGAGACAACAATCAAATGAAAAACCACAGCAATTCTATGATAGAGTTTTAAACATTCTCAATCTTTTGTGTAGATATGTAGACGTTCATGAAATCGAAAATGACTCAAAAATCTTGAAAACAAATTTATATAATAATGTAGCTTTAACAACATTTTTATCAGGACTTAAAGAACCGTTAGGTACAACTATTAGATTCATGAAACCAAATAATTTAGCCGAAGCTTCACAATATGTTTCAAAAGAAGCCAATGTACATCATTTCCAAAATTTTACTCATAAAACAAATATAAAGCAACCGCAATACTCTGGTGAGCCTTTTGTACAACGACAGAATTTTAACAGTAATACAACTCAATTTAATACTCATACACCTAATAATTTCTTTAGAGCACAGATATCATTCCCATCTCAACCTATACCTATTCGCCTTATAACTCCAAGACAACCCCAACGTTTTCCTACGAATTCTCAAGTCTTCAAACCTCAACAGAACCATAATGCATTCAAAGCAAATCAAAATTTAAATTTACCAAAACCAACTCCCATGAGTATTTCCACAAGAAATAAAGTAAACAATCACCCAATGAGTTCACCTATTAGAAACTCATACTCAGGTCCTTCAAATCAAAATCATTTCCGAAATTCTCGACCACAAAATAATTTTATAGCCGAGGAATTATTTAATGCTGATATTCAAGACGAGGAAAGTGAACAATATTATTATCCTGATCTATCATATTCTGAATACGAGCAATATCAATTTGAAGAATATAACAATAATGATTATTATGATTCTTCAAATCAAGATTCTACAAATTTCCACGAAGCCCCTCAGAATTTAGAGGAAACATAACCCCCGAATCAATTCCATTAAATTTAAGTAGTAATAGTGAATTGCCTTATATAATATTGCCCGGGTATAATATCAAACTTTTAATAGATTCTGGATCATAAAAATCCTTCATAGATCCCGAAATTGCATTTGAATATTTTTCAGATAACCTAACTCATGACCCATTTACTGTGAAATCAGTTTTTCAAAAATCTTCCCATAAATATAGCACTCTAATCCCCTCTTCAAAAATTTTCAATTTATCTGATAATTTAAATCTCAAATTCTATGTATTCAAATTCCATAGTGTATTCCAAGGACTTATTGGCCTAGATAACTTGAAATTATTGAAAGCCAACATAAACTTTTCTAGTGGATGGTTAATAACTCCACATAGTAAAATTAAATTAAATTTTCATAAAACTCAGACATATACTCTATTACTATTGAACCTAGAACTGAAAAGGTTATCAAAATAAAAACAAGTATAAAAAATGGTAAAATCATCATTCCACATCAAAAATTTCACGGTTGTGAAATACCAGAGTCGCTATCAATTGCAAGAAATGGAGAAGCCATTACTACAATTCTAAATATCACAACAAATCCAGTTAAATTGAGTTTTTCAGAGCCACTTCCTGTAGAAAAATTTGATAACAATGCTTTTAAAAATTTCGAATTGAATAACCTAGATGACACCCCTACACAAACATTAGATTTAAATAATATTAGAACAGATCACTTGAACGACGAGGCAAAAAATCCAAGATACTTAAACTTTGTTCCGAATATTCTGACATATTTTATAACGAAAACACAGCACTTACTTTTACGAACAAAATTAAACATGAAATACGAACCACCGACGAGATGCCTGTTTACGCTAAAACATATCGATATCCTTTTGTGTACGAAAAAGAAGTAGATTAACAAATTCAGAAATTTCTTGAACATAAAATTATCCGACCAAGCTCAAGTGCCTGGAATGCGCCAATTTGGGTCATACGCAAGAAACAAGACGCTTCCGGAAAAGCCAAATTTCGTGTAGTCATAGACTATAGACGTCTTAACGAAAAAACTATTGATGACAAGTACCCACTTCCTAATATAACGGACTTATTAGACAAGTTAGGTAGATGCCAATACTTCACAACTTTGGATCTAGCTTCAGGTTTTCCTCAGCTAGAGATGACTGAAAAAGATATTGAGAAAACAGCTTTCAGCACCTAATCCGGACACTGGGAGTTCCTCCGGATGCCATTCCGTTTGAAAAATGCTCCAGCTACCGTCCAGCGGGCAATGGACAATATACTACGAGGCATACAAAATAAAAAATGCCTTGTATACCTTGACGATATAATCGTTTTTCCACTTCATTACAGGAGCATATAGAGAGACTAAAATGTGTATTTGATCGACTTAGAGAATCTAATTTCAAGATTCAATTAGATAAATCGGAATTCCTGAGAAAATAAGTAGCTTATCTCGGACATGTAGTCACCCCTTCTGGAGTAAAATGGAACCCAGATAAAACTAAAGCCATCAAAGATTACCCTATACCCAAAACTACTAAACAAATCAAAGGATTTTTGGGACTGATGGGATATCATAGACGTTTTATAAAAAACTTCGCCCACTTGAAGAAACCACTGACAAAATGCCTAAAAGGGGCGCGATAATCGAACACAATGACGAATTCTTATCGTGCTTCGAAACATGCAAAAATATTCTGACCAATGACCCAATTCTCCAGTATCCCGACTTCACGAAACCTTTCAACTTGACCACAGACGCCAGTAATGTAGCACTCGGTACAGTGCTTTCTCAAGGTCCTATCGGAAAAGATCTTCCAATCGCTCACGCATCTCGAACCCTTAACGATTCTGAACGCAATTATGATACCACAGAAAAAGAACTTTTGGCCATTGTATGGGCCACCAAATATTTCCGACCTTATTTATATGGCAAAAAATTTACCATTAATTGTGACCACAAACCACTTCAATGGCTTTTTTCTCTAAAAGACCCAAATACTAAACTCATAAGATGGCGAATTAAATTAGATGAATTTGATTATAAAATTGTATATAAACGTGGAAGCCTTAATACTAATGCGGATGCATTATCTAGAATAGAAATAAATACTAGAGAAACGAACGAAATTCTTAATGATGAAAATTTTTGGAAAAATGTTGACGATGTTTTGAGCCGCGATATAAATTTTAGCAATGAACCAATTCCGTCTCAATCACAACGAAGTATTAATACACCTTCGCCATTTACAGTTGAAAATCAACTAAAAATTCCAACAACAGAAGTAACTCAAGACGATAACCCTGACCTAGATACTACATCCTTGATAGTAAATCCCGACGCTGAACTAGACAATGAAAATTTGTCGACAACAAACTCAAGTGACAACAATCCTGACTCTGCATTACAGCAGATAACACCTGACCGTCAAAATGAACCTAACGACGATAGAATCAACGTAAACGAAAACGAGTCTCTCATTACGATTCATTCTAATGCTGAAGAAAATCCGGTAATAGGTATCCCTATCGCAAAATGCGCAGTTAACGTCGGACAAAATCAAATTATAATTAGTTCCGTTTTACATTCTCCAGCGAAACCTAAAGTTAGAATTTTATTTGAGAAAAATAAACAAATAACTGTGCAAATATAAAAAAATAACCTAGAACAAGATATTATCATTTTTATTAAAGAATTTATTTCACCAAATATTCAATATCACGTTTATTTCGAAAGCCCCGAATTGTACGAACCATTTTCGACAATATTACAAAAATATTTCAGATAAAATTCAAGCCAATTAAAACGTTGTACAACAAAATTAATAGATGTAACAGATCAAGAAGAGATCAAAACTATCATACAAAGCTATCACGAAGGAAAATCAAATCACCGAGGAATAGATGAAACTTATTTAAGATTAAAAGAAAAATATTATTGGCCTAACCGTACAAACATTTATAAACGAATGTCAAATTTGCCATCAAAGTAAATATGAACGAAATCCAGTACATATGCAATTAAATATCACCCCAACCGCCTCGAATCCATTCGAAACTATTCATTTAGATTCTTTCACGATCGAATAAACAAAATTTTTAACTATTATTGATAGCTTTTCTAAATACGCTCAAGCATATCACATAAATTCTGCCTCTGGTACAGAAGTATCAAATTCTTCTCTCATCACGGCATACCGAAACAAATCATAGTTGATAATGGCACAGAATTCAAAAAATTCGTATTAACAGAACTACTGAGCCTTAATAAAATTCAAGTTCATTTTACCAATCATCCTCAATCCAATGGACCAATACAAAGACTCCATTCAACTCTAATAGAACATATACGACTCCTAAATACTAAAGGTTTCTCAAAAACCCCAGTTAAAATGAAAATGTTATATGCTATACTTGCTTACAATCATTCGATTCATTCCAGTACAAAAATGAAACCGATAGATATAGTCAACGGACATATTAATAATAATGATGTTTATGACATCGACAATAAAATACTCTTAAATGATTACATAAACAATCACAAAGGAAAAACAAAATTATTGTACTCAAAAATTAATTCCGACTTAATTAATCGAAAAGAAAAAAATTACTTCTAAAGTAAACACAAACAGAGACAAACCGGAAATATTTAAACCTAATCAAAAAGTATATGTAAGATAACACATACGGCAAAAACACGCTAATAAGTACAGTTTACCAATCAAATTGGAAACCGTCAACCTTGCAAATAAAACAGCTTCAACTGAAAATAGAGATAAGGTACATATGGACGTCCCCGGATAAAACGTGAAAAATAGAAAATTATGTACGATACTTTTACACAACTTTCACATGTAATATTAAGACAATCATTTAGAATGTAGAATTTTGCTTTATTTCAGATTTTCTGGAACTATGGAACTCCAAGATAAAATAACAATTAGAAATCTAGTTAACAATCCCGGGTTGCTACCCTTTAAGTTATGAACCGTAAAAATTGAAATGTACAGTTATGGACTTATACACTATTATGATTTGAACCCAATTATTTTAGAAATAAATAGATCACAAATTCAAGCCACAAAGATTAGGGCCTTTGCTGTTCAAAACATACAATACGCTAATGATCTCTCATATTATGGTAAATTGCTTGACTTCACAGGAACCAAGATTAACGATAAGCTAGCAGAAATATTACCCCATCCTTCAAGAACTAAAAGAGGCCTTATAAGCGGCATAGGATCAATCTTTAAATCTATCACTGGAAATTTAGATTCTAACGATGGAGAAAGATTTGAAACTCTCATCAAATAATTACAAAATAACCAAAATAATTTAGCTAGTAGTATAAGAAATCAAAATTAATTATCAGTCTCGCTCATTGATAAATTTAATAAAACCATCGAACAAATAACCAATAACGAACAAATTTTGGATACAAAAATTAAATATATCCATAATTTAATCAACAGACAAGCAAATTTATAATATTATGCATATATTAAGATGGCTACTAGCCTAATCATAGATCTGTATGAATTGATTAATTCGGTTTTAAACGATATTGAAAATTCAATTACATTTGCTAAACTTCAAGTGATACATCCAAGCGTATTTAAAACTTCTGATTTATTTAAACAATTAAAGAATTTGAAATATTTACAAAAAACGAATTGCTCTTAGAAATTGAATTCGATAAAATTTTACTCTATGAAAAATTAATTAAAATTGATTGCTACTCATATAATAATAAAATTACATATATTTTAAATATTCCTATAACATATCCCAAAGTTTTTGATTACTACCATTTATTTTCGGCTCCAATACTAGAAGGGAGTCAGTTTAAGGTGATAATACCTCAGAATAATTTTTTAATTACGAATGGTGTCAACTTCGCTTATTCAAGCAAACCTTGCAAAGAGATTCTCCCTCAGCAGTATGTCTGCCCGAGAATAGACCTGCAGGAAATTCAAGAAGAGAGGCCTTGTGAAATAAACTTACTTGAAATGAAACGCACTTCCACCTCCGAGAAAACCAAATTTCAATTGTCGAAGCCATTTCTGAAAGAACTAAACAATTTCCACTGGTTGTACATCATTCCATTCCAAGATACAGCAAATTTCAAATGTCCAAATCAGGAGGAAACCAAGTATCTTACAGCGGGTACTTACCTCTTAGAAATTCCTTTGAGATGCCAAGTAGTAGCTCATCACACAGTTATAAATAACCAACAACTCTATAGTAGCTTCAGCCAGCCGATACTACTATTAAATCTAGACAACAGTACCTTTCGCACAACCACATCAAACATCGACTTTCATTTGGAGGAAGCAGAACTAGACGATCTATAACCGCTAAAAAGTAAATTTGTGGAAAATCAACCTCAATTAACATTCGGACAAGTCTCAAAAACCCCCAGCATATGGACCTTATTAATTTATTTATTGTTAATTTTTATTTTTGTATTCTGTATATATGAAAAATGGGAATCGAAGTACTGCAAAGTTGCAAAGAAACCATCCCAGGTGGCCACTCAACCGTTCAACTTCCTTGCTAGCTGCGTAAGTTGAATTTACGAGGGGAGGAATTATATCAACGATTCATATGGAAATCGATGAGTTGCTGTTCCACGGTGTAAGATGCAGATCCCGTAATCAGCATAAATATTATATATATATATATATATATATATATATATATATATATATATATATATATCTAAGGATATATGAGAGATTAACGATATACCTATCATATCTTATGGAATATCAATTGAATCACAAAAAGAAACAAATGTTGACATTATATGTGGGGTTTCAACATTATTTTCATATATTACAAGTTAAATTAAACCGAAAACGTCATATTGTATTGATATATGTATTAACAGCTGTTAGTTGAATTAGATGAGGGTGTAAATAAATAAAATTTTAAAATTAATAATAGTTTATATTTAATAATTAATTGAGAAATGAAATGAAAGGGGAATCATTACGTTTATGTTATGTATTTGTTTGTGTTGTCAAATTTATGTAAATAGAATTTAAAATCTCACCAATGAAAAAAATTTGAAAATAATAAAAAGTTAATAAGACATCAAATAGGACTAATTTGAAATTATTATGATATAGTAAAACATCATAAAGTGTATATAATGAAAACCATAAGATAATTATATCAAAAATGATGTGATTTAGGACATTTAATAATATGACAACCGATCGTTATTAAACAATAATATCAAGGAGCATATGAACATCCGGTGAGAGAAGTTTGTTTAGAAGAAAGCAAGAGGGCATCGTGGGATGTAAGGAACGAGGAACTCCATGTGGCTGGTCTCTACAAAATTTTCAATGAAATTTAGGAAAATCTATCAATCTTGCTTAAATTATAAAAGTAATTCGCAAATGAAGACTCAATAAAAAAATTAAGTTAATTTCTCGATCAAGAACCAGGATTCAGAAGAAATACAGACAATTTCAGTGATCCATAGCAGTGAACAAAGGACGCTAAGGATACTTTGAGATTTCTGATTCTTGAAATAAAAGGTCAACGAGATTATTTCTTTGGGACCTGAAGACAAACATTACAATGAAAGGATCATTTCGTAAGAAAACAAATAAATAAAAAGGCAACAATAAACAATTCAAAGGCTAAATTTAAATGTTAAACTCATAATAAAGATTAATTAGGAAAAATGTACTCACCTGGTTAAAAGATTCACAGTATAATATTAGTATGTAAGACATTTTTAAAACAATTTTCTAGTTTTTAGTTATATTTCCATTTACGTAATTCATCTTTTTATATTTAGCATCCAATATTTTCTTATTAAACAAATGTAAATTTTATATAACCTCAGTTCAATCTTAATAACATTTAAATACTTCTAAATGTTTTATCGTGTGATATTGTAAGTTTTGCGACAGTAAGATCGATCTGCGCAAAAGTTATTTTTTCCAAGGTTATATGTATAATATTTCAGCATACCGTGAATCGCCAGCGGCGTCACTCAATTTTGTTCTTCAATAATATGTTTGTTTTTTATAAATAATTTAATTATAATATTAAATTGGAATATATATCAATTTTCAAATAATTTATTGAGAGCCTGAACTCAAATGAGAGAAACATGCCATGGTATTATATTTCCAGCTGCCGAAGTCAATTAAACAATTAATTATAAATATATAATCTTATAATAAACAATTATTACCCCCAGATGGCGGAGTGCGTTAAACGCCGGAAATTGGGTTTTCTTGACCTGAAGGACGGGGGTTCGATTCTCACTCTAGTAAGGGCTTTTTCGTAAATAAAAAGTTCCACTAAAAATCTGGGGGTACAGGGTCCGTCAGTAAATGGCGAAAACTGGCGGACGACATCCCTCGCCCCTTGCCAACCCGCATTGAGGCAGCGTGGTAAGGTACGCCTCACAACCCCAGCATGACAGACAAGGACAAGTTACGGCCCTCATTCTCCGTAAGCCCGAAGGGCCCTAGGAGGGCTAGATCCTGGGAACCAGCCACGAGGGCAGAGGGTGCTAAGAATCTGCGGAGCCTAAACCACTACCCATTGACTACATTACACCTAGCAACTTATAACTGCCGTACACTCTCTAATCAAGCTAGGATTATGGAACTGGAAACAGAGGCAGCAAAAATAAAGTGGGATATCATGGGCATTAGCGAAGTAAGACGAAAAAATGAAGAACTCATACAACTTGAATCAGGGAATCTTCTATACCACAAAGGAACACCAACAGGAAGAACAAGCGGAGTAGGATTCCTAATTAGGAACACCTGGAAACATAGAATCATAAGGATAACAAGCACCTCAGACAGAGTAGCCAGCATAACACTAAGACTCTCCAAAAGATATACTATCCAGATTATTCAGGTATACGCCCCAACAATCAGCCATAGTGACGACGAAATAGGAGAATTCTATAATGAAATAACCCAAGCGCTCAGCAACGACAATAGTCACTTCAAATACATAATGGGAGACTTTAATGCCAAAGTAGGACACAGGAAAGACCAAGAAAAACAAATGGGGAAATATGGATTTGGAGAAAGGAATGAAAGAGGAGAGAGATTAATACAGTTCGCACACTTTCAGAACATGTATGTGGCAAACTCCTTCTTCAAGAAGAACCCTAACAGGAAATGGACGTGGGAAGGCCCCGGTGCAACTATCAGAAACGAAATAGACTTTTTCCTCACCAATAAAATTAACACAGTAAAAGATCTAAGCACGCTCAACAAGTTCACTACAGGAAGCGACCATCGACTAATTAGAGCTCGACTGGTCTTAGATATAAAACTAGAAAGGTCAAGACTAATCAAAACCAACACAACGAAAAACATAAACAACGAAAGGCTGAGAGAGAACTCTCACCAATATGAAGCACTACTTGAAGAAAGACTACAAAAAGTGGAATATAACAACCCTGAACTGATGGACACAATTCGAAACTGCGCCGTAGAAGTGGGAGGTCTGCAACAACAAGGTGAACACAAAAAACTAACTCCGGAAACACAAGTACTATTACAAAAACGAAGAGAAATGAAAAAGACAACAAACATTCAAAGAATTGAATACACCGAACTGTGCAAGACGATACGGAAGAAAATCGCAGAAGATATCAGTAATTACAACGAGAAACTGGTACAAACAACAATAGAAAACCGTAAAAGCTACAAACTTGCGAAAAGGGCACTAATAATAGGGAAAAGACAGATAGATGGACCACAAAGATAACGCAATGGTATCTCCGAGGCGTGAAAAGACCAAGAAGACGCCCCAACTTAAGATGGGACTACGACATAAAGAAACTCGCAGGATCAACTTGAGACCGCATAGCTAGCAATAGACAACAATGGGCCCACATGGAAATGGAATATATAAATATGTAGAGGGAGGCTACACCATAACAAAATGGTTGAATAAGCTGCATATGATGATGATGATGATGATGATATATATATATATATATATATATATATATATATATATATATATATATATATATATATTAATACATATTCCCTATCTAAATTCTAAAGAAAACATTGAGAATAAGCATATTTAGATGTAATACTAGTGATACACACTGTATTATCAATCATTTGAAAGGTTCAATATACCAATAAAATTTGACATTTCAATTTCATATGACATTACTGCAGAATAGACTTAATGACAGATAGATTTTAAAACGATTTGAAAAACCAGAATACAGATGTCTCTATTGGCAAAATGGCACTTATAAAAAATATTGAGAATCTCTCTTGGTATATAAAAACGTAAATTTGTATTTTAAAAAAAAAGAATTCTTGGTTACCAAAGGAGAAGAGAGTTATTTATGGAAACAGTTTATTTAATTGATTCATAACATCGCGAGAGATAACATCGAAATAAGAGTTGTCTCAGAATTTTTTAAAGAGAGTTGAATTTTAATATCTCGAGAAACAACATCGGAATAAGAGTTGTCTCAAATTCATTTGAGAATATCAGAATAATTTGTAGCATTATTATCAAAGTAACACAATTTGCCTTTGAAAGCCAGTGCGTGTATTATTCGCAGAGAATTACAGCGGTGAAGTGCGAGTGTTGTTCCAGTTTCTAAATAAGTCATTTAGAAAATTGTTCTAGATATTCTAAAACGTTTTTAGAATACAAACAAGTCTATCTGTATGCAGTTTGGTGAGTCCAGTCCATATTATATATTCTTTCACGAGAATTAATAGGCCTTTAGTAAAAAATATTTCGAAAGTAGATGCATCTGATGAATTAAATATTTGGTCAAATTATAGTAACATTATTGATATATCATTCTACGTAAACTCAAGACAAATTCTGGAAAAGACAATTAACAAGGAAATTGGGGAATGTTACATTGACATATGAGTCATTTTGGACTTTTAGTTAAAGTATTTAGATAAGAATTTCTAATTTTAGATTGTTTATAATATTAAGGTTTTGATAGAAAATTCTATTTTTGCGTATTCGTTTGTGATATTTTTTGAAAAGTTTTAATTTTTGTAAGTGTTTATTTGATAATATAATATATAAATTTGAATTCTAATCACCTTTTGGCTCTCTTTTCATAATCATTCTCATTACATTTGATAATTTCATCCTATAGAAAATTTAGTACAAGAAGTGACATTTGGTTTAATTTCTGACAGTAATTTCATATGTGTCATAAGATAATTTAATTGTCTTATAGTGTATTGGACAAACAGTTACTTTCTATTGGAATAGTATAATACGTGATTTGGAAAATTATTTGGAAATTTATAAATTTTGAATTATTCTTTGAAATTTTGATCCCTCCCTGAGAAAAGAGTGAGTTGATTGATATTGTGTATTAATTTATTTTTCAGGATATAAAATTTAATATTTATTTAGCCGGGCATATTAATTTGACAACTGCTGTCATTAAAAATTTTATAGGTTATATTTAGCTAAAGGTGTTTTCATATTGGTGTAGTTACAGCTACAAATAAATTCAACGATGAAACAATATAGAATATAATATATTATAATTAAAAACATAGTCGAGATATACTATAATTGGCGCCGCAAAGTGGGGCAAAAATAGATTTGTCACTATTATTACATAAAAAATTAAGTATCGATCATGGCACAAGGAGAGATAAATAGAAATGATCAGTGGATGCAACAATTTTTTATGAAAAATGGAGGAGAATAAGAAGGCGGACATGGATAAACTGAATGAGAATATGAATAATATTGGGGGGGATATAAATAATATTAATGGAAAAATGGATAAACAAGATGAGAATATGAATAATATGAGGGAAGAAATGAATGAGAATATGGATGATATAAAGGGGAACATGAATCACTTAGAAAAGAAAATTGATGAGGTGAAAATGGAAAGTTTGAATGAGATTAAGAAAATTAGGGAAGATATGAAGAAATGGAATAATAAATTTAGTGGAGATATGAAATCGAACATGATGGTAAAAAAAGTATACGTAGTAGGAAGGAACATAGTTGAAAAGACGGATGATATGTTGGATAACATGGATAGCAGGATACAAGAAATAAAGGGGCAGGACAAGATGGATGTAAATATGAATAACAATATAAATATAAATGATGATACTATAGAGCAGAAAATATGTGATAAAATGGAAAAGGAAACTGACGAAGTAAAAATCCAGAGTTTAATGGAGATTAAAAAAGTTGAGAAGGAAATTGATGAGATACAGTCTATAAAAGTACAAAGGCAAACCAAAGATGAAATGGTAGACAATAATTTACAGAATCTAGGAAGTGATGCAAATTTATGAAGAAAATATTTATTGGAGAATAAAATACTCAGATGTCAATATAGTGAAACAAATTGTGACATATGATAAAAGAAATAATAATTATAATAGGGGGATACAACTTAATTGGGAATTAAAGAAAATGAACAAAATATTACAAGAAGCTATGGAAGAGATAGAAGAAACCACAAGACAAATTGAAGAACGAACAATTTATACAGGAAATGTCAAAATAAAAGTAAGACTTGACAGAAATATGAAATTAATTGATCCAAGAGTTTTTATTAATATAATTGAAAATAAAATGATAGGAAGTGAACATATTATGGAGAAGAAAATAATTAAAATTACTTTCAATGATATGGAAGAATTTGAGATGCAAATTTCAATGCATTTATTGGAAGAAATTGATGAGATATGGGACTTCAAAACTGAAGAAGATATGGTGGAGAACAGAAAGAAGCGACAGAAACCGATAGAGAATCAAACAATAAGAGAAGAGAATAAGACGAAGTTTAGGGAAGAAAATAAAATTGAATTATATGACGGGATTATAGGAACGAAATCTAGGAAACGAAAGGGAATTGTACATGGTAAGGGATGGATATAAAAACGATGTGTAAATAAAAGGTTTATGATTAACAAGTAATATTTAAAAACATATGTAAATAGAAAATTATATAAACAGGGTTTGATAAAAAACTTTGATAGACATGTTGATATGAATTATGGAAATGAATATATAAGTTACAGAGATGAAAAACGAATATATGGAAATGGAGGTAAAATTGATGACAATAAGTATTTTGAGAATAGAAGAGATTTTAGAAACTTTGATAGAAGGAATGATAATGAAAATAGAAATGAAATTAAGCAACAAAATAGATGGACAGGATGAAATAATTACATTTATAGGAGCAAACGGAAGGAAGTTATATGAACTCAGCAAATCTATGATACAAAAGATTGAATTGAAGGATGGAAAGAAGTTGATATGTAAGCATTGTTGATAAAGAAGTTAGAAACAGACATAGTTATTGATGAATTGATGAAATATAAGAAAATAATTGATTGTGAAGAGATAGATAGAATTAAATGGTAAAATAATTGAATTTGAGGAGGTAAATATGAAAGTATTGGCAATTGAAGAGGATAATAGGAAGTTATGGAATATAAAGAGGAATTGAATTATGGTAGAATTGGAGTTAATGAGTGGAAATAAGGAATATGAAGAAAAAATGAAGAGTTTGATTATGAAATATGAAGGATTGTATGAAAAAGAAATTAGAATGGTGGATAATTATGTGCGTGAGATAGAATAAATAGAAGATGTGAAAAGTAATGGTAATTGGTGAGATTGTGTAGAAAACCATTATGAATTTATAAATGAATTGTTGAAGATGTAAAACAAAAGAATTTCGAATGAACTAAGGGTTGCTTAATTAAAATATGGATGTAATAAAGGAGAAGAATACTGAGAAATGTTAAAGTAAAATCATACCCAGTTCCATGTAAGTTGTTTAGGCGGAATAGAATAAAAGAGAGTTGAAAATATTACAGATCCTAAGAAAAATTGATCAACATGTATATAGGAAATTTTAGAATAGAATAAATATTATGTTACGTGAAATTTTCATAGATATAGTAGATTTAGGAAGTTTTATGGGAATTAGGAATAATAGTTTAATTTGATTCAAGATAATTTTGAGATATGTTGATAATTATTTGAAAGATATTACTATGTTACTAAGAACTAGTATTATATTTGGCAATTTTGAGAGATAAATTATAATTATATGCAAGAATCGATTTATCATTCTTTTATTAGGGGGATTTAATACATATCCTCTATCTGAATTCTGAAGAAAACATTGAAATAAAGAAAATATGCATATTTAGATGTAATACTAGTGATACACACTGTATTATCAATAATTTGAAAGGTTCAATATACCAATAAAATTTGACATTTCAATTTCATATGACATTACTGCAGAATAGACTTAATGACAGATAGATTTTAAAACGATTTGAAAAACCAGAATACAGATGTCTCTATTGGCAAAATGGCACTTATAAAAAATATTGAGAATCTCTCTTGGTATATAAAAACGTAAATTTGTATTTTAAAAAAAAAGAATTCTTGGTAACCAAAGGAGAAGAGAGTTGTTTATGGAAACAGTTTAGTTAGTTGATTCATAACATCGCGAGAGACAACATCGAAATAAGAGTTATCTCAGAATTCTTTAAAGAGAGTTGAATTTTAATATCTCGAGAGACAACATTGGAATAAGAGTTATCTCAAATTTATTTGAGAATATCAGAATAATTTGTAGCATTATTATCAAATTAACACAATTTGCCTTTGAAAGCCAGTGCGTGTATTATTCGCAGAGAATTACAGCGGTAAAGTGCGAGTGTTGTTCCAGTTTCTAGATAAGTTATTTAGAAAATTGTTCCAGATATTCTAAAACGTTTTTAGAATACAAACAAGTCTATCTGCATGCAGTTTGGTGAGTCCAGTCCATATTATATATTATTTCTCGAGAATTGATAGGCCTTTAGTAAAAAATATTTCGAAAGTAGATGCATTTGATGAATTAAATATTTGATCAAATTATAGTAACATTATTGATATATCATTCTACGTAAACTCAAGACAAATTTTGAAAAACACAATTTACAAGGAAATTGGGGATTGTTACATTGACATATAAGTCATTTTGGACTTTTAGTTAAAGTATTTAGATAATAATTTCTAATTTTAGATTGTTTATAATATTAAGGTTTTGATGAAAAAATCTATTTTTGCGTATTCGTTTGTGATATTTTTTGTAAAGTTTTAATTTTTGTAAGTGTTTATTTGATAATACAATATATAAATTTGAATTCTAATCACCTTTTGGCTCTCTTTCCATAATCATTCTCATTACATTTGATAATTTCATCCTTTAGTACAAAAACTGACATTTGGTTTAATTTCTGACAGTAATTTCATATGTGTCATAAGATAATTTAATTGTCTTATAGTGTATTGGACAAACAGTTACTTTCGATTTGAATAGTATAATACGTGATTTGGAAAATTATTTGGAAATTTATGAATTTTGAATTATTCTTTGAAATTTTGATCCCTCCCTGAGAAAAGAGTGAGTTGATTGATATTGTGTATTAATTTATCTTTCAGGATATAAAATTTAATATTTATTTAGCCGGGCATATTAATTTGACAACTGCTGTCATTAAAAATTTTATAGGTTATATTTAGCTAAAGGTGTTTTCATATTAGTGTAGTTACAGCTACAAATAAATTCAACGATAAAACAATATAGAATATAAAATATTATAATTAAAAACATAGTCGAGATATACTATAATATATATCTATATATATATATATATATATATATATATATATATATATATATATATATATATATATATATATATATATATACAAATATATATATATGTTTTTCCTTGTAACTCGTGACTGCGTTGTAACTCATGATTTTGCAATTTGATGCTAATGGTCACTTTAGATTAAAGTGGTTTGAAGGTGAGGAAGTACCACACGCAGTTGCCGACATTCCACTTTTGAATATTCAATATATTTTAAAATACAGACGATGATGGAGAAAAAGATGATGGTGACAATGATGAAGACTTTGATGAGCAAGAAACCGACTATGAGAACAATAATTACGAAGCAGCAACAGAAGATGATGATGATGACCAGGAAGAGGGAGATGAAGAACCAAATGATGCCGAAGAAGAAGCACATGATGAAGAAGGAGAAGAAGAAAAAGAAAATGACACTGAAGGTAAAAAACAAAGAGAAGAAGACGAAGAAGATGAAATGTAGGAAGAAGTAGATCAAAATTTGGCAATACAATAAAAAAATATTTTTATAAATTTTTCTGGGTGAATAATAAAAAAATTCAGAAAAGTAAATAATCAACGCACTTATTAAATATTTATGTTTCTCGAATCAGAATGCTTGAAACTTTGCAATAAAATTGAAGTGTAACGTAATTTTTCATGTAAAATATCTAGATTTTAAAAATTCTAACATTGGAACTTTTTACTTTAGGAACATAGAAAAGCTGTTAATAACATGTAAAACCATCTGTTTCTCAGTTAATTATCGTAAAATATCATTGAAATAAATATGTATATACAAAGAAATTTTTACGAAAAAAATTGTTTATAACAAGTGAAACCGTCTGCTCTCAGGTAAATGGTCTTGAAATATTGTTAGGAAAATAATATTGAAAAGGCAGACTAAGTAAAGTTATTTAGCATACACGTACAAATATTTGCGAATTAAAAAATAGCTAAAAAGTGTGCTAAACAAGTAAAACCATCTGCTTTTTGTAAATCATCTTGCAATAATAGAACAATATTAAAAAGGTGGACTGTGAAAAATAAATTAGAAGTTACTAAAATTTTTGCAAATTAAAAAACTGCTAAAAATGTTTCATAACGCTTAAAACCGTCTGACACTTTTTGAACTTTATTACGAAAGTACCTAGTTTACAAAGAAATTAATTTTAATTTGTATAAAAAATTGGTGAAGAATCCTTGTATTTCCGGTCGATTTTGATATAAAATGTAAGGCAGAGTCTCACATGGATTTGTCTGCCTCGTTGCTTGAGGTTATCATTTGGTGAGTGTAGTCGTTTCGTATTTTGGCAGACTGTACATTGTATGAAAATAACTAACTTTTTTGTTAACAATTTCAATTGAAGATAAAAAGTTCCATACTACCGAAAACCTGCTGTCAATAAACTGACGTTACTATTGTATTGCATGTTTTGATTATAAAACTCTAAAACAACCGCAGACTGAACAAAGTAAAAAAATGTACAATCTTTTTGAACGACTTGCAATTTTTATTGCGAATGTTATCACATCTGAATCCGCCAACGCTTGCGCATTGTAAGTTTGTATTAAGAGCATACAACGAGGCAGACTGAATAAAGTTTTTTTCTAAAATCTGTTATTATCTGCAGGTCTATTATATAATTATTTTATTACCATGTCTGTGATTACAATTATAATATAAATGCGGCATCCGCCGCTTTGATGGAATTATTTCATAAGCTACTAAAAGTGTTTAAAACAATAGTTTTATAATGCTACCAAACTCTCTTAAAAAAGTGTTATAAAACAACTAGATATTATAAACAATAAGGGTTTTATGAAACCCTTACATAACACATCTAAAATTGCTTTATAAATATTATATAATTTTGTTGCCAAAATGTTTTTGTGATAAATTTATAAAACAATTTTGTTACAAAAAGCTAAACTTGCTCTTATGGAACCTTTACATAATAAGTTGATAATTGAAAGCAACAATGTATCAATATTAAAATAAAATTGTTATATAAGCCAAAAGTTATGAAACAACTTTCCTAGTTGGGTAGTGACGCTTTGGCACCCACGTATTCTGCCTACTTTTTAATGTGGAGCCTGGCATCAATAATTATCCCGGTTGCGATATAATATCGTGCTCTCCAACACTCAGCTTGATAGTTTCCACCTGTTTTCTAGTAGTGATGAGCACTGCCTTGGTCTTGTTTTCTGTCAACTTTTGGCCAACTGTCTCCATCCAGTGTCTGATTTTCTCGAAAGTTGTGTCGAAGACAAAATTTATCTCACTCCCAGATGCTTTGCGACTATCACTATGGCAACATCGTCAGCGTATGCCACGGCAATCCTAGTTTTAGTAGCCCGTCGTAAATAATATTGCACAACAGTGGGCCTGTACCGAACCTTGAGATACTTCTTCAGTGACCCTGTGTTGCTCCGGACCGTTCTTGGTATCGTATTTCAGAATCCTATTAGTGAAGTAACTTTCTAGAATCCTTCGTAGATATCGTGGTATACTCATTTCAATGAGAGGTTTCATAATACAATCCCACCTAGAAGAATTGAAAGCGTTCTGGATATCCAATGTTGGCACCAGGCAGTACTTATTTGTGCTTCTATACCATCTGGTGTCTACGGCGTCCCTGGCTATGTTGACGACTAGGTCAATCGAATCGAGAGTGGAGCGACCTTTTCTGAAGCCATGCAGGAAGTAGCGGTTCGACTGCTGCTTCCATTCTCCTATTAACTATGCGTTCTAGAATCATCCCGGATGTATCCCGCATGCAGAGTGGACGGTATGATGCTGGTTCGTTTTGTGGCTTCTTCCTTTTTGGGAGGAAAACTAGACTCCCCTGCTTCCATTTTTGGGGAAAAGGACCTTCTTCAAGACACGTATTATAGACTTCCAGAAACAGCGATGGGGCCGTTTTGATAGCTAATTTCAGTGAGATGATTGGGATTCCATCTATGCCAGGAGCTCTAGTATTCCCGACTCTGTTACACGCTTCCATTAGCTGGTCCTCCGTATTAAGTGGGATCTTTTCTATCTCATGTTGTTTTGTCAGGTGGTGTAGCTTCTTTTCTTGGGGTAAGAGCGTAGTCACTATCGTCTCCAGGAGTTCCGAATATGTAACTGGTTGCATGCCAATATTATTATGCACTAAGAGCTGAATACAATCAACTAGAATTATTGACGACTTAAGACTGATCGTAGCCAAAACGTGAACGTCATATGAGAGTGACCGGACCGAAAGCGAAGTGTGACCCTGCCTGTAGTGTGAATCAAACCTTACGGAATTAACTAGTTATAATTACAATAAATATTACTTCATTGCTCTGAAGTCAGATATAAAAAAATAGCAGGTATTGTAAAGTTTTATGAAAATATCTATCTTAACTACAGAAAAATCTGGCCACCTTAAACGATAATTTATGCAACCAGTTGACAAACAAACTGATAAAGTGTCGATTTTGTCTTTTCACACTGTATAGTTTAAATTATATTAAAGAAGTGAAGTTTCATCATTTCCGTTGCGTACATCCAATTTCTTTGAATTGATGTAATTTTGTTCAGCAGTTAAAGTGAATTGCAAAGAACTTTAGACAGGCACTGTATTACGTATGTAATACGAAAGATTTCATGCTGATGTTTATGTGTAATCGTATGAATTCCAGACCATTTAACGTACTTCTCTTGAAACGCTCTTATAAATTGAGAGTCGATTTTACACCTTAACTCGTAAAATTCTGAAAAGACAACGACGTGACCCTTTTCTACAAATAGAAAGAAAATTTACGATGGCACTATCTACGAAAATTAATTGTTTTAGCAAGCTTTCTGACTTTCCACAAAGTATTTCAATTTTTTCTAGATTCTTCAACTGTCCATATATGATATAAGATGGATATTTACGCAAAATACGCTTTAGAGTTTCATTAGAGTTTTAATGAAACTCACGGTTTCTAGTTAATATCACAATATGATAAAAATTGTTGAAAAATCAAAAAAAATGACAATTGTTTCGATAAATCAATATCATCGTCATTCTGACGATGATATTGTGGTATTAACTGGAAACCGTGAGTTTCATCTAAAACACTAATATGACTAGATTCCACGAAGTAAGGGTCGAGACAATTAATTTCATTTAGAGTTTCAATCTTTATTCAGAAAATTTTGAAAATGGGTAGCTACAGTTTGATTCACAAGTAGGTTGAAATAAAATCTAATGATTACTTTTTCAACTGAAACTAACCGTTTCTAAATAATTCCACAATATTTTGGAAAAACTATAAAAAATTGACAATTGTTTCGATATTACTGAATATAATTGTCAGAATGACAGAAGTTACATTTCATTTGATGTCTACCTGATGTTAAATTTTTATTTGTTATTGACTTAATATATAAGAATAGAAAAAAGAAGACGATATGATATCACAAAAATTGAACCTTAGTTATTATTAGCCCCATGAGGATATCCTGGATATCTTTTTCCCATTTAAGATCAGTATAACTGTGCACTGATACAGGAAACCAGGAAAACTATATCTGCTGATCTTTACAATTATTACTTACTTAAGAAGACATTATCATAGTGGAGAACTCCCTATATTTATCTGTTCATTGACGATTTCATTTTATGGGTATCTTAAGTATCTTCTAATTTCTAACTCATCAAGGAAATCCAGTTCGTGTTTCTTATCACAAATATGTAGTACTTTTAGTTTTGTGATAAGGGGTCAATGAATGTTTGGTGTCAAGTAGATGTTTTGCGTGATTTCTCTGGCTGTTTTAATATGTATGCTCGTAATTGTTCTTTGACTAGTTTCGACATCTCTAAGGGTTTGACACAAATAGATAGCATTACATTCTAAACATTTAAGTTTCTACATTCAACAATTTTGTACTCACATTACTTTCTGTTTCAAAAGAAGTTGTTGTATTTGTTGCTGAAGATATTATTTTTGATAAATTTTTAGAAATATTACCAGCATATGTGATGGTTTTGTAATTTTTCATTTCTTTATTTTAGTTAGGAAGTATTGGTTGCAATCTCCATTTTTTCTCTTTTTCATTAAGTAATTTATTCATTATATCTAATGTATAATCGTTGAATGCGGCTACTAATAAACTAGCTAAAAAACTAAACAGTAGGTATACTTGATAATTATGGATATAAATCTGAATAATCAATTAAAAATTCAATATAACCAATAAAAAATTTAAAAACATTCTACTTGCTAGATAACTCAAAACTCATTTCAATTGATAAACATAAAATGTGCAGTGGGCTGCAATGCAAGTGTTGCTCAAACAGAGCTCACTGCTATCTGCATCGCTGCAAAAGAGATTACCAAAAGGAAAACCACAGGTAATAGTATATACATCCTTACCGTCAGTAGACAAACACTACTAGCCCTGAACAGACCACGCATTAAATCAGACCTTGCTTGAGTGAATGTGTCCCATAAGAAATGTACAGGGAAGAATCGCGTTTGAGTAGAACTTGAGTAAGGTGGGTGAATTTCAATGATTGATGACAGATCTGTGTACTAAATACCTTTCATTTAAAAAAAATGAAGAAAATCGGCTGGATATAATTTTAGAACGGTAAAATCAAAGAAAAGGTAAATATTTTCTCGTTCACTATGAATTACAACTACTGATGTAGGATCCTATAGGCGTTTCATGCTTGACTGAAAATAATGTTCTAATAGAGTGTCATTATTTCAGTGGTTCCTTCAAGTATATTATAACCAAGTTCCAATGTAGTATCTACATTACTCCACCATTATACAGAAATGGTAACGGACATCTTAATAAACATCTCTGCAGTACTGGAAGACTGTGAAAAATATGGAGTAAATGGAATAAACGAGCATGTCTCAGTGCAGTTCAACTATATAAGAGCAGTAGTTTGTTCAACTTGTTAAGAAGAACTTTTTATTGGGAACTGACAACGGAAAAATAATGTCTTCATGCTGTGTGTAGCTGTTGCATGTTTCGATATCATAATAAATACGCATAAAAAAATAACGTATGGAGAGAAAAGTTATATATTATTTTACCTACATGAATGAAGAATAAAATTGACTGTCTCGACCCTTACTTCGTGGATTATACTCATATTAGTGTTTTTAAATGAAACTCAAGGTCTCTAGTTAATTCCACAATATAATACAAGCTATTGAAAATTCTAAAAAATTGACAATTGTTTCGATAAATCAATATCATCGTTAGAATGACAGAAGTTACATTTCATTTTATGCCTACCTGATGTTTAGTAGTTATTTTTGGCTAGACCAATAAGTAACCTAACTTGTGATTGGCTTAATATATGTTTATAGAAAAAAGAAGAAGATGTGATATTACAAATATTGAAGCTTAGATATTATTAGCCCTATGGTGATATCCTGGATATCATTTTTCCAATTAAGATCAGTATAACTGTGCAATGATATAGAAAACCAGGAAAACTATATCTGCTGATCTTTACAATTATCACTTAAGAAGACAGTTTATTAGTGGACAATTCCCTAGATTCAACTGTTCATTAACAACTTCATATTGTGGGTTTCTTAAATGTCTTCTAATTTCCAGTTCTTCAAGGAAATCCAGTTCTTGTTTCTTTTCACAAATATGCAGTACTTCTAGTTCTGTGTTAGGTGTCAATGAATGATTGGTGTCAAGTAGATGTTTTGTGTTTTGCGTAGTGGGATTTATCTGTTTGTTTTAATCTGTATGCTCGTAAGTGCTCACTGTATCGTATTTCAAAATTCCTAAGGGTCTGACCCAAATAGACAGCATTACATTCTGGACATTTGAGTTTATATATACCTGACTTCTTTAATAGTGGTATTTTTGTTTTTACATTCAACAATTTTGTACTAACGTTACTTTCTGATTCAAAAGAAATTGTTGTATTCGTTGCTGAAGATATTATCTTTGAAATATTATTAGGAATATTTCCTGCATATGTTAATAATGTACTTGATTATTCAATTTACCGAAAACCAACACAAACTGATGTAACATTTCCATTCAATTCTAACCACCCTGTGTCACACAGACTAGCAGCATATGATTCAATGATACATAAAGCTTTTTCAGTTCCTATGAACAAATGTAATTTTGATAGAGAGATTAATACAATTAGACAAATAGCAACATCTAACGGTTATCCATTAGATATGATAAATAAGCTAATTAGTAAAAAAGAGGAAAAAGTGGCATTACAACTAATATATCCTAAACAAGCTGATGAAATTAAAACTTGTAAAACCATCACATATGCAGGAAATATTTCTGATAATATTTCAAAGATAATATCTTCAGCAACGAATACAACAATTTCTTTTAAAACAGAAAGTAACGTTAGTACATAATTGTTAAATGTAAAACCAAAAATACCACTATTAAAAAAGTCAGGTATATATAAACTCAAATGTCCAGAATGTAATGCTGTCTATTTGGGTCAGACCCTTAGGAATTTTGAAATACGATACAGTGAGCACTTACGAGCATACAGATTAAAACAACCAGATAAATCCCACTACGCAAAACATCTACTTGACACCAATCATTAATTGACACCTAACACAGAACTAGAAGTACTGCATATTTGTGAAAAGAAACAAGAACTGGATTTCCTTGAAGAACTGGAAATTAGAAGACATTTGAGAAACTCACAATATGAAGTTGTCAATGAACAGTTAAATCTAGGGAATTCTCCACTAATAAACTGTCTTCTTGAGTGATAATTGTAAAGATCAGCAGATATAGTTTTCCTGGTTTTCTATATCATTGCACAGTTATACTGATCTTAATTGGAAAAATGATATCCAGGATATCACCATAGGGCTAATAATATCTAAGCTTCAATATTTGTAATATCACATCTTCTTCTTTTTTCTATAAACATATATTAAGCCAATCACAAGTTAGGTTACTTCTTGGTCTAGCCAAAAATAACTACTAAACATCAGGTAGGCATAAAATGAAATGTAACTTCTGTCATTCTGACGATGATATTGATTTATCGAAACAATTGTCAATTTTTTAGAATTTTCAATAACTTGTATTATATTGTGGAATTAACTAGAGACCTTGAGTTTCATTTAAAAACACTAAGAAGAATAAAATATTTGTTCAAACTATTCTTTTTATTTTCAAACACCCTTAATAATTTAAATGTTCGTTATAATGATTTTAGATCAATGATAGTATTATCAAGACACCCTCTATTTATTCCTACCACATTCTGCTCAATGTTAGAAATAGTATGCGTATTGATTTGTTCGCATTCTCTCTTTTCAAAAGCTGAAATATCATAACTTGAAACTGTAAAAAGTTCCCGAGCGGAAATATTCCTCAACGCGTGGCGGAATGTTAGCGGTTTGCTATGTATTCTCCACATTAATTGCTTTACTTCATCCGAAATTATGACGTTACTTAATTAGACGGTCGAGCATTAATCTTTGTCCGATTTTAACGATGTAGCTACATGCAGTAAGAGCTTGTTGAATGTATTAACACCAAAAACCGTACTCATTGCAAATGCTTTAAAAATTAATTATTCATCTAAAGGTTTTTGGGTACAACCTTTACTGTACAAATAAAAATTATTTAGATTGAGTTAAATGATACTATTTGAAGCTACGTTCTCTATACCGGTTTATTATAGTTATTTTTGGAAAAACTGGAGCTTTTTCAACTCATTACACGGGTGCGCAACTGGTCGCTGAACTTAGGATTTAAGTTCTAGCCTAAACAATCGAAGTAATTTTTTTTATGTTGAAGAGAAAATTGTTATTCCCGAAGAATATTTTTTGATGGGATTATAAAATCTACCATGAGGTGCCAAGGAAAAAATTGTCCTAATGATCTAAATAGCTTTAATTTGATTCAAGCTAGATTACAAAAGCTTCCTTGTTTGTAATTATCCTCGTAAATCCTTGTCCAAAATACTATTACGACTTGAAGTCTTTAGATCAAGTCCATGTGAAAGCCTGTTAAGTAAATTCATTTTACCCCTACATATGATATATTAAAGATAATCTATATCCTACTTTGTTACAATATCCGCCAATCCTAACAATACTGGACAAATAAATTTATAAATAGACCAGTTCCACTATTAACTCCGACACAAATTTTGCTTTTCGTATATGCAATTTATTTAGATTTAACTGAAGCAACAGTTATCTAAGGGATTTTCTTGAACATTCATCGCTATTTCGAAGTTTTGATGTTTTATTTCTCAGTTATATTTTACACATTATGGTAACAACATAAAAGAGCATGAGTATGAAACAATTTGTATGGTAAAACGCGTCCATTGTAACAATATATAACATAGTTTACACAGAATATTGTAAAAAATATTGCATGAGATAAGTCAATAAATATTACATTACATTTATTTCCGTCTGCAGACTACGCGACAGTTTTATGATCATTTATTCAATATGCCTTCTATTTTCTATATTCGTTTCATAGGTTAACGTTTCGTGTGAAGGACAATTCTAATATAATATAAAATGATCATTAATGGCCGTCATATACTAAATCATGATAATACTTCCATTTATCTCCAGAACAATTCGATGTGCGAGGCATTTGTTTAATTACTTCCCCCTTTTCCATGTACCGTGGGTGTTGCAATTATAATGACTCTATCACTATTGAGACAACTGCTGCATATAATTGGCCAACAATGGAACCAAGCTACTTTTTTAGTTCCTTAGTTAAGTTATATACAGAACAACTGCTTTTTTTCTGATGATAAGTTGCTACCTACGATGCACTCAAAATTATGTCGAAATAGCTTAGTTTACTTGGTCGCTTTATTCAGTGTCCCGGTTACTATGTTGTTTAAGGGTGCGCTGAAAACCAATCCTTATAAAAGGCATCTTTGATAATACGTCGTTGAAGCATGAGAGTCTCATTGTTAATTTTAAGAAACTACATTATGTGTTTTACTGATTTCAGCATATTAAGAGATATAATGTTTGATTGAATAGTAATTCGCACTAAACATCATTCCAATTTCCTCTGTACGGATACTGATAAGTACTACACGGTTCTCTTGGAGTGACCAAAAATATATTTTTTCTATCACCATTTAAAAATCAACAACTTTCGTCACGATCTACTCCAACCGATAACGCTAGTTCAGACACCAGTGAGAGAATATCCCATAACGGTTACTTTCGTCTCTAGTTCAATTCTCCCTGTACGGATAGAGATACTATACGTTTCTCTTGGAGTGACGAAAAATATATTTTTTCTACAACCATTTAAAAATCAACAACTTTCGTCTCGTTTTACTCCAACCGTAACTTCAACTTTCGTCTCTAATGACGAAAGTGTAATAAATACGAATACCCAAAAGATAATTTTATTGTAGAAAATTTCAAAACACACGGTAAAACATATTTATTTTAAATCATAATATTAACTGGAATGCGACCCACATTTTGTTTAATAAAATAATACGAAGTCAAAACAGAATAGAAAAAAAATAAAACATCTTACTGGGTCAAAGCAAAATAATTGTTCTGAATACAATTATTTCGATAACGAAAATTAGCACGATTCAAAAAACAAAAAGTTGTTTTTGCAATTCGACAAAAACCCCAAAACCGAAGTCGGGGGGAAAGCAAAAACGGGTGGACACAGAGCAGGTGTACCGGGTCGAACACGCGAAGGGAAAGTCCTTCCCTTGCCACGGTAACGGTGCTAGTTTGTTTTTAGTGTTAGCGGTACGAGAGGTAGAAGTTCTCTCCGTTGTGTTAGGGTGTGATAGAAATACTGAGATTATTCCTTGACGGTGAACACTGTCCCCTGTTTCGATACACAAACGGTAGAATTACCCTCTACGCTAATTTCTTTTCGACATAGCACGATACCGTTTTATTGGCACGACTCGTGGTGACAAGCAGATAGCGAAAATCAAGAAATATCCCGGCGAGACGGAGGAAGTTTGACAACGCAGTAAGTTTTTGAACTAAATTCAGATTGGGATAATTTTTTTCACTAGTGAGATATTTACTCGTTATTGGTTGAGCTGGATTCTTAACTTGGGAGTATGAGTCAATTGTTATATACAAGGAGTAGCGATAGCAAATATATTAATTTGACTTTTTTTTTATCTTCAAAGAGACTGGACACATCTGTTCATTCTCAGTTAAGTTTTTCGCCCTGATAAATATATAATTTACCGTGTGTACTGGTATAATTAAATTTTGCAGAGTTTCGCCAACCTGACAAAAGTTAGGTTTCATTTTGTTAAGTAGGGGTTATCATTTTGTTGTGTCACATATTCTCTTCCACCTCGTAGGTAGGAAGGAGATAGAAAGTTAGGCGAGGTTAATTTTGTACATGGTAACACAAAGGCCGGAGCGTACGTTTTTCCATTTTTCGTGGGTTTCAGCGAACTTGCGCTGATAAGTAAACTATTATAGAGAAACATTGTTCTCATTGTTTTGTTCAGACGTAATTATAAAATAAAATTTTCCTTATTTTGCCAGTGTAATGCATAAATTTATCGTAGGTAATTCAATTACTGGGGAATTTCGCAACTTGTGACGCCAGTGTCGATAAATAATTCAATTGTTTCCTAGCTCAGCACAATTTTATAGAACAAAAAATTTCACTTTCATTCCCTCAAGGTCAATGGCGACCTGGAACGACGTAAGCTGAAACATTATTACGATTAAAAGGTAATTACAAATAATATTTATTTATTGTCTCGACACCGGTGACTAGAAAGTGGGAACCGAAAATAATAAAACATCCGCCTCTCATGCACTTTGAGAAAGACCAAGACTATAAGGGGGATAGTTTTGCTGTACCATCGCAAAAACGAGAACTCTGTCATAACTTTGTTTGTTTTTTTTTGAATAGTTAAATGATATACAGGGGTAGGATTAAAAAGAAACACCATTTATAGATAGATAGATGTATAGGTAGACTTATACCAGGGAACTCTAGTTACTTGGGTCATACGGGATTTTATTTTTGGGCAAAGGTTATATATATCTATATATGTGTACTCAGAGAAATTATTTTTTTTATTATATATTTTCTGTATAACGTTGTGGCTCTATCTTATTTTACCTATCATCCCTACCCCATAATTTCCCCTCTGGAGAGTGTAACAACCGTGGAAGTGTGACAGAAACGAGGAGACAACCCTGTCCTGGCAAAGGAAGATTAATCCGTTTTAAGACCAGGCGATCCCAGCTCAAAAATCGGTCTGGATCAGCCGCTCATTTGAGACAGAATTTGGTGGACTCGAAGGACGGGATCGATATAGAGTGAAGAAAAGGTAAGGGTATTTTGGTTTTCAGGTGGTGACAGACGAATTTAGGTCTGGATTACATTTCACTGGTGACAGCAATTGTTAGAGTGGTGACAGCGTTTTTTTTTCTTGTTGAGAGACAACTCGGTAACAAAGAGGAGGGTTGTACATCTGGTGACAGCAGTTTGCGGATCATCCCCTATTGGAACAACTTCACCCAGGGAAGGTGACAGCGGTTGTCCAAAACCATTTCTCTCCGAGAAGTATATCCGGTTGTCTGGAACCACACCCCACGAGCGGTGACAAGCGATTCAGCTACCCTACCTAGGAGGGAGAAAAATCGATGGTCGCAACCAGGATCTAGTATAGCGCAACATAGAGCCTACGGGACCATAGCTTCCGCTAGATCAAGACCAGTGTGCGTGGTGAGGAGTCACAACCTACACGAGGTGTCACTGCGGGCGCAGAATACACTGGATCTAGACCAGAGAAGGTGGAGAAAAAATCCGTACATCAGATAAAAGGCGAAATACCGATCTCAGGTGAACATGCCAAACGGCGTAAGGTGGAATACTTCGGTCAACTAAGTATTGACAACGGTGTTTTTCTAACCAGGATCTAGTAATTGCGCAAAACATAGCTTCCACTAGACCAAGATCAGTGTGCGTGATGAAAAATCACACCCTGCCAAACGGGTAGCACAGCTCCTGCAAAACACACTGGATCTAGACCAGTCAAGGTCGAAAAATAATCCTACTCAGCAATCATCGACTGAGTTGATAGCTGCTTCACCATAAGAGTGTAAAAATAAGGTTTAGATGTATATCTGGTGACAGCGGTTTTCCGATACAGGGTTGTTCCGTTAAGTTCTTCACAGCGGTTTTCCGATACAGGGTGGTTCCGTTAAGTTCTTCACAGCGGTTGTCCGATACGGGGTTGCTTGGTTATTTTGTCACAGAGGTTTCCGTTACAGGTTTGATCTGTCTGGATTTCACGGCAGTTTTCCCGACACAGGGCTGAATCGGTTATTTTTCAGAAAGCGGTGATGAGCTTGAAACGATGTAGCTAATACGTCACAATCAAGCATACATGTATATATTAGTTTATTGTATTAATTCAAACAGATTTACGGGTTCAATTCATAGGTTAATTCAAAGTAAGGGAATAGGAATAATTAAGTAAGTTACGAATCATAACAGACTAATGAATAAAAGACCATAAGTCACTATGACCAAGCAAATAGACAAAGGATACTTGTAGTACGATTATTGAGATAATTTCACACAAGTAAGCTCTTTGTCAATTCAAAAATACAAGGGGACTACAAAAGTATTCAAATACAGAAGTAAATAATGGGGAAACAAGCTCACAGGGCATAGGTTTCAATAATTTTTTTTTCTCTTCAAAAGAAGAGAGCTCAATTGACAGTCCTAATAAGTGTGAAGCTCGGTTAGATGAGGAAATGTCATATAAATATGACAAAAATTGTAGTTAACATAGTATTGTAACAAAGAAATGTTTGAGAATGTTTGTAGGAAAGATAAGTTGTATTAACAATTGTAAATTCTATAAATTTTGAAAAGATAAACCAGATCAATGGCACGACATTGTTATCCTGACCTGGGTGACATTCGTCATGTGCGGGCTACATATAGCAGACGAACTAATCGCGTATCAGTGATATCGCAAAAAGTCAGTCAAAAGTGCGCGGAAACAAAAAAGGCGCGAGTGAAAAAATGGACATACAAGCTATTCAACGGAACGAGATTGGACTGCAAAAGTATGGTCATGCGAAATAATAGTAACAAAATTCTAGAAGTATGGCAAACATAGTACCCACGATTTGTCAGAACACTTCAAAACACACAAAAATTACATCCGACAATGCCAATTCTAACACAAAATGTCGATCTAATGAATTATGTAAATAGTAAACCACTCTATATTGAACAAGCATATAAACGAGACGTAAACATGCTTTACACAGATACAATCACCGAAGATGCTTAACGAAACGAGAAATACTCAAAAATAGACTGCTGATGGCACATACACTACCTAATGCAGTCAGCCAAGTAATGGAAAATGAACCTGGACACATAGGCAGAGTATTAGGCGAAGTACTTTATATCATAAAATGCATACCAGTAACAGTCGAGATAAGACGAACAAACTAATGTTACAACGAACTACCAATAAAAGTAAACAACGAAACAAAATTTATGGCTCCACTAACCAGAATAATACAAAACCACGCAGAAGAGATAGACTGCAATAACATGATACCACCACTTTATTTTATAGATGACCAATGGATAGGTCTAACGCCACATCCCACAATAGCCAACCAACCAAAAACAATAAAAGTAGAAGAAGAAATAAACCTCCATTTCGACCCCATTCAATCACTAGGAGCGAAGGGTCTGTATACGCAAGAAGAAGTCAATGCAGCACAAATAGCCCTCACGTTCGAATCATAGAGGAAAGCAGTAGAAAACATAATTACTCGCAGAGCAGCGGGAATGAATGCCAATAGTCAAGGCTACACCGTATCAAACATATTTGATACAAAAGAAATCAAGAACCTCGCAGAATTCACCCTAAAACACACATGGGCATGGTTCACAGAATTAGGTTCAGTCATAAGTGGAATAATTGGAATATACTTCACATTCCAAACCATTAGATATACAGCAGGCACCATACTAAATGGAATTCCTATCCACCAAACAATAGGATGCAGTATAGCACTAATAGGCAGCATATGGGACTCCCTAACGGCATGGATAATCCACTCACATCAGACGAGGAAACCAGAGAAAGAAACATTGGAGATGGACCAAATAACGCAGCAAGAGACGAGCCACCCGAGGTCACAGCATTGGACAGACAGACGTCGCCAGATAACCGATCTACTGAGCAGCAGTGTCGCGAGTGTAAACGGTCGCAACCTAGGTCAGGGATAAAAAGGGCAATAGCAAAAAAATTGCCAAATATAGTGCCGATCATAAATATTGTCCCCTGTTTCAATACACAAACGGTAGAATTACCCTCTACGCTAATTTCTTTTCGACATAGCACGATACCGTTTTATTGGCACGACTCGTGGTGACAAGCAGATAGCGAAAATCAAGAAATATCCCGGCGAGATGGAGGAAGTTTGACAACGCACTAGGTTTTTGAACTAAATTCAGATTGGGATAATTTTTTTCACTAGTGAGATATTCACTCGTTATTGGTTGAGCTGGTTTCTGAACTTGGGAGTATGAGTCAATTGTTATATACAAGGAGTAGCGATAGCAAATATATTAATTTGACTTTTTTTTTATCTTCAAAGAGACTGGACACATCTGTTCATTCTCAGTTAAGTTTTTCGCCCTGATAAATATATAATTTACCGTGTGTACTGGTATAATTAAATTTTGCAGAGTTTCGCCAACCTGACAAAAGTTAGGTTTCATTTTGTTAAGTAGGGGTATCATTTTGTTGTGTCACATATTATCTTCCACATCTTAGGTAGGAAGGAGATAGAAAGTTAGGCGAGGTTAATTTTGTACATGGTAACACAAAGGCCGGAGCGTATGTTTTTCCATTTTTCGTGGGTTTCAGCGAACTTGCGCTGATAAGTAAACTATTATAGAGGAACATTGTTATCATTCTTTTGTTCAGACGTGATTATAAAATAAATTTTTCCTTATTGTGCCAGTGTAATGCATAAATTTATCGTAGGTAATTTAATTACTGGGGAATTTCGCAACTTGTAACGCCAGTATCGATAAATAATTTAATTGGTTCCTAGCTCAGCACAATTTTATAGAACAAAAATTTCACTTTCTTTCCCTCAAGGTCAATGGCGACCTGAAACGACGTAAGCTGAAACATTATTACGATTGAAAGGTAATTACACATAATATTTATTCATTGTCTCGACACCGGTGACTAGAAAGTGGGAACCGAAAATAATAAACCATACGCCTCTCATGCACTTTGAGAAAGACCAAGCCGATAAGGGGGATAGTTTTGCTGTACCATCGCAAAAACGAGAACTCTGTCATAACTTTGTTTGTTTTTTTTGAATAGTTACATGATATACAGGGGTAGGATTAAAAAAAAACATCATTTATAGATAGATAGATGTATAGGTAGACTTATACCAGGGAACTCTAGTTACTTGGGTCATACGGGATTTTATTTTTGGGTTAAGGTTATATATATCTATATATGTGTACTCAGAAAAATTATTTTTTTATCATATATTTTCTGTATAACGTTGTGGTTCTACCTTATTTTACCTATCATCCCTACCCCATATTTCCCCCTCTGGAGAGCGTAACAACCGTGGAAGTGTGACAGAAACGAGGAGAACAACCCTGTCCTGGCAAAGGAAGATTAATCCGTTTTAAGACCAGGCGAACCTAGCTCAAAAATCGGTCTGGATCTGCCCTACACGTTCAGCCGCTCAATTGAGACAGAATTTGGTGGACTCGAAGGATGGGATCGATATAGCGTGGAGAAAAGTTAGAGATATTTTGGTTTTCAGGTGGTGACAGACGAATTTAGGTCTGGATTATATTTCACTGGTGACAGCAATTGTTAGAGTGGTGACAGCGTTTTTTTTCTTGTTGAGAGACAACTCGGTAACAAAGGGGAGGGTTGTACAAAAGTAAGTGGTTGCAATTTCAGATATTGAAACGCTATTAGCCCAATCATTTTAAATAACTGTTCTAATATAACTATCAATCAATATGTGAATAAATAATATTTTTTTCCACTTTGTGATTCTAATGAATAATTCATGAAACCCCGTTGAGTTTCAAAAGAAAGGACTTATCGAAACGCAATATTTTATTCATCAAGTTTAGTAACACTAAGAACAAAACATCAGCATTCGTCATCTAAAAAAACCAGCACACAAATAAAATAACCCAACTTTAATCCAAGGAACGCTTTAATCGTAACATATTGCTCTATTGAACAATAGATAGGTACTGCAACCAACAGTTCAGGTGGGGTACACCTTTCATGAGTTTTCATTATTTTTTACGCAGTTAGACGATTGAACAAATTAAAAAGCAGCATAAACTTATTGCAAATTGACGTTTCAAATGTTTCAAGTTGACGCTATTCTCAGCATTACCAGCCTCTACGTCATGAATATAAAATCGACTTAATTATCCTATGTATTAAATGTTGTTACTTTTTGAACACAAATAACACGAAGTAAAAAGAATAGTATAAAAAACATGTTTCATAAGGCCTTCCATCGCACTTGTCCTTTAGAAAACTTGCCTTCGGCTAGTATCTAAACTTGGACGCGTGCGATAAAATGATACCTTATGAAACTTTTCTTCTGCAATGTAGTACTAAAATACACAATACATTTTTAACTTTACGCCAAACCTATCTAATATGCGAGAAAAGTATTGGTTTACACCAAAAAAGTTAGAATTTTGGATTTTTTTGAGTAATTTTCACGTTTTTCAGCAAGAACAACACGAAAAGATGCTTTTTAGAAAAAAAATCCTGTGTACGTCGTCGGCCATTTTTCGTAACATGTCTTGTTAGCACGATACAGCCTCCGAAATGCAACAAATCACCGATTTTAGGATTGAATATTGTTCAAAATATCTCACAGAAGAACCCTATTGATTTTCAGCCCACCAGAGCCAGTACAACGAGTACTATGTTACTTGAAGTACGACATTTTTGTAATTTTTCGAGAAATTTCAGTGTGTCAGCTACGATACAGCCTCCTGAGTGTATACAAATGACCAATTTTATGATTGAATATTGTTTAGAGCGTCTAATAGATGCATCTCATAGATTTTGTTGTTGTTAGTACGATGCAGCCTCCGAAGTGTATACAAGTGACAATTTTATAATTGGATATTGTCCAGGTCGTCTCACATATGCGGAAAAGTTGGTTTTAATCTTTAAAACCGTTTATTCAGTATTGAGTTATTCAAAGTTTGAAAATTAATAATAAAATAAAATTATTGTTTCAGTTCTAGATTTCATTTTTCGGATTTTATACAGTATGTGTATGACAAAAGTTTGGAAAAGTTCAATTATAATATAAAGGTAGATTCCAAAACAAGCATGGTAAAACGCAGATATCGTCGAGTTCACTTTTAATGTAATTCTAGTCTTTCAAATTTCTTGTACACCCTATGTAGTAAACGCCATGGTTATAGAAAAAATATAGTGTTTCACTCATCTGTTTTCTGCAACTTGAGAAAATTATGCAACGAGGCGCAGAAAATGCTACTTTCGTCACTCGTTAAACAATATACTATTAAAGGAAGACGAAAATTTGACCTTGAAGTACCTGTTGATTTATTTCCGAACTTTCAGCAAATCAGTTACAGAGCATAAAAGTATTATAAGGTGTTGAAAGTGAAGAATATTAATTGCCAATGAAGTTCTATAAGTCAGCAAAACCGAAAATAATGAAAATGCTGCACTGATTAATCACTTTTTCATACTGACTGTGTCGTCTTTATTGCGTATTCTCTGTAAACTGATAGTTGAGTACTTTCTATCTCTCTAACAGTATTATCTCAGTACATCAATTATATAACAAAATACAATGAATATTACTTATAATTTTGAGGATATAACAACAAGAACATCTGTGTTTAATGCGTACAGCTGAGCGTCCAGTACATAGTGCAATTACTCTAAATAAGTTGTAGTAATCGATGTTTCATATTGATAGGTCTAAACTGTTTCCTTAGGTTGTCCCTAGGTTTCCACGAAGGAGTTGTCCAGATTACAGGGTCTCACTACAAAGGAACACATGAGAATATAAAAGAATTCAAGAGTGTATTATTTGTTAATATTGTTACCAGGTGCCTGAAAGTCCCGTTCAAAATGTTGTAACCAAAACGTGAATCAAGGAACCATAAATAATGAAGGATTTTGATTTTCATAGGTGGTTCCTAGGGAGTGAATCACCGATTTATTACCGAATATTTCGTAGCTGTTATTGATAGTTCCATGAATAAAACATGGAAACCCTTGCTTGGGTTACCTTAATTTTGTAATTATATTCATTTTGTAGTGTGTTCAACTATGCAGTTCTTATTTCTATCGTTAGTTGAATCAATATTAAGCAAATTTCAATGCCTAACATTCAACCTCAATTATAATGCAGGAACTGTGCAAAATGGGCCATTCAAACAAATAAATTAACATCAGTTGCATTGAGAATCCAAATCCACCAAAAAATTATGTATCCCGTAAATTGAAACGCTTAAAGTTTATGAAACAAAATATGAAATATTGGTCACAAAAATAATGGATACTGAGCTAAGCCGCTGTTTCTCACAATTAAGGCATTTTGTACAGATACTTCATGTCTCATAAACACAATTTATTTTTCCCTGACGAAACATTTTAATTCCACGAGATAAATTTAATTTCAGAATATTCGAACAGATTTGAGAAAGGAAAATCGACAATCACACCTATTCATAAAGCTCTCACAGTTATAATTAACTCATTAATTGAAGATTGAGAAATGGGTGCCGTATGTTGAGACTTATCTAACGCAGTAGTGGTGTTGACTATGAAGGCGATAGTCAGAAAACCGAAATATAAGGAAACGCGAGTTGAATCTCTCAAGATTTATTATGAAACAAGTGTTATTATTCAAAGAAATAGATGTTGAAATGTTTGAAAGTTCAAAAGTTTGATAATATTGATCAGTTTACTGGGAAATTTTGCTAAAGCAATTTAGAAGTTGGTCACAACCATTCACACCCAGGAATATTCTCAAAATAAATACATGTGTAAATCTTGAAATGGCAACAAGAATGTAATTTCAATTGAATTTGAAATAATAAATATCCAAATAATCAAACATTTTTCAGTTTATTTAAAAAATTTACTAATGGGAATTAGAAGTTGCTCTGAACTATAGACAAACTAAAACATTATTATAAACAAATATTAACACAAACCTGCAGCAACAACCGTTATAAAAAACATGGAAAAAGACTTGAAGAACATTGAATCAAATTGAATTCAAGTCAAATGCCAGGACATTTGCTGAATACCTGTTGTATAATTAGAGTGAATTGTAATTATTATACAACCTCAAATAAAAATAAATGGTTTTAACGATTGAAACTAAGTTTTACGCCCCGAGCAATATCCTATCATAAAATTATCACTTGCATATACTTCAGAGGCGCTGTATTGTGCTACCAAACCGAGATTTCTCCAATAATAACCAAAAATGTTGTATATGTGGATTTATAGTACCCGCTGTACTCGCTCTAGTGAGCTAAAAATCATAAGGGTTCATCTCTGAGACACGCTGAAAAATATCCAACTATAAAATTGGTCACTTTTATACATCCCGGAGGCTTTATGATGCTAATAACTCGAAATGTCTCCAAAAATGAACCAAAATATGACAAATCAAGTACCATAGCACCCGAAGTACTAGGTCTAGTGAGCTGAAAGTCAATAAGGTTCATCTTTCTCCAAAAATTACAAAAATTTGGTACGTCAAGTACCGTAGCACCAGTTGTACTGGCTCTACTTAGGGTTCATCTGTGAGACGCCTAAAACAATATCCACTCATAACATTAGTCACTTGTATACACTCCGGAGGCTGTATCGTGCTAACAAGACATGTAACGAAAAGTGGCCGACAACAACGACATACACATGGAATTTTTTTCTAAAAACTGTTTTTCCTTGTTGTTCTTGTTGAAAAACATAAAAATAACTCATAAAAAATTCCAACTTTTTTTGGGGTAAACCAATACTTTTCTCGCATATTAGATAAGGTTGAGCGGAAACGTAAAATTATTGTATTTATTATTGAGTTTTTATGATTTATTTAATATATTGGATATCACTGGCGTCTAGTTTGTGTCACTCCTATCACTATCTAAATCTGATTCGTCTTTGCAGTTCTGTTCTTCAATCTCAATCCAACATTGATACAACGCATTGTAACTACATGAGATCACGAGTTTGAGATGTACACCAGTCAACAGGCTTCGAAATGACGCCTTCCAGCTGAGTCGAAATCAATGAAACTAGTCAAAATCTATAAAAACTGTAGATTATTTTTACCAGAAAGCAAGTCAATAAAAGAGATTGTCTGAGCTTTATGCGATTGTCTCAAAGAAAATTTGTAGATTTTGGACTTCAACAACGCGAAATTTCACAAGGCTATTTGGTATTGTGCATAAAATTCTTTGTTAAAAGCTCCACAAATCTTATTCAACAATTAGTCTCTCTCCTGATAGGAATCCGGTTGACTTTTATCTCTTCCCAAAACTCAAATTACCACTTCGGGGCAACCGTTATTAGACGATAGATCAGAATTTGTGGCGAGTACCAAAATCGATTCTTCAAAATAAGTTTGAAAAATGTTTTGATGAATGGATTATTCATTGGAATATATATTTCTATTATTTTCTGTTCTTCTACCTCAGAGGTTTTGTATTTTGTCAGATGATTTGTATTTTTAAAATGTTAGGTTGCCTCCACAAATATATGCGCACACAATTTGAACGTAACAATTATTGCTTGTTCTTTTCATATTGTTAAAATTGCAAACAAACGTGTGCCTTAGAATTTAAACATGTTTCCTGACAACGGTACACAAGTTCAAACCGTTGATTGATATACAATGAAACTGTTGAAATCACTTCATTAACATAAAAACAGATAGGGTGCTAAATTATATATCTATATAATGTATATATATATATATATATATATATATATATATATATATATATATATATATATATTGAACATAATTCAAGAACACAGAAACTAAAATGATATAACTCATATCAGCATACTACACAGAATTATATAAACCAGTATCGGTTAATGAAAATATTTCCAATATACAGAAGATTTAATGCAGTATTTAAAAAACTGTATATGTCTTACATGTACAAAATATTCTGGAGCATATATACATCATCTGTTAAGTGTTAGAGAATTATTAGCACCTATTTTGATCAGGATACATAATATCTATTACCTTATAAAAGTAAAAAAATATATATAGAAGAGATAGTTCTTCACTACTTAGATGGAAGTATAATTGAAATTCTCACTCTCACAAATATATTGAAGTTTGGAACATTTGATTCAATATCTTTAATATGATACCAAAAGAATTTATTGATGAAGTAATCTATTCATAATGGAATACAATATATGAGCAATAGTAATAAGAAATTTGAGTAAAAAGGATAAAACTTACCTTTAAACACAGTAGTTCATTTAAGAAGCATATCGACAATCCATTGTAAGTAATAAATAACAAGTTATAAATCAAAATTCCTTAATTAAAAGAAACATGTAATCCATATTCTAAAAATATTCATTGAACATTATTAATAGTTACAATAAATAAACATGTAATAACTTAATTATTTAACATTTAGAGAGTTTTGGTTATATATATCAAATAATGTCAGAAATGTCAAAATAATTTTATCAATTGACTGGAATAAGGTTATAAATTGAAAAAGAAGCAGAACCATAGAAATCTATATTTATTGAGTCAAGAAAGATGTGAATTTTATGGTTTGTAATTATATATTAGGAATTATAAAATGAATCTGAAATCAAGATATTTATGATTTCGGATAGCAACGAAAAATAAAAAAAGGCGGGTTGGTTGTTGATTTTTGAATAATGATGGAAGTCGGAGATTAGAAAACTTAGATGGTTGAAGAATTTAAAAAGAGAGAATTAAGTTATTGTACAAAGAAGTGAGTTATTCCATATATTAATTCGAAATAGCTAGTATAAGGATATTAAAATCATAATTTCTACGAAGATATATACAATATATAAAAAAATACATGTTATTGGAGGCTATGGTACAAATGAAAGAGTCATTTCAAATTGAATAATTAGTTGATGTGGTACGGAATCGTGATGTAAAGTACCTGAATAAGATATTAAGCATTGATTGGGAATTCGAAGCTGGAGAATAATAGAAATTACAAACACGTGGTACCTGTAACAAGAAATCTAGAAAAAAAACATCTCCATCTGGACGACATATGTATGCATGACATGGTTTTTTAACAGACAGAATTTCAAGAAAAGAATATTAATGGTTGAGAGGTTAGTGTTTCTTTTTGTTTTTGTTGGTACCAACATTCGGGTTAGAGATGTACATTTATAATAAAAGTAATAAGAATTAGTATCTGAAACTATTAAACATATTAAAAGCATTGAAAAAGAAAGGTAATAACATAGACTTGAGTACTTACTATTTATATTTAACAAATATTTTATTGTTAGACATTTCAATATTATATTAGTATTTAAGATAGTTCATCACTTACTTTAAATTTATAATACATAATTCTTGATCAATATAATATAGTTGTTGTATTAAAGATATTCTTGAAACTATTGTTTATGTTCAGATAAATATTACTTCAACTGATATGAGTGACAGTTGGAATCGATTATTCTACTGATAATTTCCATCTATTTTAATTGTGAGACAAAATCGATTGCTATATTGAAAGTTTCTATACATAGGCGCACCAATAATATAAAAAATATAATATCAGTTATTTGAATGATTCATATATATGTAAAATATTGTAGATATAGAGTTAAAATCACTTCCAGATCCCAAAGAGTAGTAAGAGTTTCTCATGCTCTCCACATAAATATATAAATACATAAAAAATTTTCTTTACTTCATTACTGAGCTAGCTATACTAGAGTTGAATATATTAAATTGATAATATAACAATTATAGTGGTATTGTCGGCAAAGTATACAACTATAACAATCCATTATAAATTTGGCGGCCGAACGTGGGGCAAATTAAGATTTTTTTCGTGATAAGAAGGTTTTAAAAACATTAGAATTAGATACAATTAAAATGGCAAAGAGAATGATGCTTAGGGACGGAAAACAAATAGGTGTGGAAGGCAGATCAGATGAGGAACAACAAGAAAGGAGACGTGGAATGGGAGATTCAGATGTAGAGGAACAAACCTTAATAGATAAAGAAAGTGAAGAATCAAGGGAACAGCAGGATAGTAGACAAGACAGGCAGGATAGTGTAAGCAGAGGAGATCAAATAATGGAATTTTTAATTAATTTGAATGGGAAGATAGATAATATGAGGGGAGATTTGAATGGGAAGATAGATAATATGAGGGGAGATTTGAATGGGAAGATAGATAATATGAGCGGAGATTTGAATGGGAAGATAGATAATATGAGGGGAGATTTGAATGGAAAGATGGACAAGATGAATGGGAACATGAATGATTTAAATGGAAACATGAACAGGATGGAAAAGAAAATAGAAGAGGTGAAGATGGAAGGTTTGAAGGAAATTAAGAAACTTAGGGAGGAAAATGAAGAATTTAGAAAACAGATAGATAAAATTAAAATTGGTATAAAAGAAGAAAATACGAATTTGAGAGTAGAACTTCAGGAACATAGAATTAAAATAAGAGAAACAATTGAAAAACAGGTAGAAGAAGAAGTTCAGGAACTAGGAAGAAGTCTAGAAGAAAATTTATCAGGAGCAATTCAAGTAGAAGTGAAGAAACAAAATGAGAATATAATTGAAGAAATACAATCTATAAAAGTACAAGAACAAACAAATGAGGAAATAATGCAAATGTATGAACAGAATTTAAATAAGAAATTTAATGACATAAATGGAAGGATAGAAGAACAAACAGGAACGTGTAAAAAAAGGAGAGAAAATATAGAGAAATTAGTTAATTGGGTATTAAAAGAAATGAACAGACGATTACAAGAAACTAAAGAAGAAATAGATGAAACCATAAGACTAATTGAAGAACCAATAATTTACACAGAGAATGGCGAAATCAGAGTGAAACTTGAAAGAAACATAAAAATAATTGATCCAAGAATATTTATTAAGAGAATTGGAAATGAAAGAAATCGAATTGAGATTATGGTGTATATGAAAATAATAAAAAGCAAATTCGATGAGATGGAAGAATATGAGATGCAAATTTCAATGCATTTATGGGAAGAAATTGATGAGATATGGGACTTCAAAATTAAAAAAATTATGGTGGTGAACAGAAAGAAGTTACGGAAACCAATAGGGAATCAAACAATAAGAGAAGAGAATAAGACGAAGTTTAGGAAAAGAAAATAAAATTGAATTATATGACAGGATTATGGGAACGAAATCTGGAAAACGAAAAGGAATTGTACATGCTAAACAATGGATATAAAAACGATGTGTACATAAAAGGTTTATGATTAACAAGTAATATTTAAAAACATATTTAAATAGGAATTATATAAACATGGATTGATAATAGAAGAAATGATAGACATGTTGATATGAATTATGGAAATGAAAATAGAAGTTACAGAAATAAAAAACAAATATATGGAAATGGAGATAAAATTTATGACAACAAGTATTGTGAGAATAGAAGAAATTTTAGAAACTTTGATAGAAGATATGATAATGAAAATAGAAATGAAATTAAGCAACAAAATAGATGGACAGGATGAAATAATTACATTTATAGGAACAAACGGACGGAAATTATATGAACTAGGCAAATACATGATATAAAAGATTGAATTAAAGGATGAAAAAGAAGTTGATATGTAAGCATAGTCGATGAAGAAGTTAGAAACAGACATAGTTATTGATGAATTGATGGAATATAAGGAAATAATTGATTTTGAATAGATAGATAAAATTAAATGGTAAAATAATTGAATTTGAGGAGGTAAATATGGAAGTATTGGCAATTGAAGAGGATAATAGGAAGTTATGGAATATAAAGAGGAATGGAATTATGGTAGAATTGGAGTTAGTGAGTGGAAATAAGGAATATGAAGAGAAAGTGAAGAGTTTGATGATGAAATATGAAGGATTGATTGAAAAAGAAATTAGACTGGCTAACCATTATGAGTGTGAGATAGAATAAATAGAAGATGTGAAAAGTAATGGTAATTGGACAGATTGTAATGAAGAATATTATGAAGTTATAAATGAATTATTAAAGACGTATAACAAAAGAATTTCGAAGGAACTAAGGGTTGCTTAACTAAAATATGGATGTAATAAAGGAGAAGAATACTGAGAAATGTTAAAGTAAAATTATATCCAGTTCCATGTAAGTTGTTTAGGCAGAGTAGAATAAAAGAGAGTTGAAATATTACAGATCATAGAAGAAATTGATCAACATGTATATAGGGAATTTTAGAATAACAAATAACAGTACGTTACGTGAAATTTCAATAGATATAGTAGATTTAAGAAGTTTTATGGGAATTAGGAATAATAGTTTAATTTGATTCAAGATAATTTTGAGATATGTTGATAATTATTTAATAGATAATATTATGTTGCTAATTTATAAATAGTTAGATTTAGTGTAGATATATGATAGGTATTAGAGATATAATAATAGATTGGGAAATTAATCGTCGTATTCAAAGAACATAATGAAAGAAGGATAATACACAAATTTAGATTTGCCTCCAGAAAAAAAAGAATTAATTTTAAATTGGAAATTTAAATGTGAAGAAGATCTCAAGGTATGGAGAACTCTTAAAATTTAAATTTGAGGGGATTTGAACATAATTCAAGAACACAGAAACTAAAATAATATAACTCATATCAGCATACTACACAGAATTATATAAACCAGTATCGGTTAATGAAAATATTTCCAATATACAGAAGATTTAATGCAGTATTTAAAAAACTGTATATGTCTTACATGTACAAAATATTCTGGAGCATATATACATCATCTGTTAAGTGTTAGAGAATTATTAGCACCTATTTTGATCAGGATACATAATATCTATTACCTTATAAAAGTAAAAAAATATATATAGAAGAGATAGTTCTTCACTACTTAGATGGAAGTATAATTGAAATTCTCACTCTCACAAATATATTGAAGTTTGGAACATTTGATTCAATATCTTTAATATGATACCAAAAGAATTTATTGATGAAGTAATCTATTCATAATGGAATACAATATATGAGCAATAGTAATAAGAAATTTGAGTAAAAAGGATAAAACTTACCTTTAAACACAGTAGTTCATTTAAGAAGCATATCGACAATCCATTGTAAGTAATAAATAACAAGTTATAAATCAAAATTCCTTAATTAAAAGAAACATGTAATCCATATTCTAAAAATATTCATTGAACATTATTAATAGTTACAATAAATAAACATGTAATAACTTAATTATTTAACATTTAGAGAGTTTTGGTTATATATATCAAATAATGTCAGAAATGTCAAAATAATTTTATCAATTGACTGGAATAAGGTTATAAATTGAAAAAGAAGCAGAACCATAGAAATCTATATTTATTGAGTCAAGAAAGATGTGAATTTTATGGTTTGTAATTATATATTAGGAATTATAAAATGAATCTGAAATCAAGATATTTATGATTTCGGATAGCAACGAAAAATAAAAAAAGGCGGGTTGGTTGTTGATTTTTGATTAATGATGGAAGTCGGAGATTAGAAAACTTAGATGGTTGAAGAATTTAAAAAGAGAGAATTAAGTTATTGTACAAAGAAGTGAGTTATTCCATATATTAATTCGAAATAGCTAGTATAAGGATATTAAAATCATAATTTCTACGAAGATATATACAATATATAAAAAAATACATGTTATTGGAGGCTATGGTACAAATGAAAGAGTCATTTCAAATTGAATAATTAGTTGATGTGGTACGGAATCGTGATGTAAAGTACCTGAATAAGATATTAAGCATTGATTGGGAATTCGAAGCTGGAGAATAATAGAAATTACAAACACGTGGTACCTGTAACAAGAAATCTAGAAAAAAAACATCTCCATCTGGACGACATATGTATGCATGACATGGTTTTTTAACAGACAGAATTTCAAGAAAGGAATATTAGTGGTTGAGAGGTTAGTGTTTCTTTTTGTTTTTGTTGGTACCAACATTCGGGTTAGAGATGTACATTTATAATAAAAGTAATAAGAATTAGTATCTGAAACTATTAAACATATTAAAAGCATTGAAAAAGAAAGGTAATAACATAGACTTGAGTACTTACTATTTATATTTAACAAATATTTTATTGTTAGACATTTCAATATTATATTAGTATTTAAGATAGTTCATCACTTACTTTAAATTTAAAATACATAATTCTTGATCAATATAATATAGTTGTTGTATTAAAGGTATTCTTGAAACTATTGTTTATGTTCAGATAAATATTACTTCAACTGATATGAGTGACAGTTGGAATCGATTATTCTACTGATAATTTCCATCTATTTTAATTGTGAGACAAAATCGATTGCTATATTGAAAGTTTCTATACATAGGCGCACCAATAATATAAAAAATATAATATCAGTTATTTGAATGATTCATATATATGTAAAATATTGTAGATATAGAGTTAAAATCACTTCCAGATCCCAAAGAGTAGTAAGAGTTTCTCATGCTCTCCACATAAATATATAAATACATAAAAAATTTTCTTTACTTCATTACTGAGCTAGCTATACTAGAGTTGAATATATTAAATTGATAATATAACAATTATAGTGGTATTGTCGGCAAAGTATACAACTATAACAATCCATTATAATATATATATATATATATATATATATATATATATATATATATATTTGAGGTATTTGGATTTTTCTTGGAACAATTTATATATATTTCTATTTGGTAATTCCTTGGGATTCGGTCCTGATTATAAACTTCCATCAAACTACATAATATGATTCATCTAATATACTTTATTTAACGTTTTGGCTGATTTTTTAGCCTTTTTCAAAAAACACTACAATAGAAATTAATATTGACACACACAGCTCATTAATTACTCCTAATCACACAGCTAAAATTGAAATAAATAAAATTCTACTTACAGTTATCGGGAACAAAAACTTTTTTATCCACATAGTGGGAACGTCACATTTAAAATTAATTTATACAATAACTTCACGTACACAACAGCGACTTCATGATTGATACTTGATTTCTTTCGACACCCATTACTGTTTTTATTTTGCGTTGCATTTAACATGAACGGACAATGAATAAATTTGTAAGGGGTATGGAAATTATACCCATGTGTAATCAAAAAAATAATCCTGTCCTATGATGTGGATTTTATTTATAATTACTTCATCAATTTATTAAATTGTAATAGATTTTACTTAAATTGTTTGTGTCAATTTTGGAATTAAGGGTATTTTTGTTTTTTGGATAGATATCATTTCGTACATTTCTCTTTTCTTTGTATTTATTTCATTTTTTAGGATTTTTGTTTGTTCATAATTAAAAATATGGTTCTTGTTAGTTATGTGACTCGTTAGTGCCGTTTTATTTTTTTATCGTACTTGTGGCTGTTAATTCTATTTTTCAAATACTGACTTGTTTGTCCTATGTATACACTATCACAATCTTTACAGGGAATCTCATAGACTACATGACTTTTTTTGTCTTTTGGAATTTTTTATTTCAGTTTACTAAAATGTTTGTTTAATAGATTATGTCCCTTGTAGCTAGGTTGTATTTTTTCAGGTTTAAAAACCCTATTTATTTCCTCTGTCAATTGTGGAATATACGGTAGTATTAAAAAGTTGGAGTTTTTTGTTTGTTTGTTGTAGAGATGGTTGTCAAATTGTAATATTTATGTATTCTTTTTTTGAAAACACTATTTATCAGTTTTTCGGGGTAGCTGTTTATTTTCAACGCCTGTTTAGCTTTTTCAATCGCCGTATGTCTATATTCAGTATCTGAAAGAATAATTGCTCTGTCAGCCAGGCCTATAATAGCTGATTTTTTTTGGGATATATGGTGGTGTGAATTGAAATTAAGATATCTGCCTGACCAAGTAGATTAGGTATACCAAGCAGTTTCAATTTCTCCGTTTTTATTATGTATAGTTAAGTCCAGAAAGTTTATTTAATGGTTCTAATCTGATTCGATAGTAAACTGTAATTTGTGGTGATAATTATTAAATTCTCGTAACACATAATCACATTAATCCCTTGGAATGGCAAGACAAGGCAATCATCCACGTATCTATAAAAAAAAAGAGGCTTGAAGTTCATTTTATTCATTACAGTTGTTTCTAGTTCTACCATGACCAACTGTGCTATTACAGTTGAAAGATAATTTCCCATTGCGCAACCTTCGATTTGTCTATAAAATGTATCTTTGTATAAAAAATAAGTTGAATTTATTACCAATTTGACAGTTTCCAAAAATTCACCCAGAGGAATATCTGTGTGGTTCTTAACCAGGTCCCAATTGTTTTTCAATTACATTTTGAACTAGATCTAGAGTAATGTTTGTATACATGAACACCACATCTAAAGACACAATATTGTGATCTGTGGGTACTGATACATTTCTAATTTTGTTTTTGAATTGCCAAACATCTTTAATGTAATATTCGTTCTTATATGTGACGTTCTTTAGTATGTTTTTCAAAAAGGCTGACAATTTTTCGAAAGGCGATTGAATACAAGATACTATTGGGCGTAACGGAATGTTGGGTTCATGGAGCTTTGGTAATCCATATATCCTAGGTGGAATTGAGTTTTGTATCTTCAAGTCTTTGGCTGTTTTTGGTGATATGTACAAATTGTTCTCTCATTTTTTAATTAATTCGTTATTTTTCTTTTGTAATATATTTGTAGCATAATTTTTCATTTCTTTGTATGTATTATTATCTACTAGTAATTCTTTCATTTTGTTTACATAGTCAGTTGCATGCATAATAACCGTTTTGTTTGTTTTATCTGGTTTTAGAATTTTGAGCTCTGGATGTTTTTTTAAAAATATTTTAGTGCGTTTCAATTTACGTGATAATATTTTACTTTGGGGACTATATTCGAGTGAATTAAAATTATTTTTGTAATTCGTTAGCACATTTGTAAATTTTGACCTGATTTCATCTCTATTTTGTGGTGGTACGTTTAATAATGTTGTTTCTATATTACAAATTATGTCAAAAGGAATTTCATTTTTATTTTCTATTGGTAATGAGAAATTGGGTCCTAAACTTAATATATCTATAAGATCACTAGGAATGTCTGTATTTCTCAGATTCTCTATCTATTCTGTTTTATTTACATTTCGTGGTATATTGTAGTGTTTATTCCGCAATTTGTCTAATTTATTGATGTTTTTGTTTTTAATTTTTATAAATTATTGTTCATTTTTTTTGTTTTCTCTTTCTAAAATACACTGATAAATAAAATTTGGTAACATGGTTTTAATTTCATTGTTAAGTTTTTCTTTAGTTTTATTTAATATGTTCAAGTTTTTAGTTGTGTCAGTGAGTAGTTAATTGATTGTGTTACGTTTGAAGCTACCAAAAATATTATGTATAAATTGTTGTTCTGAATAACTTAGATTAAACGAAATATATTCAACATCAAATTTCAGAAATACAGGTGATAAATTATCGTTTTCACATTGGAGTAAAAAGATTCTTCTATTCTTCTGTCTGACTATTTTCCTAAGTACATTTGAGAACTGCTTTATTTGGTCAACGAGGTTTTCCCCGTAGCTTTCTTCAATTTCTTTGTATGTGAGCATATTTCACCCCTGCTCTATATATATTTAAGGTATTTGGATTTTTCTTGGACCAATTTATATATATATTTCTATTTGGTAATTTCTTGGGATTCGGTCCTTATTATAAACTTTCATCAAACTACATAATATGATCCATCTAATATACTTTATTTAACGTTTCGGCTGATTTTTTAGCCTTTTTCAAAAAACACTACAATATAAATTAATATTGACACACACAGCTCATTAATTACTCCTAATCACACAGCTAAAGTTCAAATAAATAAAATTCTACTTACAGTTATCGGGAACAAAAACTTTTTTATCCACATAGTGGGAACGTCACATTTAAAATTAATTTATACAATAACTTCACGTACACAACAGCGACTTCATGATTGATACTTGATTTCCTTCGATACCCATCACTGTTTTTATTTTGCGTTGCATACAACATAAACGGACAATGAATAAATTGGTAAGGGATATGGAAATTATACCCATGTGTAATCAAAAAAATAATCCTGTCCTATGATGTGGATTTTATTTATATTTACTCCATCAATTCATTAAATTGTAATAGATTTTACTTAAATTGTTTGTGTCAATTTTGGAATTAACGGTATTTTTGTTTTTTTGTATACATATCATTTCGTACATTTCTCTTTTTTTTGTATTTATTTCAGTTTTTAGTATTTTTATTTGTTCATAATTAAAAGCATGGTTCTTGTCAGTTATGTGACTCGTTAGTGCCGTTTTATTTTTTTTATCGTACTTGTGGCTGTTAATTCTATTTTTCAAATACTGACATGTTTGTTCTATGTATACACTATCACAATCGTTACAAGGAATCTCATAGACTATATGACTTTTTTTGTCTTTTGGAATTTTTGATTTGAGTTTACTAAAATGTTTGGTTAATAGATTATGTCCCTTGTATCTAGGTTGTATTTTTTCATGTTTAAAAACGTTATTTATTTTCTCTGTCAATTTTGGAATATACGGTAGTAATAAAAAGTTGGAGTTTTTTTGTTTGTTTGTTGTAGAGATGGTTGTCGAATTGTAATATTTATGTATTCTTTCTGTGAAAACACTATTTATCATTTTTCGGGGTAGCTGTTTATTTTCAACGTCTGTTTAGCTTTTTCAATCGCCGTATGTCCATATTCAGTATCTGAAAGAATAATTGATCTGTCAGCAAGGCCTATAATGGCAGATTTTTTTTGGGATATATTAATGGTGTGAATTGAAATTAAGATATTTACCAAGTAGTTTCAATTTCTCCGTTTTTATTATGTATAGGTAAGTCCAAAAAGTTCAATTGATGGTTCTGTTTTGTTTCGATAGTAAACTGTAATTTGGGTGAATTTTTGGAATCTGTCAAATTGGTAATAAATTCAACTTATTTTTTATACAAAGATACATTTTATAGACAAATCGAAGGCTGCGCAATGGGAAATTCTCTTTCAACTTTAATAGCACAGTTGGTCATGGAAGAACTAGAAACAACTGTAATGAATAAAATGAACATCAAGCCTCTTTTTCTCTTTATATACGTGGATGATTGCCTTCTAGCCATTCCAAGGGATAAATGTGCTACGAGAATTTAATAAGTATCACCACAAATTACAGTTTACTATCGAAACAGAACAGAACCATCAAATAAACTCCTTGGACTTAACTATACATAATAAAAACGGAGAAATTAAAACTGCTTGGTATACCAAATCTACTTGGTCAGGCAGATATATTAATTTCAATTCACACCACCATATATCCCAAAAAAAATCTGCTATTATAGGCCTGCCTGACAGAGCAATTATTCTTTCAGATACTGAATATAGACATACGGCGATTGAAAAAGCTAAACAGCCGTTGAAAATAAACAGCTACCCCGAAAAAATGATAGTGCTTTCAAAAAAAGAATACATAAATATTACAATTCGACAACCATCTCTACAACAAACAAACAAAAAAACTCCAACTTTTCAATACTACCGTATATTCCAACATTGACAGAGAAAATAAATAACGTTTTTAAACATGGAAAAATACAACCTAGCTACAAGGGACATAATCTATTAAACAAACATTTCAGTGAACTAAAATCAAAAATTACAAAATACAAAAAAAGTCATGTAGTATATGAGATTCGCTGTAAAGATTGTGATAGTGTATACATAGGACATACAAGTCAGTATCTGGGAAATAGAATTAACAACCACAAGTACGATAAAAAAAATAAAACGGCACTAACGACTCACATAACTGACAAGAACCATTCTTTTAATTATGAACAAACAAAAATCCTAAAAACTGGAATAAATACAAAAAAACGAGGAATGTACGAAGTGATATGTATATCACAACCAACAGAGACACGGAGGCGTCTATAGCTCTCCTGTCTAAACCTTCTGAAAACTCGGGATCTTCCATTTGAAGGCGCAAATGTGCGTTTGGTTATCTTGTTGAAATCCGTTGTTTGTGTTTTCTCATGCTTCAATTAACATCCTTGCTCCCAAGTTGTACACCTTTTCTTGGTTATGCCGTACCGATGAAGGCTAATGAGCCAGAAACATGCATGTCTACGGTTACCACTCATTCTCTGTAACCTCTTTTGCGTGATATGCCCGCTAATTCTGTTTTCGTTTTATATTCCACGCGTTATCCTTTAATCTTTTCATTGATTATTTGTCTATTTCCAGGGTCAGAAGGTTTAGACAGGAGAGCTATAGACGCCTCCGTGTCTCTGTTGGTTGTTGTCTTGAAAACTCGGGATCTTCCATTTGAAGGCGCAAATGTGCGTTTGGTTATCTTGTTGAAATCCGTTGTTTGTGTTTTCTCATGTTTCAATTAACATCCTTGCTCCCAAGTTGTACACCTTTTCTTGGTTATGCCGTACCGATGAAGGCTAATGAGCCAGAAACATGCATGTCTACGGTTACCACTCATTCTCTGTAACCTCTTTTGCGTGATATGCCCGCTAATTCTGTTTTCGTTTTATATTCCACGCGTTATTCTTTAATCTTTTCATTGATTATTTGTCTATTTCCAGGGTCAGAAGGTTTAGACAGGAGAGCTATAGACGCCTCCGTGTCTCTGTTGGTTGTTGTCTTGAAAACTCGGGATCTTCCATTTGAAGGCGCAAATGTGCGTTTGGTTATCTTGTTGAAATCCGTTGTTTGTGTTTTCTCATGTTTCAATTACCATCCTTGCTCCCAAGTTGTACACCTTTTCTTGGTTATGCCGTACCGATAAAGGCTAATGAGCCAGAAACATGCATGTCTACGGTTACCACTCATTCTCTGTAACCTCTTTTGCGTGATATGCCCGCTAATTCTGTTTTCGTTTTATATTCCACGCGTTATTATTTAATCTTTTCATTGATTATTTGTCTATTTCCAGGGTCAGAAGGTTTAGACAGGAGAGCTATAGACGCCTCCGTGTCTCTGTTGGTTGTTGTCTTGAAAACTCGGGATCTTCCATTTGAAGGCGCAAATGTGCGTTTGGTTATCTTGTTGAAATCCGTTGTTTGTGTTTTCTCATGTTTCAATTAACATCCTTGCTCCCAAGTTGTACACCTTTTCTTGGTTATGACCGATGAAGGCTAATGAGCCAGAAACATGCATGTCTACGGTTACCACTCATTCTCTGTAACCTCTTTTGCGTCATATGCCCGCTAATTCTGTTTTCGTTTTATATTTCACGCGTTATTCTTTAATCTATTATATATATATATATATATATATATATATATATATATATATATATATATATATATATATATATATATATATATATATATATATATGTATATATATAGTCAAAATTCCCGGCTATGAAAAGTTTATTATATTAAAAATGAACTCTAGTTTCGAATTATGATCGTCACTCTTTTCTCAGGGTGGGTTCAATTAGCTATTACAAATAAAAATCTCATATAAATTTTAATTCAATTTCAAAATATTGTCCAATTTATCTGTTAGTTATTAATTTAGTTCTTCATCCTTGACTCTGTATTTTAAAGATTTTAAAGACCATCCAATTACTTTTTTGACATTCACAATGTATGAATGACATGTATGTCACCAATAATCGACAATTGTCACTTTTTGAAATAAAATTTCTGAATTTGATAAATATATTTAATTTTTATCAACGTTCTTAAATGGTTTAAATGTTTTCCAATGTGAGTAACAAGTATGTACAATTTCCAAATCAAATAAATTTCAAAATTTAGTTTTCCTTTTTTTTCAACAAAAAACAAACTCGTATCTTCCCAGATATACACTAAATTGAACAACCTACAAACTATAACGCCTTATCTCTCCCAACAAGCAATGCGTTGACGGCAAAAGTCCGGGCCAATGACGGGATTACCGGGAAAATGCATGTAATTGCAGACCATTTAAAGGCTCTAGAAGGCCTATTGCACACAGGCCGGTAACAACTTACTCTGTATTGGGCCATTAACGTCCAGCCGTTACTACTCCATACCAAACAATATTTAGTCTTGGCATATTGCCGGACTGTTGCAAGTGGACCGATAATGACCAATCCACTGCTGGACCAGTAAAACCGATCCGGCGTTCATCCTTATCAACTCTTATTGAACAAAATTCTGCTAAACCAGAGTCGATAAATCTATAAACATGAAACAGTGTCGACCTATTTGTATTTTATTTTGCTTTGAATTTATAAAAATATTTGTGAAGTTTAAATTAAATATATTTTTATGGATGAACGGCTTAAGAACCTAGAACACGTCAAACAAAATATATAAAAGAAGAAGCATTCATTAACCATTTCAACATGATGTGTTGTGGTAATGAAAGTTTCACTGTAAAGTGAAGTGCCCAAATGTTCTACAAATTATAAAACATGGAGGAGATCAACTTTATTAATGACAAGTTAGTAAAATGTGATATAACTTTGTTTGGTGGATGTAGCCGATTCTTGAATTTGAACTCTTAGTTTATACTCAACTCTTGCAGTAAATGTTTTAACCTAAATTATTTCAGTGTTTAGTTAATTTTATAGCTGAATATCATAAATCACTGTTTATCGCAAACCCAGGTTGAAATTTTACGGCCATTTAACTGTTAAATTAGTTCTTTTTTGTGATAATTACATAATTTTGATTTTTGTTGGTTATCGCGGGAAAACCCACTGACGTAGTTATTGCCGTTACAAAAGCCGACATTGCAATTAAATATCATTTTTTGCACGATTTATAACTAACTCACGCCACCTTCCAGCTTCTGAATATTCGGTAAAATCTGTGAAAAACTTGGAAGTATGAATAGAACATTAAAAAAATATAATTCCAGTGCAGCTTACAGAAAAATTAGAAAACAAATTAAACAGTTCCTAACACGAACTGATTTAGATACAACAATAGACAAGGCTTATTTAAGAAGAGATATTGCGGTAAATTCTGAGAAAACAACTTTAAATATCAACAAAGCTTCGAATGAAATTTTTGGTACCAAAGTAACTTCTCCTAACTCGAGTAATTATGTATCTGATAGTTCTGCTTCTGAATATACAATTGGAAAGTTTAAAGGTGATGATTGGATATGAGAAATTAATGTAACAGATATCAGCAGTTCATCATCAAATAGTGGGTGGGATGAATTTAATTTTAACGAAGATGTAACCAAAGTAGTAAATTGTACCAAGGATTCCAAAATGTTCTTAAAAACTTGGGCCATCCAAAACAATACAACTCACAGTCACTAAATGAATTGTTGGCATTTCTTGCTACAAATCCAGACCTAACAGAATTACCTCTTGATTCAAGAACGTTATTAGGAACCCCAGTTCAAGTTAATGTAATGAAAATGGGAGACGGGTTTTTTATTTTATTTTGAGTTGGAACATAACTTGGAAATGTATGGAAACAATTTTTCGGGTACTACTTTTCATCTAGATTTTGGAATTGATGGATTGCCTCTATATAAAAGCAGTAATGTATCATTTTGGCCAACATTGTGTAAAATAAATGTTCCAGAGCCAATAGTCTTTACTGTTGCGATTTATTGTGGCAAAGGCAAGCCCCCTTTGAAAGATTTTCTGAATGATTTTGTTCAAGTTCTTTCTGGACTATTTCACAATAAAATTACAATAAATTCAAATGAATACACGATAACTCCTCGTTAATTTTGTTGTGATACACCAGCTCGTTCATATGTGAAAAGTATTAAGGGCCATAACAGTTACCGTGGTTGTGATAAGTGCGAGGTACTGGGAAAGTATGAGAATCGAAGGATGCTCTATCTTGACTTACATGCAAAAAATAGAACAAATGAACGTTTTAAATTGAAATTAGATGAACAGCATCATCAGGATACATCATCCCCTTTGGAAAGTTTACCAATTGATATGATAACCATGTTTCCTATACATTATATGCACTGTGTATGCCTGGGTGTAGTCAGTCTTCTCTGTGTGTGGAGAAATGGAAGTAGATTATATCGGCTTGATAAAGAACATTTTGATAGAGGCATTGCACATTTCAAAATCTACTGGCCTACTGAATTTAACAGAAAACCCGGAACTATAACTGACATTGACAGATGGAAAGCCACAGAATTTCGAAATTTTCTTCTATATATTGGTCCAGTTTTATTGAAAGATCTTCTGCCATACCATAATTACTCACATTTTTTACTTTTAAAATATGCAATTAATATTCTTCTGGTTGGAAATCTTAACACACATTTCAATGACTATGCTAAATCTTTGCTGATAATTTTTGTTAGATATGCAAATCGTTATTATGGAAAAGAAATGCGTACTTACAATACTCATGCTTTAATTCACCTTGCAGATGAGGCAGAAACGTTTGCAAATCTAGAATCAGTGAGTTCTTTTCCATTCGAAAACCACCTTCAAAAGTTGAAGAAGGCATTGAGGAAACCAAACCAACCCTTACAACAAATAATTAGGAGAATTAAGGAAATGGAAAATGAGGTAACACTTTTGCCAAAAGATATGTAAGTTTCCATAATAGTTAAAGAAATTACCATCACAGATACTGAATATGAACAACATGAGATTCTAAGAAAATATAAAAATTACCCCTTTTATAAAAAAATATATTTTCCTGAAAAAAAAATTATGCTGAGCCAAAACAAAGCTTATAATATGGTTATGTTAAAATCTCAACAAATAGCTGAATGCTTATATTTTATAAAAAAAAGATCAACTATACATAATTGTTGAGCCTTTTTCCCTATATCCCACTGATTCTACAATGTTATTTATGTTTGTGATTGAATTCAATGTAGATATTTGTTTAGCATTTACTGCTAATGATGTGTGTTATAAGGGATTAGTATTACCTAGACATAACCAGCTATTTTCTCCTCTATTACATTTATTATGACTAGACAGGTTTGTTTATTACTTAAGTATGTTTTGTTACTCAAACTCTTAAAAAAACTGTCAACCACTTGGGTCTTTGGATGTAACACAAGGTTTACAAAAATGCATAATTGATACTGTTTTTTAGAGATTTCTATGTGGTGGAATTTCCCGATGGAGCTAAAAATGGTATTGTGCGTATGGCTGTTTTGCCATTTACATGGTTAATTACTGATGCAAATAATGAAACATCATGCCTATGGCCAACTAATTTGAAAACTGATAAAGAAATGTAATAATTGTCGCTGCTTTTCAGTGTAATCAATTTATGTTAGATCCTATTTTTATTCTGCTGTCACCGGTGAAAAGTGTTTGGTTCCTGTATTATCTCTCCGGTTTCCTTTCTCTCTGATTGTAGTGATCGGAAGGGCCCTACTGTATACTCCTACCCTAGAACAAACTCGTTGCAGCGTGCTGTCACCAGTGCCTCGCGGCACAAAAATTGTAGAACCAGGAATTCTCGCTGCGGGATTACCTCGAGGGAGGGATTGTTCCAGGCTCGAGCGATCAAGGACGTCGTGGGGCCCCTTGGGCTTATACAGTGTGCCAAGTCCGAGTTCGTAGTGCAGGTTTAGTCGGTCCGTCCTATTTGACGGGTACGGGGGTGCTGAGGATTTAGGTTATGGAAATAAATTGAAAGGTTAAAATATGTACAAGCATATATTACAAAGAAAGAAAAAAGAAAATTATTGAAACCATATACCAGCGCTTTGCAATATAATAAAATAATATACGACGCTTTCTTCTGGTTTTTAGGATAGCCTACGTGATATACCCTACATAAATAAGAGAATAACAAATGGTATATCTTCTGGTACTTAACCTGTATAAGTATGGTACCCTATCCACCTAATGTTTATGTTGGTTATCCTCCACAAAAATTAAGGCAATAAGTAGAAAACAACCGAAACTTTATGACTCGGATCAAATATGATATCCTGTAAATCCTATATCTATATTGCCAAAACTTCTGGGATGGGATAGAAATAAGTACGGAGCTGGTGAGATTTAATCAACTGGTACATACATAAAAGGAAGGGGAAATTCTTTATCCCCTATTTCAAACTCTAATTACGTTTCTCGCAGTGAGAGGGCAAAAAAATAGCAATACACTCTATATCAATCAAATTCGGAAAATTAATTATGAAGATAGGATTAACTATGATCCCTAGTATAATATAAATATCTGTACGCTATTATCAAATAATCAATATAGATATATATATATATATATATATATATATATATATATATATATATATGTATATATATATATATATATGTATATATATATAGATATATATATATATATATATATATATATATATATATATAGGGAAAAGGTCCCTGAACATAAAAAAATACCTATAACTATTTAGTCCCTACCAGTAGATGAGGGGAGCTGATATATATGGAACATTAGATATGAACGAAAATACTGTGGGGTCCCTTACCTAATTTTGGGGCACCCGGTTAAGTCAAAGAAAATATGATATCACAGTTCGATACACAATATAATAAATAATTTTAGGTTAAAAACTTACGTTTTGTAATATCACTAGTCACAAACTGCACACTATCACTGTTGGGGGGTGAGGGCCCGTCAATACTTAGACTTGCCTCACCGGAGGAGAGATACCGTCTCTCCTTTCGATTCCCATTTTTTCGTTATTTATTTCTAAATTTCACCTTGTGTGAAAGTTAGTTTTCAATATCATTGTTTTTTTTTATATAGTAAACAAGCATGACCTAATCGTAATCTTATATGTTTTGTTAACCTTGCACTAACACATTTCTGTTTGTATTTTGATTTAAGAAGGCTTTGTCTATATAGGGCGTTTTTGAAATTTATGTCATATCTCGTGTTTATTACATCACTTCCCCTCTTGTAAAAGTCTTGTGACGTTTCAGGTCCAACACCTTTTTTATATCTTAACTAATATATTAACATTGTTTGTTTTGCGAGTACATTAACCTAAACTTTATATTGCTTATAATTTGTTTTTACGTACCGCGCACTTGACCTCACTCACGTTCCGATTTAACTGTTTTGATCCTGACCTAGGTCCCGATTATTTACACTCGAATGTATTACTCATGCCGTAAGGGAATCCCATATGCTGCATATCATTGCTACACTACATCCTACAGTCTGCTGGATGCGAATTGCATTTAATATCGTGTCTACTATGTATTTTAGTAGTTGATATGTGCAGTATATATCAATTATACCGCTTATTATTGAACCTATCTCCGTGAACCATTCCCAAGTGTGTTTTAGGGTGGATTCGGCTAGGTTTTTGATTTCCTTTGCATCGAGAATATCTGACACTGTGTAACCTTGGCTGTTGGCGTTCAGTCCGGCTGCTCTGCGGATGATTATGATTTCGACCGCTTTTCTTTCCGTTCCCAATGTGAGGGTTCTTTGCGCTGCATCAATTTCTTCTGGTGTGTTTAGACCCTTCGCTCCCAATGGCTGGATGGGACCAAAGTGGAGGTCCATTTCGTCGTCTGGTTTGAGTATCTTAGGTTCGTTTGCTATTGTGGGGTGCGGGTTTAAGCCTAACCATTGCTTTTCAATGTAATATAGTGGTGGTATCATGTTGTTACAGTCTATTTCTTCTGCGTGATTTTGGATTATTCTGGTTAGTGGGGCCATGAATTTCGTTTCGTTGTTGACTTCGATTGGTAACTCGTTGTAGCATTTTTCGGTTCTTCTTAGGTTAACTGGGGCTGGTGTACACTTCATTATGTATAGTACTTCGCCTAGAACACTGCCTATATGACCAGGTTCGTTCTCCATTAATTGACTAACTGCGTTTGGTAGTGTGTGAGCCATTATTAGACTGTTTTTTAGTACGTCTCTCTTTATTATGCATCTTCTATGTAATATGTCTGTATATAGCATGCTTACATCACTTTTATATGCTTGCTCTATATACAAAAGTTTGCTATTTACGTAGTTCATGAGATCGACGTTTTGGGCTAGAATTGGCATTGTCGGTTGAAGGTTTTGGTTGTCTTCAAGGGCAATGACAATTCTTGGGTGCTCTGTTTGCCAAACTCCGATACCGCATAGTACGTTCTTCTTCTGTAGTGTTAAGGCGAAAACTTTGTCTTTTTCTTCTATGACTATCAGTTTCTCTTGTGTTTGTCTGTTTGGGATTATATTTCCCAAACCTTTGTATAGCTGGCTTAGGTGATCTTCACATGTGGATGGCTCGTAACTGGTCCAGGTTTCTTCGCCCGTGGTCGTGTCGAAACAATACCCATTTGTAAATTTGCATGTTATTCCTTCTTTTAGATGGATTTCATTTGTGTCGAGAGTTACTCTGGCAAGATAATCTTTTGTTGTTATTTTGATTGTGGCTATTATTACTACGTCGTTCCAACTTCTTCCATTCTCTTGGTAGAAGGTCCCCTTGCAAGTTCCGGTGTTATCTAAAGTCCCGCCTATTTTAATTGATGCTGTTGTAGTCCCATTCATGATTATATTGTCGATTGTCTGTTGATACAGTTGTATTGTTTTGTATCTATGCATGGCTTTGCATTCTTCAGATCCCAGTTTATGCATGTAGGTGGACAGCCCTTCGTTGACTACAGATGTGTGGCTGTGCATCCCGCAGTAAAACATGAGTCTGGTTACTTCTACTAGGCATGCCCATACTTTTTGTAGTTTGATTTCGTTGCGTTGAATCACTTGAATGTACCTGCTTTCACTCGCGTACGTCGTCTCGGGTTCCGGGCACTTTTGTACGTCTTTTAGGGAGATCACTGTAATGTTTGTATTGGGGTTCGAACAGTCGTAGGCAATTAACGTAATTGCTGTTTGAGGCCCGCACATAACGAGTGTTACCCAGGTCAGGATGGCACTGTGTCGTTCCATGGTCGTGCTCTCACAGTTCTCTACAATTATCAATAATAACATTTGTTAACAATCATTGTTTTCATATTTATAAAGCATAATGATTATTTATTACAGTTAATTATTATTTCTTCGATAAAATAATGTTTTTATTTTTCCTATGTTAACGCCACATTTGCGTTTCTGTTCTTTTATTTATTTTTCTCAATTGACCGAACGGTACAATCACTTAGAACTGTCAATTGAGTTCCTTGTGTAAGATTATTTTTAAATTTCTAGTTGGTGACTTATGTGTTCACCTTGTAGTTATTGAAATTAAATATTTTTAACATACTTTGAGTTTACCTTGCAACGGTGCAATTTTTTTTTAAATTGGTTACCTACAATGACTTTGCATTTGTCGATGTGTTATGAGTAGTACCGTAATTAATGAAAATTTCTTCCTTGTTTATTTGTCTTAGTCGACAATAACACAATATTTATTGTTTGAATTATGAATAATGACTGAATCTGTGTTTGTTTTTTAATCTGGATTACCTATTTTATATTTTAGAATTTTTTTTGGGTGTATGTATATATATATATATATATATATATATATATATATATATATATATATATGTGTGTATTAATGTATTATATGGTTTATTCACTCTTAAACAAAATTCGACTCTAGTGTGACCTCGGTGTGTGTGAATGAACTGAGTGTTTAAGCGGATAAGTTTGTTGTCTGTGTAAGGGATATTTTCGCCTGATTTTGTATGGTGTATGGTAGCGTTTGTTTAATTTCGTCTTGTTCCTGTATAATTTTGAAGCTTGTGCCAATGTCATATTAATGTAGCTGGGTGCGCTCGGAATCCGATTTCTTATCCTGGCTGATCGTCGAATTTCCGGTGGGGGTCTTAGTGAGACTGGGAGCCTTCCGTTCGGTTTATCTTTTTGTTGTTTTGCGTGGGTTAGTGTTTTTTCCCTGGGTAGTTGCGTTGACCATAGTGGTGATGCTGCTAACTTCCCTGTGTTTATGTCGTCGGTGGTTTCTTCTTGTGGTTCTTCCTGTTCGTGTGCTGTTATTTCCTTATTCTGAGTCGTTGTCGTCTCTATAATTTCGTGTTGATCATCGTTCAGTTTGCCATAGTATGTTTTTAATCTATTAATGTGGACAACTTGTACTTTTTTTCCTTTGTTTGACGCGATTTGGTAGGTGACTGGTCCTACTTTGTCTTTTATTTCGAATGGTCCTATCCATCGCTTTTGAAGTTTTTTTGATATTCCTGGTGTGTTACTTATGTCTAGAAGGTAAACTAGGTCTCCTGGTTTAAATTCTCTTAGGGTGGTTTTTTCATTGTATCTGTTTATCCTTTCGTCTTTTGCCTTTTCTGTGTTCTCTAGTACTCTTGTGTATATTTGGTTGGTTAAGTCTCGTCTCTAGCTCTGACACGTAGTTATCGTCTAAGTTGTATTTCAGTCTTCTTGGCTTGATGAAATTGTTGAATGGTAGTGCTTGATCTTTCCCATGTAGTAGGAAATACGGGCTGTATCCTGTTGATGTGTGTATGCTTCCCCGATATGCCATTAGTACATATGGTATCCAATTATCCCAATCTCGTTGATTTGGGGCTATGTAATGTGCTAACATATCTTTTAGTACTCTGTGTAGTCTTTCTATTTGCCCATTGGTGGTTGGTGCGTAGCTCGCTGTGTGTATTCTTTTTATATTTAGTAGTTTGCATGTATCTCTCATTAGTTCTGACATGAAGTTTGTTCCTCTATCTGTTAACAATTTCTGGGGTGTTCCGTGCCTGCATATTATTTGTTCTACAAAAGCTCTTGCTACTGTATCTGCTTTCTGATCTGGTATCGGAATTGCTTCGCAGTATTTAGTAAAATGATCTTGAAATGTTAGCAGATACTTGTTTCCTTTGTTTGACGTGGGTAGCGGGCCTACTATGTCCATTGACGTTATTTCCCAAGGCTCTGTGACCTTTGTGAATCTTTGTAGTGGTGCCTTTCTAAAGTGTGGTGAGGTCTTTCGTCTGTTGCATGCGTCGCATTGTTGCGTATAGTGCGAGAAAATACGGGAAAAGTGAAAATTTCCAGAAATTACACATGAGTGGTACCATTAAATAGGGAATTTTCCGCTGAATCCCATAGTATCGTTAGTTTCCCAATGTGTGGAAATATATTCCGATAATTAAAGTTTTAAAGTATGACATTTCAAGGAAAGTCATAAATTTCTTTGACAGGAGTTGAAATTAATCATATAGTAAGCTGTGATTTGGGAAGCTTATATAAGGAAGAGGATTACCTGTCAAAGGGGGATTTGAATAATAGCAGAAGAAGCTTCCATTTTGAGAATCTCTAGAAAACGTGGAAAAAGGACTGTTTTCCGATACAATAATTGTGAGTAACAAACAAATAATACCGATAAACTTACCGTTGAACTATTTCTAATACTATCAAACATTTTAATCAAGTTTAAATCCATGTATGTATGTTTTTGTGAAATTGAAATGAACACTGACAAATTTGCATCACGATATGTACTATATGATATTGTATTCCATCGTTATTACACCACTAGGAACTGTTGATGTACCGACAAATTAAAATATAGTCTGTATATGTCGAAAAATCTGTATTTAAAGGTGATTAACATCAATAGAGACCTACTACTTCTTCTAATTTACCTAGGTATGTCTACTAGACCTAGACACATGCGCATGAATTATAATTGTTTTTTAGTCTAATAAACTTATACCACATCTGCCAACATAAAATCGAAATGCGATTTAGTCATCAATAGAAATATATTATTGATTTATAGAAAATTACTTCCAAATTGAAAATTTCTGCATTTTTATATTGTAAAAAGAAAGTTTAAAATCTATTATATGGATTTATAGGAAATTATTTCAAAATTGAAAGTTTTTGCATTTATGTGTTCTTATAGTCAAAATGAAATCTAAAATCTATCATATTGATTTATAGAAATTTATTTTAAGAGTGAAGGTTCCTGCAATTGTGTGTTCTTGTATTGTAAAAATAAAATCTATTGTGGTTTAAAATGTATTGTGTATACATCTCTCACTAACAGGTGTCTCTGTTCGAAAAAGGAAACTATTTAACTCGCTAATGGGAGGAGTCTCATTACCTATACGAGGTAAGTCTAATGTGAGAGGAAAATTAATTTTATCACATTCAAAAAAAATTCATTTTATAAAAATGTTAGCTAGCCGGACAAATATGAATTGAAAGGGGAAAATATAAACTATGACAATAATATAACAAAATTGTATAAAATAATATGGCAAATTTCATCTAAAATAAATAAAATAGACTAGTAAAAATAACAATATAATATATATATATATATATATATATATATATATATATATATATAGGGTAACTTTCGTATATTTATATATATATATATATATATATATATGCATATATAACAACAAATAGATTCGTGGATAATTCACGCAAAAAAGGGCTACTGAAGCAGAGTGGTAAGCGCAGACATGCATGTCTATTTCAGTAGCCCTTTTTTGCGTGAATTGCCCATGAATCTTTTTGTTGCTGTTGTTTACTTATCACGCGATATTCCTACATCTTCTTTGTTGTTTATTATGGGTCCGTAGGTTCAGGCAGGGGGGCTATATGCGCCTCCGTGTCGATCTTGGTTGTTATCCCGAAATCTCGGGATCTTCCAATTGAAGGCACACATGAGCGTTTGGTTTCCCTGTTGAAATCCATTGTTTTGTGTTTTCTCATGTTTCGATCAACATCTTCCCTCCCAGGTTTCACATCCTTATTTGGTTATACCGTGCTGAAGAGGCAAATGAGCCAAAAACATACATGTCTGCGGTTACCACTCTGTTTCGTTAGCCCTTTTTCTGCGTGAATTACCCATGAATCTGTTTGTTGTTGTTGTCTACATATCACGCGATATTCCTACATTTGGTTATTTTTTCTTCTTTATTCACATTTAACGTTTCGGCTGATTTTCTAGCCGAAACGTTGAATATGAATAAAATGTTATTAGATGAAATATATCAAGTAGTTTGATGAAAGTGTATAATGAGGACCGGATCCGGAATAACCAAATAGAAATATATATAAATTGGTCCAAGGAAAATCCAAATACCTCAAATATATATATATATATATATATATATATATATATAAATATATAAATATATATATATATATATATATATAAATATATAAATATATATATATATATAAATTATATATATATATATATAACAACAAAGAGATTCATGGGTATTTCACGCAAAATAAAGGGCTACTGAAATAGAGTGGTAACCGTGGACATGCATGTTTCTGGCTCATTTTGCCTCTTCAGCACGGCATAACCAAATAAGGATGTGAAATTTGGGAGCAAAGATGTTAATCGAAACATGGGAAAACACAAAATAACGGATTCCAGCAGGGAAACCAAACGCTCATTTGTGTCTTCAATTGGAAGATTCCGAGTTTTCAGGACATCAACCAACATCGACACGGAGGCGCATATAGCCCCCCCGCCATGAACCTTCCGACCCATAGTAAATAACAAAGAAGATGTAGGAATATCGCGTGATATGTTAACAACAACAACAAAGAGATTCATGGGTAATTCACGCAAAATAAAGGGCTACTGAAATAGAGTGGTAAACGTGGACATGCATGTTTCTGGCTCATTTTGCCTCTTCAGCACGGCATAACCAAATAAGGATGTGAAATTTGGAAGCAAAGATGTTAATCGAAACATGGGAAAACACAAAATAACGGATTTCAGCAGGGAAACCAAACGCTCATTTGTGTCTTCAATTGGAAGATCCCGAGTTTTCAGGACATCAACCAACATCGACACGGAGGCGCATATAGCCCCCCCGGGATCTTCCAATTGAAGACACAAATGAGCGTTCGGTTTCCCTGCTGGAATCCGTTATTTTGTGTTTTCCCATGTTTCGATTAACATCTTTGCTCCCAAATTTCACATCCTTATTTGGTTATGCCGTGCTGAAATGAGCCAGAAACATGCATGTCCACGGTTACCATTCTATTTCAGTAGCCCTTTATTTTGCGTGAATTAACCATGAATCTCTTTGTTGTTGTTGTTAACATATCACGCGATATTCCTATATATATATATATATATATATATATATATATATATATATATATATATATATATATATATAGAATTATATCTTCTTGGGTTCAAAGGTTGTGGAATGAAACAAATATATTTTCGAATAAAGACTTATCAAACTTGACGTTTCGCTCTTATTTTAGGAGCATTTTCAAAAGAATATGTATAAATATTAAAATTGAATTACATAAAATACAGTTATTTTAAAAATTATTTTGAAAAAGTCAATAAAATGTCATGAATGAAGTGTCAATAGTAATAGAATACCTACCTTAGATATTTACGCAACGATATTATGTTGGGAGTGATAAAAATAAATTAATTAATTAATTTGTAATAAATTTGACTCAAGTTTTTTATGTCTTGTTTGTCATTTACTGATAATTTATCTTGTTTTATATATATCATTTCTTTGATTTTGAGTTTTTGATAATTTGTGTCTTCTGTTAAAATTTTTGTGTTTTTGAAATCGAATTCATGATTTTCGTTATGTTCATGTTTGTGTAGCGCTGTGGATGCATTTTTAGTGTATTTATGGCCGTTTATTCGGCTTTCTAGATATTGTGTAGTCATTCCTACATAATTTTTTGAACAGTTTAAGCATGGTATGGAGTATATAACATTTGATTTCTTATTATTTTTAGTTTTGCTTTTTAATTTAGTAAATAGTAATGATAGTGTATTATTTGGTTTATGGCATATTTTGATATTATGTTTAGATAATATTTATTTTAGTTTTTCTGATAATTGATTCGTATAAGGTAGAGCTATATATATATATATATTTTTCGTGGTTCAAAGTTGTTAGTGAATTTGGTTTTATATTGTTGTTGTAGTATTTGTACGTACGTTGTTGAATAATTTTATTTATTTGATTTGAAGGATAGTGATTATTTTCTAAAACAATCTTAAGTTTTTTAATTATTTCAGGACGATATTTAGGTGAAGTTAGTTTCATAGCTCTATCTATCAATCCTATAATAACACTATTTTTTTGTATTTTTGGATGGTAAGAATTATAATTTAGATATCGTCCTGACCAAGTTTCTTTTGTATAGAATTTAGTTTCAATTTTATTATCATTGGTTTTAATTAGTGTCATATCTAGTAAATTTATATTATTGTTTTTTTCAATTTCTATGGTAAATTGTATTTTAGAGTTAAAAGAATTAAAAATATTGAGGAATTCATTACATTTGTCTTCTGGAATAGCAGCTAAACAGTCGTCAACATAGCGTTTGAAGAATAATATATCAAATATTATATGTTCTAATACTTTTTCTTCTACATATTCCATTACAATTTGTGCTAAACTAGAGGAAATTGGAGATCCCATTGTACAACCATTTAGTTGTTGAAAGAAAGTATCATTATATTGAAAATAATTATTGGTTTGAATAAGCATAATACCTTCTATAAATTCATCATAGGTAGGTGATGTGTGTTGTTTTATTTCATTCCATTTTTCTTTTGAAACATGTTTTATTAAGTCATTTGGGATATTTGTGTACATTGAGATAACATCTAAGGATATGATTTTATAATTATTAGGAATATGTACTGTATCTAAAAATTCTTTCAGCATAAATGAATCTTTTATATAAAAATTATTTTTAGTTAATTTTGATAAAATGTTTGTTAGATATTTAGATAGTTTGTAAAATGGTGATTGAATATATGATACTATTGGTCGCATTGGTAAATTTTGTTTGTGTAATTTGGGTAGTCCATATATTTTTGGAGGTATTGCATTATGTGTTTGTAGTTTTTTAGCTTCGTTTGTATCAATGGAACCATTATTTAAAAGTTTTTTTATGTTCTTGTTTTGAAATGAAGTGGTTTTGTCTGATTTTATTTTTTGATAAACATGTTTATCATTCAATAACTCTATTATTTTATTATTATATTCATCTGTGTCCATTATTAATGTTTTATTACATTTATCTGGTTGTAAAATTGTAATTTGAGGATTACATTTGATGAATTCTTCAGTTTTCTTCAACTTTTTTTGGATGTTTTTCTGAGTTTTATTGATTTTCTGAGTTTTATGATGTGTGTTTATAATATCGTTGAATTTCTTTCTAAGGTACGTACCTGTTACATTAATATGTGATATATCAAAATTCAAAAAATTTGGTTGGATTCCTGTGTTTTTACATCTCAATGGAAATATACGTCTATTTTTTTGGTTAGCAAGTTTCCTCAATGAATTGGTTATGGATTTCATGGATGTCACAATTGTTGTTCCATAATTCTTACGTATTTCTTCATAGAATGGCATGTTTTGTTTCTTATTTTGCACTTTAGACCCTTGCAAATTATATAAATTCACTTATGTTTAAAAAGTTTCATAAACTAGTAAATAACTCCACACAAGATACAATTAAAATAAATTCTGATCAATGGCTTGAAAATATCTCTAACACATATATACCAAATTATATAGTAGAAGTATTAGCATTAGGTAAAAATTTCGCACTTCCATATAAAAATGAAAATGAAGTACCATACACAGAATACATTGCAAGTATTGAATCTGCTATAATGCATAAATCAGAACAAATAAAAGATGATATTAGGGCTGATGTAGTCAATGTTATCACTAACCATAAAATAAAACTACGACATCATAAAACTCAGAAAATCAATAAAACTCAGAAAAACATCCAAAAAAAGTTGAAGAAAACTAAAGAATTCATCAAATGTAATACTCAAGTTACAATTTTACAACCAGATAAATGTTATAAAACATTAATAATGGACACAGATGAATATAATAATAAAATGATAGAGTTATTGAATGATAAACATGTTTATCAAAAAATAAAATCAGACAAAACCACTTCATTTCAAAACAAGAACAATACATTCATAAAAAAACTTATAAATAATGGTTTCCTTTGATACAAACGAAGCTAAAAAACTACAAACACATAATGCAATACCTCCAAAAATATATGGACTACCCAAATTACACAAACAAAATTTACCAATGCGACCAATAGTATCATATATTCAATTACCATTTTACAAACTATCTAAATATCTAACAAACATTTTATCAAAATTGACTAAAAATAATTTTTATATAAAAGATTCATTTATGCTGAAAGAATTTTTAGATACAGTACATATTCCTAATAATTATAAAATCATATCCTTAGATGTTATCTCAATGTACACAAATATCCCAAATGACTTAATAAAACATGTTTTAAAAGAAAAATGGAATGAAATAAAACAACACACATCACTTACCTATGATGAATTTATAGAAGGTATTATGCTTATTCAAACCAATAATTATTTTCAATATAATGATACTTTCTTCCAACAACTAAATGGTTGTACAATGGGATCTCCAATTTCCTCTAGTTTAGCACAAATTGTAATGGAATATGTAGAAGAAAAAGTATTAGAACATATAAAATTTGATATATTATTCTTCAAACGCTATGTTGACGACTGTTTAGCTGCTATTCCAGAAGACAAATGTAATGAATTCCTCAATATGTTTAATTCTTTTAACTCTAAAATACAATTTACCATAGAAATTGAAAAAAACAATAATATAAATTTTCCAGATATGACACTAATTAAAACCAATGATAATAAAACTGAAACTAAATTATATACAAAAGAAACTTGGTCAGGACGATATCTAAATTATAATTCATGCCATCCAAAAATCCAAAAAAATTGTGTTATTATAGGATTGATAGATAAGACTATGAAACTAACTTCACCTAAATATCGTCCTGAAATAATTAAAAAACTTAAGATTGTTTTAGAAAATAATCACTATCCTTCAAATCAAATAAATAAAATTATTCAACAACGTACGTACAAATACTACAACCACAATATAAAACCAAATTCACTAACAACTTTGAACCACGAAAAATATATATATATATAGCTCTACCTTATACGAATCAATTATCAGAAAAACTAAAATATATATTATCTAAACATAATATCAAAATATGCCATAAACCAAATAATACACTATCATTACTATTTACTAAATTAAAAAGCAAAACTAAAAATAATAAGAAATCAAATGTTATACACTCCATACCATGCTTAAACTGTTCAAAAAATTATGTAGGAATGACTACACAATATCTACAAAGCCGAATAAACGGCCATAAATACATTAAAAATGCATCCACAGCGCTACACAAACATGAACATAACGAAAATCATTAATTCGATTTCAAAAACACAAAAATTTTAACACAAGACACAAATTATCAAAAACTCAAAATCAAAGAAATGATATATATAAAACAAGATAAATTATCAGTAAATGACAAACAAGACATAAAAAACTTGAGTCAAATTTATTACAAATTAATTAATTAATTTATTTTTATCACTCCCAACATAATATCGTTGCGTAAATATCTAAGGTAGGTATTCTATTACTATTGACACTTCATTCATGACATTTTATTGACTTTTTCAAAATAATTTTTACAATAACTGTATTTTATGTAATTCAATTTTAATATTTATACATATTCTTTTGAAAATGCTCCTAAAATAAGAGCGAAACGTCAAGTTTGATAAGTCTTTATTCGAAAATATATTTTAACTAATATATTTGTTTCATTCCACAACCTTTGAACCCAAGAAGATATAATTCTAAATATTATCGGAAGGTTGAAGAACATAAGTGAATTATATATATATATATATATATATATATATATATATATATATATATATATATATATATATATATATCGGTGAACCCTTCTAACATTTGATAGTGTAGGGTGTGGTACGAATTTCTTCCACTCTCGTCTGTTCTGTTGCGGTTCCTCTGCTTGTTTCCAGTTTATATCCTTTTCATTCAGTGATTCTTCTATATCTTATCCTACATCTATCTTGGTCCGCCCCTTTTCTTATTCTTTTACATTTTCGAACTCCAAACTCTTTCTGCTGGTCTTTCTCTACGTTCACTCTCCACAAATGTCCCCACCAATCTAGTTGTGGATTGCATCTCTAGATCTTTTCTTATATCTATAATTCTCAAGGTGACTTCTAAAGCTCTTCTAAGATATTTTATTTCTGTTGCTAGTATTTTCCTATTTTGTTGTTCTGTTAAGACCCAATATTCACATCCAAATGTTAGTATTGGTCGATATATCGTTTTGAAAACCTTTATTTTTGTTTGCTTTGAAACATCTCTTTTAGTTATAAATTTTGTGTTCATTGTATAGTAAAGTTTATTCGTTTTCTGAATTGTATTGTTAATATATGCGTCTTGTGTCCCTCTTTCATCTACTGTTACCCCTGGATATTGGAAATTATTTGCTTGTTCTGTTTTTTGTTCATCGATGTAGATGATTAAATTTCCTTTGTGCTCTCCTATCATCATTAACTATGTTTTATTTTTGTTTATTTCCATTCCATGCGCGTTCATTACTGTGTTCCATTCATTTATGTTTGTTTGCAAGTCTTTTTCACTTCCAGCCAGTAATACAACGTCATCTGCGCATGCTCTTCAAGTTATATTTACTTTTTGTAACTGTAAACCTACTTAGCGGTTTATATTTGTTTGTAATTTGATCCATTAATTTTATAAGAAGTAACGGACTTAAACTGCCCCCTTGTCTTAGCCCTGTGATTGTAGTCAACGTTTGTGAAATCATGTTGTTTTTTATGATTGTGTTTCCATTGTTCTTATAAATTTTCTGCGTTAATCTTAAAATTTTACTACGTATTCTTCTGTCCGAATGTATTTTCCATACTTTCTGTCTTGTCACTGCATCAAACGCTTTTTCCATGTGCAAAAATGCCACAAAAATTTTCCTTTTCTCTTTCAGTTATCTGCTTTATTGTGAATACATGGTCCTGTGTGCCATTTCTGAATCCGCTCTGTGTTTCTTCCAATGTTCTCTCGATCTTCATTCTGATCCTTCTTTCAATAATTTTTTGTCCCATGTTTTTTATCATTTCTGCAGTAACTTTGTCGGACCCTGGTATTTTTCCATTTTGTAGTTCCTTTAAAACTTTTTCCAAATGTTCTTTATATATTGTTTTGTTAATTTCGGTTCAAACTCCGTTATTTTCCTCTATGTGTTCTTCCAGTTCGGGCGGGCAGTTGAGAAGATCCTGGTAATACTCGCTCCATCTCTCCATAATTTCTCTTTCTTTTGTTAATATTTCCACATTTTTGCTTTCTATAAATTGCATATTCTGGTCTTTTCCTGTTCGTAATGTTCGTTCGTTAAAATAGTTTCGGATTCTCTGAGTCGCCCCTTTCCATTTTTTCTCCCAACTGTTCCCTTTGGTCATTTTTAGAGGCTGCTATTATTTCTGCTGTTCTCTTCCTTTCTGTTTTGTAGTTTTCATACTTTTCTCCTGTTCTGTTCGCTAGGTATTTTTTCCATGCTTCTTCCTTCAATATTATTTGGTTTTTTATTATCACCGCCCACCTTAATCCACCTTAATAATAAACAAATTCACCTTAATAATAAACGAATGGATTTTAATGAATGTTTGCCCCATTTATATAAACCTATAATATCTAAATAGAAAGACATAAGATCACAATTACTTTTTGTACAAACCCTCTTCATGGAAAATTTATATATATATATTTCTTTTTCGCCAAGTCTATCTACGATGCGAGAAAAAGTTTTGGTTTACCCCAAAAAAAGTTGGAATCTTCCACTTTTTTTTCGAGTTATGTATATGCAGTATATCTGGATTTATAGGTGCCATTGAACTGGCGCAGATGAGAGTTTATCCGTGAGATAACAATATCCAATCATAAAATTGTTGACTGCGGAAGCTGTATCGTGCTAACAAACCAAAATTTCTCAAAACATTACTAGAAATTTTTGAATTCTATCATAAAATTGGTCACTTGTATACACTTCGGGGGATGTATCGCGCTAACGAACCGAAATTTCCCCAAAAGTAACCAAAAATGTAGTATATCTGGATTCATAGGACCCATTATGCTGTCTTTGGTTAGTTCAAAGCAATAGAGTTTATCTGTGAGACGTCCTGAACAATATATCTCGGAATAAAATTGGTCTATTGTATACACTCCGGAGGCTGTACCGTGCTAACACAACGGAATTTCTCCAAAAATGAAGTATATCTGGATTCATAGAACCCGTTGTACTGACTTTGTTGAGCTGAAAATAAATAGAGTTCATTTGTGAGACGCGCTGAACAATCTCCAGTCATAAAATTGGTCACTTGTATACACTCCGGAGGCAAAAAATACAGAAACTGTGGTACTTCAGGTACCTTAGCACCCGTTGTACTGACTCTGGTGAGCTGAAAATCAGTAGGGTTCATCTATGATATACCTGAATAATACCCAATCATAAAACTGATGACGCAGAGGCTGTATCATGCTAACAAAACATGTTACAAAAAGTGGCCGACGACAAAGACGATATATACATATGATCTGTTTTCTAGAAACCCTCTTTTCATGTTTTTTTATTGAAAAACGTGAAAATAACTTGAAAAAAATCCAAAAATTATAATTTTTTTGGGGTACACCAATACTTTCCTCGCATCGTAGATAGGTTTGGCGGAAACGTAAAATCATGTCTCCTTTCTCGTCGTCTGCCACTTTTTACTTTTCCGCTCAACCTATCTAATATGCGAGAAATGTATTGGTTTACCCTAAAAAGAAGTAGGAATTTTGAAAAAAAAATTTGAGTTATTTTCACGTTTTCCATCAAGAACAACACGAAGAAATGGTTTTTATAAAAAAAAATGTCGTCGTCGTCGTCGGCCACTTTTCGTTACATGTCTTGTTAGCACGATACATCCTCCGAAGTGCAAGAAGTCATCAATTTTATAATTGAATATTGGTCAGGACATCTCAAAGATGAACTCTATGGATTTTAAACTCACCAGAGTCAGTACAGCGAGTGCTATGGTACTCGAAGTACGATATTTTTGTAATTTTTTGAGAAATTTTAGATTGTTAGCACGATACAATCTCCGAGGTGCAACAAGTCACCAATTTTATGGTTGAGTATTATTCGGAACATCATGCAGATGAACTCTATCGATTTTAAGCTCACCAGAGCCAGTACAACAGGTGCTATAGTACTTTAAGTACGATATTATTGTAATTTTTTGAGAATTTTCAGTTTGTTAGCACGATACAGCCTCCGGAGTATTCACAAGTGACCAATTTTATGATTGGATATTATTTAGGGCGTCTCAAAAATGGACCTTGTTGATATTCAGCTCACTAAAAACAGTACAAAGAGTGCTATTGTACTTGATGTACCAAATTTTTGTTATTTTTGGAGAATTTTCGGTTTGTTACCACGATACAGCCTCCATAGTGTATAAAATTGACTTTTATTAGTGAATATTATTCAACACGTCATATAGATGAAGCTCATTGATTCTTAGCTCACCAGAGCTAGTACTACGGGTGCTATGGTACCTGAAGTGCCACATTTTGTTTGGGGAAATTTCGGTTTGTTAGCACGATACATCCCCCGAAGTGACCAATTTTATGATAGAATATTGTTCAGGGCATCTCACAGATGCGGAATAGTAACTTTTAATCTTTAAACACGTTTATTGTATTTATGTCTTGTTAGCACGATACAGTCTCCGGAGTGCATAAATTCACGAACTTTATGATTGGGTATTGTTCAGGGCATCAGACAGATGCGATTTTCAGCTCACCAGAGCCAGTATAACGGGTGCCATAGTACCTGACGTACTACATTTTTGGTCATTTTTGGAGAAATTTCGGTTTGTTAACAGGATACACCCTCTGGAGTGACCAACTTTATGATTGTATATTGTTAAGAGCATCTCACAGCGAAGCCTATTGACTTTCAGCTCATCAGAGCCATTACAACTGTACCTCTACATCAAGATATATTATATTATCGGTAATTTTTGGAAAATTTTCAATTTGATAGCAATGCACAGCCTCTGGACTATATAAAAGTGACCAATTTTATGATTGGATAGTGTTCAGGGCGTCTCACAGATGAATCCAATTGATTTTCAGCTCACCAGAGCCAGTACAATGGGTCCCATAAATTCAGATATTTTATATTTTTGGCCTTTTGTTTAGTAATTTTGCTTTGTTAGCCCGATACAGCCTATAGAGTGTATAAGTGCGGAAAAGTTAGTTCTAATCTTTAAAACCGTTTATTTTTTCATATATATCGAAAAATAATACAAATATTGAATCAAAGTCTAATGACTTTTGATTGCTCTACAAAACCATTCGACAATATGTCTGCCGTCATAAAGTATTTGAAAAATAAAACGAAAAAAAAATACTCATGTGTTCTAGTTTATACAAATACCCAAAATTTCTATGTTATCTACTCAGAATCCACGCATATGGAGAGAAAATATATTAAATGTAATATTTAATTCACCAAATTCCGCGAAAATAGTATAGAATGCAGTTACAGGTTAATTAATTTTGCTGAGGACTCGAATCAAATACGATTTTGCCTAGTAATTTCCAACAACGGGCGTTCAGTGAAAATTATAAAGAGCCACAACTTTATTCTAATATGCGTTTGCTGTGATGATTTCGAAATCCAGAAGAGTAACATCGCTGCGTATCAAGTGTGTATTAGTAGTCGTTCTGTGATCCTGTCCCTTTATGTGACCCATATTGTTTTTTAGTGTTTATAGTCGTGACATTTTAGTACAAATGTGACAACGGCAAAGTCATAGGTGTGTGTATAAAAACTGATTCAACAACAATAGGTCTCATAAAGACATTACATTTTTCAAGTTAACCGTTGGCGACGGTAAACGTGTGCAAAAATGGCGGAAATATAAACATTGCACTAATGGGCGTTATTGATTTTAAGAATAAATAGATTTGTGACGTGCGTTTTCCTCCTAGTGGTGTTATTAAGAATAGTAAGCGAAAATTGTTAACGAGAGATGCAGTTCATATACAGTTAATAGAAGAAGTTTTACCACACTGCTAAAACGATTTTGAACACCTCTACACTATGTTAGCATATTCAGGAGAGGATCGTAACTTTCAAAATCGTGTTGGCAGTGTGGAAAAACTTTGTTCATAAAATTACATCTTATTTATGTAGGTTTTTGCCAGCTCAATTGCAAGCTCTCACTGGCCTCGAGAGTAATAAAATTAAAGTGAATACAGTGATGCAAAGGCAGTCAATCAACATAAACTTTCAATTTTCTAACAAAACTCTTATCATTATTATTCATGTCTTTTATGAACTGAAGTAAATTAGTAAATGTTTCGATTAAATCTCCAATCGGATTGTTTAAACCTATATTTGTTCCTGTATATATTTGATACATGTTATTATGGGATTATGACATCATTGCCAAACTCAATATTTATGTTACAATTCTGTTGATTATTTTATAAACATATTTGAATTGTTCTATATCCAGAATTTATTTTAATCGAATTCAATTCTGAATATATTATTTATGGGCTAGTGAGCGAATTATATTTAAATAATATTCTAATGGTTTTGTTTTGTAATTTCTGAGCTTTATCAAAATTAAATTCTCCACACATTACCCACACAGGCAGGAAATACCTGAAGTGTGTTAAGAAAAAAGAATTATAAACTTGAAATTTACTTTTCATAGACGGATAATCTCGACATTTATACAAAGCGGATAGCATTGAAGATGCAATTCGTTAATTATTTTATTTTTCTGCTTACATACAATATTAATTTTTAATGTATTTGAAAACAAAGTAAGCATTAAGATTATTATTTACTTGATTATTGAGGGTGATTTTATCTGTTCCGGTGTATAGCAGAACAGTATCATCTGGAAAGTTGAAATACCTTGTCTCCAGGTTGGCAAGTACCATAAAAAGAACGCATTTTTAGGTGTACGGATGTCAAATTTTTTATGTTACATAACCATATGTTATAGAAATGAGATATTTCATTCTTAATATTTTAATTTATAAAAATGTAAACAGGACTAAATAAACCTACAAAGTATTAAATTAAATGTTCAAAGTACAAATTATTTGCCTTTTTGACAATTTGCAGGATGATGTTGAAACTCATCCAAAATATTATTCAGGGTATTAGCATTAATTGAATTAATTTAGTTCCAATTCTTTCTTTCAATGCATCAATGTTATTAAGGCTGTTAATATAAAGTTTTGACTCAAGGTAACCCCACAAAACAATCTAATGGGGTTAGATCAGTGGATCCAACTGGCAACTCTAAAAATCCTTATCCGACATTCCGTCTATTATGTTACCGGACAACTCACTATAGTACTAGCAAGATGGAACGTCACTACATTATGCACGTCATATACGGGAACAAATAAATAATATTTTTCCCACTAAAGAGATTGGCAGATGAGGATTTTTAGAGTGACCAGCCAGATCTCCTGATATATCCAAATTACATATTTTTGTGGGGTACCTTAAGTGAAAAGTTAACAGTACTAATAGTATTGATCAACTAAACGAGAGAATTAGGATCGAAATTAATTCAATCAATGCTGATACCCTTAATAATGTTTTGTAAGAGTTTCTACATTGCTTTGCATATGTCAAGAAATGAATGGTTTACCATTTGAGCGTTTAATTAAATACTTACGTAGGCTTATTTAGTCCTGTTTGCATTTTTATAAATTTCATTATAATACATATGTTTTATGTCTCTAACAAACGATTATGTATCATAAAAAATATAACATCCGTACAAAGAAAAATGAGTTCTTTTCATGGTGCTATCAAAATAGTGTATTCCAATTTAAAAAAAATTAAAATGATGTCATAACTCGAACAGTGACGACAGTATCAAAGATATGAGTACATCAAAAATGCGCAACTGAAAAATAAAGTCTATCTGTCTGAGCTTTTTTCCCCAATGGCTAAATCAAGCTTTTAACGAATTTGTCCCAATCTTCACGTGCTCACTATATTTTTCATTATTGTCTTATTGTCATGACCAGTATAATTTCAGATAATGGTCAGACTCCTCCATCAATGTCCACTGGTGATGTACAGGAATTAGGGAATGTTGAACATTCAAAAACCTACAACTGAAAGCAGTCAAATTCTGATACTGATTCGGAAATAGCCAGTCATTTAAAATACTTGAATTATAGCATTCCTGATAGAAACATCTCTCCTGATTCTGAAACTTTTTTTGTCAGTTCCAAGTTTAGCGACCGCTTATTACAAATGGAATTTCCAACGAAATATCTATTGAAAAATAAATACAGTAACTAAGAAAGTTAATATCTTCAAATTATGTGCGAAGCGGTCTCAATCATAACGAGTATTTTTGTAACAACTTATTTGAACATGCAGTTATTCAACACACAAAAATACAAAATGGTAATAACATGAACAACAATTAGCCATGTCTCTGAATTATAAATCCCCAGGTGCTTATAAGTTTATGCTTCATTCCCTCAAATTAGGTAATTCCACCATATGTAAGAACAATATAAAGTTGGATAAAAGTATGTAGTTTAATGGCCCGGATTGGATACTACTTTAATCAAGAAATTATCACTAAAGGCACAAACTATGACGGGTCAAGAGAAAAAAATTGTAGTGATGTTTTATTAAACTAAATTGAAACTTCTGTTGAAATATAATCGATTGCGAGATAATATTGAAGGATACGAGTATTTGGGTTCTCTGGGAGGATTTGCCAAATTAGCAAATACTGGGTTGGTCTTTCTAATACGTGGTTTCTTCATATCTGGAAAATACCATTGTGTTACTACGTTTCCGCTGGGCTTGTAGACAGTTCATCTTTACAAAAAATTATTGTAGATGTCGTTAAGAAATTGAAGGAGATGACTTTAAGTCCGCTTGTACTTGTTGGTGATCAAGGTTCAAATAACCGTGGGGCTATGAAGTTATTGGGAGCAACAACAGAAAACCCTGTAGTAGAAACAGAGGGCCACATAATATTTACATGTTTAACATACCTCATTTATTGAACAGTTTAAAAAACAATTTCATGGACACAGCATTGCAATTTCTAATTGATAAAATATCTATTGCCTGGATTTACTTTACCAAAACCTATTAAATAGATAAAGCAAGTGAAACAGCTTGAGCTATGCTAAAAATCACCGACGTACACATTTGGCCAACTAATTTTCAGAAAATGTGTGCTAAGTACGCAGCACAAGTATTTTTGAATACTGTTGCTGCGGCGACAAAAATTGCTTCCAAAATCGGATAAATACTGCGACAACAGCCGCGAATACTGCAGAGTTCATCAAATAAGTCAACAATATTTTCGATGTTTTGAATAGTAGGATTTTAAACGACGCAAATCCCTACAGAATGCCATTATCTATTTTCAATCATTCAACTTATTATTTATCATGCAATGCATTAGATTACTTAAAAAAGAGGTACTCGAAAATAATATAGATACTCACTGCATAAATGGATTTCAGTGGACAATAATCTCCATTTTGCAATTGTGTAGATATCTGAAATATTCTAGTGTTAAGTACTTATTAACAGGATTTTTGAACCAAGATAAACTTGGTTTTTTTGGGCAGTAAGACGTAGGAGGATATAATCCAACCCACTGTCAGACAATTTCGTATTTCAATGCAACACAATATGAATATAAGGCTGCAAACGAATGTGTAAATTGGAAATTCTCACTATCAACGATGAATACTCCGATCAAGACAACGCTGAAAACGAAAATAAACCTAACAGTGCAGCTGTTTATGCGGCAAACTTGAATGAAGAATCGACAGAAGAACAGTCAAGATTGAAGAAAATACAATAAATGCAAATTCATCTTTGGAGACATGTTCGGCCGTTTATATAGCTAGATACTTTGTGTTCAAATTATAAATGAAGTTCAAATGTGAGAAATGTTCTGCAGCTCTAACGAAAGGCGGTGACTATAATTTTATACATGAAAAATAACTATTTATGCTGTACAAGGACTATATCCGGCTAGCCAGTCAAATAAAGTGTCTGAGGAGACCCTCTAAAAAATTTAGAGAAATTATCAGCTGCTCACTAAATGAATTCAGTTATGCTTTCAACAAATATGAATTTGGTGATGGTCTTGCTAGAAACATTGATCACCATTTAGAAAATTATGAATGCGAAAATATTTCATATTGGTATGAATCACATTTCAAATCACATGGAATACATGTTGAGTTTATTGATAAGCATGAAAATATTTAGAAATGTAAAGTAGGAATCTTCAATTAATCCAAAAAAAAATGAGAATTATTAAACATTGAAAAGTTAGGATTTTACAAAATTAATTGAGTTTATTTGGGGTATTTGTGTATTTCATATTAGCTTTACCTACTGATTTGTTGTCTACGAATGTTTTCTTTATTAATATTTCAAATATTTTTTCCTACAACTCTTTACAAAAAGACGTCACTCTGTAATAAAATACCTTCAGCGAAAACGTGATTTCTGTCACAAGTGAGAGAAATTCTCATAACGTTAACTTTCATCTCTTGTGCAGAAAGTTTAATTTATATTTTCAATCATTTCTCGCCCTCGTATATAATGGTCTTTTTACGACTTCAAATATTCAACAAACTAAGACAGGAATCATTTCCATAATTAGAATGCCTTGTTTTGCTTTTGTTTAATTAAAAAATAAATAGAATTGTAAAAATACCGTTTATCAGTTTGTTTCTCGTGAAGTGTTCATACTTAACAGATTGCACAGAAAACATTGATAACTTTCCAATTGTTCATGATTTCTGATTCGTAAAGTGATTTATATTTTCCAAATACACTACCAGAAATAGCAAATCAAGCTGAGAAAACCTCTTTGGATTAATTATTAGTAAAAGCTAGAACGATATATGAAGAAATAAATCGAAAATTTATGGATTAATGAGTTGATTAATGAGTTGATCAATTTATTCAAACGGATGTAACTAAAATTGGATGGATGGATATTTGTTAAGAAATAATAATCACAAAACTAAGTCTCAATTCTAATCAACTTTTCTCTATAAGAATATAAGACTTTTTGATTATTAAAAAAATGGAACCGGCTTTGCAAAATTGATTCATTATATTATACATGACTGGTAATTTTTTTCATAAAAAATAAATTTTCCGTCAAATTGATAATAATTTTAATCCATACACTGTATATTAGTATTCGTTTAATCTTCACAAAGAATTCCTTTGAAAAAAGAATTTTTTTTTGAGAGCTCTGACCAGTTTTTTATTATAGGGCTTCCGTCTGATCACAACTTTTTGAATATAATATTATTATATAACATAGAATTCACCTTTATTAATTATTTGAAAGTGTATTTATAATGTGGCACAAGCACAAGCTCTATATCCAAATCAATCTGTACCACCAAGCCCAACTTCGACTTGTTTTAAAATAAAATATAAAAGCTGTTTGTAAGTGCCGCGTGGTGGAACTACCGTACAAGCTCGATGTATGTGTAACGCGTGTTGGAGTATTAAAACAAATCAATACCCACCCATACGTTGCTTTTAGTTACCACAAAAGGAAATAAGTATATTTATATTATGAGATGTTATAAACCAGAAAATAGACTACTTACACTCAGTCGGTTTCGGCATAGCAAGATACAACGGGTAACTACGTATAGTTAAACATTTAAATAATAAAATATTCCAAATGCCAAGCTGTTGAGGAAAACCCAATAGATACGCAATTCAAAGAAAAAAACAAAGAAAGCTGAGTACTTACGATTTGTATCCGTTATCATGTAAGTTCCTATATATCTATATGTTTTCAAATTTCTGATCGTTTCAACTGGTTTTAGGCTAGCAACAGAAACCCCCTTAATGTAGATAATGTCTTTTTTATTTGTCCTCAAATATTCTCATGGAGAAAGGTATGCTATTTCCCAGAATAAATAAATAAATAAAACTATTCACTTCACGTTTGATATTTAATTCTCTTCTTTTTTTTTCAGGCTACTGTATGATTAACAAAGATTATCAAATAATTCTAAAATTTTAATTAAAATGTATGACTCTGATGCAATTGCAAGAGGTGAACAAGTGATACTATCAATTTCGGAGTTGGAGTGAATAGATATGAGTTCTAATTCGAATAATATATAATAATAAAATCGTACCTTTTCTACTTATGTATTAAAACAAATACATTCATATTAATGTAAAAGCAAACAAAATTCACTTCAAATCAGATTATGACAAGTAAAAAAAATTACTGATAAATAGTCTTTATTTTTGGATGAATAAATTTTTGACAATACTAAAAACAAAAAAAATTACATAACCTTCATCAACGTAAGTTCTAATCCAGTGCTCAGTCTTGAGATAGAAGGTCGGGATAAATTGGGAAAAGATGATCCTACTCTCGCTACCAATCAACCATATAGAAGAAACTCCGCCAATATCTGCTGCGGTATATTTCCAATATAAATTCAGCAATCAAAGACACGTGGTATAATGTCATCGTATTCTTATGTTTCCAGTCACAATGAAAATATGTTTCAAATTCGGCCTAGCCGATTACAAATAACCATTTATTTGTTTGATAGGAATATTTCGTACAATCCCGATAATATGTCTTCTTTGGATGGCTTTCCAATATTAGAATAACGAATTACAAAATTTCCTTTTAACACAATCAATGTGACTTCTCACCAGGTATCAATTTCAAAATCCCCCAAAATCTACAACGTCTCTCCTATAACCCATTGATAGTGAGTATATTCCCAAAATTATTTCTCATAATTTTTTATGTGTAATAAAAATTATTGATGATTCCAATGGCGTACTCATTTTCTTCCTACTACCTATTGACCCCTTCCCACTCATACTTTCTTACCAATCCTCATTCAATAATAGTCAAAGTTATCTCCATTTGATTACAACATTTTCGAAATAAAAATTATTTTCTAAATAAATCCAATTTAGTGTAACAAACAGCAACTATCTTCGAATGACTTTTTCATTAAATCCAGCAGGCATGGACTTTTTAAAACGTAGTACGGCAAACATAATCCTTCATGGTCAATAACAGATAAAGTCCTCTCATTAGCCATTTATAAAAGGGGATCACGAGCATATAAGTTTTTTATACGTTTTATAGCCTTGCCAAGTAAATCTACTTTACAGCCACTTCTAAGATCAATGTCATTCGGAACTGGAATTAATAAAGCAATTTTGGATAGACATAAAGAGAGGGTTGTTGAAAAGAAGCAGATAGATAATAATGTCCTCTTATTTGACAAAATAGCATTAAAAGATCAATTGATTTTGGATGTGGCTAATGACAGAATTGTAGCGTTCGTAGATCTTGGTAGTAATTTAGACAGAAAGTTTCAACCTGCCAATCATGCGTTGGTGTTTGTAATTAATGGATTACATTATTATTTTGCTAATGATCAGGTTAAAACTGAAGATTTGAAATTAATTATTGTAGAAGTGATTTCAGTACTACAAGAAGTGAGATTAAATGTAATGGCAACTATTTCCGATCTAGGAAATACAAATCGAGCAGCTTTGAGACATTTAAGAAGACATTGGAAAATTGAAAAAACTGGTCCTTATTTTTTCGTAAACGGAGAGAAAATAATAATTTTATATGATCCTATTTTTTGAAATGTTCGAAAAATGATTTATTTAATTTTGATATTTATTTTGACATCTAGAAATGTGCATAGTTACAACATTAAAAATGTTTTTTATATTGATAAAACAAAAAAAATTCTGGTTTTGCACAAAATTAGAGAATTATTCTTCGAACCTCGTAAAAACAGGAAAATTGGAATGAAACTTTCAGTTGCTGCAAAAATAATAAGTCACACTGTGGCTACTACAATTGAAAGTTTAATTGTTGCTGGTAAATTATCAACTATGGCTATCTATACTGCCGAATTTATTGAGAACATTCATAAGTTATTTGACAGTCTTAAGCTAGGAAATCAACCTTTGATGCTGATAACGCTCTTTGACGGTATGTTTCAAAAAAGTCAAACCATCCGCTTTTTTGGAATTCTATGTTGCCTAAAATAAAATCTTGGCACTTTTACCGCAAAATGGGAAGGCTATGAAAACCAAAATGCCTTTTAAAACGTCTTATTTAACTACTATTGGGGGTGTCAACACGTTATTCAAATCAGGACCCAGTTGAAAATATGTTTGGGGCAATTCGGCAATATGGTGGTGTCAATACCTCTCCAAATGGTTACCAATTTATTACGGCTTTAAAAACGTCAATTTTAAATAGTTCAATTACTGCAGTTTATTAGACGACTTGAATTCTTCTTTAAATTTTCATAATGAGACAAAACCACTGACTTCTAATATTATCAATGAAAAGGAAAATATAGATTTCCCGTTTTTAGATACAGAATGAAATCGTTCAAATTTTTGACAATCATTATTTCTGGTTTCGTTGTTAAAAAAATTACAACTTTCAATTGCGAAGCATGTAAGGCTATTTTGCAGACATATATTTTAGATGTTCACCATACTGTCACTTCCTTTATAGAAAAATATGATGAAACACCTCTGATTTATGTATAAAGAGAAGTCTTAAAATTTCTTTCCTCACTGAATGACATTGTTTATAATTTTTTACCACTTTCAGGTCATGTAGAACTCCTTGCAAAAGGACATATAAATTTCGATTGGTTCACTTGTCGAGAAATTAAATCACACATATTTTCTCAACTTATGAGAGTTTGTGTCCCCTTAATATTTAAAAAAATATTATAATGATGCTAAGAGGACTAAGAAACAAAAATAATTTGAAAATATTTTTATTTGGGAACAATGTACTGCGTTTACTTTTTTTGTTTTGGACCTGTTCCTGTCTTCACTGAAATTAGGAATCTACTTTTTAAATCCTTTTCATTAAAATATTTGTTGTTTTTATTGTCGATAATTTGAAGATATCTTAATATGCAATTTGATGGAATATTAGATTAACTTTAGTAGAAATATGTAATTTTGTGATTATTAATAATATGTAACTGTATGATAAATTATTGATATAGATACTTTTTTCATGTTTTGTGATACCAATGTAACACATTTAAAATTCAAGCTAGTGTGTCATTTTTTACTTTCATATTTTGTTAAGTATATGTTCATGGGTTCATTATGTATTTATACAACTGTGGGTTTCTCTCTGTTTCACATGTTCTGTCGTTTTAATTACTTTAAAAAACTAAATGTACAAGTTTGCTCTTTATTGATTTCTGAAATACAAAAAGGTGAGAGTTGGGCAGTTATGGGGATGGTGGAGGCTGCTATAGAATTATTTTGATAAATGTACTGTTGTATAAATGTCTATTTATAGTGTGTCAGGAAAATTATGTTTTTTTTGTTCAGGAATTGTCAGGAAAAATTACTTCGAAAATTATGTGGTAATCCTGTTAAGTGATATTATAACATTTTTTTGATAATAGGAAAAATTTAAAAGTTTTGAATAATAATGTAACTGATAATTTAATAATTTTTTTTTTGTGTTTTGATATCGGTAACTAATAGAATAAAAATTTTAAAATTAATATTGTATATACAATAACATGAATAAATAACAGACCTATGTATTATAAACAAATGTTTTATTTATTGGTTTTTATATTATATGCAGGTTAATAAAGAATTTAAATGTGTGCTGTTATATTAATTATTACCTAAATAATTTGTCTCAAAATTGCTCATTATAATTATTTCATTACAAAAAATGAAGTATAATGTTATTTTTTGTAATGAAACAATTATATTATAAACAATTTTAATGTAAAATTAACCTACCCACAATTCAAACTACCAAATTCAAATAACCCACTTGTAAAAATTAGTTCTTATACACGCAAGGGGTGCGCTCAGATCGAAGCGATGCCAACTGTTTGTACGGGAACGAACACTCTCTTATCACTTTCTCTATGGTCTCTTTGTAATTGGTACACTCAACGCTACGAGGTCCGTCAAGCTGCCCCCCCCCCGGTTAGATTTTTTTTACCAAAATGCTAGCACACATAAAGGGCACCTAGCACAACCTAGCACAACAATTTTTATAGCTAGCACACCAACAGCTCACAATAGAAATGCTTTTGAATTCGGGTGGGGCCAGGTTAACGCTAGCCTCCCCCGGTTGGAATTTTTGCACCAAAATGCTTGCACAGATAGAGGACACATAGCACAACCTAGCACTTCATTTTTTATAGCTAGCACACCAACAGCTTACAATGAAAATGCTTTTGAATTCGGGTGGGGCCAGGTTAACGCTAGCCCCCCCTGGTTGGAATTTTTGCGCCAAAATGCTAGCACTGATAAAGGACACCTAGCACTACCTAGCACACCATTTTTTATAGCTAGCACACCAACAGCTTACAATAAAAATGCTTTTTAATTCGGGTGTGGCCAGGTTAACGCTAATAAACCCCCCCCCCGGTTGGAATTTTATCGCCAAAATACTAGCACAAATGAAGGACACCTAGCACAATTTGGGACACCATTTTTTATAATCAGCACACCAACTACACTTTTGATTCTGGGAAGTGGGACGGATGGTACTGAAATGACGCTATACTTACTCGATGAATAAATGAATGGATAAATGAATAGGTTGAATATATATGTAAAACGGCTGGTTTAATTGTTTCTTACTGTAGTTACGAAAAATTTTCGGAACATTCCACTCATATGGTAAAAATTCCAAATGAAGCAGGATCTTTTCGGTGATAACTCTCCGACAGGGCCGATAATTTCCTTTTTAAGTCCGTATCTAAGTAACGTCTAAGTAACAATTGTTATTATCATAATTTTCATTTAACATATCATAAGAATGTCATGGTTTGAAAACGATTCTTCAAGTTTAATCAAAAAATAAGTGATTGAAAATGAACCAAAAAGAGTAATTAGATACCATGTAATGTTGTTTAAATAATATAAATTTCGCATTAATACAGTCTAATCGAGAAATATTCTATCGAATTACACTCGTGAAAATAGTTGATCATCAGTTTTACTTATATAGTCCATGTTGCTTGTAATATTATTAGGAAAAATACATATTATTACAACCATCAGCCTTTCGGGGAAACCCTTTCTTAACCCAAACATCTGAATCGGCCAGTTTGGATGTACCTACAAGAATCTTATTTACTCTTAAGACTCATAAAAACAGCATTATAAAAATGATTCAAATTTTAACAATAGACTTGGTTTAACGACCCTTTTAAAAAGTCCTATGAGAACTTCAGATGAATTATACCTATTGGTGTTTTAAATGAAACTCAATGTTTCTAGTTAATTCCACAATATAATGAAAAATGTTTGAAATTTCTAAATTTAATGTAACTTCTGTCATTCTGAGGATGATATTCAGTGATCGAAACAATTGTCAATTTTTTAGAATTTTCAAACATTTTTCATCATATTGTGGACTTAACTAGAAACATTGAGTTTCATTCAAAACACTAATATGAGTAGATTCCACGAAGACAGTTAATTGGATTATACCTAGTTTTTAGAAAAATAAAAATACCTATGCCATCAATTTTACTTACAGTACATTTTGCTTGTAATATGAAAGAAAAATTACGTTTTTTATACTGCTTAGCCCTCTAGACCTGCCGTTCTTACCCAAACATCTGGCTTTTTTACAATTTATTTATTTATGATTGTTCTGATGTAGTAGAAAATATCCAATGTCCATGGGTCAAATTGAAAGTATAAGAATTTTATTCCGTCCTTTCAGTTCTTCAAGACCCAGTCTAACAATCCGCCGATCTCGATAAATATTACAAGTCAAAGTGAACCAATCGATGTAACACAGTCGCACAATTCGACCTCAATGTCCTAATAAAGGACTCGAAAAACCCAAGTACACCAAAATTGTAGACGGATTGGAGCAATGGACTTTAACTCACATTCGTATTCTTAGCAAGTCATTCCATTACCCATATTGTAAGAAAGCATAAAAAATTAGTCCACTTTCTTTAGTCCGCCATGTTGAATTTAGAATGACGTCCCATACATAATCATGGATTGGCATACAAACTAGACGTATATACAGAATTTCAGCTCAATCGGTTGAAGATATCTGCTTCAAAACTGAGTTGCAAGATTGCAACCGAACAAACATACATTACCAGTTACGTATTAAAACTTTGAAAAATACATAGTAGTGTTGGTATCTTATGATATGCCACAGAAATATTTGAAGCTCTGATTAACCGGCTCTAAAAATTGAAAGATGCACGTTCTAAGTAAACTTGGGAATTTAAAAAAAATCTGATAGTGACATGCAATATTTATGTTATCAACAATGGTTAATTATCTATCAACTTCGACAATAAATATTCTGGCAAATTTAAATATAAAGTTTGATTGTTTTTTTTTAAATAAGAACTACAGTGAACCATGATCAGTCTAAACCATGTATTCTCAATATATTGGTACATTTTTAGGGATCTCAGCCGCCCCTTCCCAGATTGCACAACTTTGTCCAAAGGACATATCCAACGGCTTCGCTTTTTTGTACATTTATTTATCCAATGTCTGTACGCAAACGTTTGTCGTTGCCTTTTTTATAGTGTGACGTAATTTGCAGCTTATTTGTGCACGGATTGTTTCTGATTCCGTGACTAAACGGTTCAATTTAATTATTTTATTTTATTAAAATTACTATGATTTTGACAAAATTATTTTTAAAAGTGAAGGTTTTTTGTATTCTTTCGTTTTTTAGCATTACTTGAAAATAAATAGATAATTATGAATTAAATAATAGTTATTAATTAAACAAATGCCCTGCTAGATGGGAAAATATAGATATCACGCACCATCCGGCAACAGCTGACAACAATAATGCTGTTTAGGGGCCATTTTTTATAGGAAAATGATGTTTAGGGACAAATACATCCAACATTTTCATTCATTCGTGTAAGCATAGCGTTATTTTGCAGACACTCTCCACTCCCTGAATTCAAAAGCGTTGTTGATGTACTAGCTATCAAATTTTTTGTGCTAGGTTGTGCTAGGTGTCTTTTATTTGTGTTAGCATTTTGGCGAAACAATTCCAACCGCAGGAGGCTAGCGTTAAGCTGGCCCCACCCGAATTCCAAAGCATTTTTATTGTAAGCTGTTGGTGTGCTGGGTATAAAAAATGGTGTGCTAGGTTGTGCTAGGTGTCCTTCATCTGTGCTAGCATTTTGGCGAAAAAATTCCAACCGGGGGGGGGGCTAGCATTAACGTGGCCCCACCCGAATTCAAAAGTATTTTTATTGTAAGCTGTTGGTGTGCTATAAACAATGGTGTGCTAGGTTGTGCTAGGTGTCCTTTATCTGTGCTAGCATTTTGGTGCAAAAATTCCAACCGGGGGGGGGGGGGCTAGCGTTAACCTGGCCCCACCCGAATTCAAAAGCATTTTTATTGTGAGCTGTTGGTGTGCTAGCTATAAAAATTGTTGTGCTAGGTTGTGCTAGGTGCCCTTTATGTGTGCTAGCATTTTGGTAGAAAAAAGCTAACCGGGGGGGGGGCAGCTTGACGAACCTAACGCTACGGGCTTTTTAATTAGTTTCGCGCGTATTTAGACGACACGTGTTGTGATTATGTGATTTGATTTGGCGCAAAATATTTGCGACAAGAATAGAACAAACATAGGAAAGTAGTAAAAGCCAAAGATATATCGTTCACAAAATTAGGCAATGAAGAGTGCGAGTTATGTGAGTCATACCAAATTCATAGCCCTGAACATAAACCTGAGAGTTTAAATAAAATTTGTTGTACTTGGAGCGACCACATTAAGAAGTCAAAATATTGACGTATACGGCATACATTGCAAAAACAAAATAATTATGATGAAAACACTTGGTAAGTTTCAGTGGATTTTCAAAAGATCGTCATGCTGCCCCGTTTATAAATGTTTACAAATATAATTTTCACGCAAAGACTGATAACATACAACGAATGTTTTATTCCAGTAGGCAAAATAAGAACTGGACGTTTTCCATTTGTTGTGATATGGCACGAAGAGATCAGCGGACGTAATCAGGAAGATATCATAAGTGCATTCCTTTAAAATAGGGATACAGAAAATGTTATTTTATGGTTCGACCATTGCTCCAGGCATTTTTTTCGTTTTTAATATATAATGTCAATTTTCGAGGTATATAAGCAAAAACGATTAAAATTAAATACTTCGAACCGGGGCATATTTTGATGTCCAGGTGGAAGAGTATTTTAAAAGACAAAAGAAGATTTATGATATTGAAGATTATGTAAGTGTCGTGCAAACGAGCAACAAAGGAAAAGTTAGCGTTAAAAAAATGACATTCTATAATTTCCAAATTTGAAAAAAATTATCCTCCGCCAATAAAATGAAAAGTAAGTACCAAAAGTTTATATGTCCAAAATAACACAAATATTGGTTATAAGAAACGAATTGATTATTTATTACAAATTAGCACTTGACGATGATTGGAAAGAATTGGATTTTTTACTAAAAGAAGATATTGACGCAATGCCATCACCTTCTTCCAAAGATCAGCCAAATGGTTTAAAAAAGTTAAGGTGGAGAACCTTTTGAAACAATAGGGCGATATAATTCCTGAAAACAGGAAATAATTTTCGTTATCTCTGCCAGAAATAAACGGTTTTAAAGATTGAAAGTAGCTTTTCCGCATCTGTGAGATGCCCTGATTAATATTCTATCATAAAATTGTCATTTGTATACATTTCGGGGGATGTATCGTGTTAACAAACCGAAATTTATCCAAAAGTAACCAAAATGCAGTATATATGGATATATAGGACCCGCTGTACTCGCTATAGTCAGCTGAAAATCGAAAGAATACATCTGTGAGACACATTGAATGAGACACCTTGAAAAATATCCAATTATAAAATTGGCAACTTGTATACACTCCGGCTGTATCTTACTAAACCCGAGATTTCTCCAAAAAGGACAAAAATATGTGGTACTTCAGGTACCATAGCACCCGTTGTACTAGCTCTGGTGAACCAATAATCAATAGGATTTAACCATAAGACACCCTGTACAATATTCAATCATAAAATGGTTCACTTGTATACACACTGGAGGCTGTATCGTGCTAACAAACTGAAAATTCTCGAAAAATGACAAAAATTTGGTACCTCAAGTACCATAGCACTCGTTGTACTGGCTTTAGTGAGCTGAATCTCAATAAGGTTCGTATTTGAGACGCCCTGAATAATATCCAATCATAAAATTGGTCACTTGTATATACTTCGGAGGCTGTATCGTGCTAACAAACTGAAATTTCTACAAAAATGACAAAAATGTCGTACTTAAGGTACTATAGCACCTGGCATTGGTGAGCTGAAAATCAATAGGGTTCATTTGTGAGATTATCTGAATAATATTAAATCATGAAATTGGTGACTTTTTGCACTCCGGAGGCTGTATCGTGCTAACAAACTGAAATTTCTCAAAAAATTACAAAAATGTCGTACTTCAAGTACCATAGCTTCCGTTTTACTGGCTGTTCTGTGCTGAAAATCATTGGGGTTCATCTGTGAGATATCCTGAACACTATTCAATCTTAAAATTGTTGATTTGTTGTACTTCGGAGGCTGCCAACAAGACATGTAACGAATAGTGGCCGACGACAACGACGACGACGACGACGACATACACACAGGTTTTTTTTCGTGTTGTTCTTGATGGAAAACGTAAAAATAACTCTAAATTTTCTTCCAAAATTTCAGTTTTTTTGTGGGTAAACCAATACTTTTCTCGCATATTAGATAGGTTGGGCGGAAAAGTAAAACATTATGGTTAGAATTTAACGAATTTAACTTATTTTGTATGTTTCCTAATCTCAATAGTTTACTACTTACTTCCCTAGTAAAAAGTTAGTCTTAGAAGATGATACGAGAAATGTTTCATTTTGCCATTTTGTACAAAAATGTTATTATTCCCATAATATAATTTTCACTACTTCAAGTATGTTCTTTAATTATTATTAATTACTCCCAAGTTTCGATATAATATTCCTTGTTCTGACATTTACAAAATAAATGTATATGCTTTTTTTACTGATAATTTAGTACCATATTATTTGTCAAATACAGGCAATTGACCTAGCCATTTCCCGAACATCCTCCACTATCTTCCAGTATTTGTTAAATACGGGCAGTTGATCTAGTTTATACCAACACAGGTTGGCAAATTAATTTTGGCAGTCGAAATTTGACAACTTCCGATCCGCCGTAGCAAAGACGTATGCAGATTGCAAGAGCTCACTTCGCTGGCAGAATTCGTAAGCTTCGTTTTGACAGTACAGTTCAGAGAAAAGTGTGATTACCGAGGTTGTGCAATACGAACTTGTTATGGCGACTCCAGGAAGTAAAATTGTTCATAAAAAGTGGAGTGAGCCGTGTCGTGAAATAATTATGAACGTTTTAAATTTTATGAGCGGAGAAGCAAACAATGACAAGTCGACAATTTCCTTAGCAAAGGTAAGTTTCAGTAATTTCAGTAAGATTTTTGAACCAAAGTAATTATTTAACAAATTTACACTCGATAGTAGATTTTTTATATCGATTTTCGTACATAAAATATTTATTTGTTAAACGATTTACAAAAGTGACATTAGGGTGAAACAAAGTACTTTATGCACTCATGTGTCAATTATATGCACCGTTATGTCATCATTACAAACAAATCGACGCCATTTTTAGTCCATTTAGAGCAACCTAAATGAAATATTTTTTGGGTTTTGCATGCTTGCGGCTCATGCGTATTTTTTACTATTCGTGAAAAAGAGCACCACTTTATGCACTTTCAACATAAATAACTACTCTATTTCAGTCTACAGGAGAATATAGAAGGGCACATGTTTATTTTGTGTAAGATACCTATTTAAATGCAATAGGTTTTTCAGCTTATAATTATAATTATTATACTCATTTTATACCTATCTCTATTACGTTTCGGTTTTATCATTTGTTTTGAATCATCTTCCGATTTCAGTTACAATTGTGGTTTGGTCATATCAAAATATGTTTGAACTAAAGTCTAAAGATCGTTTAAAACAACTAATGAACTGAAACGTAGTATAGTATTTTTGAATTTAATACTTCTTTTAAATGGGCGAAAACCACGAAAAAATTTATATTTCAAAGAATGGTCACTGAAAACAAATTTAACTACTTCCTCATTTTATTTGTATAAAAATACACATGAGTAAAGCTTTTAATACAACATTGAACGAGTTTCTGTTGCTACGAAAGCTAGCCAAAGAACGCTTTCCCGTATTAAAAAAGAAGCTCTGGCAGGAAGTAATGCTGACACTGAGGTACCTACTAAAAAACGAAGAACGTCCAGGATCCGTATGGATCAATTTGACAAAACTGTGCTTAGAAGGTGCATAATAAATTATCACATATCCGAGAAACAAGTGCCCACGTTAGGAAATGTACACCAAACCTTTCCAGATAGTTACGGCTTCGCAGGAAGTCGCGAATCTCTGCGGAAACAAATACATTGTTTGGGTTTTCGTTGGACCAACATGAAAAACAACAGAAGTTTGTTAATGGTACTTTTACGAAATCACACATTTACGCCTACTATATTCAAGAAAAATAAAAATGTGCAGAGAACAGAACAAATTTATCATTTATATGGATGAAACATACATTCATTTATGTCACACGCACCTTAAAGGATGGAACGACAAGAGTAACAAAGGATTAAAAAACCCGTTTCAAAAGGTAATAGGATCATCATTGTGCATGCAGGAAGTGAAAATGGTTTTGTACCTAATGCTGGTATTATGTGGAACTCCCAGTCAAAAACAGGAGATTATCATAATGACATGGCGTACCAAAATTATGAGAAGTAGGTACAAGAAAAACTTATTCCAAACCTACCAAAAAACGCTTTTGTGGTAATTGATAACGCCCCATGTCACAATGTTCTAATTGACAAATTACCTACGATTTCTTGGACTAAACAACAATTAAAAAACTGGCTTTCTGAAAGAAACATATATAACAGTGAAGAAATGTTGAAACCGGATCTTTATAACGTTGCAAAAATGTACAAACTGCAATATAAAACTTATAAAGTTGATGAAATCTTTTTTCCACATGGATTGCAAGTTTTAAGGCTATCCCTTTATCACCCGGAGTTAAATCCGTTCGAAAGTGTTTGTGGGACACTTAGAGAATATGTTGCCAAACGAAATTTTACCTCCGATTTTACAAAGGTTGAAGAATTCTGTAATAAATTTTTTGACACATTTTCTGCAAATGATTGGAAACTTAGATGTGACCATGTTAAGAAGATTTAAGATGATTTTATGATTAATGAACCACTTTTAGTTACTGTTGTAGATAATATTATTATTAATTTGGCCCAAGACGGAGATAGCGAAGATGATGAAGTTTATATAGAAAGTGATTTTGGAGAATTATTTGTACATGCACATCATTATTTTACTGTTGATGATCCCTGTATATATAAAACAATATTTTTCATTATATTGTTTGTTTGTAGTTGGTATGACTGAATACATTAAACACAACAAGTGTAAAAATGTAAATAGGTGTTTTAAAATTGTAGATATTAGAGACGAATTCCACTAGAGTAATATAATATTTGTAGCACATTTGTACATAGTTCTAAATAAACAATAATTGACGGTATCCAGAACCAAGATTTTCTGTTATGCCAGTCCTAACTCTGTAGAAAGTGTGAGGGTATGTTCTAATTTGATAGTAAATATTTGCAAAAAACCCAAAAATTCACAAATGAAAGTAGAAATATCTACCGCAAAAAGCTTTAGTATTTTAGTAATATTATTGGTATACCTATTATACAATCTCTAAAAGTGATGTCCCCAATTGGTTTTTCAAATTTTATGTATAAACCCGATTTTTTACATTATTATCTACTACATATGATTAAGAATAAAAATTTTAGAAAGCTTAACAGGTAGGTATGTCATTAGCTATTACTACGAACAGATAGGAAAAATTGTTGGCCATTGTTAGATTTCGAAAGTCGTTTAACAATTTTTATCATATTGTACGCTATCTACAAAAACTACCTAACTTCCAATTTATATACAAATAAAATTCAATGACGGATATTATGAAGGGACCACTTAAAAGACATTAATTTGAAGTGAAGGTGAAAGTTTATGTCTCTTGGAATTCATTTATCATTTACATCGCATAAGATAATAAATGGTAATTATGGTTTTTGAAGCAATAATTATTTATGCCTGTACAAAAAAAACAATTTCTGTAGAAAATGCCAACGGTTTTTATTTTCTCATTCATTAAATTAATAATAAAGAATACATTAATGTTATTTTGTTCTGTAAACTCGATTTAATATAGCATTATACATGTGCCGCAATTTATTATTTTTAAATCAAAATTCAAAATATTATGTTATCCCCGTACGTATTAGCAGTCTCCCAACCTTTAAAACTTTGCATGTGGAATGTACGTCGCCTGCTCTTCCCGGTAACTGCGTTTACAACGTTGTTAAATTGTATGTCTTCCTCGCGCATCGTCAACTGTCAAAATTAATTTGCCAACCTGTACTTATCTTAGCGACTTAACCCGTTTGGGATTTTATTCCGTGCAAACGATTTGAAAGCATTATATTCTCATCAAAAATAAAATATTTCAATGTTTTCTTGATTTATCAACATATGGTGAAAAAATGTTACTTAGTTTGATCTAGCCCAAAATTCGATTTCAAATGAATATTACTGCCATTTTGATTATAAATCAAATACGGGGTTAATCTTATGACGGCAGATATCACTATACGTATATATTAGAACTGAATAATTATACACATGGGGATGTAGATTCCAACTTTCCTTTTTGAAACAACTATAACTTTTATATCGCTTTTTCAATACCGTGTACAAAATGTTCATAATCATACTGGTATCAAATTTTATCTTTCATCATACATAGTTGAAAATGCTGCATCGTCCCATAAGCATTTCGAACAATTTATACAGTCATTTCAAATTCAGATTGCATACAAAACACCCTACGATGTTAGTTTCTAACGAGACAATAAATTCTTCGTGCTATAAAATTCGCGTTATAACTCTGTTCTATATAACTATATGGCTTTTGAATTAATTATAAGCGAAAGATATATGACTTAACATTAAGCTTCTAATCTAAAACCCAATTCAGTTTTATATCTCCACTGATTTCATTTTAATTACGTTCAAACCTCGGAGTTGATGATTACCATGATAAGCTTTTTAGAACATGTATGTAGATTGGGATTTCTTCCTTTCAACCGTATCACATGTACTTAAGCAGAATCCTTCATGCATTGGTTTCCTGTATTGAATTAGTAGAATAAGTGATTTGAGAATATTTAGAATACAGTGAAATATTTTGTATATTATGTTAAAAACGCATCAAATAACTGTTATAAGTGAAGGTTACACTGATTTCCCAGAATTATTTCAAGGATTCTATATCATTTATGTAATTTATTTTCAAAACACATTTGGTACACAAGAAATAACATATATTATATTTCTAGTAACTGTTATGAAATTTACAATTAATTCGGGATACAGTTTAGAATAATAAGATGAGAAAAAAATTGATAATACGGAACGACTTGATATCAAACAATTATTTGATCAATTTACTATGAGCTTCAATAACTTTTTTAATTCCTTACTATTACAGCTCTACCGCTCCCCACTTCATTCCATCCTGCGTTATTATTTTTAGTACTCCTAATTTCACCTTTCTCTTAATCGTTGCTGCTTTAAAATCTTCTAACCTTGCTCTTCTGAATCTTCCCACTTGTTTTAGTTTAGCTGTCATCGTATATATTTTTTCGCCATAGGAGAGTATCCTAGTAAACATTTTTGTTAAATTTCGTGTTCACTCCTCCTGCTCTTTTTCACCGGAATCATAAATCTTATACTGTTGCTTTTAAATCAATGATTTTATATTTCAAGGTCGTAGCGTTTCTTTCTGTTATTATAATTATATTTCCACTTTCCTTTGTCTATCTACGTATTGATTTTTTGCCATACCCTCAAACGAATTCCAAAATTATCTGTAAATATCTCGCATAAAATCACCATATAATTTATCGAGCACGTTCTGATATAGTTCCCTTTATTTTCCAATATCCCCGTTCATGTGGCTTGGCTTCCTTCTTTGTTTTTTGAATTGATTCATGTATTATCAGAAATAACGATATGTTCATACTTTCTCTCTCTCTCTCTCTCTCTCTCTATATATATATATATATATATATATATATATATATATATATATATATATATATATATATTGTAATGTTTTATATAATCATCAATGTTTTATTTTTTTTTATTTTTATGTAATAATGATACTATATTTATTTATTTTTCTATTTTATTTGACCCTTTCGCTTTTGTGGATCTGTGAGACTCTTTTTAATGTATAGAAATAGACAAAGTAACTTTAGTTAATTTAATTCAATTACTATTTTTTTTCAATTTTAGAAATTTACAAATTCAACAAATTAATAAAAAACCATATCTATCAAATTACTTGACTAAAAGAAAAACTTACTCAGTGTTCTATCTATATCTATCAAATTATTTAACTAAACGAAAAACTTACTCAGTGTTCTATCTATATCTTTGAAATTATTCAACATACAGAAAAACTTACTCAATATTCTATTGTTCTCATTTTAATTTCATTACTTCATTCTTTCACTAATATTTTTTTCGTTATTGTGCGTATTCACACTTGCTTGGTCCAATATATCACTAATATCTGTCCATATTTAAATTTTCTCAGTCCACTCTTACTTATACCTTTTCTCTTTAGTATATAAATACTCCAACAGGTTCGAATTTGAGAGTCTACTAAGCGTTCACAATTCCAATGTCTTTAAAGTATCTCCATCATTAGTGACTTCCTAATTCTTCCATATATGAAGATTCTTTATAAGCACGCTTTCAATCGCTTACATTATTTTTTGATTACTCTCTGTTGTTGATTTTCCTTGGATTATAATAATTACCTTTTTGATAACTAACTTGCTTATTATAACTTTAAACTAAAATTTGTAGAACTCAACTTAAAAATATGTATTACGTCTCTTCCCGTCAATTTGTAATTAATTCCAAAAGTCATAATTTTCTCTGACAGTTTGTTATTTATTTTGACAATACTCATCGCGATACTTCTGAGATGACGTTTCAAAGACAGATTAATAACGTTGAGTTACATTTGATGTATGAAATATATCTGTTATAAATATGTGTTTCTTTAAGAATCCATTGAAACGTACTTTATAATTAATTAAATTGAGTAATACATAATAATCATTTCAATTACAATAACCACAATATTAATCTATTTATCAATCAACTAATCAAATTATGAATATTTGAAAATATAACACTACTTATATTAATTTATAATTATTAGAAAATATAATAATTTCCCAAATTTTCATTCGGCATTTGTCTTACGTAGTTCAGAAAAATCTTGAATGGTAAATTTTTTAAATTTTGATCGAATATTACATTATATTTATAACTTATTTTTTATCATCAAAACATTTTTTTTAATTGTTGCTTTGCCAAAATTTATAAATTTGATTTATATTGAAAATTCCCCTAATTCTTTGTGTATATGGATCTTTTAAAACATAGCTATTTTTCGCTTCCTCGTTATCAATTATAGATGGGCCCTCAAATGGTAGGCTTAACTTTGCACATTTTTTATCTTTTGTATTTGCTATTCTATGTGTTCTTAATATTACAAATTCTCCTTTTTTATAATTAACTGGTTTTTTTATTTTCTTACTTCTTTTTTTAATATAATCATCAGCATTTGTATGTAACTTTTCATTTACATTTTCAACAATATTTTCATATTCTTCCAAATTTTCTATCTTCCATGGTCTTTGTGGATTTTCCCTTTTCATTATGAACATTGGAGTTTCTAACGTTACTGTATTGGGCAATGAATTCATGAACATTTCTACTTCTTCCAACTAATTGTCCCACTCTTGCTGTTCATGTCCAGTTAAAATTCTTAAATATTAAATTATTTCCTTAATATATCTTTCTGTTGGATTCGATGCTGGATGTCTTATACTGGTGAAATTAATTTGAATATTATTATTTTGCATGAGTTTTTTAAATCTATTGTTATTAAAATATGTTGCATTGTCCAATATGCATGTTCGTGGTTTTCCTACTAGTTTAAAATAATCCTGGAATATTGTTATTACATTTTTTGTACTTGTCCTTTCACATGGTTTCAAATAAATATACTTGGAAAAAATGTCCAATATTACAAATACATGTTTGTTTCACTGGTGACTTGTTATTAGATTTGAAATGAAATCTATTGCTATCAATTGTAACGGTCCTACTGATTTTATAGATTTAGGTATATACTGATTATAAAAATTTTTCTCTTTACTTAATTGGCATTTAGTACAATGTTTTATAATTTCTTTTATTATTGATAGATCATTCTTACAAATATAATTTTTTCTAAAAAGTATCCAACATTTTCTTATGCCTGGATGTCCATATTCATTATGTAATTCTTTAATTATAGTTTTAGATAAGTCCTTTGATATTAAATATAATTATTTATTTCCATCGTCCTTATACCAAATATTATCTTTTAATTTAGCCTTCTTCTTTTCTTTATCTGTTAAAAACATTTGATCTTCTATTATAGATTGATATGAAAATAGACCTTCATTATTTTTAAATATGTGTAGTCCAGTTCTAATTTCTTTGATCTTATTTTCACTTTCTCCATCCATTCTTGTAATAGCATCTGATAATATGTTGGTATTTCCTGGAATATATTTAATTTCAAAAGAGTATTCTTGTAATAGCAATGCCCATCGATGTAATCTGTTATTTCCATATTTATTATTCAAAATTGATGTCAGCGCTTGGTTGTCTGTTTCTATAATGAATTTATTACCTAATAGGTAGAACCTCAATTTGGTTATACAGAATATGATACTGCCTAGTTCCAGTTCACTTACACTATATCTTCTTTCATGTTTCTTGGTTGTTCTTGACACAAAACTTATCGGAACTTCTATACCATTTTGAAATTGTACCAATATACCTGCATATCTACTTAAAGATGCATCACTTTATCTTTTAGTTTATATGGTACTGGATATGTCTTGGCCTTAAAATCTTCAATTCCTCTAACTTCCATTCTATGCACATAATTTTCTGCCACTCTAGATTCCTTCGACACTAACTTCTCATACCTATTCATTGAATTATTTATAATTTCATAATATCTATCCTCACAATCCATAAATCCATTCGATTCTTCTTCTTCTTCAAAATTAATTTTATTTTCATTATCATTTCTTTCCATTATACTGAACAATATCCTTTTTTCTTTTTCCCTATATTTACTTCCAAAGTCTATCCAATATCCATCTAATCTTAATTTCTTCTTTTCATAATTTATCATGGTTCCAAACTTTTCTAGTACATCTGTTCCAATTACTTTATCTGTATCTAAATTTGGTGTTACCATTAGTTGACAATTGAATTTTCCTCCTTTTATCTCTAAATTGGTGTCATACATTTTATTTACTTCATATAGTTTCTTATTATTTGCACCTTACAATGTTACCTTAGGTATTTTAAATTTTTTTTTATCTTCAACATTTATTTTCAGTTTATTTACAAGATTTAAATTTATGAGTGATGCTTCGTTCCCTGTGTCAATTATTATTTGAATTTCTTGAGAATTTATTTTCCCCATTATTATAATTAAACCATACATATGTTCTTAATTAATATCATCTGTTAAATTTATGAATTCACGAGGATGACAAATAGCTACATTTTGGCGCAAGGAGCAACATTTTAAAAATTTTGATTTTCTCTATCATCTGTTAATTCGACTTCCCTGTTTATCCTGGGAATTCGATCTACACTACTCCATCTTCCTGCTTCCATACTTGTTGTTTCTTGATACTGATTTTGTTGTTCCCTATCCAAACTTCCTGATCTATTATTTTCCCTATTTTGTCTAGTATAATTAATATGTCTATCTTGGTTTCTATTTTGATGACTATTGTTTGTACGAGTATTACCATTATTATACTGTGAATTGTATTGCCATATCTTTGGTTATTATTATTGTTGTTATTAAATTGACTATTATTATTTACGTTATTACTCCTTTGGAAATTATTATTTTGTCTATTTCTATAGTTATTGTTGTTATTATTATTATTATATCTATTTCGATTATTATTATTGGAATAATACTTATTAAAATGTTCATTACTGTTACTGTTTTTATGACGATCGATTCTTATTAAATAATTACATGAATTTTCCATAGTTTTAATATTTTGTATAGCTATGGTTTCTGTAATCTGATATTTGAAATGTCGGGAGATGTACATAACTATTTCTTCTTCTCTAATTTTAGGATTTAAATGTTGTACCATTGCACATATTTGAATGGCATATGCGTTCATACTGTTTCCTCTGTTTTCCTCATATTTTCCAAAACAAAGTATATCCCTTATTCTGGATTGAACTTGTTCACTCCAAAAATAACCCATAAACATTCTTTCAAAATCTTCAAACTTTTCTATTTCCTCTTCCTTTGTTGTATACCATACCAATGCATGTTCCAAATGTTCCATAATTATTTCTCTAAATCCTTGAATATTGGTGTGTGTCCCTACTTTATTTCTCATCATCCTCATAAATACTTGTGGATGCATTTTCTTTAAATCTCCATCAAATTTTATTATATTTGTTGTGCCTAGTGTTATTATTCTTGGCTCGTTTTGTGTTTTTTCTAATTCACTCCTCACTTTCAATGTCTCTTCTCGTTGGTCTTCTTTCAAGTTCTTGACTTTTTCTTTAATTTCTTTTAATTTTCCTTTGGTTTTCTTTTTTTCTATCTTTTATGTTTCGATATTAGTTTCCATTTCTTGACTTATTCTTTGTATACTTTCATTTGTTTTATTTATTTCACTATCTATCTTTCTTGAATTCTCTTTTATTCCATTTTTCATATCATTTCCATTTTCTTTCATTTTTTTTATTTCAGTTGATTGTATTATTCCAATTTCTATTAATCTTCCTATCATTTCTTCTGTTATTTCTTCTTTTGTTTCTCTTATACGATTTTCTGTGTGTAGTCTCGATTCTTCTATTTATCTATTTACGTTTTCTAATTTTCCATCCATTTTCTCCATTTTATTCATCATATTTTCTTCCTGCATCTTTATTTGATTCTGTATGCTTTCTTTGATTTCTTTCATATTTTCCTCCTGTATCTTTATTTCATTCTGTATACGTTCTTCCATTTCTTTCATATCTTCTTTCATATTTTTCTCCAACTTCTTTATTTAATTCTGTGTACATTCTTGCACTTTCTCCGCTTTCATCTGCATTTCCATTAACATTTTTATAATTGTGTTGTTTTCTTCTTCTTTCTTTGCTGCTTCCTTTTGTTTTGTGTTTACATTTTCTTCCGAATCATTATTGTCCCTTTCTATTTTCATTTCAACTTCTTCACCTTGCCCTAATTCCATTATCTCTTTTTCTTCCTCTTCTCTTTTTTTTATTTTCTTCCCATCTCTTAGGTTCATTTTATCCATTTTGTTATTGATTATTTTTTTTATAATAATTCTTTTCATGGAAAAGTCAAATATATGATTTATATTATTAAAAAAAAATTTAAATCTTCAACTGTTTAATACAAAACTTCTCTATAATTTATTTCTAATTTTGAATGAGCTAAATTTTTCAACTAGATTTCTTAGAGAGCCCCACGTTGGGCGCCATATTGTAATGTTTTATATAATCATCAATGTTTTATTTTTTTTATTTTTATGTAATAATGATATCCATTTTATTTATTTATTCTTTTATTTTATTTGACCCTTTCGCTTTTGTGGATCTGTGGGACTCTTTCTATTGTATAGAAATAGACAAAGTAACTGTAGTTAATTCAATTCAATTATTATTTTTTTTCAATTTTAGAAATTTACAAATTCAACAAATTAATAGAAAAACTATATCTATCAAATCACTTGACTAAAAGAAAAACTTACTCAGTGTTCTATCTATATCTATCAAATTATTTAACTAAAAGAAAAACTTACTCAGTGTTCTATCTATATCTATAAAATTATTTAACATAAAGAAAAACTTACTCAATATTCTATTATTAGTTCATTCTTTCACTAATATTTTTTCGTTATTGTACGTATTCACACTTGCTTGGTCCAATATATCACTAATATCTGTCCATATTTAAATTTTCTCAGTCCACTCTTACTTATACCTTTTCTCTTTAGTACATAAATTCTCACAGGTTGGAATGTAAGAGTCTACTAAGCGTTCACAATTCCAATGTTTTAAAGTATCTCCATCATTAGTGACTTCTTAATTCTTCCATATATAAAGATTGTTTATAAGCACACTTTCAATCGCTTACATTATTTTTTGATTACTCTCTGTTGTTGATTTTCTTTGGATTATAATAATTACCTTTTTGATAACTAACTTGCTTATTATAACTTTAAACTAAAATTTGTAGAACTCAACTTAAAAATATGTATTACGTCTCTTCCCGTCAATTTGTAATTAATTCCAAAAGTCATAATTTTCTCTGACAGTTTGTTATTTATTTTGACAATACTCATCGCGATACTTCTGAGATGACGTTTCATAGACAGATTAGTAACGTTGAGTTACATTTGATGTATGAAATATATCTGTTATAAATATGTGTTTCTTTAAGGATCCATTGAAACGTACTTCATAATTAATTAAATTGAGTAATACGTAATAATCATTTTAATTACAATAACCACAATATTATATATCTATTTATCAATCAACTAATCAAATTATGAATATTTGAAAATAAAACACTACTTATATTAATTTATGATTATTAGAAAATATAATATATATATATATATATATATATATATATATATATATACACTTGGTTTGTGTTGGGCGATACATCGGTAACCGACCAGTGAATAGAAAATTACTATTGCTACCGGTGATTAAGTTTCGTCCCCCGGAATCTCGAATCAAATGCATCGGCATTCAGACCACTATGGGAAGTGGAAGTCCGCGCCCTTAGCCTTATCTAAGACCGCGCCGATAGAAATCAAAATATGATATAGTATCATTATCAAATGATAATATGTGATGGAAAAACGGTGTGTTAGGTGAACTAGCCTTGAGACATTTAAGTTGGCTACCATGCAGTGTCACTTGTCACTGACGATGTTAGAACACGAGAAAATGAAGGTTAAAATGTAGATCTTACACAAAATAAAAAATAAAGGGCTAATATGGACATGTTGAAGCAACCTCTTCCTTCAATTATTGATGGAAACGTAGCGTTTAAAAGATGGAAAAGTATTATATGCTATATTTAACAGCAAGTGGAGCACAAGATAGACTGGATAATGAGATAACCACCATAGGTGAAGCTGCTTACTTGATATATGGAACGTTTGACATAACAGAGAAAGAAAATAAAGATGCATACATAATACTAAACAAATTCGAACATTACTTATAATGTGAATCGTGTAGTAGAATGCATCCCTACACAAAATGTCCAGCATATTCTGAGAAGTGCAATAAATGTATGTGGCTGAACCAATTTGCAGAAGTTTGTAGAAACTGAGAGGTAAATTTAGTGCTAGAAGATACAAGAGACGAAGAACAAAGAATGTTCATGAGAATTGTAAATTTAGTAGGAACAGTAGAAAACAAACTTATGGAAGAAATTGTAATACAAGACTTAAAAGTTATGGTAAAATTATATTCAGGTAGTGATTATAATGTGATGCTAGAATTCATTTTTAAAAATATAGTTGGAGATGCAGAGTTAGAAAAAATAAGTAGACTTGAAAAGCTACAATGGTTCTAATATTCCAGGATTAGCACAAATGAAGTTTTAAATTGTAACAACAGAAAAAAAAATGAGGTTTTAGTATTTCAGCTGGTACAAGCTGAACCTTCGACAGTAATAGTCATAGGATATCCTACTTTAAATAAAATGAATATGGTAAAAGTTAGTGTAGATGTAGAAGTTCAAAGCGAGTATAACAAATTATTTGAAATATATAAAGAGGCTACTTTTTGAAATTAAACTAACTGTTTCGAAAGAATTCCACAATTAGGAATGATTACTTTAGTTTAAAGAAGTAATATGATTAGATTCCACGTAGTAAGGGTCAAAACAGTAAATTCTGTATAAAGATGTACTCGAGCAGAAGATTACTGATGAAAAAGATGTAGTATATGACATTAATTAGTAGAAGGAACTCCACCATGTAGAAAAATAACATTTATGTTAAAGGAACCTTTAAAAACAGAATTAATTATTTTACAAAAACTATGGATTATTGAAAAAGTTACAGAACTAACTGAATTCGTAAATGTTTAGTGATAGTGAATAAAGTAATGAGTGAAAGTATGAGTTTGTTTATATCCAAAACACTTAAATGATAATATAAAAATTTGAAGATATGGTGGCCAAACTAATAGTCGCTAAAATGTTTAGTATATTGGATGCCGCAGCAGCATTTTATCAAATTAGGTTAACAGAAAATAGTACTTTTGCAACGCCATTTGCAAGGTACTGATTCAAAAATTACCACATATTTTATAAATATGTTTTCCAAAGAATATTTCCAATAATATTTTAAAGTGTTAATAGATGTTAAGTGTACATGGGTGATTTGTTAATATATAGATCAGACCAATAAGAGCATGATAATAGACGAAGCAAAGGAATGTAATATGAAATTGTACTTTAAAAAATGTAAGTTTGCAGTTTAAGTAAAATACTATAATTTTATATAGGTATATACCAAACTGATCAGGGTTAAGTAGTGACTTGAGTGATTTACTGAAAATTAATGTTAAATGGACTTGGAAACAGAAACATGAAGATAGTGTCAATAAAATAAAGGAGGCACTAGCAAATAAACCAATAATGCAATATTAAAAGACGGAAAAAAATGTTGTGTTTAATGCAAGTAAGAATGGTTTAGGTACATGTTTATTACAAGAAGGATTGCCAATATAACTAGCTATTGTGCATGGATGTGTTAGATTTCACCAATATATATGGAACATCTCCCTGTAGGAGCTGTGAGACCTTGAGGTGGTCGAGGAGCTCAGTAGCTCCTTTGCTTCGAGCTTGACGGAACGGAGCGAAGGAGTGAAGCTAAGGAACATCTCAAAACGGTCGGTGGGGCACTGGCGGGGTGGTAAATACTGATTAGGCGACACCAAAAACAGTCAGTAGAAGATCATCCGCCCTTGTTACATGCGAAAACACCGACAAATCCGACACAGAATGGGAGGGCGTATGGCGAGTTCTCGGCGCCACAAAATTGGGACCCATCGACTAAGGAATGGTTAGCCCGACAGAAGAGTCCAAGTGGAATCCAAGGTATCAACCAACCCGTGCTGATGAATTGGTTGACAGTCCCAATATATAGACGGCCGCGAACGGAGCTTTCGGGATACCTGGCGATCTCCCGATGTAAGAATATTCAGCAGGGTAAGGGCGCACTGCCCTGCCAGACAGCAAACTTGACCCAACTCGTGGGAACGACATTCTGAAACTCTAATGAACAATTCACATTTTCGGGATTCACTTTTAGTAATAAAGTAACTGTGAGTAAGCTTGGTGTGGCCTATTCGTAAACTAGTCAGCTTAAAGCTTAACTTGAAGCGATCTTTTGTTTATTGACTGCGACCCAGATTTGACTTCCGGTTTCACGTCGCGTAGTTTCGATTGGGATGTTTTCCACTCGGTTTGCCACAATTTTTGCAATTTAGATTTGAGTAGCGGTTTTATGTCATGGTACAATACCGTCTACACTTCACTCACGGTTTCACTAATTATTGCTTGTCGTGCTTTTTGGTCGGCTTCTACGTTTCCTTGAAGGCCAGTATTGTTATTATATATTCTCAGTAACACAATAACTCTAGAATATGAGAAAAGTATGATTATGTCTAGGTTGATACAAGATGTGCCATTATAATGAACTGCTTGTTTGGATACAACTACACACTGCAGTAAAAAACAGCAGCTGAAAATTTCAAAGCAGCAATGACATATGTTATAGAAATATATCCAAAAAATTTGATCCCTTACAACTGCATAATGATCGTAAAGATGTCAATTTCACATCCTTAGGTTTTCATTGAACTTTCCAAATACAATATTTCATGTTCAATACATTGTACATGATTTCAAATGTGTCCCTCGAAAGCTGCTTACTGTCTGTAATTTCCCATTATTCATTATTTTTATATAATAAACTATCTCATTAAGAGATGAAATATATTTTTCAAATACCATCAACAGTAACATCGGTTCAATCAAAAATGGGCGCTAGACATCCTCTACAAAAAGTTTTATTGTTCGGTAAGAGTAGTAAAATATTCTTCGGTAGTCTCGCGTTCACATCTCGAACAAAGCTATATTTTGTTTTCATTTCAAAATGATTCCGTAAAGCAAAAGCTTTTACTTGTAAATCAATATTGTATATCCTACAGCGTAATAATTCACTTTGAACATTTATAAGGTCATGTTGGAACAAACTATGTCATCGAACCATTACATCCGATCTCCCAATTAACAGCAATTCGTGATGGTCATTGATAATATTCAATTAGCAATATATAATTAACTGCTAGTGTAAATGTAAGCACCTTCTCACGAGAGAAATTAATAATTGGAAACAGAAAATTGCACATTTATTTCGTATACTTACATTCTAAATATATTTGAAAATTTAACGCAAACAATACACATCGTCCCGTCCGTTAGAGTTAGTCTGTTTTTGAGCAAAGACAAAACTGCCAATATATACCGTTCTTATTGTCTATGATTACCCGGATAAATTATACCAATTAGATAGGTAAGTTTGCTGAAATTTTTTGTTGGTTTATTGAAAATATTCTAATTTAAACACAAGGGTAATAATTGTGAATAGCCCGCACCTTTTTCATCCTCGAATGACTTATACTTTTCATTAAGTAGGTGGCATGGGGTAGTCCACGTCAAAGTATTTTAACTAGAATTCGGTTTCGTCAAGTAGTTCATGTATATGTATTTTTTAGGAGGTTGATAAAATGTGCGACTCATTTGACATTCCTTGGAATCGTCATAGCTAAGAGTAGAGTATACTACATGTTTCGGGTTTCCAAGAATCCAAATATTGAAAAATATTTAGTTTATTCTATTAGAAATAGAAACGAACTTCATTAAATTTTCATTTGAACCGTAAATTATAGTCAGATGTTTGAATGCCTGAAATCCTAATCTTCATGTCAAAATTCATAAATTCAACATGGCCCCTCCACAATGGTGATAGGAGTTTTGTGATTATTGTTCAATTGTGGGTTGAGGTTACGAATTTAGACAGAGATTCTCGAAATTCAATAACGCGGCTCCACGATGGCAAACCCGTTAATCATAATAATAGCTAAAAACTCACGGAAAAATCACCTTATAATAATGATGCTGTATCAGAAATGCATAGATTGAGAAGTAGACTAAAAACCATAAAATAAAACCTTGAAGAAACTTTTCAAAGACAACCTTTAATTCAAATGTGCTAGAAAGTAAAAAGTAATTTATTTGGATGCATAACGTGCATTATTTTGTAGGTTATAAATTGGAAAGCTTTTGTATTCGCACTAAAAATATTTGCGGCATACTCTATGGGAAAAAAATTATATAAAATGTATCGTTAAAATTGCACCACACTCAAATTTTTATTTTCAAATAGGAATCTATATTTTTAATTGCATTTTTTCGAATGTCAAGAGTCATGTTTCATATCAGCGTAGTATTTACATCTGAACTACAGAGTGTTTTGGAAATATTGAACTATTACCGCTAATAATTAAACAAGTTCTGGTTGTATGATCAACTTCACATTGATTCACTTATTACTCACTGATATTTTTCATTGACAGCTGGTATGGAATATTAAAAAAGGTTAACATTTTTCTGGTTCAATATTTTCAAAACACTCCGTTCCGATGAAAATACTATGCCAATATTAAACATACTTCTTGGCATTTGAACTATTACAATGAAAAATACAGGTCCGTATTTGAAAATAAATTGTTGAGTGTGGCCCAAGGTGTACCATACTTTTTATATAATTTTTATTCGCATGTTTGGATAGTCTACAAAAAGTTGCTATGGCAAAGTTTTGGAAAATCCTCGCAAAATAAAAAGATGTAGGCAAAAGAAGAATATCAAAATTTTCTCCAGAACTAAAGAAGCAGCTAGATTGTCTTGAATCAAATAAATAACCTCTGAAATACACAACTTTGCCCCTATTTAAACATCCCTATATCTCTTACCGTTACCATGATCCCAATGTATAGACTCGAATTTGAATAGCATTTTATAAGAAATGAGGAAAGGGACATATTCCGTACGAGTGCAGGGAATACAATTTCTAACGAGTTATGTACTCATTGTTTCCTACGACCATGAATATACAAATTGTAAGAATTATGAGTGTTAAAATATGAATTCTGAATATATAATTTTTATCATGCGGACTAACAGAAAGCAAAAGTTGTTTTTTCTCAGTCCGCATTCGGTCGTCTCCATTGCCCTTTTTCCTATTACGTGTAATCAAATACTGGACTTCTTGCTTCAGTGCTTCAGACGGATTCTGTCATACGACGAAGTCCATATTTTCTTTCTTTTTCTTTTGATTATACATTAATTTTATTGACTTCTCTTAACGTTGTCTAATTTCAATTTTGTTTGACGTTTGCATAATTATGTAAATTTTCCTAACTATTTTCAATATAATTTTCCTACAGTGTATTTCTCATATTACCTACTGACACACCTTGGATTCTGCTGGATGCCCCGGGCATGTAACAGCTTTCCTTATATAATACTTTTCATGTGAATGACATATACATTCAGGGCCTGATGATAGCTCAATGTGCCGAAACTTGTTGCCCCTCTAACATGTGATAATATATGCTGTGGTACGGATTTTGCGTTTTACTTACTGCTATTTGCCTACAGTTGAGATGGATAGTCTTTTTTATTTACTTTAAAGTAAGTTATAATCTCTGATCAACTACAAATATAAATTGAAAATCATTTTAGATATTTCTGGTTGTAGTAAAAATGAAAAGTCAATTATTCATTAGTAGATTGTTTGTTTACAGAGCTGATTTCAAGTTTCATTTCGTTGATACAGATGGTAAGTAGCTCTAAATTTGATAAAAGAGTATACAAAATGAGTAAGGTGTTTCTTTCATTTGTAATTAAGTATGTCAATGTACAATTATAGGTACATACAACGACATTTTTACGTTCTTCTCCACTGCACAAAAGCCATGTTTCTAGCAAAGAAACTTGCAACATTATATAATCAATCTTCGGTAAGTATCAACTATTTCTTTTAATGGATCCAGTCTCTATTGTGATAGAAATCGTAAAATATTATCGTTGTTCTAACCAATTATCAAGAAAAATAGTTCATACTGGTAACTGGGTTATGAGCAATAAGTCCACTTGTTCGTGCAGTGACGTCATCGCGCTCTCATTGGTGTTCGCAGTCACGTGATAATGGGTTATAGATAACACAATTTGAATTAATTTTATTTGATTCAAGACGAATAATAAGGTTTTTAATATGTTATTTCAGGTTTCTAAAAACTGTCTTTTATGTGTAAAATATAGCTTCACATGGAATTGTAACAACCGTCCACATCCCAATTATTAGAATATGTGTTTCATTCTCTTCTCTCAAATGAAAAATAATGCATATTTTAAATTACTGGAAGTCACTTCGAACGCGATCTATACACAATATACTGGACGTACAGAGTCTTAAAGAAATTGAAATCTACCTACTAGTAATCTATCAAGGTCCCAGTGTTGCTAAATAATAGGAAACGACTCTGTGCGTGATCTCGATGCATGGGGGCTGCTCTGTATACATATGGTGTATATCGGGGAATGTCACATATGTATATATATATATATATATATATATATATATACAGTGCTATTCAAAAGTTCACTCCCCCCCTCGTATCTTTTGAACGGCTATACTTACATTAATAAAATTTGGAAGGTGAAAATAAAGTGTTGTAAACTTCTCTACGAATGGTAATAGATGACGTCACAGTGCCACTCTGGCAAATAATTTTAAATAGGACCTTATGGCAAGTGATATCTCGTTTGAAAGGCATTGACATTGGCTACATAGCCATATTAATTTTGTTTGGGTTTAAATTAATTTTGACGGATAAATTGAATAAATATCAAAATTATTGAAATTATTTTTTTAAATTTAATTAATCAAATATCAACAATGGATTATTATAGCAAGTGTTCGAAATGTGATCCGTCTACTTCCTGACAGTAATACATCCTATTAGTAAACTCTTGTCGTACTCGTTCGAATGTGTCAGCTGAAATAGCATTGCATTCTTCAGTAATTCTTTCTTTCAAAACGCCAATGCTATCTGGTGCCGTAGTATAAACCTTGGATTTTAAGTACCCCCATAGAAAAAAATCTAATGGTGTCAGATCTCGTGTCCATTCTATAGGACCTTTACAAGAGTTTACTAATAGGATTTATTACTGTCATGAAATAGACGGAGCACATTTCGAACATTTGCTATGAGAATCCATTGTTGATATTTGATTAATCAAATTTAAAAAAATAATTCCAATGATTTTGGTATTTATTCTATTTATCCGTCTAAATTAATTCAAACCCAAGCGAAATTAATATGGCTATGTAGCCAATGTCAATGCCGTTCAAACGAGATATCACTTGCCATAAGGTCCTATTTAAAATTATTGGCCAGAGTGGCACTGTGACGTTATCTGTTACTATTACGTCACCTGTTACCATTCGTAGAGAACTTTATTTTCACCCACCAAATTAAAGATACGAGGGGGGGAGGGGACTTTCGAATAGCATTGTATATAAACTTTTTTTTAAATAATGACTGAAAAATGTTATATAGGTGAGGATAACGGGGATTTTTTGTACTGAAATCCCTGTTATCCCCACCTATATATATATATATATATATATATATATATATATATAATGTTTATTTTGTATTCTTGGGATTGAAGACCATTTTCAAAGACATTTAACTAGTAGTTAATACATTTTTATTTAACGTTTCGGTCTTTCCATGACCTTCATCAGAAATGAAATTTTTGTTAAAACTAAAAGAAATGATACAAGTTACAAAAAGAATCTTAATAGCAAAACAAATAAATCTTACCTTCGACAGAGCGTTCATAATCACATAACAGAATATAACTCACACACAAACAAAACGAACATTTTAAAAATATGACAGTCATTGATGAAAATTTGTATTGGAATCGTATTTGTTCTATACAATAAAATCAGGCGTAACGAGGTTTTAATGTGTCGTTTTTGTGTTGACTGGTATTGCAAAGGATTCTATATTTATATAGCGTGTGGTAATAAATTTATTATATTTGGAATGTGCCACGTGTTTCTCAATATTTCTAAGATTTTATAATGTCATTATAAATTTTACTAAGGTTTTTTGTGTCAGTCTTTAAATTTACGGAACTGGTTTTTCTTTGTATTTATATCATTTCTAGAACTTCGCGTTTTTTTGTGTGGTTTTCACTTCGAAGAATTTTTGTATTTTCGAAATCAAATTCGTGTTGGTTCTCTGAAACATGGATAGTGAGTGCCGTTTTGTTTCGTTTATCATATTTGTGACTATTCGCTCTGTTTTTCATGTACTGACTTGTTTGTCCGATGTAGACCCCTTCACAGTTTTTACATGGTATTTCATAGACTATGTTGCTCTTTTTTTCTTTTGAGATTGAACTTTTCAGATAGGTGTAATTGGTTTTCAGTAGGTTGTACCCTTTATGAGCAACATGTATGTTGTGGTGCGAAAATGTCTTTTTCAGGTTTTCTGATAAATTTGGTATATATGGCAAAGTGAGGAATTGGTTTGTTTTATTGTCTATTTTAGTTTTTGTATTATTATGATTATAAAATATATGTAAACGTTTTTTAAATATCTTATTCATCAAATTAGTGGGATAGTTGTTGAGTATAAGGGCATCTTCATATATATATATATATATATATATATATATATATATATATATATTAAGTAACGAAGAGATTAGAAGAGGGGGCTATTGGAAAGAGTGGTAACCGCAGACATGCATGTTTCTGGCTCATTAGCCGTCCTCGGTACGGTACAACCAAGAAAAGATGTGAAACATGGAAGAATCATGAGAAAATATAACAGAAATCAGCAGGATAGTTGTTAACAAAATACGCGATATTCCTACATCTTCTTCATATATATATATATATATATATATATATATATATATATATATATATATATATATATATATATATATATATATATATTATATCAGTGCTATAGATTGTTTCGGCGGTTCAATGAACTTTACGTTCGAGTTGTTGTGATGTATTTACTTCCACAGAGAAAACACAGTTTAAACTCAAACCGATCTAAATCAGACCTCATTTAGTTTTTTTCATGGATGTAATTTATCTCACTTATTTGTGAGAACCCCTGTAATCACAGTTAAAATCACTGTACAGAATTTCAAGGTGAACACGGAAAGGCCTTGGTCAGCGGATTCCTTCTCGAATCATTCAGTTAATGGTGACACGCTTTTCATACGTAGTTTTAAATTGTTGAAAACGTAGGCTACGAGGCAGGCGATTGTATTTAGGTTTGGTTGAACCGCATTTTCCTTGGAACGGATTATTTAAGTAATAAGTGAATAAAAAGAAACAAGGGATTTCAAACTAACTATTTTCTGATAATCATTCGGCCTTCGATGTTCACGCTAGAATCCCAGGTGGAAAATTTAATTGTAATATCATTTTGATTGTGTCTAATTTATCGTGTGGTTTTTTTAATTAAACTATATTACTATATATTCTTTGTTGCGTTAGAACTACGTTTTTTCTTCCGCACTCCTTATTTCCCTCTAGGGTGTACCGCAGGACGAAAAAGGAGCCACAGTTATTCCTAAGGTTATTTGGGATTCACGATATTGGGGCTTAGTTGTTGTTGGACTTCCGAGAAGTAAACACATACTTGCTTGTATTTATTACCAATAAGTTGCTACCAGCTTTTTAATTGTTATAAAAACTAAGCATATTTAAAAATTAAAGGAACGATGAAAATCGACATTCGTGTCATTTAGGTAAGTGATACATTCTTATATTAATTTAAATGAATCGCCCAGTCAAAATCATTTCACAACAAACCGTACCACAATCGCAAAATGAAGCGATATTAATACAGCAAAATAATACTTTATTCCATGAAAATTATCAACGTTCCCAAAATGAACAACAGCTGTATATCAGTTGGAAATTATCGGAAGAGGAGAATGTAAAAGCCATTATCAGGGTGGACCAACTCCAAATCCAATTAAATGAAATACATAAAATGTATGAAGAACTGAGCAGAGAGTTCACAGAAACGGATAATAGGCTGTCTACCAGCAAATGAAGCAACAGCCCAATATTAAACTGATGAGGATGACTTAGCAAAAGGGACAGAGTGGATACGCGCTAAAACTAAAAATCGTAAGAAGCATTCAATGGATACTTCCTTGACACCTCCAGAACACAGGCAAACTGTCCCAGCTCCAGTTGAAAACTCAAAAATATAGCAAACTCCCCCGCCAATAATTGTAGATGACATCCAAAACTTCAATGACTGCTATCAACTAGTAGAAACAACTGTCAACAAGTTCCAAATCAAAATCATTAGCGATAAAAATGCTAAGATCAATGTAGAAAACATAGATGGCTACGGGAGACTTAGCAATATGTTGAATGAACGCAATTACTCATGGCATTCATATGAACACAAACTAATTTGGCCAATAAAGGTACTTGTTAAGAAGATGCATCATACTTGCAAGCCAGAAGAAGTAATCAAGGACTTAAGGAAGAGGGGGTACATACTTATTAAAGTCATCCCCAAATCACAATACAAAACTAAAAAGCCATCAATATATTCATGCTAGTCTTTAGACATGACGAAAATTTAAACAAAATATATGAAATAGGGGATATAATGGAAATGAGAAAACAAATTCTACCCCTAAGAAAATCCAAACTGGTACCCCAATGCAAACGCTGTCAAGCATATGGACACACAAAAACCTATTGCGCAAAAGAACCGCGCTGCGTAAGATGTGTAAACAAACACCTGACGAGTGACTGTACTCAACCCAAAAACGCTCAGCCAAAATGCATTCACTGCGGTGAAGGACACATAGCCAATTGTAGAGGGTGCATAGTAGCCAAAGAAATGCAGAAACTGTAAAACAAAAACATAAAAAAGGCAGAAAGACCTAATCAGCCGCAAAGAGAAAATCACAGAAACCCATCACCAGCAGTAGGACCTGACAAAAAAGGGGTGAAATCAACAATATAGAAAATAGAAAACCTTACAGTAATGCAGTAAATAACAATACTGAAAAAAAGAAAATTTAGAGCAGTACAACTATTGAGCAAACTCTCCAACAAATCTTGGAGAAAATAACAAACCTGGACGAACGAATTACCAGACTGGAATATAGCAATAAAGAAGCTATTCCCAAAAGACTTAATAATGACAGACAGCGTTAGAATCTTAGAATGGAACGCCAAAGGCCTCTTGCAACCCCAAGAAGAACTACTAGAAATAGAAAAAATAGATATATGTCTCATTAGCGAAATACATTTCACTAACGAGTCGTTCATCAGAATTAAAGGATATCAAGTATATCATACGACACATCCAAAAAATGCAGCTAAATGAGGAAATCATAATGAAGCAAAATATAATGCATCACCAACAGATGGGATTCAAAACAGCTGAATTACAAGCAACCACAATAACAGTCAATACAAAAAACCGTGCGATAAATGTAACAGCATTATACTGCGTACCAAGACACGCAATCAAGAAGAACAAATATATTGAATTTCTAAATAGCCAGGGGTACAAATTCATCATTGGAGGTGACTTCAACGCAAAACATATACACTGGGGATCAAGATTAACTACTACTAAAGGCAGGGAACTGCTAGGAGCTACCGATCCTAACAAAATTCCAGACCTCATACACTTCTTTGTGGTAAAAAATATTTCGACAAACTACATGAAAATAGAAGAAGCATGGGACATGAATTCTGACCATTCTCATGCTTTGTGATACCATAATACAAAAAGAAACCCTACGAAGTTTAGTCAACCAAAAGACTGATTGGGGAAGCTTTCAAATCGAACTATGTAGCAATATTAATCTCTCAGTATCGCTAAGATATCTCTCAGTATCGCTAAGAACCAACGAACAGCTAGACGAAGAAGTACAAAAATGTATCAAGAATATACAGCAAGCTGCATGGAATAACGCCCCGAGCACAACAGTAAGAATGAAGGGAAATAATTACCCAAGAGGAATTAGAGAACTACTTACCTGAAAGAGAAAACTAAGTCGCAAATGGCAGCAATCTAGAGCACCTGCGAACAATACTACGCTGAATAATGCCACACAGAATCTTAAAAGAGAAATCCAAAAAATCAAAAATGAATCTATTAGTGCTCACCTCTGCGAATTGACAAATGACAGCAACAGTGATTATTCCCTGTGGAGTGCTACTAAAAGATTAAAGAGACCCATCCTGCAGAACCCACCAATCAGGAACGAGGATGGCAGCTGGGCAAGAGGTGACATACAAAAAGGAAGAAGATTCGCGGATCTCTTAGAAAATATATTTGAACCAAAAGAAGGTGAAGAAATAGCAAGAGAGATATATGACCAAGAAGAGTTAGAAATAAGACCTGCCACAACAATAGAAGTAGCTAAGAAAATTGAAGAAAATATAAATCCAAAGAAATCCCCAGGATTTGGTAACAGGAGAAATCCTGAAACAATTACCCCAGAAGCCATAATAAAACTGACGCACCTGATAAATGCTGCTTTTAGACTAGAGTATGTACGCACGATGTGAAAAGCTGCAGAAGTGATTATGATACTCAAATCACGCAAAAAACCTGAGAAAGCTTCATCTTACCGACCGATCTCACTATTACTGGTAATATCAAAATTATTTGAAAAACTTCTACTGAAAAGACTAAAACCAATAATAGAGGAAAGGAAGCTATTACCTGATAATCAGTTTGGATTTCGTGAAAGCCATTCATCGATAGACCAGGTTCACAGAACCTAACCAACATCATAGAAAAACGCTAGAAGAAAGAAAGGTCTGTTCTACAATCTTCCTAGATGTAGCACAGGCTTTCGACAAAGTATGGCACGAAGGACTCGAGTACAAAATGAGACCTCTCCTGCCAAAACAAAACTCACAACTTCTAATGTCTTACATATCAAACAGAGTCTTCAGAACAAAATAGGAAGAAGCTTATTCCGAACTGAGGGAAATCAAAGCGGGAGTGCCACAGGGAAGTATATTAGGACTAGTCCTATACCTTCTATATATTAGTGATATCCTTGATTTAAAGGGTAACACGTTCGCTGAAGACACAGCCATCTTAGCGGTCGGAAATAGTCATGATGAAGATATAGTTAAATTATTACAAACAACCATGAGCCAGATTCAAATATGGACTATACGATGGAGAATCAAGCTTAACGAAACAAAATCAGTGCACATAAATTTCATTAACAAAAGAGGCCAATCAGTGCCAATTGGACTCAATGATTCTCAGGTACCTTATGTCGACACAGCCAAATACCTGGGTATTGCATTAGTTGCGGAGCTACGCTGGAAACCCCATGTCAAAAAGTGAAGAGAAGAATTAGGGCTCAAATTTAGAAAAATGTATTTGATACTAGGACGAAATTCCACTCTGTCTATATACAATAAATTACTTATATATGAGCAAATACTGAAACCTGTATGGACTTATGGAATTCAGCTTTGGGGCTGTACCAAAAAGAGCAACACCCAGATCATACAACGATTTCAAAATAAAATACTGAGGAATATCACCAATGCTCCTTGGTATTGCCGAAACAGTGACCTCCATCGAGATCTGGAGATTGACACTGTTAACCAGACGATCAACAAGTTTACCAAGAGTCATGAACAGAAGAGACTCCTAGAACTTGTGAATATTGAGGCCACCCAGCTCCTCGACAACACCAACCAGACGAGAAGACTCAAGAGGACAAAACCCTTTGAGTTAGTTCAGTAGATAAGTGTCAGTGTAAAGCAGAGTACAGTGCAGTGATTACACACTAGTGTCTATTTGTATTAGAGTCTAAGGAACTTCTGTTAAGTAAGGCCTTCAGTTTTTGGATTGAAATTAGTAAGATAAGTTAGATTAAAATTGCTTATTGATCGTTACTGATCAGATTGTTATCTCAAAAAAGGGAAAAAAACACTCTTGAGGCGATCGACGTGGCTGATCCAGACAGGAAATCCCAGTCTTGGCAAATTGTAAGCCTAAGCGACTTTGCGTATAACTAAGGAGATCCTCCTTCCTAGGGTTCCTTTCCCGTTTGGGCCCTTTTCTCTTATTTCAGGGGTATAATACCCTCGCGTCCGTGCGAAATTGGTGACAGCGGCTGTCATTCTGTTTACGGAACGATTACCCGAATCATTATTTCCAGACGTATGTTTAACCGTGGTAACAGACCCCCATTCCCCTAGGAAGAATGAGTATCTATAGGTTTATCAAACAAGGTCCAATTTGATTTTAAGGGGTGGCAGCGTTTGGCTTTGTGTTACGGTATTTCTTTTCTTCTATACGCAATAACCCCATATACATATAGATTTTTTATGTACCGGTTGTTACACTGCTGACATATCGATATTGGCTTTCGTATTACCGAAGGAAGAAGAAGACACAATTTTTACAGATTACTTTTTTAAATGAAACTAACTGTTTCTAAATGATTCCACAATTTAATGAAAAACTTCTAAAAAATTGACAATTGTTTCCATATTCCTACAGTAAGGGTCAAAACAGTAAATTCAATGTTCACATAATTGAGACGCCCATTTCAACCTGAAACAAACGGTTCTAAAGATTAAAACTAACTTCTCCGCATATGTAATATCCTACCATAAAAATGGTCACTTCGGAGGCTGTATCGTGCTAACAAACCGAAATTTCTACAAAAATGACCAAAAATGTAGTATATCTGGATTTATAGGACGCGTTGTACTAGCTCCGGTGAGCTGAAAATCATTTGAGTCCATCTGTGAGACACCCTGAACAATATACAATCATAAAATTGGTCACTTGTATACACTACGACGGCTGTATCGTATAAACAACCGGAAACTTCAATAAAAATTACCGGAAATGTGGTACTTGAAGAATCATAGCACCCGTTGTACTGGCTCTAGTGACAAGAATATCAGTATGGTCCATCTATTATACGCCCTGAACAATATCCAATCATAAAAGTGGTCTCTCGTTTATATGCTGGAGGCTGTATCGTGCTAACAAACCGAAATTTTTCCAAAAATGACAAAAAATATGGTACGTTAAGAACCATAGTAACCGTTGTACTGGCTCTGGTGAGCTGAAAATCAATAGGGTTCATCTGTGAGATGTCCTGAATAATACTCAGTCATACAATTTGTGACTTGGTCCAGTCCGGACGCTGTATCATGCTAACATACACATAACTTTTTTGATGGTAAATAATTTTTTTGCATGTTAGTTGTGGTTGGGCGGAAAAGTAAAAATATTCTTTTACCAGCTATATATTTTGCATTAATGCAAAACATCGTGCAAACAGTGAATAAATAGAATGAATGTTTCAAATACACAAATCTTTCTCGAAATGTGGTGCCTAATTGAATAGTCGTATTGTTCGGGACGATAGCAATTTCCCTTTTGTTTTAAATTTCAATTGAAGTGAACTATAATTTTCATTAATAGTAATTAATTACAGGCTGACATTTTTACCTTTTACTCATTCCTCTCGGAGATTAACGGACCGGCGTTGTATAGCGATGTCGCTTCAATCACACACCGTTGTACTCTAGCGGGCGGTGAATAATTTACACACCCTCGGTAGAAAATTTTGACGAGGTGAAAATGTCAACGTTGGCCGGTTGAATTAAAAATATATAATGCATATCTGGATTCAATCACGAACATTCTCCCCCGTCAAATGCATGGAAGCATTTTGAGAAAAAAAAAGAATGAATGTAGATATTTTGGAAAGAAAATTAAGACAATAATGAAGAACTAAAATTAATGATTGTGACACCTTGAAAATGTTGTGTCTGGTTAGATATTTACAAAATACTAAAAATAACTACTACTAAGAAAAAGACTACTTATTGGAAGTATATTAATTGTCCTCTATCGGTAAAGGAGACAATTTGACCAAGGGACGCCTTAAAATTCCATTGGCGGCCCTAACGCTTACAACTATAACAATACCATCTTGACCTGGATATAAAGCAGTGATTCGAGCCATGACACAATGCCCGGGGGGAACATTATCCTCGTGAATCAAGACTAGTTGCCCAATTTTAGGAGAAGGTGATGTGGGCGTTAGCCACTTTGACCGTTGTTGGAGAGTATGAAAATATTATCGTTTCCAACGAGACCAAAAGTCTTTATGCATTCTTTGAAGAAGTTGCCAACGAGACAATTTATTCATAGAAATAGTTTAAAAATCAGGGAGAGAAAGTTTTTGAGGGCTCCAGAGTTAGAAAGTGACCAGGAGTGAGAGCAGTGATGTCTTCTATATCATGAGTCAAAGGAGTGAGGGGCCGAGAATTAAGCAAGGCTTCAATCAATACTAAGACAGTGTAAAATTCTTCGTAAGTTAAAGTTTGGTCTCCCACCACGCGTGTAAGATGGGTTTTCACTGATTTTATACCGGCTTCCCACCGACCATTGAAATGTGGCCTGGAAGGCAGACTGAAAGAAAACTGCCAGGTTTCCTGCTCAGCAGCGGTTTCATATATTCTTGAAGTTCTCTCGCGGTTCCAGTAAAATTGGTGCCATTGTCGCAAAAGATGTGGGGTACGCGACCACGACGAGAAATAACTCTTTGCAACGCGGCAAGAAAACCTTCAGAAGGTAAATTACTAACTAACTCAAGATATAAAGCCTTTGTGACACAACAAACAAAGAGACATATGTAGGCTTTGATTGTACGAACACCACGATATCTTGAAGGGGTAATGTAAAAGGATCCTCGAAAGTCAACACCACTCTGAGAAAACGGTTTAATCGAGGACAATCGGAATCTAGGTAAATCGCCCATAGGCGGGTGAAAAGACTTAGGGGACTGTTTCCAACAACGAATGCATTTTGAAGTGACGAAGTTTATAGCTCTTTTCGAAGAGACTATCCAAAAATATTGGGATATCAGGAGTTGGGTGGTTTTTGGTCCGGCATGTAAATTCTTCTCGTGAAAATATCTAATGAGAATCGACGTTAAAGGAGAATTGCGGGGTAATAAAAGGGGGTATTTTGAAGCGTACGATAAAGGAGCATGTTTTAATCGACCACCAATTCTAAGGAGATTGTCTTCATCCAGGAAGGTACCAAGTTTTCGAAGAAATTTTGAGAAGAATTTAGACGTTTGTTCTTTATGAAAATAATTATTCTGTGTATATTTTACGAGACATAAAAGAGCGTCATGTAATTCGTTAGAAGCTAGGAAACCGGAACGTCGAGAGGAAACATGACGAAGATTATGAATAAATCGTAAGACATATGCTAAAACTCGCTGTAATGTAGCGAGCGAGGAATGTCTATTTATAAGACACTTCAAGAAAGAGGGTTCCAAGGACAGAGATACAAGAGCTACAGTCCTTGAAACACCATTTAAAAAGTTCAAAACCACCAAGATACAAAAGAGAACTTAAATCTTGCATAAGCGTTTGAGCTTCTACAAAATCATTGAAGCCCAAACAAATATTATCAATATAAGAGCAAGTATGAATAATTTTAGCAGCTTGTGGAAAGCGATGTCCTTCGTCAAGTGGAAGTTGATGCCAAGTACGAAGAGCTTGAAATGGAAAAGTAACACCATAAGTTAGAGTATTCAGACGATACTCCCGAACACAATCATCTGTAGAAAATCTCCAAAAAATACGTTGAAAATCTCTATGCTTGACAGAGAATAATGATACGATACATTTGTTTGATGTCTGCGCACAAAACAAACTTGAGTAAACGAAAATTTAGTAAAATAGCAACAGTGTCTTGTTGAAGCTTAGGTCTAACAAACAAACAATCATTAAGGGACTTCTCGTTAGGAACTTTGGCAGATGCATTAAAAACTACACGTAATTTGGTACTAACACTATCAGGTTTGACCTTGCAATTGTGAGGAATATAGTATTTACCATTCTCTTCGTTGTCAGCTGAAATCAACTCCATGTGATGCTCTCGCATAAAGGCAGAATATTGTTCATACAATTCGGGTTGCTTGAGCAGTCGGCGTTCAAGAGAGTGAACACGATATAAAGCTAGATCTCGTATACCAGGAAACGTAGCATTAATTTCCCGAAAAGGTAACGATACAACATATTGTCCTGACGGTTTACGAGAAAAATTATCTTTGAAAAGATCGTCACACAAAATATCAGCGGAATTAGGGAGAATGATTTCAGGAACCGATTCTATTGCCCAGAAAGTAGTATCTAATGAGACGTTGGAAACGGTGTGGCATAATAAAGAGGTGACAATAAGATTCTTGACATGAATCGGACCCATGACAACGTAACCAAATACAGTGTTTATGGCGTCGGGTTCATCTGAATTTCCAGAGATCTTACCTGAGAGCAGCAATTTAGTAAATAAATCAGCTCCGATTAATAAGTCGATCGTTCCTGGTCGATAAAATTTAAAATCTGCTAGCGAAATATTAGTTAAGTGGGTCCACTTATTGGGATCGATTTTGAAATCAGGCATAGGATCACAAATTTTATCTAAGACTAGAGCATCAAAATTAGAAATAGGAAAGTCCCTAGTATGCGGACAAATTGAGAGGACAACTTTTCCAGTCTGCAACTTAGAGTTCATAGAAGCGAGACCATTAACTTCAAGGGCACATTGAGACTGAGGGATACCTAAAATGTTTAATGCTTTACGGGTAATAAAAGAAGTTCGGCTGCCGCAATATAAAATAGCTCTTAATGGTCGCCTACTACCTTTACTATCAAGGGCGTCAACCACAGCTGTGGATAACAAAGCTCCCTTTTCAACAGGGGATTGGAGTCCAAATAAACTAGGGGTACTTGGTTGACTTGAAGACGGAAGGTTCAAATTAGGGGAAGTGTCGGTAGAATTTGTGATGGGTGTATCGAAATGCAATAGAGTATGATGAGTCTTGGATTTGCAAGTCCGACAAGTATACTTGGAGCGACAGGAGCGAAGATCGTGAGAGGAACTCAAACAATTAAAGCATAGATGCAATTGTTTGCAAAAACGATGCCTTTCTGAAGGGCTTTTACTTGAAAATGGATGACATTTGTAAATAGTATGGTTTTGTTTGCATAAAATACAATGTTGATTAGACAAATTAGTAACTAACAAAAATGAAGAACGAGTTTTACAGGGAACTTTTGAAAATAAGGGTGGATCTTTCGATCGGAAATATTTCGATAAAGAAACATTTAAATTACTGTAGGCGTTCAACTGGGTTTCTAAAAGCTTGCGAAGGTGGGGATCTCTGTTGATTTATGTTCCATTTCAAAGAGACGTGCGATTTCTGGAGTTAATCTAGAATATAACATATTAAACATAATGAAGTCCCACTCATCTGTAGGTAAACCGATCACTTGGAGAGCAGACATATTTTCTACTAATGTATCAATAAGTTTAGACACTGTCTCAGCAGTAACCATATTTAATTTGGGGGCCTGTTGAAGGGCATCCCAATGGGCTTTGGCACAATATCTTTGATTGGTATATCGCTTGATAATAAGGTCGTAAGCAATATCATTATTATCGGCAGTAATTTTTAAATTACGAATTAAACCTAGAGGGGGACCCTCTAATGACGCTTTTAAATACTTTAGTTTTTCTACATCTAACATATATTGGTTGTTGTGGATAAGAGAATCAAATAAATCTAGGAACGATGCGAATTCCTTTACATCACCTGAGTATTTGGGAGGATCAATTTTTGGTAATCGGATATTCGAATTAGTTTGTTAAAGAGCAATAGTATTAGCAGTAGATTGGGAACTGGGAATGTCGAAAATCTCGGAACATATTAGTTTGGTTTGAAAATACTGCGATAAAAAATCTACACGAATTTGGTCTTCAGCTTCGAGGTCTGGTGGATCTGGAAGCGCCATCAATTTGGCAATCACTAAATCATGATGTTTCACAAAAGTAACACGAATTGACTCTAATTCAGTTGCACGAATTTGTAAAAGAGGACGACCGCTCAATATTTGAAGATCATTTAAGGCGGCTTTACGATGAAAACGATACTGTTGGACTTTATCCATTGTGAATAAAATAAACAGAAATATCGAAGCAAAGGAAGCAAATTTTCAATAAAATGTTGCGAATGAATTGAATCAAATATCAAATGATATTGTACAAACTACCGGTTATTAACTGTAAAATTTGAAATAAACAAATGATTTAATAGAATTGTTTAATCACCCTGTATAGCGAAAAGTATAGAAAAGGTAAAGTGAAAAAATAAATGAAGGGGTGAGTGGATGAAGGAGGTATGTAACATTTGTACAAAAATAGAGATTTGTCGTAGATGAAGGAGGTATGTGTTGGCCTGTTTTGTGAAACTATCACCAGCTCTCTAAGAATATTATTTACAGATATAGCAGTGTCATGAAGGAGTTATGTAACCGCAACAATTTATGTTTGTAGGGCATGAAGGAGGTATGAAACATAACATGAGACATACGTCTTTCTTCCACCAGTGCCTACAACAATTTTTATTTAATGTGTATTGGATGAATGAGGTATGAAACGTAAAATAGCACATACCTCTTTCTTCCACTAGTGCCGTGAATTCACTGTGCAACATACTGCCTTCATGCACTTAACAGCTGTGTGAATCAGTTCACAACGACGGTTGTTTTGAAGAGCACTGCACATATTGAGTGATTTAAAATATTTATAAAGACAGTTAAAATGACTTCCAGAGGAAAGGTGATATTACGATTAGCTTTGAATGCAGATAGTTCAACTGCGAGCAGTGCGAGCGGTAGTATTGACAAGAATGTCAATGAAAACGTGAATTCTAACCTAGAAAATGTAATATCAACATCGTCAAAAGGTGATGATAATTTTACCGAAATGAATGAATCGTACCAGGATGATGGTAAGATTGTTTGTTATAAAGTATTAAACTCATTTGAGCTTACCTTCTCCACAGTCCTTCAAATGCAATTTGATTGTTGTAGTGTCGGAACCACATGCTGCAGTTAGGGCAGCTAACTTCGATGGAATACAAACAACAAGACACACAAATAAAAACACTAATGGAATGTATAGGCAATTACGTAAGTGACAATAAACCTACTATTGTATCTAAGTGCACGTGCATTTGAGATATTGATCCTTATAATACTCGGTGTTGTTGGCCTAATAGTGAAATGGTACATTGAGTACCTATATTAACGCATTTAGTACAATACATACAGTATATCTCTCTTGCAGATGTTGGAGAAGAAAATACTCCCGACAACAGTTGCGATGACTTATTTGGCGACAATTCTAGTGATGAATACGTGCCAGATGAGAAGGATTACGTTGATTCATCGGACGACGGAATTGCAGAAGATCAAAATGACCTTAAAATCAAGAAATGCAGTCACAGAGTAATGGAAAAGAAGAGTGCTAGTGAAATGATGGATGTACAAGGTAGTGATGAACCGACTGAAGATCATAATAATATGGAACTGATGGAGGACGACAACATATCGATACGTCAGACAAATAATGAAAGTAGTGTTAAACAAAATAAAGAAGGGAATACTTTGCTTACTGCCGGTGTTAAAAAGAAATATTTTGAACCTAAAATAAAAGTAAGTAGAAAAAGGCAAAGAAATCCTTCTGAATGGAAAAAAAATAAAGCTGCACTCTGCAGACAAAGAGGAGAGGCCTACAGAAATTATAAGGGTCAGTTGAAACCTGCTAAAACTAGTGTTACAGGCAACTTATGCCCTGAAAATTGTCGCCGACAGTGTTCGCAGTCATTTACAATTGAAGACAGAAAAATCATAATGTCATCTTTTTACAAACTGGATATAAATGCCAAAAATTCTCTACTGTATAACAGTTTAAAAATAACCCCTACAAAAAGACAGAGAACCGGAGCTTTACAACACAAAACAGCCTCATTCCAATATAATATAACATATGGGGGAAAAAAAACTGCTGTATGTAAAAGAGCTTTGGTTTCAATATACAATATCAGCATGAAAAAGGTTGACTTGATCCAGCAGTCAATAAAGAAAGGTTTAGCTGCCCCCCTACCAGACAAAAGAGGAAAACATAACAATAGACCCAACAAAACTCCCGAAGATGTCACTGCTTACATAATCAAGCATATTTCAAGTTTCCCTTCAGAATCATCGCACTATTCAAGAAATTGTAATATCCATAAGAAGTACCTTTCTTCTCTTCTGTCACTCCCAATTATGCATAAACTTTATATCGAGACATGTAATGCTAACAAAGTCCCTAATCGATTCAAAGTCAAGGAATGCACATATCGTTATATCTTCAACAATGAATTTAATTTGTCATTTGGACATCCCAAAAGTGACACTTGCAGCACCTGCGATTCAGGTACTGGAAATGAGGGACATACCGAAAACTACAAAGCAGCTTTTGCGGCTCAGGTCGTCGATAGAGAACTAGTCAAAAATTCTGATGGGGTCGCATATACAACATTCGATCTCCAACAAACCATGCCTTTGCCCCGACTCAGTACTTCCAAAGCATTTTATCTCCGCCAAATGTGGTTTTATAATCTAGGCATTCATATTATAACTAAAGAAGTGGACAAGACAGTTTTTTGCACATGGACCGAAGATTTAGCATGTAGGGGTAGTAGTGAGATTTCCAGTTGTCTTTTAAGAACCATTGAAGTTGAACTGGCACTTAAACAAAAAAATCATTTGATTATTTGGACAGACTCCTGTGCAGGGCAGAACAAAAATTTCCTAATGCTCTGTATTTATCAATATCTTATACAGAAAAATATATTCAAAAGAATCGACCACAAGTTTCCTGAAGTAGGTCATTCATACTTGGATTCGGACCGGGATTTTGGTCGAATAGAAAAAATATTGAGAAAACACCAAACTATTTGTACTCCTCAGCAGTATCGAGAAATTATTGCCTCTTCCAATAAAAAAAGCATGGTCATTGACATGGAACATCATTTTAGAGACACTGAGGACCTACCACAAAAAATGAAACTTATGAATAGAAAAAAAGATGTTCTGAATGAAAAAGTATATTTCAGAGATGGAATTAAATGGATACGTGTAGATACCTATGGGTCATACCTCTTTAAGGAAAGCTTTGATTATTATACTCCCTTCAAGGAGGTCAATATTCACAAAAATTTGAAAAATCCGTCTTCTCTTCCTGAAAATTTTGATATTCCCAGATCCTTCAGAAAAACTGGCGTATTATCTGAGGAAAAACGTGAAAACTTAAAAGAACAACTTTGCTTCATTCCGGATCAACACAAATGGTTTTATGAACATGTTTTACACGAAGAACATGAAGGAATCTAAGATGAAAAGGTATCTGCTTGGAACAGTTATAGCATACCCGCTCTTATTAAAATACTCAATAGAATCTTGATTTAATTTTAATATACAGAAGAAAATATAATTTTGAATATATATACAAAAGTATTTTGAATTGTATGCACATACCCATTTCGTTCCTTTAGGCCAATGCAAATATGAACAAATTAATGAGGAAGAAGGGGGTATGTACAAAAACATTTGTTTTTCTAATTTATCCAGCAGATATTCCACCCTTCTCTTCACCTCACCACCACTAATAGGAATTGTATGGTTTGCATAGCCCTTGAAAAAAATGAATACAAAAAAAGTACCACAATGACAACTTCAAGGTTAAATATCTCAACAATACCCTTTTGTTACATACATCTTTCATCCACTTACCCCTTCAAATAATAACCATGAAAATGAATAGTTGATAAGAAAAGAAAAAATGTGAGTTCGCTATTTACGATAAAAACGCGCAGATGGCAAAAGGATAATTAAATAGAAGTATAGCGAAAATTCTTTGAATTATCACTCAAACGAGTTGACCAGAGAATATATGGGCTCATCCTGTATGAAATTGCACCAAATAATAACAGAATGAGGAAAAAATGAAAACTATTTAGTAATTAATCAAAGAAAAACACGTCTGTTCAAATCTCCGTTTGGAAATTATAAAAATATTCAATAATCAAACGACCAGTTTTTGTTCGGTATGCCGGCTACAATATCAAGAGAATCAGGTACAATATCTTCAAGGTTACTCACTTTTGAAATAAAGTAGATCGATTTAAAAATTATTGGAAAGGGTAAAAATAAGCAAACGTACATTTATAATGAAAATTTTATTTTTTAAATGAGAGTGCATTTTTACTAGGCTAAAAAAAATAACTATCCAGGCTAAGAAGGATCAACGTTCGGGACGATAGCAATTTCCCTTTTGTTTTAAATTTCAATTGAAGTGAACTTTGATTTCCATTAATAGTAATTAATTGAAGGCTGAAATTTTTACCATCTACTCATTCCTCTCGGAGATTAACCGGCCGGCGTTGTATAGCGATGTCGCTTCAATCACACACCGTTGTTCTCTAGCGCGCGGTGAATGTCTTACTTTTACGATAATTTACACACACTCGGTACAAGTCATTGACGAGGTGAAAATGTCAACGTTGCGCGGTTGAATTTGAAATATATAATGCATATCTGGATTCAATCACAAACACGTATGGAGTATCAGTTCCCAGTTCCGTTTGTGTGAAACCAAGTTTCATTTCATTAGATTTTGAATGTTCTACTACGTTTGTAAGCTTAGGTAAAATGACAGCTATAAACCATGAAAGTAACAAAACTTCCATGCATAAAACGAATAAAATTACCAATTTGCGTTGAATAATTTCCTCCGTTTATTTTTCTTTCGCAGTTGGAGCTGCCGATATCAATTGATTTTTAATTAAAGACAATTGGTTCGATGAAATTAACTGACTCGACCCTTTCTCCGTGGAATCTACTCATTATACTGTTTTAAATGAAACTTACTGTTTCTAGCTAATTCCACAATATATTGAAAAGTTTCCAAAAATTCTAAGATAATTGAGAGTCGTTTCGATGATAGATATCATCGTCAGAATGACAGAAGTTACATTTCATTTGAAGCCTATCTGATGTTCAATAATTATTTTGGCTAGACCAAGAAGTGACCTACTTAGTGATTGACTTAATATATGTTGATAGAAAAAAGAAGAAGAAGATGTGATGTTATGAATATTAAAGCTTAGATATTATTAGCCCTCTGGAGATATCCTGGATATCTTTTTTTCAATTAAGATCAGTATACCTGTGCAATGATATAGAAAACCGGGAAAAGTATATCTGCTGATCTTTACAATTATCACTTAAGAAGACAGTTTAAAAGTGGAGAACTCCCTAGATTTATCTGTTCATTGACAACTTGATATTGTGGGTTTCTTAAGTGTCTTCTAATGTCTAACTTTTCAAGAAAATCCAGTTCTTGTTTCTCATGACAAATATGTAGTACTTCTAGTTCTGTGTTAGGAGTCAATGATTGTTTGGTGCCAAGTAGATGTTTTGCGTAGTGGGACTTATCTGGTTGTTTTAATATATATGCTCGTACATGTTAGCGGTATCTGATCTCAAATTTTCTGAGGGTTTGACCCAAATAGACAGCAGTACATTCTGGACATTTAAGTTTATATATACCAGACTTCTTTATTGGGGATATTTTTGTTTTTACATTACCTTCTGTTTTAAAAGAAATTGTTGTATTAGTAGCTGAAGATATTATCTTTGAAATATTATTAGAAATATTACCTGCATATGTGATGGTTTTATATTTTTTTATTCCTTTAAAACTAATAATTCCTGAACAAACTAACGAAGAACTAGAAGTACTACATATTTGTCATGAGGAACAAGAACTGGATTTTCTTGAAAAGTTAGACATTAGAAGACACTTAAGAAACCCACAATATCAAGTTGTCAATGAACAGATAAATCTAGGGAGTTCTCCACTTTTAAACTGTCTTCTTAAGTGATAATTGTAAAGATCAACAGATATAGTTTTCCTGGTTTTCCATATCATTGCATAGTTATACTGATCTTAATTGGAAAAAAGATATATAGGATATCTCCATAGGGCTAATAATATCTCAGCTTTAATATTCATAACATGACATCTTCTTCTTATTTTTTTCTATCAACATATATTAAGTCAATCACTAGGTAGGTCACTTCTTGGTCTAGCCAAAATAATTATTGAACATCAGATAGGCTTCAAATGAAATGTAACTTCTGTCATTCTGACGATGATATTTATCATCGAAACAACTCTCAATTATCTTAGAATTTTTGAAAACCTCTTAATATGTTGTGTAATTAACTAGAAACAGTAAGTTTCATTTAAAACAGTAAAATTGGTTCGATGTTCAATCATCAATCAGATATGTTAACTGATTCATTTTATCTCTAATAAAAAATTTTTGGCATAGTATAATTTTTTACAGTCAGTTGGTACAATAAAGGATAAAATCTTTTTGGAATCGAGGCATATATTCAACGTTCGGCTTGGTAATTGGAATTGCAAAAAAATAAAACTCTGTTCCCTTTCAATGGTATATTATAACAGTCCACTCACTCTTGTACATACCAATTCATTTCTAATAGATTTGTTACGCTGCGTTATTCATTTACTTGAATTTATATACAAACGTCATTCAATGTTGAATTTGTGATAGTGATTACTTTAGCATGATAAACTAAATAAGTATATACTGTTGATTATCTTATTCGGGTTCATCTTGGTGCGAGAGATTCGGTTGCACTATCTATCTGCTCTCGCTACTAAAAAACCCCAATTACATCATTAATGTTGCTATATATGTTAATCTAGTTTCCACAATCCTGTTCATCAACTGCTCTCAAGGAATAGATCAGTGGGGAATTGAAGGAACTAATAATTATCTGCGATGTACAATGTTGCAGCTATCAATATTAACAGGCTGAAATAACCTACTGCTGAAAAAGGTATTTAATTTCTATGGGAATCTAGTTTCTATAGGATATACACATTGAAAGGTAAAATGAATCTGAGAAAATTGGACTATAAAATGAATGATGTGCAATAATAGAGCTTGAAGTATGAGCATGAATTGGTGAATATTTGCAATAGCAGAGCAATTAAGTGGATAGTTATGTCAGGGTAGTATTTAAGTGAGCAGGAATCTGGAGATAATTTTGGCAGAGGTTTGAAAGTTTAGAATAGTACATAGGTACACAAAACGGTCTTACAATCAGGCTGTACTGGATCACCAAGATGATTAAACATGATTCTGTTACAATTAGTATTAATCTCAAATCCTGAAAATATTAATACGCGAAATCACAAGTCGATTGGACAGAAACGTCAAAAACCAAGGGAAGCCATCATAATCCGAACATTATTTTTGAGAAGAAAAATAAGCAAAACTAGATATGAGCATGATTCCATACATTCGCATTCAATAACTTCAACGTTCTCATCGTCAAAAATGTTTGATTATTTAGATTAAGATAGTTAAAGTAGTTAAACATAAAATCAAGGACCAGTGATTTTAAGTAACGTATAATATATACAGTTGAATACGATAGCGTACAGTTGTTAACAGTTTTCTAAAAGATCTCCGATATATATATATATATATATAAAACTTCACAGGGTGGTCTTTGTTGAATAACCCTCACACTTGTGGGGATAGCAGCCAAAAAACTCTACAGGTTAGAGATAAAGTGAATCAATTAGTACGTTACCTAAGCTTTCGAAGAGCATTGTCTCCATTTTCAAAGGCTATAATGAACCAGAAAGAAAAAACCGGTTAATTTAATAATGAAAATAATTTTTGAAATCATTACGACTTACTTGTAATGTTGATTTAAAATTAAACTCATATTTCACAAATTGCAGGAAAACCTTCATCCACTAAAAACAAAAATGTCGACTAAATCTAGTTTCTCACCTACATATAATAATAAGAGCCAGGATTTTTGTCCTGTTTTTTAAAACCAAAAGACGTACAACAAGAAATGAACTGATTTTGTTGAATATATATTTCAACGTGAAATCGACTGCTGTCGAAATGTAGTGTTACGGGGGGCAATTGAAAGGTTGAAGTAAAAATGTTTAATGAAAATCTGAATTTCTGAGAAATACTGTTATGTTTTTTTGGTTGCTTGCTAAAAACTTCAAAGAAAAACAGTAATATATCAATGTCCACACCTGCGATCACAATGAGATTGCAAAATTACACTATTTAATTTAACCATACTATTGTCAAACAGCTGCCACCTGTCTTTTGCAAAATGTAAAAAATTGGGATGACGGAATAAGTCAACAGTCAGTGAACAGTTTAACCTCTCATACTCGGTATTCCCAAACTGTCCACTCATTCCAGCATTAACTATTGTTAGATAAAAAAGCCAAACAAAACCCACCCGTAAATATTGACGATCTCCACTTTCGTCTGATGTTAATTTCCATGAACAGCAATACTAATTATATAACATTACCCTAACAATAATAATGTCGGTTATGAAAAGTGATGTAAGATCTGTAACTTATAACACATGTCAAGGACCTAACCTCTCACGTTAAGGCCCGACTGTTTGGAAATCATCTGCATTCGCAACTGAGCTGTGCTAGCCATAATGTAAAAAATTCTTTTAAACTGAAATATTAAATAATGTTTGTATTGTCAACACTCGACTGACCTTTCACCTCAATCAACCATTAACTCAAAACACTAATTTGGGAATTAATCTCCTCGCTACCGGATTGGACATTATTAAAGTGTAACAAATATGTATAAATCTTACTAAGTGATTCAATGTCAGACCTCCTATTCATTGGTTCCTCAATGTTATTAAGATGATACATTTCTAAAAACTTTCTTTTGTTATAGTTTCTGTCTACATCAAGAATCTTTACTTTATCGAAATCTATATGGTGGAACTTATCTATAACATGTTCTGATATTTTTTCTGACAGATCTTCAATATAAGGAAATGATCCAAAAGTAACCTGTTGTGTATTATTGAAATTAGCATCCTGTTAATTTCCATTACTATTAATATGACCGACCGTATGCTCGCCGGGAGTGTTGTAAATCAACCTATTGAGAAATTTGATAGGATAACTATTTTTTTGAAGCGTAACAATCAATATTTTAAGGTTTTTATTAAGTAATGCTGGATGTAATATTTTTTAATTCTGTTCTTCATCCTCAACACTAAGTTAACCTTCATTAGGTAGGGGTAATTGGACTTAAAGTTGAGGTATCTACCCGAACTGGTAGGTTTCACGTACCAGTCAAGTATCACCCTGCCTTCATTAGCCCTTATTAACTTTGTGTCCAAAAATGGTACACATTTGTTAAGTTCATTTTTAACTGTGAATTGTATGTATTGATTGTAACCATTGAAATGTTAAGAATGGTTTCGACACCACCTTCAGGAACAGCTTTGATGATATCATCTACATATTTTTTTAGAAAAGGAATATCAAATGTAAATTCCCAACACACTCAACAATGAAATCGTCTACTAATTCCAAAAATTGGTCAATATTTAATCTACAAGAATCCTGAATGGAATTCCATTGTTTGGTAATACCATTTTTTACTAAATTGATTGGTATATTAGATGTTGTGTCGCTATCCACTAATATACCGATCAATTTAGTAAAAAATAGTATTACCAAACATTGGAATTCCATTCAGGATTCTTGTATATTGAATATTGACCAATTTTTGGAATTAGTAGACTTTGTGTATAACACTTCTGTTTTTGCTTTTAATGATGAATATTATAAACAAGTTTTTGGTACACCAATGGGTAGTTCTGTATCACCCATTTTTGCGCAATATGTCATGGACGATTTGATCGCTGAGTGTGTTGGGAATTTACCTTTTGATATTCCTTTTCTAAAAAAATATGTAGATGATATCATCACAGCTGTTCCTGAAGATGGTGTCGAAACCATTCTTAACATTTTCAATGGTTACAATCAATACATACAATTCACAGTTGAAAATGAACTTAACAGATTTGTACCATTTTTGGACACAAAGTTAATAAGGACCAATGAAGGCAGGGTGATACTTGATTGGTACGTGAAACCTAAGGGTCCGGGTAGATACCTCAACTTTAAGTCCAATCACCCCTACAAAATGGACGTTAACTTAGTGTTAACGATGAAGAACAGAATTAAAAAAGTATCACATCCAACATTAGTTAATAAAAACCTTAAAATATTGATTGGTTCGCTTCAAAAAAATAGTTTTCCTATCAAACTAATCGAAAGGTTGATTCACAACACTCCCGGCGAGCATACGGTCGGTCATATTAATAGTAATGAAAATGAACAGGATGCTAATTTCAATAATACACAACAGGTTACTTTTGGATCATTTCTTTATAATGATGATCTGTCAGAAAAAATCATCAAAGAAATCAAGGGGACCAATGTAAAAATTGCTCAAAGAACAGCCAAACCTGCAGTCTCTTTTTAAACAACCGGAGGATTCCCTGATAAAAACTAACGTAATATATAGTATCCCTTGTAAAAATTATAACAAAGAGTATGTAGGAATGACATCTCAGTACTTGAAATCACGTTGTGCTCAACATAAAAGCGATGCAAGGTTAAACAAAAGGAAATGTGCATTATCAGAACATGTTATGGATGAGTTCCACCATATAGATTTTGATAAAGTAAAGATTCTTGATGTAGAAAGAAACTCTAACAAAAGAAAGTTTCCAGAAATGTATCATATTAATAATATTGAGGAACCAATGGATAGAAGGTCTGACATTCAGTCACTTAGTAAGATTTATACATATTTGTTACACTTTAATAATGTCCACTCCGGTAGCGAGGAGATCGATTCCCAAATTAGTATTTTGAGTTAATGGTTGACTGAGAATACAGGTCAGTCGGGTGTTGACAATACAAACATTATTCAATATTTCAGTTTAGAAGAATGTTTTACATTATGGCTAGCACAGCTCAGTTGCGAATGTAGATGATTTCCAAACAGTCAGGCCTTAACGTGAGAGGTTAAGTCCTTGCCATGTGTTATAAGTTACAGATCTTACATTACTTTTCTTAACCGACATTATTATTGTTAGGGTAATGTTATATAATTAGTATTGCTTTTCGTGGAAATTAACATCAGACGAAAGTGGAGATCGTTAGTATTTGCGGGTGGGTTTTGTTTGGCTTTTTTATCTAACAATAGTTAATGCTGGAATGGGTGGACAGTTTGGGAATACCGAATGTGAGAGGTTTGAGTGTTCGCTGACTGTTGACTTATTTTGTCATCCCAATTTTTTACATTTTACAAAAGACAGGAGGCAGCTGTATGGATAAATTTAATAGTGTAATTTTTCAAACTTATCGTCATCGCAGGTATGGACATTGATCTATTATTGTTTTTCTTTGAAGTTTTCACCAAGCAACCATAAAAACCATAACTGTATTTCTTAGAAATTTAGATTTTCATTAAACATTTTTCTTCAAGCTTTCAATTGCCCCCCGTAACACTACCTTTCGACAGCAGTCGATTTCACGTTGAAATATATCAGTTCATTTCTTGTTGTACGTCTTTTGGTTTTAAAAACCAGGAAAAAAATCCTGGCTCTCATTATTATATGTAGGTGAGAAACTAGATTTAGTCGACATTTTTGTCTTTAGTAGATGAAGGTTTTCCTGCAATTTGTGAAATGTGAGTTCAACTTTAAATCAACACTACAAGCAAGTCGTAATGATTTCAAAAATTATTTTCATTATTAGATTGACTGGTTTTTTCTTTCTGGTTTATTATAGCCTTTGAAAAGGGAGAACATGCTCTTCGAAAGCTTAGGTAACGTAGTAATTGATTCACTTTATCTCTTACCTGTGGAGTTTTTTTAACTGCTATCCCCACGAGTTTGAGGGTTTTTCAACAAAGACCACTCTTTGAAGTTTTATTTTTTAATATATATATATATATATATATATATATATATATATATATATATATATATATATATATATATATATATTGAAGCAGTTTCATCTCATTTAGTTGTATTCAATTTAATAAAGATTAATAGTATTCGTGAAATAAGTAAAATTGTTTCTCCCAATTTGTACTTTAATAGCCATCATCATTTTAACGAATATGTATAAATTGTACAAAAAAAAGACATGTCTAAATCAATTATAGATGCCTATAATAAAAACAGTGAACAAAATATTTACAACAATATTGAAGAAAATCACGGAAGATATTGAAACAGATCATATACTCGTTGAAACGTTAGAATTGGAAATACTAAAAAGCGATTCAGATTCAACGAAAATTAACGCAAATAATTCAGTAGATGATGTAATTTCAAAAGAATTCGTCGAAATTAAAATGAAAGTTGAAATAATTTAAAAGAGATATACATTTGATACATGACAAATTTTTTATATAGTTAGTGAATAGGTTATTTAATACAAGAGATTTCAGGAATTTTTAATAAATAGTAAATAAGTTATGTTATTATTTATATGTATAACAATTTTTAAAAATAAAATCCTCGTCTATTCATTGTGTTTTTTATTCTAGTCCATTGATAGTTAAAAAGATTATTATGATTCCATATCATACATGATCAGAATACTCGACAACAATACATACTAGATTATATAAATTAACTATATGTTACAGTAGTAGAATGTTCAAATAGTCTAGTTCAATATGTGCTTATTAAGTTCTATTGTCTTATTTTTTCATGCACAATGACCTACAAATCTGCATAATTGCTGCTACTAATCAAATTACCCATGAACACTTCTAGAAATTTACAGTTCTATGCATACTTGAAAAAGAATCAAAATTAATACACTTTCAAAAGACAAATAGTTAACATTATAGTATCAGTTATTTTTCAATACAATAATTTCCTGAGACTTCATATGCAGTGTAGTTTTTAAAAATTACTTAAACCTGAAGCAAGTGCCAAATGAAGTACAAATTTCAATATAAATCACTGATATTTGTTATAATATTTCATTATAATTTTGTTGGTAACAATTTAGTTCTACTAAATTGTTATGGTTTCATTTATATGTTTTCCCCTCCTGTCACTTGTAAAGTAAAAGCTGTTCCCCAATTGCATTTCAATAGAAAAAGTTTCAGTAACATTCTCTTCAACTTCCATCTTAAATGTGCTAAGCATTATTTACAATCTCATACAATTGTTCAATGTAAAAAAATATGGATATTGGATGAAATAGGATATCTAATTTAAACTCAATTTATTACGAAAATATAATTCGCATCTGATTACCTACCAATTCATAATTGATAAGATGAAATCAACTAAGCAATAAGTGCAGTAAAGGAATTTTGTTCTAGTTATTAGCTACTGCAATTACTGAAGGTAATTGGGAAAAGCAGTTATTTACTTAGTTTACACGGTTTTATGTTTTATTCTTTAACAAATAATAATTTTATCCATTGAGTCGGTTTGTAAAATGACTTGAAATATGTTTTTCTCAGCATTTCATTTTATTTAGGTACTTATTTCTTAATCTTCTTGAAAAATTAATTGTTTATTGTAACATAAACAGCGAATCGGCGCAGACACTATGTTTATACAATTCATACTATACACAGTGCTATTCAAAAATGCCCTCCCCCCCTCGTATCTTTTGAACGGCTACACTTACATTAATAAAATTTGGAGATTTAATCATTCTTCCTAACCATTTTCTAAGAAAAAATTGATAGCCTTCAGTTTACCCCACAGGATGTTAAGAATGTACGGTACATAAATATTGTTCCATTCCACCCGGATACTAAATTGTCAAACTCATTTTTACAAAAATTTAAATTGCAGGTGATAATTTGAATCAATTTCCTACAATATGCCAGAAAAATCATTATAAGCGGTTGAAAATTAAAAGAGTTAATATATATATATATATATATATATATATATATATATATATATACATATATATATATATATATATATATATATATATATATATATATATATATATGTATAAATAACCAATGAAAAGATGAAAGAATAACGCGTGGAATATAAAACAAAACCAGAATTAGCGGGCATATCACGCAAAAGAGGTTACAGAGAATGAGTGGTAACCGTAGATATGCATGTTTCTGGCTCATTAGCCTTCATTGGTACGACATAACCAAGAGAACGTGTACAACTTGGGAGCAAGGATGTTAATTGAAACATGAGAAAACACAAACAACGAACCAATGAAAAGATGGTTTTCATTGGTTATTTGTCTATTTCCAGGGTCGGAAGGTTCAGACAGGAGAGCTATAGACGCCTCCGTGTCTCTGATGGTTGTTGTCCTGAAAACTCGGGATCTTCCATTTGAAGGCACAAATGTGCGTTTGGTTATCTTGTTGAAATCCGTTGTTTGTGTTTTCTCATGTCTCAATTAACATCCTTGCTCCCAAGTTGTACACGTTTTCTTGGTTATGCCGTACCGATGAAGGCTAATGAGCCAGAAACATGCATGTCTACGGTTACCACTCATTCTCTGTAACCTCTTTTGCGTGATATGTCCGCTAATTACGTTTTTGTTTTATATATATATATATATATATATATATATATATATATATATATATATATATATATATATATATATACTCTTCCATTTTTCTTGGACATCAGGTTGACAATAAGTTAATAAGTTCTATATCAATTTATATTTCTATTTGACATTTCGCTTCTTAGTTCGGCGAATTTTCAACAAGTTTAACATAGATGTTGTTAAACAATCAATTGAACAATTGAACGAATAACATTAAATACAAACACAGAGACGACAAAAACGGGTAACTGATAAAATAATTTCACATATAATAGAATCGAAAATACCTGTCTTAGAAGCAACGTCATACAATAAACAATGGACATCCAAGAAGTTGATATTATTATTATAGTAAATTATAATATATTTGGATTAGATTTTCTTATCGTTCACTACATGGTTCTCTTTTTCCATATGTATCTTTTTTTTATTGTTAGTTTTTTGTAGTTATAATCTTGGTTTATTATTTTAGTATTATTAAAGTCAAATTTATGTCTTTCATTTTTCTCATGTTTATGAAGAGCAGTGCAGGCGTTTTTGTATATTTATGGCCATTAAATCTATTTCCAAGTTGTCAAGTTGTTATACCTATATATTTTTTGGGACAGTCTAAACATGGTATAGAATATATGATGTTGACTTTTTAACTTGGAGAACAATGGTGATAGAGTATTTTGTGCCCTATGACAAACTTTTATGTTATGTTTAGATAATATATAGTTTAGTTTTTCTGAGAGTTGATTTGTGTATGACACTGCGATGTATGTAAGAGAGGCTAGTGTATTGGTTTATGTTGATTGGATTTGACTATTGTAAAATTTATGTGTGCGTGGTTTTTTAATTTTGTCAATATGTTTGGAATATTGTTTTTGATTGATATAAAATTTCTAGACGATATTCAGGTGATGTAAGTGTAATGGCTCTATCTACTAATCCTATGATTACGCTGTATTTTCGGGAAATAGCATGATGGGAGTGGTAATACAATTAGCGACCTGATGATGTTTCTTTAATAGAATGTTTTGTTGAAATTTTATTTTCCCTAGTTTTAATAAGTGTCATGTCCAGAAAATTTATGGTTTTGTTTTGTTCTGTTTCTATTGTGAAGTGAAGCTTTGGATGAAAATTATTGAAAGCAGTCACTATATGATTTATTTGATTGGATGGAACGGCAGCTAAGCAATCATCAACGTATCTTTAAAAAAATAATATATTGTAATTTATTTGATTAAGTACATTTTCTTCAACGTATTCCATTACGATTTGTGCGAGAGTTGATGAAATTGGTGAACCCATAGTGCACCCATTGAGTTGTTTAAAAAAATAATTTTTATATTGAAAAAAATTATTGTTTTGGATTAGCATTAGACCTTCTATGATTTCTTCATATGTGAGAGTTGTGTGTTTTTTTAATGATCTCCACTTATGTTTTAATATATGGGTTATTAGTCCGTTAGGAATGTTGGTATACAATGAAACTACGTCTAGAGAAATGATGCTATAATTGTTTGGCATTTCAATGAATAAATATTTGATTTTAAATAGAAAAATATAGATAATAACAACTAATATATTAATCAATTTAGAGGTTTATAAAGTAAATGTCCTTTTTTAACCCTCTTCAGCGAGATAGTGATGGACAATAAATGGAATAAACTGTTTTTATCCAATCCAGTAACGAATACCTGCAACTCTTGCTTACTGTTGTGATTTTGCAGATTGTAGAAATCAGACTTGTTGATCTGTTCTTATCACTATTTTCCGCACTGGCGATTTTTTGAGTTTGTTTAGCGACAGAGTTTACTTTGATTTACGTGTTTTGAGTTGCGCTGGTTTTAAACTCGGCTCTGTCGGGCCATATTTGTAAACTGAACTGTATGTTGTCGTTCACTGCTACACAAAAGGTCGATGATTGGTTTTTCTTCGATAGGTTATTGTAATAAAGGACTAGTCGTAATTTTGAGTAACGTTTAAAATATAAACTTAAATACGACTTCAAATTGTAACAACGTCAATCAATCTTCTAAAAAATTGCTAGTAAGGTATAAACAACAAATGACCATAGCGAGTTGATAGTCAAATAATTAGATACATTTGTTCACAGTCTATGTTCGGAAAGGTTTCCGCGGTTAGAATTATGAACAAAAAAACTAGGTTCACGGGTTGAACCGCGTTGGAAATTTGAAATTTCTCGACGTTTCAGCTTCCACTTTGAAGCCATTATCAAGAGGGGGGTAGGTTATTCGTTCATTAATCTAGGAAGTGATCCGATTCCGTAGTCTCAATCTGCCTACTCTACGCAACGAATCACCCCCTTCGGCTAATTCCAAGGCCTCAATCTGCCTACTCCTTGGAATTTCACCTAAAAAGTAGATAACAATAAAATAAATAAATAAATAAAATAAAATGGAATAAAATAATAATAAAAATTGCTTACCAGTTAAATCACCGTAGAAAACTAACACTACACTCACTACTGGCTTGAAGCCGACTGACCGATAAGTTGTCGGGACCGTGTATTTATGGAGGACCTATTGGCGGGTATTGTCCTTTTGGCGCACGTGGTGCGTGTGCTGCTGGCGGGAGTAGTAATAGATATGGGACGTTCGATATACTGCGATATTTTGGGAGGGTAATTGTTATTCTTGGCGCAGGCTATGGTGGAAGGGGGCGAGGTGGTATCGGAATGGAGCGGGTGGAGAAGATGTTTCCAGGTTGATGGCAATTTCTGGTTGATGGCAATTTCTGGCTGTCGTCCCTGGTATTTATAAAGTTTGGACGTTTTTCTATTTCGATAGCTTCTCGAATTATTCGGGACTTAAAGGAGCGAGTTGGGGCGATAGTTATGGTTTTATCTAAATTGATTGTGTGCCTCGTTTGGACACGATGTTGTGCCAAGGTAAAAGAAGGATCGGAATTTCTCACAGACAATGAGTGTTCTTTTGCTCTAACCGAGATACGTCGGTTGGTCTGACCTATGTAGGTGCGAGGACTTTCACCAAATGGTTTTTCACACTCCATCTATCGCATACCCACTCACACCAACCGTTTTCTCAATGCCCACCCCCATCACCATCCGGCCCAACTTAATTCTGTTATCAATACACTCGTATCCCGATCCATATCTCTATCTAACGAATCCAATCGACCATCAGAAATCAATTTCCTAAAACAAACTTTGATTCAAAATGATTACAAAGAATCCCAAATCAACAGGAGCATTCAGAAATTTTCAACTCTCACTCCATCACCTTCCACCATCGACTTAGACAGTCAATTGAAAATATCCCTTCCTTACATAAAAGGCGTGACAGACAGAATCTGTAAAATCTTCAAACCCCACGGCATTCGAACAATCTTCAAACCCCAACAAAAAATCTCCCACCTAATCAGATCTGTCAAGGACAAAATTCCCAATGAACAGAATAAGGTATATGAAATCCCTTGCTTAAATTGTCCTCGCACCTACATAGGTCATACCAACCGGTTAGAGCAAAAGAACACTCATTGTCTTCCTCCCAAAATATCGCAGGATATCGAACGTCCCATATCTATTACTACTCCCGCCAGCAGCACACGCACCGCGCGCGCCAAAAAGACAATACCCGTCAATAGGTCCCCCATAAATACACGGTCCCGACAACTTATCGGTCAGTCGGCTTCAAGCCAATAGTGAGTGTAGTGTTAGTGTTCTACGGTGATTTAACTGGTAAGCAATTGTTATTATTATTTTATTTCATTTTATTTATTTATTTATTTATTTTATTGTTATCTCCTTTTTCGGTGAAATTCCAAGGAGTAGGCAGATTGAGGCCTTGGAATTAGCCGAAGGGGGTGATTCGTTTCGTAGAGTAGGCAGATTGAGACTACGGAATCGGATCACATCCTAGATTAATGAACGAAGAACCTACCCCAACCTCTTCATAATTCATAATGGCTTCAAAGTGGAAGCGGTAACGTCGAGAAATTTCAAATTCCCAACGCGGTTCAACCCGTGAACCTAGTATATATATATATATATATATATATATATATATATATATATATATATATATATATATATATATATATATAAGATGTACGAATAGTGCGTGACATATGAACAATAAACAACGAATAGATTGGTGGGTATTGCACGCAAATAGAAGAAGGGGCTACTGAAAAGAGTGGTAACCGCAGACATGCATGTTTCTGGCTCATTAGCTGTCATCGGTACGGTACAACCAAGAACAGATGTATGTAAAACATGGGAGCAAAGGTGTTGAATGAAACATGGGAAAATATAACAGAATTCGGCAGGATAGTCAAACACAACATTTCTGTCAGTAATATTAGAAGATCTCGAATATTCGAGACAACAACCAACATAGACACGGAGGTGCATATAACACTCCCGTCTAAAACTTCCGACCCAGATTAATGAAATAACAACAAGATGTACGAATAGTGCGTGACATATGAACAATAAACAACGAGTAGATTGGTGGGTATTGCACGCAAATAGAAGAAGGGGCTACTGAAAAGAGTGGTAACCGCAGACATGCATGTTTCTGGCTCATTAGCTGTCATCGGTACGGTACAACCAAGAACAGATGTATGTAAAACATGGGAGCAAAGGTGTTGAATGAAACATGAGAAAATATAACAGAATTCAGCAGAATAGTCAAACACAACATTTCTGTCAGTAATATTAGAAGATCTCGAATATTCGAGACAACAACCAACATAGACATGGAGGTGCATATAACACTCCCGTCTGAAACTTCCGACCCAGATTAATGAAATAACAACAAGATGTACGAATAGTGCGTGACATATGAACAATAAACAACGAATAGATTGGTGGGTATTGCACGCAAATAGAAGAAGGGGCTACTGAAAAGAGTGGTAACCGCAGACATGCATGTTTCTGGCTCATTAGCTGTCATCGGTACGGTACAACCAAGAACAGATGTATGTAAAACATGGGACCAAGGTGTTGAATGAAACATGAGAAAATATAACAGAATTCAGCAGGATAGTCAAACACAACATTTCTGTCAGTAATATTAGAAGATCTCGAATATTCGAGACAACAACCAACATAGACACGGAGGTGCATATAACACTCCCGTCTGAAACTTCCGACCCAGATTAATGAAATAACAACAAGATGTACGAATAGTGCGTGACATATGAACAATAAACAACGAATAGATTGGTGGGTATTGCACGCAAATAGGAGAAGGGGCTATTGAAAAGAGTGGTAACCGCAGACATGCATGTTTCTGGCTCATTAGCTGTCATCGGTACGGTACAACCAAGAACAGATGTATGTAAAACATGGGAGCAAAGGTGTTGAATGAAACATGAGAAAATATAACAGAATTCAGCAGGATAGTCAAACACAACATTTCTGTCAGTAATATTAGAAGATCTCGAATATTCGAGACAACAACCAACATAGACACGGAGGTGCATATAACACTCCCGTCTGAAACTTCCGACCCTGATTAATGAAATAACAACAAGATGTACGAATAGTGGGTGACATATGACAGAAATGTTGTGTTTGACTATCCTGCTGAATTCTGTTATATTTTCTCATGTTTCATTCAACACCTTTGCTCCCATGTTTTACATACATCTGTTCTTGGTTGTACCGTACCGATGACAGCTAATGAGCCAGAAACATGCATGTCTGCGGTTACCACTCTTTTCAGTAGCCCCTTCTTCTATTTGCGTGCAATACCCACCAATCCATTCGTTGTTTATTGTTCATATGTCACGCACTATTCGTACATCTTGTTGTTATTTCATTAATCTGGGTCGGAAGTTCCAGACGGGAGTGTTATATGCACCTCCGTGTCTATGTTGGTTGTTGTCTCGAATATTCGAGATCTTCTAATATTACTGACAGGAATGTTGTGTTTGACTATCCTGCTGAATTCTGTTATATTTTCTCATGTTTCATTCAACACCTTTGCTCCCATGTTTTACATACATCTGTTCTTGGTTGTACCGTACCGATGACAGCTAATGAGCCAGAAACATGCATGTCTGCGGTTACCACTCTTTTCAGTAGCCCCTTCTTCTATTTGCGTGCAATACCCACCAATCTATTCGTTGTTTATTGTTCATATGTCACGCACTATTCGTACATCTTGTTGTTATTTCATTAATCTGGGTCGGAAGTTTCAGACGGGAGTGTTATATGCACATCCGTGTCTATGTTGGTTGTTGTCTCGAATATTCGAGATCTTCTAATATTACTGACAGAAATGTTGTGTTTGACTATCCTGCTGAACTCTGTTATATTTTCTCATGCATGAGAACATGCATGTCTGCGGTTACCACTCTTTTCAGTAGCCCCTTCTTCTATTTGCGTGCAATACCCACCAATCTATTCGTTGTTTATTGTTCATATGTCACGCACTATTCGTACATCTTGTTGTTATTTCAATAATCTGGGTCGGAAGTTTCAGACGGGAGTGTTATATGCACCTCCGTGTCTATGTTGGTTGTTGTCTCGAATATTTGAGATCTTCTAATATTACTGACAGAAATGTTGTATTTGACTATCCTGCTGAATTCTGTTATATTTTCTCATGTTTCATTCAACACCTTTGCTCCCAGGTTTTACATACATCTGTTCTTGGTTGTACCGTACCGATGACAGCTAATGAGCCAGAAACATGCATGTCTGCGGTTACCACCCTTTTCAGTAGCCCCTTCTTCTATTTGCGTGCAATACCCACCAATCTATTCGTTGTTTATTGTTCATATGTCACGCACTATTCGTACATCTTGTTGTTATTTCATTAATCTGGGTCGGAAGTTTCAGACGGGAGTGTTATATGCACCTCCGTGTCTATGTTGGTTGTTGTCTCGAATATTCGAGATCTTCTAATATTACTGACAGAAATGTTGTGTTTGACTATCCTGCTGAATTCTGTTATATTTTCTCATGTTTCATTCAACACCTTTGCTCCCATGTTTTACATACATCTGTTCTTGGTTGTACCGTACCGATGACAGCTAATGAGCCAGAAACATGCATGTCTGCGGTTACCACTCTTCTCAGTAGCCCCTTCTTCTATTTGCGTGCAATACCCACCAATCTATTTGTTGTTTATTGTTCATATGTCACGCACTATTCGTACATCTTGTTGTTATTTCATTAATCTGGGTCGGAAGTTTCAGACGGGAGTGTTATATACACCTCCGTGTCTATGTTGGTTGTTGTCTCGAATATTCGAGATCTTCTAATATTACTGACAGAAATGTTGTGTTTGACTATCCTGCTGAATTCTGTTATATTTTCTCATGTTTCATTCAACACCTTTGCTCCCATGTTTTACATACATCTGTTCTTGGTTGTACCGTACCGATGACAGCTAATGAGCCAGAAACATGCATGTCTGCGGTTACCACTCTTTTCAGTAGCCCCTTCCTCTATTTGCGTGCAATACCCACCAATCTATTCGATATATATAAATATATATATATATATATATATATATATATAAATATATATATATATACATATAAATATATATATATATATATATATATATATATATATATATGACCTAAAATATACAAAAATTTCAAGAAAACCGTATTGTCCTCCTCAAAATTTTTCTAAGGGTAGAATAGGATGGAATTATGCTTTTTACACATTATGAATTAGGTCTTTCGTGTGCGGAAGACTTATTGCCATGGAAGACCTAAGTATAGCGGGATGTATATATATATATATATATATATATATATATATATATATATATATATTTATATATATATATTTATATATATACATGTATCTATATATATATATATATATATATATACATATAAATATATATATATATATATGTATGTTATATAGGAAAAATGCTTATGTTTAAGTAATGTTACGCAATGTCAAACATCAGATTACGATTTCCGTATTCTCATGAGAACGATGCTACGTTGCGTTTTTATAAAATAAACACATTAAGTAACACAAATATTATGTTACAGAAAAATAATGATTCCTGCACTTTCATGGGAGCGACGCTACATCGAGTTCTCCATGAAAATAAACGCTGACGTTGATTTAACAAATTCTATAAATTGTTTGACTTTATGTAAAATAGTTAGTTACAATTATAATTTCAACCTATTAATTCTTTTTTATATAACATAAAACTGTGTAACTCGATAAAAATTGTTTTTAAAAAGTTTAATGTGAATTTGTGAATATAACATGTATATAAGATGTACAAATAGTGCGTGACATATGAACAATAAGCAACGAATAGATTAGTGGGTATTGCACGCAAATAGAAGAAGGGGGTGCGGAAAAGAGTGGTAACCGCAGACATGCATGTTTCTGGCTCATTAGCCGTCATCGGTACGGTACAACCAAGAAAAGATGTGAAACATGGGAGCAAAGGTGTTGAATGAAACTATTATCCTGCTGAATTCTGTTATATTATCTCATGTTTCATTCAACACCTTTGCTCCCATGTTTCACATCTTTTCTTGGTTGTACCGTATCGATGACGGCTAATGAGCCAGAAACATGCATGTCTGCGGTTACCACTCTTTTCAGCAGCCCCTACGCTTTAAATATATACAATGACGAAAAGAAGTAACATACAAATATCTTACATATTTTAAAAGTATCGTAAACAATAAAATTCAAGATTTTATAATCTTGAACATATATACATCCCTCTATACTTGAGTCTTCCAGTCAAAGAGAGTATTTACCTTATCCACCAGAAGGAGCAGGAATATATATATATATATATATATATATATATATATATATATATATATATATATATATATATATATATTGAACTCATCACAACATCTATAAGGGTTTGAAGGTGTTGGAGTGTGAGGTTCTCAAGCCTGAATTTGGTTGTAAGTTGCCAAAACATAGGGAATTATTTGTTTTTCATGATATGAATGAAATTAAAGTTAGTTATATATTGAATATGTACCTATGATATCATTTGTTTAATGTAAATATAGAGATGCTAAAATAATATTCAAAACACTCACCACTGTCAGTGCTTCCTAAAGTAATTCACTCATAACTTGTATATCAGACCATAAAAATCATCTTTAAACAATATAATAATTTGTAAATTTGGCATATACGTCATTAAAAGTATCTAAACCCCTAAAAGAATAAATAAATGTATTTATATTATTATAATACATCATGTTTAATAAGAATTAGTAGAAAATTCATTATTTTTGATGTTTAATATTATAATGACTCTGAGAACTGTCAACAAGATTGGAATGTCAAAATAATTTCAAAACATGAAACATCAGCGACAGATTTCGTTGTGCGCGACAGGATTCATTGTCATAGAACTATATAATTTTGACAAGCGTATAAAGCGAGGATGTAAAATAACATATAAAGAAATTTAATAAATAGAAATTCCAGTCCACGTTTATAATGAACACTAATTGTGGAAGAATTCTAATATAATTGGAAAAGGATTGCATATGTATTTCAGAGTAATCAGACTAGATTTGTTTCATTTAGAATGGAATAGTTTTATACAATCAGAGGTTTTTTTTAAATAGGGATATTTTTGGAAAAGTAGAGTTTTAAATAGATAAATTAAATTATTTTGGAAATAAACAAAGCATTAAATATCATCAAATGGTTAAGGAAAATATGAAATTAAATGAAAACCTCTGATTTCTAAATTATTGTTAAAAAAATCTAGTGAGATGATGAGTTTTGTCCATAGCAACGGACAGGGAAAATGAGGGTTGTTTATTTCGAAAAAGGAAGGATGTGGTGTGATATTTTGTAGAGAGGACGTAGGTAAATGAAATTTTCAAATTATTATAAAATATAAGAGCAGTCCTCGTATAACTCAAGAAAAGTAACAGAAAAAAGTTAAATAAAGTTGAAGAAGTAAGTTGGGAAGATTTAGAAGCTAATTGAAGGTACAAAAGATGAATGATTAAAATAGATATAAATCAAAGATATTAGAATAATTAGATAAACTGAAAGTATCATTGAAACATATTTATGAACTAATAAAACTAGAATTTGAATTAAAAAGGAAAAATAAGTTATCTTAAAAGATTACAAGAAATATAATTTCATAACTTACCTGGAGGAGTTGTGTCAAGTATCCAGAGGGAGTAGATGCAGTAGACACATTAATAGAAGAGTTGTGTTGTTGGAGACTGTTAGTTGTCGGTGCCAGAAGAAGCCATCAGTAGTAAGGTTAGTGTTGCGCAATTTTATTGGTTAACCAATTGAATAATTAAAAATAATCTGATTTGGCTATTCAAATTCATTTTATTAGTACACTCATTTAAAATTTTATTAGGTTATAGTTATTTGTTCAACATACTAGATTTATATTTTGTTTGTGTTGATATATATGTACTTCTTTTCTCATTTTCATTCCATATTTTTGATTATATAAATAGAGTGTATGTCATTGTTGTTTCATTACAATATCAGAAACAGAAAATAGTTAATAATAGTGACAACCAATTATATAGATAAATTTAGATCATTTCACGTGTCAATACTAAAGAAAGGAATAGGTTTGATACCATAGGCGTCTCAACATAAATATAGACAAGGTATAAATAATTTATTTTAAATAACATTCAAGGAAACAAATAATTCTTTATGAATCTATACAAAACTATAAAAAAATTCCTCTTTTGAATATATTATAATTTGGCGCCCATATTAGAAAATGACGAATGGTATATTGCTCAACGAGTGACGAAAGTAATATTTTTTAATGCCCGAGAACTGTTCGCGAGTTTCAAGAATTATTTCGACGACATGAATACCACCACATCAACTAAGACATAATAACAAATTGAAAGAAATAATGATACAGATATTTCATTTTGAACTAAACATTACAAAACAATACATCATATTTAAGTTACGTATGATTCAAATACTCGTATTAATTAACTGTTATAAAAGTACTCAAGATTTATTAATGAATACAGCGACAAAAACCAATTCAATTTTTATCTCTAATGACGAAAGTTATGAGATTTTCTCACACTAGTTTGTTGTTTTTAATGAAAAATTTGTAAACGTACATGTTTCATAACATTAAAAAATTATTATTCTTATATTTTTTGCCAGTAAGCAATCTTCACTTTTCATATTTCAAACTGTGCCAATAAACAATATCCTATGTTTTCCTGAATAAATATAACTATTAAAATACTTGAAGTATTTTTAAAAAAAAAATAAATAAATTATACACACAAAGTAATTAAATAAAAAAAGTTGCATTCGTGTTTTCTAAGTAATATTAAATATTTTAGTTTCAGACATTCTAAAATTCAAATATTTTTGCCAAACTGTAGAAATTGTTTATTGTTGGATACGAAATTGAGTCCGTGCCTTAGAAACTAAGTGTGCCATAATCTCTCTCAAAATATGAATGAAAGGTATTATGTCGCTCAAAAGATATAATATTTTGGTTAGGGTGATTCCTGTAGGAATCTATGGACCAAATTCAATATACATATAGACTATACCGCACAGTCCATATGTATGCAATTTATTCATTTTCAGCGATATTATGTACTCTCGAGAAATACCTGAAACTGGTCGATTTCTTTATTTAATTTGACAGTTCATAGTATGAAATCATTTCCCCTCCTCAACACGCTGTCTTAGTTATGAATCAGTATCACCTTAATAGTTTTAAATCTTTTGCTGAAAAAAAATATTATTCCATTAAATTTTGATTTTTTTTTTATATTAGGAGTCTAATTACGTAATGACGAAAAACAAAATGATTGTCATAGCGATGGCACCTGCGGCACAATCTCGTGTGCGTTAATCGAACGTGATAAATTACAAGTGCGGAACGATTTATCACACCAACATTCTTGTATTTTCCGATAGATTCGATGAAAAAAGAAGTGGACGGTAGCGTAATGCCACACTTATCCGGTACGGCTTATAGCGAACACGTTAATTCAAAAAATACAATTCAACCTTTTATACCAAGCTAATTTTTGCACAGCTAATTATCGTCGAGAAGATATTCTCAAAAATCGCCATGTTATACTTTTCCGACGGTTCCAAATGGCCGCCATAGCGCCGCAAAGTGGTATTTTTTTTTGTAAAACGATTTGAACAGCCTATAATTATTTTACCAGTTCTTTGTATGATCATAAATAGGAGTCTGATAATGCCATTGCCTGTGAGAGGTGACGAATATTGTATGCGTTAGTTGGCGTAAAATATATAGTGTACCAATCGTCGAATTCTCCAGAATCTATCATTTTCTCTAGACTGCTTGGTTACAGAATCATCGTCAGAAAGTTTGAGTCTTGTCTGAATGGCAAAAAAACGATTTCATGACATGTTGTCTGAAACTATTGGAACCCTGATATCCATTTGCCAAAATATTCGGATTCGTGGTAAATTATAAGGGGCGTAAAACGTATAGTGCAGCAATGTAATCGTATATTCCCTTCAAGTTATGTTGCGGAGCTAAACTCTGAAATGTATTATTATCTTGTTTACTCACCAATTTGTTACGTGATTGTTGAAAGGGCATTCGGTTTAATCGGGATACCAGACGTGAACTGAGCCCTTTTTGAATTCCATTCGATTGATTATGGACAAAACTTAATTCTATGGAAAAATAACAATAAAAAAGGTATTTCATAACAATGAACTAAACAATTCTATAAAAATAAATATTATGTCTAACTCCTGTTTGTCATTACTATATCAATAACATGAAAAATATTTTAAACATAATTTCAATTAATTTTCTTATTCCTAAAGTTCTATTAATCCGTCTCCTATATCATTTGCTTCACTATCACTATCGTCTTGTAAATCAACAATAAATTTATTTCCCCCATTAATATGAACTTGCCCAATATTCTTACACTAATCTTTAGTTTTGATTACTTTTTTAATATCTGTTTCAATTGTGTGCAAATTAACTCGACGAGATTGAAAAGACAAAAATAAGGAGGAAGTCTCACTATAGAGTGTCCATGTTTTTCAGCAATACTCTCTAGGGCGTATAATTTCTTAAATTTATTTGTCGGTATAACTTCAATCAGAAGTTGTTTTGTATAAGAATCTTCAAAGTACAAGTTATTATCAATTAAAAAAATTGTAATTCGGTCTTTTTGTAGCATTTATTTGGTTTTTATGAAGCAGTCGTGAATGATAAGAAGCGTTGTCAAGAACTACAACACTTTTTGGCTCTAAGTTTTGGATCAATGTGAATTTAAACTACGTTCTTATGATAGTCAACGTTGCAATCTTCCATTTTTTCTCACATATTTTTAAGGCATTCCTTCATTTCCACCGCAATACACAATAATAAGTCTGGATCATTTGTTTGCAGGCATTGTTGGTATACAAATGTTTGACCCATCTGTCCATCCTTTCTTAACCGTGTAGTGTGTATCAAGTTTTTCAAGTATGGCACCACCTTTTCCCCCTATCAAAAGTATGGCAAATATAATAACGGTCACATTGTATCATATACTTTCAAAAATCTGAATGCCATACAGGTACAAATCGTAAAAAACTTTTTTCTTACAACTTGGCTCAATTGTGACAGTCTTCCGCCCCATGGTTACAATTTGGGATAATTTTTCTAAGTAGAATTGTATCCAAACCAACAATACAATAATCTCATGCCGTAAAAAATTATTTTACATATTGTACTTATTCGCCCTACCAGAAATTTAGCGAATATAATAATGGGCACAGTGTGTCATATACTGTCTAAACATCCAAATGCCATACTGTTATGCAAAAAATACTCCTTTGCAGCAATATGGCATCGAAAATGTATTGCATGGTGATTCTCGTGAATGACTTCTATACGAATATTAGCTGTGCAAAAATTAGCATGGTACAAATGGTTCAATTGTATTTTTCTAATTAACGTGTTCTCGTCGGTAGGTCATTACGCTGCCGCCAGCTTATTTTTTCATCGACTATCGGAAAATACAAGAATTTTTGTGTAACAAATCGTTCGGCACTCGTAATTTATCTGACACGTTCGATTAATGCCCACACGATTGGGCCGCTGGTACAAGCGCTATGACCATCATTTTCCTTTTTGTCTTCGTCATTACGTAATCAGACCCCTGAAGGTTCACCATACTTGGTATAAATGACCGTAAATTTTGGGTCACCATCTCCGGGTCTAACAAGTGATTCTGGATAAAAATCATTCTGTAGTTTGCTGAGAATATTTTCATAATTTTTACATTTCATTTTAATGTAAAAGACAACGGTATGTTGCAAAATTATATCTTTTCGATATTTCTATGATAATCTTGTATAAATAAGGCACCTAACAAAATTATTAAACAATAGTGCATCAACTCTCATGTGTCTTTCAAATTCTTAAAACCGGCATTTGAACTTAGCGCGAATATTTACAAATGAACTGTGGTGAGACACCATAAACTTAAAATTGTCAGTCTTGGAACCGTTCAAACACTACCATATGGCAAGCAGTAGCTAAACAGAGTTGCCAGTTTGGTGGAAGACGGAAAAGCTGAAAAATGAAAAGAATATGTACACCGGAAGAGCGAGAAGCGATAGCATGGTTAAAAATATACTTGCTCGAATATACACGCCATAGCAGCGCCACCGCGCTTGCAGTAGAGAGGTGACCTAAAATATACAAAATTTTCAAAAAAACCGTATTAGTCGTCCTCCTCAAAAATTTTATAAGGGTAGAATAGGATGGAATGATGCTTTTTACACATTATGAATTAGGTCTTCCGCGTACGGAAGACTTATTGCCATGGAAGACCTAAGTATAGCGGGATGTATATATATATATATATATATATATATATATATATTTATATATATACATGTATCTATATATATATATATACATATAAATATATATATATATATATATATATATATATATATATATAGTAATGTAAATTGCCAAAGATGGGAAGACCTAAGTATTGCACGCAAATAGAAGAAGCGACTACTGAAAAGAGTGGTAACCGCAAACATGCATGTTTCTGGCTTATCAGCCGTCCTCGGTACGGTACAACCAATAAAATATGTGTTGTGTTTGACTAACCTGCTGAGTTCTGTTATATTTTCTCATGTTTCATTCAACACCTTTGCTCCCATGTTTCACATCTTTTCTTAGTTGTACCGTACCGAGGACGGCTAATGAGCCAGAAACATGCATGTCTGCGGTTACCACTCTTTTCAGGAGCCGCTTCTTCTATTTGCGTGCAATACCCACTACTCTCTTCGTTGCTTATTGTTCATATGTCACGCACTGTTCGTACATCTTGTTGTTATTTCATTAATCTGGGCTGGAAGTTCCAGACAGGAGTGTTATATGCGCCTCCGTGTCAATGTTTGTTGTTGTCTCGAATATTCCAGATCTTCTAATATTACGGACACAAATGTTGTGTTTGACTATATATATATATATATATATATATATATATATATATATATATATATATATATATATATATATAAACAAGATGTAGGGATATCGCGTGATATGATAACAAGAACAATAAAGAGATTCTTGGGTAATTCACGCAAAAAGAAAAAGGGCTACTGAAACAGAGTGGTAACCGCGGACATGCATGTTTCTAGCTCATTTGCCGTCTTCAGCACGGTATAACCAAATAAGGATGTGAAATTTGGGAGCAAAGATGTTTATCACTACATGGGAAAACACAAACAATGGGTTTCAGCAAAGAAACCAAATGCTCATTTGTGCCTCAAATTAGAAGATCCCGAGTTTTCAGGACAACAACCAACATCGACACGGAGGCGCATATAGCCCCCCCGCCTGAACCTTCCCACCTATAGTAAATAACAAAGAAGATGTGGGAATATCGCTTGATATGTTAACAACAACAATAAAGAGATTCTTGGGTAATTCACGCAAAAAGAAAAAGGGCTACTGAAACAGAGTGGTAAGTGCGGACATGCGTGTTTCTAGCTCAGTTGCCTCCTTCAGCACGGTATAACCAAATAAGGATGTGAAATTTGGGAGCAAAGTGTTAATCGAAACATGAAAAAACACAAACAACGGATTTCAGCGCCTCCGATTTAAATGTGTCGATAAGATCTCCCCTCGTTCTTCATTCTTTTAGTGCAGTCATATTTAGTTGGTTTAGTCTTACCTCATGAGGCATGTCTTTAAGTTCTATTGGCAGTTTGGTGATGCATCTTTGTACTCTCTCAATTTGTTCAATGTCCTTAACATAATAGGGGCTACATACTGACTTCACATATTGAAGTTTAGGTCTCACATAGGTTTTGTATAGCTTAACTATCATTTCTGTTGAAAGGTCTTTAAATGATTTTTAAATTAAACATATCATGCTATTACTTTTCTTACATATTTTTGATATTTGTGTTTCCCATTTCAAGTCTGAAGATCTCTTTGTTGTGTGACTGGTGGTATTGGTATCAGCTGGAAAAGATAATTATAGTTAGGGTTACGTTGAACCGCGTTGGAAATTTGTAATTTCTCGCCATTATCAAGAGGGGGGGCTTAGGTCATTCGTTCATTAATCTAGGAAGTGATCCGATTCTGCAGTCTCAATCTGCCTACTTCGTCGATCGGCTTCAATCCAGTAGTGAGTGTTAGTGTTCTACGGTGTTAGAAGCCTCGGAATTAGCCGAAGGGGGTGATCTGTTGCAAAGAGTACGAAACGGTCAGAGTTAAACCCTGCTACATATCATTATAATTGTAATCGATTTTGCCAGTTTTAGTGATCACTCTGCCATCATCTCACCGGCAAATTGGTGCAGGCTGTAACAAATGTGTCATCACATGTTGACAGCGATTTCATATTTGTCACTGTTGTCGCTGGGTAAGTGGTGAATGAAACGTTTTTGATAATCGTATGATACAAATCGTACGCCTACCTTTTGAAAAGTCCTGTAATTAGACTCTTGTCAGTTTGTTTTTGTTGTGTATTTAAGGGGTATTAAGGGTTTATTTTCTCTCTCTTGTCGTTCTTATTGTTGATATAAGTGGCTACTGATTTTTGTTTTGGTTACATTATATAGGGATGTTAGCCTCAGTAGTCCAAAAAACTTCCAGTTTTAGCTGATAAGAGCAATAACTTAAAAGGGTTCTGCTAAAGCCGACCCCTTGACTTTATCTAAAACATTTTACTAGTGTTAGGTTAAAATACATTTGCTGATTAGTTTATACATACTTGTCTCTCGGGATAGTGGAATATTTGATATTCATTTATATACCATTTTATGGCTTCAGTAAGTATTTCCATATCGGTTAGAAACTTCTGCTTAGGACATGGATGTCATTCGAATATATCGTAAACATTTACCCATAAGACGTTAACTGTTTGATAACATCTGATTTTTGTGATGATTCCAAGTATCTTGGCTTTGTACATTAACATCTGCGAGGGTACTATGGTACTATTATTGTTTGAAATCACTTAAATAAGTTCTAATACGTAAGAACCGCTGTAGTGTAATTTGTTGAGAAGTTTGGTTATGTTGGAATTGACAATTTGCGCTATGATAGATACATCCTGGATAGCTGCGTTCATTTTGCACTAGGAGTAGTCGAGTTCTCTGTCTAGCATTTGCTGTTTGACTTTATGAGTGATAGAGAACTCATTATGCTTACTTACAGATTTCCTCTCTGATGTGCTCGTAGATGACATGTGAACTTTTATTGGTAATATTTTTTGATTTACTCGACTTTTGTTCGATGTCTTAATCGGATTGTGGTTTTATGATCTGTGGTTGAGACGAATTCCTGTCAGCTGGATTGCTATTGGTTCGAAAACTTACTCGAGTTTGCGTTGTAGGAAGAAGTTGAGTTGCAGATATTATTGGTGCATCCTTGACTTTTGACTTTCTTTACCTGATCTGAACTCCAAGATGTCCACATGCTTGTCAGTAAGTTCTTAATTTATATGTTGTATTTGAAATCATGGCAGTTCTGGAGATTAATAAGGACTGTGTAAATTTATTTAGGAAGCTGTTGGTAGTTGTATTTTTTGGAGATTGTTTGGGTATTGGCCGTTTTTGGAAACCACGCAACTCGACTTTTTGAAGAGATTTTTGACTGAAATCATAGCAACTTTTGGATTTGGAAACCTTCTTTTGATCCTCGTTTTGACGATATAATTGTTGGAGTTTTGAGGAAATTTTAGGCCCTCAATTAGAGGTATGTAAAAGAGATCTTATATCATTTTTTTGCAAAGTATCTCTAGACATTTTTCACTCATTTTCTATTGAAGAAAAGGATATTGGGTGGGTTTAAATTTGTAACTGTTAATATATTTCAATTCATTGTAGATGTATATATATATATATATATATATATATATATATATATATATATATATATAACAATAGAGAGATTCTTGGATAATTGACGCAAAAAGAAAAAGGGCTACTAAAACAGAGTGGTAACCGCGGTAATGCATGTTTCTAGCTCATTTGCCTTCTTCAGCACTGTATAACTTAATAAGCATGTGGAATTTGGGAGCAAAGATGTTAATCGAAACATGGGAAAACACAAACAACGAATTTCAGCAGGAAAACCAAACGCTCATTTGTGTCTTAAATTGGAAGATCCCGAGTTTTCAGGACAACAACCAACATCGACACGGAGGCGCTGAAATCCGTTGTTTGTGTTTTCCCATGTTTCGATTAACATCTTTGCTCCCAAATTTCACATCCTTATTTGGTTATACCGTGCTGAAGAAGTCAAATGTGCTAGAAACATGCATGTCCGCGGTTACCACTCTGTTTCAGTAGCCCTTTTTTTGCGTGAATTACCCAAGAATCTCTTTATTGTTGTTGTTAACATATCACGCGATATTCCTACATCTTCTTTATATATATATATATATATATATATATATATATATATATATATATATATATATATATATATATATAAATTTATTAAGTTATCGACCGTTACTTAATTATAGAATATTCTATAAATTTCGGGTATAGCGGTCTGTAGGCAATTGAAACTGCAATTTTTCTAATATTCTCAATATTTCGTTATTGTTTAACAGCTTCTTCAGGAGAAATTGTACAATAATTAGTAATGTACATTTTAAAACCCATTAAAATCAACAATAAATAAAATACAATAATTAGTAATGTACATTTTAAAACCCATTAAAATCAACAATAAATAAAAACTTACAGAGAACAACAGTTGTTTTGCCGATACGGACACTAGCATCACATTACACACATTAAAAATAGATTAATATAAAATGTCTCTATTCTGCTGTTTTTTATATATTATAGTAAAAAGTGATAAAAATTTAAAAGTTGTTAATATACAGAGTGACATGTTAAAAATAATTAAAAAGATTACAATAAATATAGCTCAAATTGTTAGTATCAAGTTTGTAGTTTAGGTTGTTTTCATGTTTCTTGATATAATACATTTCAAGGAATAATCTAGATCTGTAGTTGTTGTTTTTTCCAATAAAGTTATATTATCATAATCAAAATTATGACCTGTCTTTAAGTGGTGTTCTACTGTGGCACAAGTATTTTTGTGTAGTCTGCAGTCACTTTTATGTTGAGTGATTCTTTGTTTTAACCATTGGGACGTTTGGCCTATGTAACACCCTTGACAATCTCAGCATGGCAGTTTATAAATTACATTGGTATTGTACAATAGTGGTGTTTTTTCCTTAAGCTTTGTAAATAAGTTAGAATTTTTTTGTTGGTTATATTTTGAAATTTTAATGTTATTAAATTGTTTGAAAATCGCTATTATTTTGTTGGACAACTGCGGTATAAATGACAACTTTTTATATAAAATTTGTTGTGGTTCCGGAGGATCAATCGCTCCATCATACATTTCGGTGTTGTATAGCAGCTTTTTTAGCACGTTCCTGGGATAACCATTATTAGCAAAGATCACAAATAGTTTGTGGAGGTTCTATGCTAACCATTTTTTATCACTGACATGTACTACCCTGTTTTTCATTGCTATTACGGTGTTGTAAATTTGTGATTTGGGGTGACTTGAAAAATAATTTATAAACCTGCCTGAGTCTGTAGGTTTTTGGAACCAATCTAATATTATTTTGTTATCAGTGTCTCTGACTACTCTGGTATCCAAAAAAAGTAACGAATTGATCGTCTTCTATTTCAATGGTGAACTGAATATGCTCATTAACAGAATTAATCCCATTTAATATAGTTTCGGTATGTTCCTTAGGTATGGCCCAAATTATGTCATCTACATATTTATATAAAAATGCAATTTCGAAAGGTAATGTTGGAATAACCTGATCTAATAAGAAATCCAACACAATTGTTGCTAATATTGGACTTATAGGAGAACCCATTGGTGTCCCAAATATTTGACGATAAAATTCGTTGTTAAAACTAAAATAACTATTGTCAAAAACAAATCTCACAACCACCAAAAAATTATATCTCGATAATGTAGTAAACTCTCCAACAATGTTCCATTTATTTTATACAATATCTACTACCAGTCCCAAAGGAATGTTTGTAAATAGAGATACAGCATCTAAAGATATTGATATATAATTTTCCCATTTCTGATATCTGTTACAAATGTAAACGTATCCTTAATATTATAGTTATTGTGGTCGTCTTCGAACGCATTTTTTAAGATGTCACTAACAGTTTTTGCGATTTCATATCTTACTGCATTAACGGAGCTAACAATTGGTCTTAAAGGTATGTCAGGTGTGTGTATTTTTGGTAAACAGTACAGTTTTGGAAAGGAAGCGTTACGAATGTATAGTTTTTTAGCAGTATTGGTGTTAATTTCATTTTTTGATTCCAAATATTTTATAAGATCATTGAATTTGTTCTGGATCGACGACGTTGGATCTTTATTCATTTTAACATATGTGTTCCTATCTTCTAACATTATTTCAGTTTTCCCAATGTAATCTTGTTTGTCCGTTGCTACTGTAAATCCCCCTTTATCTGCTTGTAATATATAAAGATCTGGATGATCTTCTAAAAATGCTTGAGTAGTCTTATACATTCTATTGTATTTTGATGGTTTTTTTGAGTTATTGTTGTTTAAAAAATTGGTAATCACATTTGTAGCTTTAGCCCTTAATACGACTTTGTCATTACTTGGGGTGTCATCAATTATATTCTCAACCTCAGCCATAAAGATATCCATTCTAATGACAAAGACGTATTAAGGGCTGAAGCTACAAATGTGGTTACCAATTTTTTATTTTTTAAACAACAATAACTCAAAAAAAACATCAAAATACAATAGAATGAATAAGACTACTCAAGCATTTTTAAAAGATCATCCAGATCTTTATATATTACAAGCAGATAAAGAGGGATGTATGTTATACTTTCTCATGTTTCATTCAACACCTTTGCTTCCATGTTTCACATCTTTTCTTGGTTGTACCGTACCGATGACGGCTAATGAGCTAGAAACATGCATGTCTGCGGTTACCACTCTTTTCAGCAGCCCCTTCTTCTATTTGCGTGCAATACCCACTAATCTATTCGTTGCTTGTATGTATATATATACATATATATATATATATATATATATATATATATATATATATATATATATAACAACAAGATGTGCGAATAGTGCGTGACATATGAACAATAAGCAACGAAGAGATTAGTGGGTATTGCACGCAAACAGAAGAAGCGGCTCCTGAAAAGAGTGGTAACCGCAGACATGCATGTTTCTGGCTCATTAGCCGTCCTCGGTACGGTACAACCAAGAAAAGATGTGAAACATGGGAGCAAAGGTGTTGAATGAAACATGAGAAAATATAACATACATCCCCTTTTATCTGCTTGTAATATATAAAGATCTGGATGATCTTTTAAAAATGCTTGAGTAGTCTTATTCATTCTATTGTATTTTGATGGTTTTTTTGAGTTATTGTTGTTACCACTCTGTTTTAGTAGCCCTTTTTCTTTTTGCGTGAATTACCCAAGAATCTCTTTATTGTTATATATATATATATATATATATATATATATATATATATATATATATATATACATCTACAATGAATTGAAATATATTAACAGTTACAAATTTAAACCCACCCAATATCCTTTTCTTCAATAGAAAATGAGTGAAAAATGTCTAGAGATACTTTGCAAAAAAATGATATAAGATCTCTTTTACATACCTCTAATTGAGGGCCTAAAATTTCCTCAAAACTCCAACAATTGTATCGTCAAAACGAAGATCAAAAGAAGGTTTCCAAATCCAAAAGTTGCTATGATTTCAGTCAAAAATCTCTTCAAAAAGTCGAATTGCGTGGTTTCCAAAAACGGCCAATACCCAAAAAATCTCCAATAAATACAACCACCAACAGCTTCCTGAATAAATTTACACAGTCCTTATTAATCTCCAGAACTACCATGATTTCAAATACAACATATAAATTAAGAACTTACTGACAAGCATGTGGACATCTTGGAGTTCAGATCAGGTAAAGAAAGTCAAAAGTCAAGGATGCACCAATAATATCTGCAACTCAACTTCTTCCTACAACGCAAACTCGAGTAAGTTTTCGAACCAATAGCAATCCAGCTGACAGGAATTCGTCTTAACCACAGATCATAAACCCACAATCCGATTAAGACATAGAACAAAAGTCGAGTAAATCAAAAAATATTACCAATAAAAGTTCACATGTCATCTACGAGCACATCAGAGAGGAAATCTGTAAGTAAGCATAATGAGTTCTCTATCACTCATAAAGTCAAACAGCAAATGCTAAACAGAGAACTCGACTACTCCTAGTGCAAAATGAACGCAGCTATCCAGGATGTATCTATCATCGCGCAAATTGTCAATTCCAACATAACCAAACTTCTCAACAAATTACACTACAGCGGTTCTTACGTATTAGAACTTATTTAAGTGATTTCAAACAATAATAGTACCATAGTACCCTCGCAGATGTTAATGTACAAAGCCAAGATACTTGGAATCATCACAAAAATCAGATGTTATCAAACAGTTAACGTCTTATGGGTAAATGTTTACGATATATTCGAATGACATCCATGTCCTAAGCAGAAGTTTCTAACCGATATGGAAATACTTACTGAAGCCATAAAATGGTATATAAATGAATATCAAATATTCCACTATCCCGAGGGACAAGTATGTATAAACTAATCAGCAAATGTATTTTAACCTAACACTAGTAAAATGTTTTAGATAAAGTCAAGGGGTCGGCTTTAGCAGAACCCTTTCAAGTTATTGCTCTTATCAGCTAAAACTGGAAGTTTTTTGGACTACTGAGGCTAACATCCCTATATAATGTAACCAAAACAAAAATCAGTAGCCACTTATATCAACAATAAGAACGACAAGAGAGAGAAAATAAACCCTTAATGCCCCTCAAATACACAACAAAAACAAACTGACAAGAGTCGAATTACAGGACTTTTCAAAAGGTAGGCGTACGTTTTGTATCATACGATTATCAAAAACGTTTCATTCACCACTTACCCAGCGACAACAGTGAGAAATATGAAATCGCTGTCAACATGTGATGACACATTTGTTACAGCCTGCACCAATTTGCCGGTGAGATGATGGCAGAGTGATCACAAAAACTGGCAAAATCGATTACAATTATAATGATATGTAGCAGGGTTGATCTCTGACCGTTTCGTACTCTATGCAACAGATCACCCCCTCCGGCTAATTCCGAGGCTTCTAACACCGTAGAACACTAACACTCACTACTGGCTTGAAGCCGATAGACGAAGTAGGCAGATTGAGACTGCAGAATCGGATCACTTCCTAGATTAATGAACGAATGACCTAAGCCCGCCCCCCCCTCTTGATAATGGCGAGAAATTACAAATTTCCAACGCTGTTCAACGTAACCCTAAACATAATTATCTTTTCCATCTGATACCAATACCACCAGTCACACAACAAAGAGATCTTCAGACTTGAAATGGGAAACACAAATATCAAAAATATGTAAGAAAGGTAATAGCATGATATGTTTAATTCAAAAATCATTTAAAGACCTTTCAACAGAAATTATAGTTAAGCTATACAATACCTATGTGAGACCTAAACTTCAATATCTGAAGTCAGTATGTAGCCCCTATTATGTTTAGGACATTGAACAAATTGAGAGAGTACAAAGATGCATCACCAAACTGCCAATAGAACTTAAAGACAGGCCTCATGAGGTAAGACTAAACCAACTAAATATTACTGCACTAAAAGAATGAAGAACGAGGGGAGATCTTATCGACACATTTAAATCGGAGGCGCTGAAATCCGTTGTTTGTGTTTTCCCATGTTTCGATTAACACATTTGCTCCCAAATTTCACATCCTTATTTGGTTATACCTTGCTGAAGAAGGCAACTGAGCTAGAAACACGCATGTCCGCACTTACCACTCTGTTTCAGTAGCCCTTTTTCTTTTTGCGTGAATTACCCAAGAATCTCTTTATTGTTGTTGTTAACATATCAAGCGAAATTCCCACATCTTCTTTGTTATTTACTATAGGTGGGAAGGTTCAGGCGGGGGGGCTATATGCGCCTCCGTGTCGATGTTGGTTGTTGTCCTGAAAACTCGGGATCTTCTAATTTAAGGCACAAATGAGCGTTTGGTTTCCCTGCTGAAATCCATTGTTTGTGTTTTCCCATGTTTCGATTAACATCTTTAGTAGTAAATACACGTATGTTCTGTGACACTTTATCGGATGAACAGGCGGATGGCCTATGGGTGGTTACCGATATGAAGAAGTTTCCAGAGGGTTTACAAGAAGTAGAAGAAGTCTCTAGATGGTTAGCAAGTAATGACGGTCGCGTCTACGGGGGTTATGCAAAAAGTAAATAAGTGTGTATGTTGTTACGTGTATAAGGTATCTAGAGGGTGGTTTAGAAGAAGCGAAGGGGTTTTTAAGGGTAGCGTCTAAAGGGATTACGCAAAAAGTGAGGGTGTATACAAGAACGGGGGTTATGCAAAAAGTAAATAAGTGTGTATGTTGTTACGTGTATAAGGTATCTAGAGGGTGGTTTAGAAGAAGCGAAGGGGTTTTTAAGGGTAGCGTCTACATGGGAGGGGAGCGTCTACGGGGATTACGTAAATAAGGGTGTATACAAGAACGGGGGTTATGCAAAAAGTAAATAAGTGTGTATGTTTTTACGTGTATAAGGTATCTAGGGGGTGATTTAGAAGAAGCGAAGAGGCTTTTAAGGGTAGCGTCTACGGGGGGGTTGCGTAAAAAGTAAATAAGGGTGTATACAAGGAGTAATTGGAAGAAAGAAAATATATGGAGGCTTGTGTGTGTGTAAGAGATGAGGGGTAGAGCTTACGAGGGGGAGGGGCTATGCAGTTAGCTGATTTTTTAAGGGTTCTATATTTTGAAATTCTCAAAGGAATGTTATTAGATTGATTACCAACATTTTTTTTAAAACGGATATGTGTGTGAATTCATATCATTTTATAGAAGGTTTTTTTTATATTGTAATAAATGAAATCTCACATCATATTAAATTCGCTTAGTAGCTAATATTAATGCGTTATTTCTATAGTTAGAAAGCACGTGCAGGCCAAATCATTTATTCAGACAATAGTCAACTTGTTTCAAATATGATTAGATTGCAATGTCATGATTTCTGGTTTATAATTGTTAGTTACTTTCTATTACGGAATATTACTTTAGTATCTTTTAAAAAATATATGATATCAACATGATATTGTTTTAGTCATTTACGATAAAATCTAAACTGAGTTTATTCATGAAACAGCAGAACTTAGTTTTCTATCAAATTAATAAAAATAGATTTTATGTTGCAGTTTTTTTAAAATCATATTTAACTAATGTCTTTTTCTTATACGGGGTATTTTGAAAGTCTTGAAAGCATGCGCATGATTTCTTCTATAATAAATGAATAAGAGAATTGAGTGTTTGTATCACAATGTCATCGGAAGAGTATAGACGCAAATTGGAGGAATTTTCTAAAAGCGTTCGAGAATTGAGTAAAGATATTTCAATTTATGAAAATAAGATTAAACTGATAAAGCAATTGGAGCGAATGTGCTTGGAGGATAACGTCTTCAAAAATCGCCGCCTACAAAAAATATCCACAGATTTAAACCGACTACAATATGATGAATAATACAATTCGGGAACAACAGGATGCCATCAAGGATGAAATTAATAATGTTTTTGCAATGACATGTATAATTTTAACATCAGTATTCATTTTAATATTGAAAATTATATTGAATATTGTAAAGCGAAAGTTTAAGTCTTCATGTAATATAGACATAAATGAGTATACAATGTGTTTCAATAAAACAACTCATCAATTTTTTCTATTTATTTAAGTAAAATTACAATGGTATTGCATTTAAAAACCAATATCGTAATCGTTCTACATTAATTTGTGTACAATTAAAAGTCCCATCGGCATGACAAGCATTCGAATGTTTTTTTAAACTTTCCATGGCTGAGGATGTTCCATCAAACTTGCAGACATCAACAACAGTTGTCGTAGAAATTCCATATTCTTCACATTTCTTTTGTAAAAATTCATATTTCTGATTACCGCGAACGTAAATACAATCGACATTAGACATTGTACTTTTCAAAATCTCGTCCAATTTTGAATAATCAACATCGCCAGAAGAATACTTGATTCCATGGATATGGTGTTCCAAAAAGTTGTTTGTTTTTTTATCTTGATTGTTTAGCAAATGAAAGGGTTGTGGCGGCTTAAATATGTAGTGTCTATGTTTATATCCGATTTCGATGGACAATTCCTTAGAATGGAATGTACCCTCGATAATGAAGCCTTGAATGTCAATGAATGCTATTCTCATCGTGGTTTATTTGTAACTGTCTCGCTGTGTATTTCAGCACTGGTATTATATGATCGTTTTGATAATTTCCGTTAGGGGGTAATACTCCCAAAAACAGTCATGTATAATTATACAATATGCTCTAGTATTTGCAGGAAATCCTACAACTACTTCAATTTCCACTTTTATATCAACTGTTGATGCCCTCATACCCTCCTCCTGTTTGGAACAGTCTATGACAAAGAGAGCACGATCTTTGAATGCTTCATAGTCCAATGTTGGATGTACTGTGCTGGAATTGGTATAGCTTCTATAAAATGAGGCGTAATTATGATAGGCAAGAGTATAGTCGTTTTTTCCGAAGTCCATCTTTAATCGTTCGGTGGGCCAAAAATCTCCGTCCAAAGCCAATCTTACAATGTTGGTGTTCAAGTGATCGAATTGCGAAGGATCGTTTGTCTTCTTGTTGCGTCTATCTATTTGAAAGCATACGATAACATATCGAGGTCTCTCGACAGACGAGCTCGTTTTAACTGACCAAATCTCATTTTTAGCGTCTTTCGTTAACGTAGGCAATACACAAAGTTCCCATTTTCTGAACGGAATGAATATTGGTCGATCACTTTTTATTTGCTCCATCATACGTAATTTTATTTCATCGTTAGGATAGACGTGTTTAACTTTCAATGCCATGCTATCTATAACAAACTTTATTGTAGTGTTAGATGTCGTAGTACCTGTTGTTACTTCATTTACTATGACAGCATCGTTATCATGACGAGCACGTATGAATCGAGAAGTTTGTTTTCCATATGTGATTTTAGTATAGTCATTGAATACATTGAAAATGTGTTTTACAGGAATCAACAAACTAAACGATTTATCAACATCATTCAATAGCGGTTTATTGGGATAATTCTAGCCAGCTAAAGCCATTTCTTTCGATTGTGGATTATAACACAACAAACTTCTTGCGGTACTTACTATACCGGAATCTCGTACTATTTCTATTTCCTTTCCACTTTGAATGTAGGAACAAGAATCGAAGAGGAATGTACCGCAATTTGGCGTTAGATTAACATGTCCTCCTCAGCCACTAACTTCTAATTTTCCTTTAATTTCAAGTTGAGTTTCGTACATGAGAAAAAATGCGTCAGTTTGTTGGATGTCAAATTCCACAGAATCGCAGTTATTGAATGATTTGACATAAGGAACATAGGTGTGAAAATCTTCTTTTCTTATCGACTCTTCATATTGTGGATCTCGGTAAAGGTCAAATATCGAAGATATTTTCGTTGATGGTGGTGTCCTATTAGAACGCACGTACTTTCTTTTTAGTGTCATTCTTCTTCAACTTTAATCCGATTGCTTTGAGAAACGCCCGATTTGCAGGAGTTAGGTGAAGCTCCGTTCTTTTGAACGATCTGCAAGAGACTAATTTTGTTGTAGATGATGAGGGACTTTCATAATAGTCGTTGTTGATAAGTAGACCCATTAACGTTCCAATAGATGTAAAAGTAACGTGCTTTTTTCTTCTCGAAAATTTACTGGTTCGAGATCTTGATTCAACACTCTTACGATAATGTTGGTGATTTCGTTTGTGCTGCTCACAGCTAAGTAAATCGGATTGTTCGGTCGTTCGTTGATTGCATAACCAGGGTCCACTGGAATTGGGAAACTGAATATTGTATGAGCAGGCTTATCTCCGTCAAACGATCCTTCAGCAATATTGCAATCGAATAGTAAAGTTGATATTTTACAAATGTTAACAGGTAGATCGGAACGGTGGACTTTACCAGGATCTAGTATCTTTGGAGAAAATCCTAGTATTTTACTCAAACTATCAGAGTATTCAAAATCGATGGCGTGCTGTCGACTGTAAATTTCACACTGAAGAGTGTTGTTGTTGGGCTTCAGAGATATAAGCAACAGTTGTATCCGTCTTCAATTTGAATTGATCGATGAGATAAGCTTGAATATCTGTGATTTCGTAACATCCTGACGGGAAGTTAATGGTGATGAGTCTTTTCTTACGATCATTTTTATTGTAGAAATAAAATTTCTCACCATCGATATTCGGTATAGAATGATACGAATGAAACCCCAACACACCAATAAAGTATTCTTATTCAGGTTTCAATATTATCGGTGTGGGAGGAGTGAAGGAGAATTCATTCGATGTGGACGTTAAGTTCAACAGTTGAGACATGACTGTGATGTTTATGGGAGTGGTGTATTTGAATAATATTACTAGATTAGAAAAAACAATTTTATTTTTTCAAATAATAATTACATGCATGACAGTTGCGTTGTGAGCTAACCGGACCATCGACATGAGTACGTTGATCCGGTCGATTGTAATGCACAAAACAAGGCAAGCAAATTTGCAAGTTGAAATTCGATTCATATTCTTTTGGTAATTTATACCAATTGTCTAATAAATCCCAAGGTTTAACTCGCTCTACCAAATACTTTAGAGGAATAGTTTCCAATTCGGCACTTGTAAAAGACGACAACAATTGTGTTTCGCCAACTAACCATGCTTCAGACATTATAGAGGAATTGCAAACACAAATGTCCACAGATGATCTGATTGTAATTTTGGTATTGCTCGTAATTTTAAAATATTTTACTGCCAGCAAGATAAGTGACAAGTTCTCTCGGAGGCTTCAGATTACCAAATGAATCGAAATATTCGACGCAGTTATTCATCTTCCTATATGCTGCCCAATGCGTGCCTGAGTTTTTAGACACATCCAAATTTAGTATTGCTGATTCACATCGTCGAGGTCCGTTTTTCGGTAGAGAATCGCGCATGTACACATCTCGAAAATATTTTATTTTCAATAATTTGGCAAACTTGATTAATTCATAGTCGAATAATGCTCTATTGGGTAGCTTCAATGGTAGTTTTTTTTCAAGAATAATCCATATCCACCTTTAGCGTTCTTTCGCAAATACAATCCTTTACCTATATGCTCCATAGCTTTATTATGACGATGATCTTCCAATTTCTTTTGAGCATTTTTTGCATCGATCACAGTTTTCGCTATTCCCGCAGCACCGCCTGATAATGCTCCCAAAGCTGAAAGTCCAGCGAAAATAGGTATTAGACGTGAAAATCCTCCAGATTTAGCTACAGGTATTATTCTAGGTATTGGAACATGTTTTCGGCCTCCGAATTTTTGAATAAGAGATTTTGCTGCTCGCAATGCAAAAATCGCTGTATCTGACAGCGAAGATCCCTTTTTCATGGATTTCTTCACCTTCATAACCACATCACGATGAAAAGATCGATGCTTCTTCATACCAATTCCCAACTTGCGTTCAACCTTCATTCCGTTGGTTACGAACCAGGCGGCTGCCTTTTCACCTAATTTAGCGTCTTTTGACTTCACTCGCTCCCAAGCGGCGTTTTCTAGTACCAAATCAGCTTTATGACGATCTGTGAGTGACTTGTTAGATGCGTATGCGATATCGTGATTTTTGCAAGCTGCGTCGAGAGCGTTGACACCTGTATCTCCTCGTAGTAGCCGTTTTTTTAGACGCGTTCCAGCTATATAAATAGAGGATTCAATATTGTGAAAAAAAATAGTAAAACTTACGTCCACAGTATTGGTAGCCAGGAAAATGAAGCTCAAATGGCAAATTGTTTATGAGTGAATTTAGCACACCTTCACCTTCGTGAATCAACATGAAGACTGACTATTTGCTCACGATGGAACCTATAATTATAGCTGCACTGTTTGAAAAAGTATCATAAGATGGAGATTGTTAAACAAGAGCAGTCATTACCGATTGAAAATTCCGATAGCTTTTTGGAAGATAGACGTAGTCGAAAACATGGACTTTCATTACCTGATTCGTTTCGTGCTATTATTTGTGGCCCCAGCGGATGTGGAAAAACAAATATTGTGCTATCATTGCTGTTCAATCCAAATGGTGTAAAATTTAAAAATGTCTACGTTTATTCTAAATCTCTATATCAACCAAAATACCAACTGCTCGAAGAAGTATTGACTGGTGTAAAAGGTGTGGGATATTATCCGTTTAAAGAAAACGACGAAATTGTAAGTCCTACACGATCCAAACCGAATTCGATTTTCATTTTTGACGATGTGTCATGCGACTAACAACAAACAATTTAAGAATATTTTTCCATGTGTAGACACAGAAGTATTGATGTCTTCTACCTATGTCAGACTTATTCGAAAATACCAAAGGAGCTAATACGTGATAACTGCAATATGATTGTAATGTTTAAATAGGATGAAATTAACCTTAATCTTCCCTTGAACGAACACGTTTCCCCCGACTTGTCATTTGAAGAATTCAAGAAAATGTGCTCTGAATGCTGGAATGATAAATATGGCGTTTTGGTTATTGTTAAAGACTTTGATTTACAAGATGGTAGATATCGTAAAGGATTCGATATGTATATGAAAATATAATAATTATTTAACCATTCATTTTTCATTATGATGTCATCTGATGCAGACGCTGTGCGAAAACGAAAAATTGCAGATCTGAAACAAATCATTAGAAAACAGTATTTATCTTTTAAACTGAACAAAACTGAGCATGATGAGACACTAAATAGAATTTTCAAACCTATATCTAATCCACTCAAAGATATCGTAAATATTATGAATACATCTAAGGCAAACAAGCAGATTACAGCAACCCTACCTCCACCACCACCACCACCACCATAGCCCACATCATCTAAAGAGAAAAAAGAACATGTTCCCAATTTTATCAGTGATGAAGAATTATACGGTTATGATCCGAAAAATGAATCAGTATTTACGGATGATGATGATGATGATGATGGTGAACCTCAAGTGAATACTATTGAACATTTCTCACCACGAACAGTCAACGAGTACATCGAACAATATCCTACAATGGGTCGACAATGTGTCATCGATTTCTTTAACGAAGACTCACGAATCGATGATTTGTACGGTCCAAAGTATAATGCTGAAAACGATCAGTGGACTCTGGGGAATAAACGCATAAACTTTGACGCAAAAAACGGAGATATATTCGTAGAAAGAGATAAAGGATGGGATAGAATACCTGCTTCTCCAGGTCTTTACCAATTACTTTTAGAACAACATCCCAAATATACCGAAGATGATTTACCTACATACAAAATATTATTGGAACGAACGGGGGTTCATTTAAAAAAAGATAGAACACTAAAAGGTTCTCAGCGGTGGAAGTATATTAATATACCTAACATCCTAGGTAAAGGATTACCTGATCACATCATGACCTATAATGATAAAGATATAGAGTACGTTTACTGGGACGATGTAAACGAGATTGTTGAAAGACTTAGAGAGTTAATAGCTTCCAAGGATGCAGGCAACACTTCCAATGAGATTGTTGCCATTATACATGAACTTCGTGAAGCCGATTATATATATTAACCATCGATTGATTTATATTCATTTTCAAAATGAGTCTCGACAAGTTTGGTCGACATTCTGACGCATATAAAAAGAAGTATGATACAAATCTCGAAGCACGATTTAAAAAAATCGAAATAGCTCAATTGTCGTTGAACACAAGTATTCAGCAAATAAATGATAAAATAAAATCCTTGATAAATAATGGATCAACTCAAAAGTATGTAGATAATGCAATAGAATCAAATAGAAAATTTATAGTAAACATACTTGACAAAAAAATGAAAGATACATTGGATGAAATACATAGAAACTATGATTCAAGGATTGCTACTCTCAATACAAACATTTCGATAAAAAAATATGTCGATAATCTCGTTTCATCGACAAATATCAGCAGACAGATACACCAATTCGCAGAAAAGTATCACACAAAGTGTCTAATCAGCTTTAGGGGCACGAAGAAATTCAACAAGAACATTTACGTTTTTGATATGGAAGGTACGGCTTTTGTATTCCCTTTTGATTGTAAAATTGAAAATTGTAAACATGCTTCTGATGGCAGCGTTTTATTGAAGAATAATATGGAATATCAGTATCAACAGTTAAACGGCCTTAGCATAAAGAAGAACGATAAAATAGAATTCAAATTGGGTAGTAGAGATTATTTTTGTATGGATCTTCTCGTACAGTGTAATTTAGAAGAAGAACAATAATTGACCTTTAGAATATATATATATATATATATATATATATATATATATATATATATATAACAAAATAACCTTCTTTGTTCACTATACATCATGTCTGCAGACAGGATTCAACTTGTTAAAGAATTGCATAAACCGATTCGACGAAATTATCCACGTCGACGAACAATAATCGAAGGTCTTGATGACTTATGGCAAATGGGTTTAGCCGAAATGAGACCTTATGCGAAGCATAATAAAGGATTTAAAATGATTTTGGTGGTTATCGATTGTTTCTCGAAATCCATGTGGACTCGTCCACTCAAGACGAAAACAGCCGAAGAAATAACACGAGCATTTTCGAGTATTATCAGGAGTCGAACGCCAAAAAATCTACAATCAGATCAGGGAACGGAATTTTACAATAGTTAATTCAAATCTCTTATGAAAAAACATAATATCAATCATTATAGTACATTTAGTACGAAGAAAGCTGCAATTGCAGAAAGAGTTATTAGTACGCTCAAAACGAAACTCTATAAACATTTCAGCTTAATTGGGAAATACCAATGGATCGATATTTTACCTTAAATCACAAAGGAATACAACGACACAAAACATAGTAAAACTAGATACAAACCATCAGAGGTGAATCGAAGTAACGAAAAATTGATTTTAAATAAGAAATTCAGTTATTTGAAAATCGCTGGACCCAGAAAATTAAATGTGGGAGATATTGTGCGAATAAGTAAAGCGAAACATGCTTTTGAAAGAGGTTACACTCCTAATACTACAACTGAACTATTCAAAATTACGAAAGTCAAAATAACGAATCCTGTAACGTATTTGATAGAAGATATGACTGGATCGCCTATTAGAGGTTGTTTCTATGAAGAAGAATTACAAAAAACCAAAAATCCCCACATTTATCTCGTTGAAAAGGTGTTGAAGAGGAAACGTAACAAAATGTACGTTAAATGGTTAGGATTAGATGAAAAACATAACATTTGGATTAATACTGATGACGTAGTAGTATAGATCGCCAGCAACCAATCAACTTTAAATGAGTGGAGGACAGAGATAAACATATAAATTGATCGACGTTAGTTTAGAAGTCATCATAATGAGTAGTCACGATTCTGGGTATTATAGTGTTACAATGTCATGTAGTGATAATAGTAGTTATGATGAAGAACCAAATTATGATCGTGATTTAGATCAAATTGTACTTAATTATGAAATTGCAATAAGAAAAGAAAGACATTATTTATTGCATACAGTTTTCAATGTTGGTCATCGATTTGAAGTTGGATGTTGCCTGAGTCCTGTCAGAACTTTTGCACCTGCCATCATTTTATCATCGTTTATCGTGGAACCTTCAAAAATGTCATTCAATACTTTAGAATGGGATGAGATCATAGAAGTGCTGCATAAAAGTAACGAGTTATTCTTCAATTCTCCAGATGATGATGTTGTAGCTTCCAATCCCATCATGTTGTACCAAGATTTTTGTCAAATAACTAAAGTTATTTATGATAATCAAAAATTTGTGAAAATTCAGATAGATGATGTAACAGTTTTCCTCGATGAAGAAGAAGTTGTAGAAATTCTACGTGTTCATGAGAATTTGCTTCAACATCACATTTCAATTTCAAATAAAGTGAACTTTTGCGATTTTTATTATAATATCATTAATTTATTAAAGACATTTATATCAAATCCAATATGTGGCTTTTCCAATTGTTTAGATTTAATGTATGCTGTTTGTGATATCTATTCTTATGACAACAGCAGTTTAATAGAAAGAACACTTAGAGAACATCTGTACTATTACAAAGTCCATGTAATCAATGATTTAACATTATAAAATTATGAAAATATTCTTTGTTTCATTTCAACTCTAATACAAGTAATGCTGATGATGAAAACTTTTATGTTGATTTGGAATCAGTATTGAACATCGAAAGTGAAGGATGTTTCTTTTACTATTAATAATAATTCTACCTTTAGTGGCATCTGAGAAAATTGATGTAAATTATCGAAAGATTTGGATATGTTAACAAGTCGGAACATGATATCACAAATATGTCATCGATTTTAAAAGATTTCCAAGAGAAATTAAATTTTCCTGTAGATGGCACTCTAAATCCTGCAACTATTCAACTATTAGAGCGACCTCGATGTAGTGTAAATGAAAACGATCATGATGGTGAACATTCGTATCGCGTTAGAACAAAATGGGAAAAAGACTAACCTAAATCGGTATTTTCCTCAAGCATCACCGTCATATGTTGCTGAAAAGGTATATTTGGCAACAAAATTCCAAATTTACAATTTAAACACCAGTCTAAAGGAACAGCACTTCTTACTCATGTACTACTTATGAAACTTCAAATCGACGTAATAACGTTAAAAATTCTTGAAAACCTGTGGGGAAGGAGCTAGGATAAAAAATCAAGTTTCAAGGTTATATGAATATTGTTTTATTAATTGTATTTATATACATATTACATCAAATAAAAAAAAACAGTACATATTACATTAAAGGCAAAATGAAAATTATGCATTTGACAGTACATATTAAATATAGTTATACAGATAAAAGATACAGTGAAATCATTAGGATAAATCTGCTGCAGCCTCTAGACACTCAAAATATTCTCGTAATATGAAAACAACTGCCTCAAAATCATTTTAACACCAATAGTGTTCAGAATTATGAAATCCTGTTAAATTTTCTGAAGTGCTCACACTAATTTCTCCGTGAAATGTGAAATTTATATTAGGCATAAGTTTAAAATATTTATGAAAACACTCTTCGCAAACTTTTAGACCCAAAGGAGAAATGTGGTAATATTTACTAATTAGGCAGTAGAGATCGTGTTCAGTAAACACATCTAAATAAGTGAAATTTAATAAGGTATCTCAAAGCTCTGGTGAAATTTTTGTTTCATATTCAAAATCAAGCAATATAGCATCACAGTGATCAGATTTATCACTTTCTTCTTTTATCTGCAACCATTTATAGGTACGAAATTCTCGAGAAATTTTTATTGTCAAAAACTGAGGAATTTGAGCTTGTACAAGAAAACTTGAAATTCTAGTAATACGATTACAACTTATCTTAATACATAGATCTTCCAAACTCTTCAAAGTATTTAATTCTATATAAGGCTTCAACCAACAACTTTGCTGAAATTTTAAGACACTATGAACTTTCTTAAGCAATAATCCATGAGCTATAGCTTGCTTTAATTTTTTGTAATGTATAATATAATTTTTTTTATTATACAGAGTAGTCATTAGTTTCTTTTGTTTAGAATTTGGTGGTGAAATATGTTCTGCACAGAATGGCTGATCTTTGTGTAGATCGTGTTTATTTTTTGGATACTCTAAATCAACCTCGAGCAGGTACCTTCCAGGGGAATCATCTGGAATTTGAGTTATATCAATATTATGATCTACCCATTTAAATCCTCCGTAGGGAAGCTCCTGACTCATAGCCCAACCATAAAGATTATTAATATCTGTATATAAAAGATACTTCACAGGTTTGTTTTCATTATACGTAGGCATATACTTGTTGTTAGCTTCACCGTATCGATTACAACACTGAGATATTCCACCCCTTATACCTCTTTCAAAAAATAGCAGCATGTCAATATCTAGCACTGTCTCTAATTTACAATGAGTATACTTGAGCATACAATCCCAAGTATAACCAGGAACTGAATGATAATGACCAGGATCCAAACCATATGTTTTCCAGCAACTATCCCGAAATGTTTCAAAAACAGACGCTAGAAGTAAAATATCTGTTTTCATATACAAGTCACTGTAATCAGCTAGGGTTTTCATACTAAATGCTAACCAAACTAATTTTGCATGCCTATAGTCAATATCTTTTATATGTTCATCGTTAAGTTTGTTGTAAAAATATTCTTTACTAGGTAATGCAGTTTCATCTAATCGCTTTATATCATCTAAATAATCATAAAAGAAAACACCTTTTCTAGTTAATAAATTAAATTGTTCAGTATTTAGATTAGAAAATTCTTTTCTAAGTGAAATGAGATTTTCTGGTTCTAATGTTGATACCAATGAATCTAATAAACATCCCATAAATCTAAAAGAGTCTATAAATCTAAACCTAATATTTGTATTATTATCCCAGATTGTGAAACTTATGTATTTTTCTTTATTAACAGGTAAAAGTTGAACATAATTTCGGTTAGCTAAATCTCTAATTATGAAATGTGAATCATAACCACATAGGTTGTGAAAAACTACTGGAATGACAAATCATTTTTTCTAATTAAGATTACAGTGGTTGTGAGCAAAACCTCGAAAATTACCTGTTAGGTGACAATGTTCCCTAACAATCTTATCACCTTCCTTAAATATCTCCTCACAAATATGACATTTATCTGAAGCATCTTTTAAATTCACTCCAACATTCATTGGTTCAACATTTTTTAATTTTGACATTACAAATTTTGCAATATTTTCAATTTTACCTACAAACCATAGCATACAATCAGAACTTCGATTACTATCATAAAATGACCAGTTATCGTTAAAATTACATTTAAAATATAGTCCAGCACTATAAGCTTTATGTTTTTGATACCTAGCACTTCTCGTTACCGACTGTGAACCATATCCCTTTTGAGATTTTATTCTAGCATCTACATCAATATAAGGAATAAGTGATTCAAAATCTGCATAAATAATAAAAGGTACTTTTTCCTTGTATACAAAATTTTTAAACTTGACATATGGATCTTTAGAAAACTCAATTTTACAATTATTATCAATTTTTTCACAATATTTGAAATGGTCATCCAATTTTTCTTGAGAAACAAAATAATTCAAACATCTATCACATATATATTTTTTTCTAGTATTTTTAGAGAGTCTTGGATAAAAGTCTTGACAAGTCTTTTATCCAAATATAGTGATACTGTATATCATCACTAAAATCATAATCATCATTATCTGACTCTGGTTCACAATCATTCTTTTTAGGAAAATATTTATTTTCAATAATCAGTAAATTGACATGCTTTTCTCTTTTTTGTTTTGTTAAACGTACTGGCACAACACTAAAATTTGATTGTCTGAAAATTTCCAATTCAAAAACATTAACCGAAATATTAACATTATTTTTTTCGAAAGTTGTAATCTGATTTGGGTGTACAGGAAATGTAAGACCGTTATTGTTCAAAACTTTGCTATAATGAGGATATGAACAAGTACGTGTAGGATTTTTAATAATAACGCAAGGGAACAAAGCTGAAACAATTGCCCAAGCAAAGCATGCATCATCGTCATTCTGAACGTTGATACACGCCTTTCTTTTAGCTATTTTGTCTGGTAATTTAATATATGATGATATTCCACTAGCCACCTCGTATTTATTTATATTGATTTCCAGAGATATAATTTTACTTAAGGCCCACCCCGATCCTTCCTCAGAATATTCTGAAAGTTTTCTTAAAATGACATCTCCTACATTAACTGCAAACCATTTTTTGAAGTCAGTTGTCTTATCAATTATTTCATTTTTTGTAGAAAAATATTTATTTTCTGTAATTTCAGTATCACCTGATTTTCTAATGAATTCTGCACAAAAACAAGTATTTACTTTCAACATATTGCATTTTTTTAATGCCTTTTTCATTCTAGTGCTGAAAAGAAACAACGAATCATCAAAAAACTGTAAGATATCTTTATGAGATTTATTTATAATAACCCCGGTTCGAACTCTAGTTTCAAAAATTGAATTAATATCTTCCCATTTTACTCTATTACTTCTTTTTTTATTAATAGTAAGCCCCTTTCCAGATTTACTTAGATTCTGAATTATTATGCTAAACCGCTTTAAGTGACCCAAGTTGGTTTGTAGTTTACGTAATGTACCAATGGTTAGATCCCCATCACTTATTGCTAAGTTGCAAAGTCTAATGTGACATTTAGCTTGTTTTGACCATTTTTCTATATCATAAATAGTACAATTTTTTTTTTGAAATAAAATATTTCCAATTGCTTGAAACTTTTTAACAATATTATCAGTTAGGAGAGCTATTTCCTCAGAATTCATTTTCAAAAAATTATAAAAACTTACGATTTTGAAAACTGAAGCTGTTCACCTGTGTCCAGATTATTTTTCAAGGTGTTGAAATTCAATATGTACTGTTTTTGTTATGTTTTTTATACATTCTCCTCTATTTTGAAGAGGGTCCTAGGGGAAACCCTTTGGAAAGTTTCAAGTCCCAGGAATGTAATGCTGAACTTCCCCGGCGTAAATTGATTTACATGCGACGCAAATGCATCCGTCACTGTTTTGGGGAGAAATACTATATTTTCTTCCAGCTCCAGAAGTATTTGGGCTCCAAATTGCCCCTGGCACACCTTTGCGCTGTTTGTTCTATGTGGTGTATCCTTTGGTAAATCTTTCAGTTTTATAACAGGTTTTATTTCTGCAAAAGCAGTGCTTATTGTATTAATCTCATTCAAAAAATTCATCTGTAATAAAGAAATAATTATTTGAAAAGATAACAGAATAATAATAATTTAACAATTAAGTTTTTTAAAATAGTTAAAGATGAATGAAAAGAAAAATAGTAAACTTATAAATAACTTACTATGTATTGTGGAACCTTAAACGACAACTTTTCACTGGAACACTAAGTACAGTCTATTGCCCAGTATTTACTGTGAGCACTATTTAAAAGAATATTTTATTATAGACGGGGATGCACAAGTCCAATGAGTTATTTTTGATATCATTATCATATTTCCAGAAAACTATATTTTCTATAATTTCGTACAATCTAATCTGTTACTAACAATTATAAACCAGAAATCATGACATTGCAATCTAATCATATTTGAAACAAGTTCACTATTGTCTGAATAAATGATTTGGCCTGCACGTGCTTCCTAACTATAGAAATAACGCATAAATATTACCTACTACGCGAATTTAATATAATGTGAGATTTCATTTATTACAATATAAAAAAAAACCTTCTATAAAATGATATGAATTCACACACACATATCCGTTTCAAAAAAAAATGTTGGTTATCAATCTAATAACATTCCTTTGAGAATTTCAAAATATAGAACCCTTAAAAAATCAGCTAAATGCATAGCCCCTCCCCCTCGTAAGCACTACCCCTCATCTCTTACACACACGATCCTCAATATATTTTCATTCTTCTAATTACTTCTTGTATACACCCTTATTTACTTTTTACGCAACCCCCCGTAGACGCTACCCTTAAAAGCCTCTTCGCTTCTTCTAAATCACCCCCTAGATACCTTATACACGTAAAAACATACACACTTATTTACTTTTTGCATATTCCCCGTTCTTGTATACACCCTTATTCACGTAATCCCCGTAGACGCTCCCCTCCCCCGTAGACGCTACCCTTAAAACCCTCTTCGCTTCTTCTAAATCGCCACCTAGATACCTTATACACGTAAAAACATTCACACTTATTCACTTTTTGCATAAACTCCATTCTTGTATACACCCTTATTTACGAAACCCCCGTAGACGCTACCCTCCCCCGTAGACGCTACCCTTAAAAACCCCTTCGCTTCTTCTAAACCACCCTCTAGATACCTTATACACGTAACAACATACACACTTATTTACTTTTTGCATAACCCCCGTTCTTGTATACACCCTTACTTTTTGCGTAATCCCCGTAGACGCTACCCTTAAAAACCCCTTCGCTTCTTCTAAACCACCCTCTAGATACCTTATACACGTAACAACATACACACTTATTTACTTTTTGCATAACCCCCGTAGACGCTACCGTCATTACTTGCTAACCATCTAGAGACTTCTTCTACTTCTTGTAAACCCTCTGGAAACTTCTTCCTATCGGTAACCACCCATAGGCCATCCGCCTGTTCATCCGATAAAATGTCACAGAACATACGTGTATTTACTACTATCTTTGCTCCCAAATTTCACATCCTTATTTGGTTATACCGTGCTGAAGACGGCAAATGAGCTAGAAACATGCATGTCCGCGGTTACCACTCTGTTTCAGTAGCCCTTTTTCATTTTGCGTGAATTACCCAAGAATCTCTTTATTGTTGTTGTTAACATATCACGCGATATTCCTATACATATATATATATATATATATATATATATATATATATATATATATATATATATATATATATATATATATATATATATATATATAGTCAAACACAATATTTGTGTCAGTAATATTAGAAGATCTGGAATATTCGAGACAACAACCAACATTGACACGAAGGATTGACACGAAGGCGCATATAACACTCCTGTCTGGAACTTCCAGCCCAGATTAATGAAATAACAACAAGATGTACGAACAGTGCGTGACATATGAACAATAAGCAACGAAGAGAGTAGTGGGCATTGCACGCAAATAGAAGAAGCGGCTACTGAAAAGAGTGGTAACCGCAGACATGCATGTTTCTGGCTCATTAGCCGTCCTCGGTACGGTGCAACCAAGAAAAGATGTGAAACATGGGAGCAAAGGTGTTGAATGAAACATGAGAAAATATAACAGAACTCAGCAGGATAGTCAAACACAACACATCTTTTATTGGTTGTACCGTACCGAGGACGGCTGATGAGCCAGAAACATGCATGTTTGCGGTTACCACTCTTTTCAGTAGTCGCTTCTTCTATTTGCGTGCAATACCCACTAATCTCTTCGTTGCTTATTGTTCATATATGTCACGCACTATTAGTACATCTTGTTGTTATAAATATATATATATATATATATATATATATATATATATATATATATATATATATATATATACCCCAGCATGACAGACAAGGACAAGTTACGGCCCTCATTCTCCGTAAGCCCGAAGGGCCCTAGGAGGGGTAGATCCTGGGAACCAGCCACGAGGGCAGAGGGTGCTAAGAATCTGCGGAGTCTAAACCACTACCCATTGACTACATTACACCTAGCAACTTATAACTGCCGTACACTCTCTAATCAAGCTAGGATTATGGAACTGGAAACAGGCAGCAAAAATAAAGTGGGATATCATGGGCATTAGCGAAGTAAGACGAAAAAATGAAGAACTCATAGAACTTGAATCAGGGAATCTTCTATACCACCAAGGAACACCAACAGGAAGAACAAGCGGAGTAGGATTCCTAATTAAGAAAACCTGGAAAAATAGAATCATAAGGATAACAAGCACCTCAGACAGAGTAGCCAGCATAACACTAAGAGTCTCCAAAAGATATACTATCCAGATTATTCAGGTATACGCCCCAACAATCAGCCATAGTGACGACGAAATAGAAGAATTCTATAATGAAATAACCCAAGCGCTCAGCAACGACAATAGTCACTTCAAATACATAGTATGAGACTTTAATGCTAAAGTAGGACACAGTAAAGACCATGAAAAAGGAATGGGGAAATATGGATTTGGAGAAAAGAATGAAAGAGGAGAGAGATTAATACAGTTTGCACACTTTCAGAACATGTATGTGGCAAACTCCTTCTTCAAGAAGAACCCTAACAGGAAATGGACGTGGGACGGCCCCGGTGCAACTATCAGTAACGAAATAGACTTTATCCTCACCAATAAAATTAACACAGTAAAAGATCTAAGCACGCTCAACAAGTTCACTACAGGAAGCGACCATCGACTAATTAGAGCTCGACTGGTCTTAGATATAAAACTAGAAAGGTCAAGAGTAATCAAAACCAACACAACGAAAAACATAAACAACGAAAGGCTGAGAAAGAACTCTCTCCAATATGAAGCACTACTAGAAGAAAGACTACAAAAAGTGGAATATAACAACCCTGAACTGATGGACACAATTCGAAACTGCGCCGTAGAAGTGGGAGGTCTGCAACAACGAGGTGAACACAAAAAACTATTTCCGGAAACAAAAGCACTATTACAAAAAAGAAGAGAAATGAAAAAGACAACAAACATTCAAAGAATTGAATACACCGAACTGTGCAAGACGATACGAAAGAAAATCGCAGAAGATATCAGGAATTACAACGAGAAACTTGTACAAACAACAATAGAAAACCGTAAAAGCCTACAAAAATGCAAAAAGGGCACTAATAATAGGGAAAAGCCAGATAGTTGCATCAACTGATGGACACACGAGAACCACAGACAGGAATGAAATAATAGACCTAGTAGCCAAATTCTATGGAGACCTATACAAGGCCCCTGAAAATTTGGAAGAATTAATAGAACACTCAGAAGATGCCATACCGGAAGTTTTGGTGGAGGAAGTAGAAATAGCACTGAAAAGCATGAAAAATGGCAAAGCAGCGGGAAATGACGACATCACGACCGAAATACTCAAATATGCAGGAGCTAAAACATGGAAGTACCTTGCCAAACTATACACGAACTGTCTGGTGTCCAGGAGCATACCTAAAGAGTGGAACAGCGCCCTTATAGTGTTGATCCACAAGAAAGGCAGCAACGAAGACATTAAGAACTACAGACCAATAAGTCTACTACCAGTGACGTACAAGGTATTCACAAAGATCATTCACAACAGAATACAAAATACACTAGACCCGGCCCAACCACGAGAACAGGCTGGATTCCGCAAAGGCTTCAGTACAATAGATCACATCCATACCCTCAAAGAGGTTATCAGTCGAACCAAAGAATACAACCAACCACTAGCACTAGCCTTCATCGACTTTGAGAAAGCATTCGACTCTATATATCCCAGAGCAGTAATAAATGCCCTAACAGAACAAGGGGTCGACAAGCCATATATTGAGACCCTAGCAAATATATATAGGGAAGCCAAAGCGAGAGTTAGGATATATGAGGGCACACCAGAATTCCCCACCAGCAGAGGAGTTAGACAAGGAGACGCAATATCACCAAAGTTATTTACAGCAACACTAAAAAGCATCTTCAGAAAACTGGGCTGGAACAACACAGGTCTGAATATAGATGGAGAATACTTGAACCATCTAAGATTCGCTGATGACATCATCCTGATAGCGAGTAACCCTGGCGAAATGCAACAACAAATAAATGAATTGAATGCAGCAAGCAACGAAGTAGGCCTTAAAATAAATCTGAGTAAGACCAAGATAATGTATAACGAACTGATAAACGCACAAGAAATAACAATTAATGACACTGTCCTGGAAATAGTAGAGGAATACATATACCTGGGTCAACTAATACACATATCAGGCTCTCTACTTCCAGAAATAAACAAAAGAATCAAATTAGCATGGAGAACATTTGGACAGAACTCTATCATCTTCAAGTCTAGAATGTCACTCCGTTTGAAAAAGAAAGCGTTTGATCAGTGCGTACTACCAGTATTAACATACGGCTGTGAAACCTGGACCCTGAAAACTGATATCATTAGAAAACTCCAGGTAACGCAGAGGTCTATGGAACGATGCATGCTTGGAATAACAAGGAGAGATAGAAAAAGGCTTGATTGGATCAGACAAAAGACCCAAGTAATAGATGTCATAAATAGAATCAGATCCCTAAAGTGGCAATGGGCGGGGCATCTCGCTAGAAGGACAGACGATAGATGGACCACAAAGATAACGCAATGGTATCCCCGAGGCGTGAAAAGACCAAGAAGACGCCCCAACTTAAGATGGGACTACGACATAAAGAAACTCGCAGGATCAACTTGGGGCCGCATAGCTAGCGATAGACAACAATGGGCCCACATGGAAGTGGAATATATAAATATGTAAAGGGAGGCTACACCATAACAAAACCATATATACATCCCGCTATACTTAGGTCTTCCCATCATTGGCAATTTACATTACTAGGTCTTCCATGGCAATAAGTCTTCCGTACGCGGAAGACCTAATTCATAGTGTGTAAAAAGCATCATTCCATCCTATTCTACCCTTAGAAAAATTTTGAGGAGGACGACTAATACGGTTTTTTTGAAAATTTTGTATATTTTAGGTCACCTCTCTACTGCAAGCGCGGTGGCGCTGCTATGGCGTGTATATTCGAGCAAGTATATTTTTAACCATGCTATCGCTTCTCGCTCTTCCGGTGTGTATATTCTTTTCATTTTTCAGCTTTTTCGTCTTCCACCAAGCTGGCAACTCTGTTTAGCTACTGCTTGCCATATGGTAGTGTTTGAACGGTTCCAAGACTGACAATTTTGAGTTTATGGTGTCTCACCACAGTTCATTTGTAAATATTCGCGCTAAGTTCAAATGCTGGTTTTAAGAATTTGAAAGACACATAAGAGTTAATGCACTATTGTATAATAATTTTGATAGGTGCCTTAATTATAATAGAAATATCGAAAAGATTTAATTTTGCAACATACCGTTGTCTTTTACATTAAAATGAAATGTAAAAATTATGAAAATATTTTCAGCAAACTACAGAATGATTTTTATCCAGAATCACTTGTTAGACCCGGAGATGGTGACCCAAAATTTACGGTCATTTATACCAAGTATGGTGAACCTTCAGGGGTCTAATTACGTAATGACGAAGACAAAAAGGAAAATGATGGTCATAGCGCTTGTACCAGCGGCCCAATCGTGTGGGCATTAATCGAACGTGTCAGATAAATTACGAGTGCCGAACGATTTGTTACACAAAAATTCTTGTATTTTCCGATAGTCGATGAAAAAATAAGTTGGCGGCAGCGTAATGACCTACCGACGAGAACACGTTAATTAGAAAAATGCAATTGAACCATTTGTACCATGCCAATTTTTGCACAGCTAATATTCGATTAGAAGTCATTCACGAGAATCACCATGCCATACATTTTCGATGCCATATTGCTGCAAAGGAGTATTTTTTTGCATACCAGTGTGGCATTTGGATGTTTAGACAGTATATGACACACTGTGCCCATTATTATATTCGCAAAATTTATGGTAGGGGGAATAAGTACAATATGTTAAATAATTTTTTACGGCATGAGATTATTGTATTGTTGGTTTGGATACAATTCTACTTAGAAAAATTATCCCAAATTGTAACCATGGGGCGGAAGACTGTCACAATTGAGCCAAGTTGTAAGAAAAAAGTTTTTTACGATTTGTACCTGTTTGGCATTCAAGTATATGATACAATGTGACCGTTATTATATTTGCCATACTTTCAATAGGGGGAAAAGGTGGTGCCATACTTGAAAAACTTGATACACACTACACGGTTAAGAAAGGATGGACAGATGGGTCAAACATTTGTATACCAACAATGCCTGCAAACAAATGATCCAGACTTATTATTGTGTATTGCGGTGGATATGAAGGAATGCCTTAAAAATATGTGGGAAAAAATGGAAGATTGCAACGTTGACTATCATAAGAACGTAGTTTGAATTCACATTGATCCAAAACTTTGAGCTAAAAAGTGTTGTAGTTCTTGACAACGCTTCTTATCATTCACGACTGCTCCATAAAAACCAAATAAATGCTACAAAAAGACCGAATTACATTTTTTTTAATTGATAATAATTTGTACTTTGAAGATTCTTATACAAAACAACAACTGACTCATACCGACAAATAAATTTAAGAAATTATACGCCCTAGAGAGTATTGCTGAAAATCATGGACACTCTATAGTGAGACTTCCTCCTTATTTTTGTCTTCTCAATCTCGTCGAGTTTATTTTCACACAATTAAAACAGATATTAAAAAAGTAATCAAAACTAAAGATTAGTGTAAGAATATTAGGCAAGTTCATATTAATGGGGGAAATAAATATATTGTTGATTTACAAGACGACAGTGATAGTGAAGCAAATGATATAGGAGACGGATTAATAGAACTTTAGGAATAAGAAAATCAATTGAAATTATGTTTAAAATATTTTTCATGTTATTGATATAGTAATGACAAACAGGAGTTAGTCATAATATTTATTTTTATAGAATTGTTTAGTTCATTGTTATGGAATTCCTTTTTTATTGTTATTTTTTAATAGAATTAAGTTTTGTCCATAATCAATCGAATGGAATTCAAAAAGGACTCAGTTCACGTCTGGTATCCCGATTAAACCGAATGCCCTTTCAACAATTACGTAACAAATTGGTGAGTAAACAAAATAATAATACATTTCAGAGTTTAGCTCCGCAACATAACTTGAAGGGAATATACGATTACATTGCTGCACTATACGTTTTACGCCCCTTCTAATTTACCACGAATGCGAATATTTTGGCAAATGGATATCAGGGTACCAATAGTTTCAGACAACATGTCATGAAATCGTTTTTTTTGCCATTCAGACAAGACTCAAACTTGCTGACGATGATTCTGTAACCAAGGAGACTAGAGAAAATGATAGATTCTGGAGAATTCGACCATTGGTACACTATATATTTTACGCCAACTAAATGCATACAATATTCGTCACCTATCACAGGCAATGGCATTATCAGACTTCTATTTATGATCATACAAAGAACTGGTAAAAGAATTATAGGCTGTTCAAATCGTTTTACAAAAAAAAATACTACTTTGCGGCGCTATGGCGGCCATTTGGAACCGTCGGAAAAGTATGACATGGCGATTTTTGAGAATATCTTCTCGACGATAATTAGCTGTGCAAAAATTAGCTTGGTATAAAAGGTTGAATTGTATTTTTTAAATTAACATGTTCGCTATAAACCGTACCGGATAAGTGTGGCATTACGCTACCGCCCACTTCTTTTTTCATCGAATCTAACGGAAAATACAAGAATGTTCGTGTGATAAATCGTTCCGCACTTGTAATTTATCACGTTCGATTAACGCACACGAGATTGTGCCGCAGGTGCCATCGCTATGACAATCATTTTGTTTTTCGTCATTACGTAATTAGACTCCTAATATAAAAAAAATCAAAATTTAATGGAATAATATTTTTTTTCAGCAAAAGATTTAAAATTATTAAGGTGATACTGATTCATAACTGAGACAGCGTGTTGAGGAGGGAAAATAATTTCATACTATAAACTGTCAAATTAAAAAAAGAAATCGACCAGTTTCAGGTATTTCTCGAGAGTACATAATATCGCTAAAAATGAATAAATTGCATACATATGGACTGTGCTGTATAGTTTATATGTATATTGAATTTGGTCCATAGATTCCTACAGGAATCACCCTAACCAAAATATTATATCTTTTGAGCGACATAATACCTTTCATTCATATTTTGAGAGAGATTAAGGCACACTTAGTTTTTAAGGCACTGACTCAATTTTGTATCCAACAATAAACAATTTCTACAGTTTGGCAAAAAAATTTGAATTTTAGAATGTCTAAAACTAAAATATTTAATATTACTTAGAAAACACAAATGCAACTTTTTTTATTTAATTACTTTGTGTGTATAATTTATTTATTTTTTTTTTAAAAATACTTCAAGTATTTTAATAGTTATATTTATTCAGGAAAACATAGGATATTGTTTATTGGCACAGTTTGAAATATGAAAAGTGAAGATTGCGTTCTGGCAAAAAATATAAGAATAATAATTTTTTAATGTTATGAAACATGTACGTTTACAAATTTTTCATTAAAAACAACAAACTAGTGTGAGAAAATCTCATAACTTTCGTCATTAGAGATAAAAATTGAATTGGTTTTTGTCGCTGTATTCATTATTAAATCTTGAGTACTTGTATAACAGTTAATTAATACGAGTATTTGAATCATACGTAACTTAAATATGATGTATTGTTTTGTAATGTTTAGTTCAAAATGAAATATCTGTATCATTATTTCTTTCAATTTGTTATAATGTCTTAGTTGATGTGGTAGTATTCATGTCGTCGAAATAATTCTTGAAACTCGCGAACAGTTCTCGGGCATTAAAAAATATTACTTTCGTCACCCGTTGAGCAATATACCATTCGTCATTGTCTAATATGGCAAAGTAATAATTTTTAACTTTGCATTCTCGTTTTATAGAATACAAATAAGAGACCCAATTGGTTTTTTACACTATGAAAATTAACTTATTTTATTTAAAAACAGTAAATTTAGGTATCCTACGAACATAAAATAACAAAATAGATTGAAATATGATCTAGATCAGTCATAATTTTCTAAAACACTTACGGCGTTTGTTCTTTGCACGACAGATTTCCTATGTCTAACACACGGACTGTATATGGAGGATGTAAGTACTGAATTAATGAAATAGGGCAACACTGTACGGATGACCTAGGTGCTGTAAATTTGATAATCTTAATATACTCGGAAGACATAAAAATAGCATTTAAGTCGGAAGATTCAATGTAATAAAAATGGTTAGAAAGAAAATGAGCTCCATTATTTTTTTATCGGATAATATTACTACAGTATACAAAATGCAATATAATTCAGTCAGACTATATATATATATTTATATATATATATATATATATATATATATATATATATATATATATATAATATGGTCTATTATGTATCTTTTATAATTGCCCTACGTTGTAGCCACAATTATTGTGCACACGGCTTTAGCAGCGTATGATATTTATTTCACTCTGACAGTAGTTGTCAAAAATGCCCGGCAATCAAAAAATTTATAATTTATTGAGAGATAAATCGACTGTGAAATATTCGGATCACTCATATCTCAGAGTGGGTTCAATGCGCCATAAAATAGAAATTTTTTCATAAGATTTCAAAGTATTGTCTAAAACAAATATTGATTATTAATTTTGTTCTGTTTGATCTACTTATTACTATACTGTGGCTGTTTGTTCAGTATTCTAAAGGCTATTCAATTTCTTTCTGACATTCAATAAATTTCAAAAAGCATTCTGTCACCAAGAATCCACAAATGTCACTATCACAAATAAAATTTTTAATCAAATTAAATGAAGTTAATTTCAATAAGTTGTTCGAATCTATTACAAAACAATATCTAATATAAGTCGAATTCCAAAAATTATATACAATTATTACATCTCACAGAAAATGGACAAATATTAATTTTCCTTTTTCCTTTTATCGAATAACAAATAACTTATCTACAATGAATGAAATTTTAGTGAATTACGAAGAAAGTTTATAAATTATCAAATGGCAAAATCTTATCTACAAGGATACAAATTAAATTAATTACAAACTAAATTGAGAATGTTGAATACCCATTCACAGTCCCAACTTCTTTCAATATACTTCTTCAATATAATTGTTCAATATTAAATTTCTGTATTTATTCTGAATCAAATTTCTTTGTAATCGATTAATCAGATGCATCTATGATTAATTTTGATTGAGGCCTGATATTTTTGTTATCGAAATAATGCATTATTTTATATTATCAAAAATCGGGAACAGACTCACCAAGTCTCCAAAACCCCTCCAAACTCGTACAATTCTAAATCTAATTTAGAATTCAGGATCGTTCACTTTTCCGAACTGATGACTTACTTTATTAATAAAAATAACACACACAGAATTTACAATTATGGGCACCGGATAACAATTTCTATTATTAATTATTATATTATTTAATTAACTACTACTTTGCAAAATATTGGAGAACTATTAAATTGCATGTTCTCCGTTCGGGATATCGAATTCAACTAACTATTTTTTATCAAATAAATAACGCTGTGGTTACACACTTTCTTGTTTTCAAAAAAAAACTCTATTTGTTATTTTTCTGTAACAAAGATTTGGAATTCTTTTATTATCTAAATATCTTATCATGAATTCTGTTTTCTTTAACCTACAATATCTTTTTCAACTGTGACATGTCAATTTCATCAGAAATTAAATAATCTGCAAAATATTACATATACAGTGTTTTCCAACCATATTGATTTTATAGACAATACTGGGTTTGCCAAAAGTATTGCAAAATAAAATTGGACGAAATTCTTTAAAATTTTGAATAATAGAACTGTATTAATATATATATATATATATATATATATATATATATAAATATATAATATATATATATATATATATATATATATATATATATATATATATATATATATATAAAACTAGTGAATATTGGGGATTGCAGCAAAAAATTGGAAAAGATATACTCTTAGCGGAAAATGTCCAAGCTTTCGAGGATGTTTGTCCTCATCATCAGGGAAACTAGAATGAAAAAACAACAGTTAAATACTGTGGTCAAAGAGAATAATTATATATATATATATAGGGTGGGGCACTATGAATGAACTATTCTCTGGCGTCTTGACGGCTAATTAAATTAGAAGAAATTAGACGTAGAATTAAGTAGATTACTTGGGACTATAATTTAAAAATATTTTGGAATATACAGGGTGCTCTAAAAAAGCGTGCCGTATCCAGGCTAGTTTCCTTTAAATGGAACACCCTTTATTTTATCACATTTTTGAATTGTATTATTGAAAATAATGTAAGTTCATTAACATTTCCCTATACCTATCTAGTTAAGTTTCCAGGATAAATCGATTTTACATAATTTGTAGACCCTCCGAAAAAATACAATAACTTCAAAATAAAAACGAATGACCACATTTGCTTAACACTATCTCACTAAGAGCTTTTAACGTTCTGTTTCCAATATTTACTGGTATGCTATAATATACAGGGTGTTTTTAATATGACAGTTTAACACTATTTATTTAATACATAAATTTCTGGCTTAATTTAATTGGAACACCCTGTATCTGTTGGGTCTGTTCAACGTGGGAATTTATCACATTTCAGTTGGTATTAGGGTTGCCTATATCTAACTCTGATAGTTTTCGAGAAATTTTCAATTTGTTTTTTATTATTCAATTATTTGCTGACATCTATTTACTTATGACATGATGATAACAACTCTTTTAAAAAAATTATTGTTTATTTTTTTTTAATATTTCTGTTATTATTCTTTAAAAAGCTCGCATTATCCTATTCTTCATGTCCTCTGAAGTGGGTGGATGTGTACTGTGTTTGGTTTTTAATATTATTCACTTATCTGGCATCTAGTTACCTATGAAATGTCATTCAAATAAATATTATTGTAATACCATTCCATCTGTCAAATGAATTTATAAATTTGTTTTGTGTGTGCGTATTGTATTTGTATAGTGTTGATGTAATAATAAGTTTTAATAATTGACATAGTTATTAATCCCTGGTTAAACATGAAAGAGTACTCTAACGAAGAAAGAATAGATATGACCTTAATTATTGATGTGTCAGACTACTGCCAGTATTCAAAACCACTGGAAGCGTGCAATATACAAAAAATTCTAGACAAAAATTTGCAATTACAGACAATTCATAATTTGAAGTAATGGGTGCGCTTGTTGAGAATCCACATACTAGTCAAAGATGTATTAGTGAGCAAGTAGATATAAGCAACAGAAGTGTCGCTAGGATAATTAAAAAACACAAATTTCATCCCTACCATATTCAAATGCACCAGCAACTATTTTATAGGGACTTTGAAAATCGTATTGATTTTTTTTATGGGTTATGGACAGAGTGGCAGGGTTTGAAGATTTTTTTGATTTTGTTCTGTTTACGGATGAAGCTACGTTTCATAAAAACGGTTTAGTAAACATACATAATTTTCATTATTATAACGACGAAAATCCGCATTACTTCCGAAGTGTTGATCATCAACATCGGTGGTCATTAAATGTATGGGCAGGAATCGTTGGAACCCACATAATAGGGCCTTATTTTTTTAATGGAACGCTAACTCTAAGAAAATTTCGTGAATTTTTACGTAACAAACTGCCCGAACTTTTAGATGACTTTCCACTAGCTACAAGACAAAAAAGTGGCTGCAGATAGATGGTGCCTCTGTTCATTACAGGGTAATTGTCCGGCGTTTCCTAAACAATATTTTCCCACAAAAATGGGGTGGACGAGGGGGTCTTTATCTTTGACCGGCAAGATCCCCATGCATGACGCCATAAGACTATTTTTTTTTGGGGTTACATAAAAAGTAATGTCCACAATACAGAGCCAACCACTCCTGAGAACATGAAGGATAGGATAAGGAGAGCGTTTCAAACAGTAACACCAGAAATATTAAAGAAAGTGAACAATAACTCTTTTAAAAAAGTTGAAATTTGTATCCAACAAAATGGGCGTCACTTTGAACACCTTCTTTAAATTTTTTGTAGTTATTTTTTTATCATTTGGAAGCTCATTGTATTAACAGTGTACTTACCCTTAATAAAATTCCAATTCAAGAAACCTTTAATCTATCAATAATAAATCATACAACAAAGCACTAACTGTCAAAATAACAAATTGTGAATTTTTAAAAACTTCCATCGGAGTATCATCATGTCATAGGTAACTAGATGTCAGCAAATAATTGAATATTTAAAAACAAATTTAAAATTTCTCGAAAACTATTATAGTCAGATACAGGCAACCCTAATACCAACTGAAATGTGATAAATTTCCACGTTTAACAGACCCAACAGATACAGGGTGTTCAATTTAAATTAAGCCAGAAATTTAAGTATTAAATGGTTAGTGTTATACTGTCATATTAAACACACCCTGTATATTATGGCATACTAGTAAATATTGGAAACAGAATGTTAAAAGCTTTTAGCGAGATAGTGTAAAGCAAATGTGGTTATTCGTATTTATTTTGAAGTTATTGTATTTTTTTAGAGGGTCTACAAATGATGTAAAATCGATTTATCCTGAAAACTGACCTATATAGGTATAGAGAAATGTTAATGAACTTACATTATTTTTAATAGTACAATTCAAAAATGTGATAAAATACAGGGTGTTCCATTTAAAGGAACCTAACTTTGATACGGCACGCTTTTTTGGAGCACCCTGTATATTCCAAAATATTTTTAATTCATACTCCTAAGTAATCTACTTGCTGCTACGTCTGATTTTTTCTAATTTTATTTGCCGTTAAGACGCCCGAGATTAGTTCATTCATAGTGCCTCACCCTGTATATATATATATATATATATATATATATATATATAAAGAAGATGTAGGAATATCGCGTGATATGTTAACAACAACAACAAAGAGATTCATGGGTAATTCACGCAAAACGAAAAAGGGTTACTGAAACAGAGAAGTAACCGCGGACATGCATGTTTCTGGCTCATTTGTCGTCATCAGCACGGTATAACCAAATAAGGATGTTAAATTTGGGAGCAAAGACGTTAATCGAAACATGGGAGAACACAAAACAATGGATTTCAGTAGGGAAACCAAACGCTCATTTGTGCCTTCATTTGGAAGATCCTGAGTTTCCAGGACAAGAACCAAGATCGACACGGAGGCGCATATAGCTCCCCCGCCTGAACCTTCCGACCCATAGTAAATAACAAAGAAGATGTAGGAATATCGCGTGATATGTTAACAACAACAGCAACAAAGATATTCATGGGTAATTCACGCAAAACGAAAAAGGGTTACTGAAACAGAGTGGTAACCGCGGACATGCATGTTTCTGGCTCATTTGTCGTCATCAGCACAGTATAAACAAATAATGATGTTAAATTTGGGAGCAAAGATGTTAATCGAAGCATGGGAAAACACAAAACAGCAGATTTCAGCAAGGAAACCGAACGCTCATTTTTGCCTTCATTTGGAAGATCCTGAGTTTCCAGGACAACAAGCAAGATCGACACGGGGGCGCATGTAGCTTCCCCGCCTGAACCTTCCGACCCATAGTAAATAACAAAGGAGATGTAGGAATATCGCGTGACATGTTGACAACAACAACAAAGAGATTCATGGGGAATTCACGCAAAACGAAAAAGGGTTACTGAAACTGAGTGGTACCCGCGGATATGCATGTTTCTGGCTCATTTGTCGTCATCAGCACGGTATAACCAAATAAGGATGTTAAATTTGGGAGCAAAGATGTTAATCGAAACATGGGAAAACACAAAACAACGGATTTCAGCAGGGAAACTAAACGCTCATTTGTGCCTCCATTTGGAAGATCCTGAGTTTCCAGGACAACAACCATGATCGACAAGAAGGCGCATATAGCTCCCAAGCCTGAACCTTTTGACCCATAGTAAATAACAAAGAAGATGTAGGAATATCGCGTGATATGTTAACAACAACAACAAAGAGATCTTGATTGTTGTCCTGGAAACTCAAGATCTTCCAAATGAAGGCACAAATGAGCGTTTGGGTTCCCTGCTGAAGTCCGTTGTTTTGTGTTTTCCCATGTTTCGATTAACATCTTTGCTCCCAAATTTAACATCCTTATCTGGTTATACCGTACTGATGAGCCAGAAACATGCATGTCCGCGGTTACCACTCTGTTTCTGTAACCCTTTTTCGTTTTGCGTGAATTACCCATGAATCTCTTTGTTGTTGTTGTTAACATATCACGCGATATTCCTACTTCTTCTTTGTTATTTACTATGGGTCGGAAGGTTCAGGCTGGGGAGTTATATGCGCCTCCGTGTGGATCTTGGTTGTTGTTCTGGAAACTCAGGATCTTCCAAATGAAGGCACAAATGAGCGTTTGGTTTCCCTGCCTAAATCCATTGTTTTTTGTTCTCCCCTGTTTCGATTAACATCTTTGCTCCCAAATTTAACATCCCTATTTGGTTATACTGTGCTGTTGACGACAAATGAGCCAGAAACATGCAGTCCGCGGTTACCACTCTGTTTCAGTAACCCTTTTTCGTTATGCGTGAATTACCCATGAATCTCTTTGTTGTTGTTGTTAACATATCACGCGATATTCCTACATCCTCTTTGTTACTTACTATGGGTCGGAAGGTTCAGGCGGTGGAGCTATATGCGCCTCCGTGTCGATATTGGTTGTTGTCCTGGAAACTCAGGTTCTTCCAAATGAAGACACAAATGAGCGTTTGGTTTTCCTGATGGAATCCGTTGATTTGTGTTTTCCCATGTTTCGATTAACATATTGGCTGCCAAATTAAAAATCCTTATTTGGTTATACCGTGCTGATGACGACAAATGAGCCAGAAACATGCATGTCCGCGGTTACTACTCTGTTCCAATAACCATTTTTCGTTTTGCGTGAATTACCCATGAATCTCTTTGTTATATATATATATATATATATATATATATATATATATATATATATATATATATATATATATATATATATATATATATATATATAAAGGACAAATACTATTGAGGTTAGCAGCAAAAGGAAAAGTGTACTATTCTTAGATCTCCAAGCTTTCGCAAATATTTATTTGCACCTTCAGGGAACTACAAAGAGAGAGAAAAAACATAAATTACAAAAACAGTCCGCTACAACAGTTTTATAACTTACGCTAATTTAGAATGTATCCTTGATCTTAACATAAGGACAATCGTTAAACAGTTAAAATTAAAGAAAGAAACAAGTCCAGATTGCATTACAAACACTAACAGTCACATATTAAAATATTTTAAAATCATTAAAAAATTGATACATTAAAACAGCGAGAATTCACACAAGCACATGGATCTATTTTTAATTGTATCTAAATTTGAAAACAGAATAAGGACAGGTTCTTCTTTCCTATGAAATAGAAAAGAAAAATTATTAAAAAATTAATAATTACCACGACCATAATGACCTAAACTAAAAACGATCGAAACAATATATACATTTGAATAGAATACGAATACGAGGGAGGTACAATAATTCGGTCGATGTTATGTAGAAATATTGTTAGAATTATTACCAATCTGCTTACAGGAATTTTGCTTGTCTAGAGTCTAGAGGAGAGAGTACAAATTGCTTAAATTTTGAATGTCTGTTTTCTTATTAATACGGAAATCCTCCTGAAAAATGAAGGCCATTTCCAAAAATAATCTTTTACTGTAGTTTCTTTCACATGATAGAATCTTAATCCCTTCAAAATCTATTACATGATCTAAGGAGGAAACATGATTGGCAAGAGAACATATCTCTGGATGCAGTCTTATATCGCTTCTATGGAGAGATACACGACTAGACAGCTTTTGAGAGGTCTGGCCAATATATGTATGATCACAGCTATTGCAAACAAGGTCATTATGGTCGTGGTAATTAATAATTTTTTAATAATTTTTCTTTTCTATTTCATAGGAAAGAAGAACCTGCCCTTATTCTGTTTTCAAATTTAGATACAATTTAAAATAGATCCATGTGCTTGTGTGAATTCTCGCTGTTTTAATGTATCAACCTTTTAATGATTTTAAAATATTTTAATATGTGACTGTTAGTGTTTGTAATGCAATCTGGACTTGTTTCTTTCTTTAATTTTAACTGTTTAACGATTGTCCTTATGTTAAGATCAAGGATACATTCTAAATTAGCGTAAGTTATGAAACTGTTGTAGCGGACTGTTTTTATAATTTATGTTTTTTCTCTGTCTTTGTAGTTCCCTAAAGATGCAAATAAGTATTTGCAAAAGCTTGGAAATCTAAGAATAGTACACTTTTCCTTTTGCTGCTAACCTCAATAGTATTTGTCCTTTTGTGTCTTAATTGATCAGCAACGATCATAGGCGTTTATCGCTTTTTTGCTTATATATATATATATATATATATATATATATATATATATATATATATATATATATATATATATATATATATATATTAATAAAATAATCCATCAACGGAAAGGAAATCAGCATAGGCTGAAACAGGTATTCTTGCACTAGAATTAATTTAAAACAAACATCCAGTATATTGTTATGTAGTAAAACAGCATTATCATATAAACTATTTCAATAATCGGAACACATAGACATCAATAAAATAAATTTCAAATGAAGAACTAGAGCAATTAAAAACAAACTGTATATAATACCATTTACAATAATTATCTTTTAAAGTGCTCGGAAATTTAAGTAACTAGTGATATTGTGAAGATTTGCCAAAGAAATGTATAATGAACCAATAATATAAATTCTTTATCTTTGATTGGCTATCCATGACATAACAATACTAAAGCAATTTAAGAATTTCATAAGAAAAATCAAGACACCATTAGTGATATAAACTTTTTAGAGGTCAGAAACAGTTTAATAGCAACGGAGGTTAGCAACGAAATTTATTGAAACAATTGAGGGACGAGAGATATTTATTGAAAGGGAAGCAGACATGTAAAAATTTGGAAAACTAAAATTGAAATTAACAGTAAAAAAATAGTAAGTTACTTGAAAAGAAAATATCAAACCCTCGAAATGAGTAAACAAGATACAAATAACCCAAAATAACGCATTACAACATATGCAAATTGGAAAAACGATGCATGAAATGGAAAGCTGGAATATATTATTATGTGATCTATGAACTGAATTGGACACAGATAAGTTATTTTATTTATAATTCCTTTAGCGTTACAATAGACAACTGAATTTACCAATATTTCATATGTTTGAACGTTCACAAACGTGGTAGTATATTCGTTTAGTTATAAGTGTAGTTAATATAAACTTATTTAGTATTAGTCACAGTTTACAAAGATATCTTTGAAAAGTTTGATGATTTAGTCACCTAGTATATAGTCAGTAACATTTTAATTTTTCATTTCCTTTCAGAGTAACTAAATAAATTCACTATTTTCATATAATAAATATATCAAACATTTTATTATAAGTTATAATTAAATTTTCTTATGAATCATACACATACTACCATAGATAAATACTTTTAATACTACTAAAATCATCAAGTAATGTTTTAGATGGAGTCGTTATTTGTTTTTATTTTTCATATCACATATCCATGTTCTTTTTTTGATACTATAAGTAAGTAAGAGATGACGATATTCTTTGTATATCTTTGCATTAAATTCAGAAAACATTCTATGTTGTTTAAATTAGATAACCAATAATACACTATTCAATATACGGGTGGATTATAATTGAATGAAGTCAGTGCCGGACTCACCCATTACATATTAAAATTAAAACAAATATTAAATGAGTCTCAATAGTCGGGAAAATAACATTTATGTTTAGAAACATATCATAATCAGTGGCGCAACATAATAAATTTAAAACTAAATACCATTCATTATAATAGAAATAATTATTATTAGGGATTAAAAAAATTAAGAGAATAAATGATATAACAATATATATATATATATATATTAATATATGTGTGTGTGTGTGTGTGTGTGTCAAGTAGTTATTATATTGTCTGATCGAATGATTAGCATGTAGGCAGCATGTTACGTCGGCATATGTACTAGCAATATTCTTAGTTGAATAGATGAATAAATATATATATATATATATATATATATATATATATATATATAATATATATATATATATATATATTTTATTATATGAAATTTATGTATTTATCAGTTTATAAATAAATATATTTAAACAATATTTATTTTTGAATTTTGTCTATTGCATTATTTTTAATTACTTTATGTTTTTTTATTTTTGTCGATGGATTTATATAGTAAATTGGCTAGCTCAGGATATTTTGATTATATTGTTTTACTTTATTGTGTTATTGGAAAACATGAGAACTCTTAACTCCCTTTAGATTCTGGCAGATATTATAATATGCGAAATTTGTATTTACTAAATATTATATTATTTTAACTCCTTTGAAAACGCTTTGAATATCTATGCGGAACATACCTATTCGAACCTCTATGATGATTTTCTGGAACTATTTATGTCAATTGTTAAAATAAAAACAAACATATGAAATGAAATTTAGTTTATATATATACGAACTATCATTGAATTGAAAAACACTATCGTTATGAAGAAAAATCAGTTAAAACAAATTATTACTATAAACTAATATACATGAAATGGTTAGAATTTTTAATACATATAAAACAACGAATAGTGAACTTTTGGCCAATTAATAATGCTTGTGAAATTTTTAATGGTATACCATATAAATTGTTTATACACTGACCTGTTTCTATCACTTTAAAGTTTCTGTTGTGCACTCTGCTTCGGATTCATCTCTCTGGAATGAAGCTGGATTCTTGTTGAATATCGTAGGAAAACAAACTTGATAGTTTGTTGTAGGTAAGTCGAGATTTTAGTTTAATTGTTCAGTAAATACAACTTATAATGTTTATTATCTTACTAAATGTCTTTGAAACTAATAATCAATATTCCATTGTGGACTTTTGATAAAATTCAGACATAGCATCCCTTCTCAAAATATGGATTAGCTGCATTTTCCACAAATAATGAATGTTTACAAATATTTTCTTCTAGAAATATCTCTATTATTATTATTTATCATTTAAATTCAATTTTGCTTTTGATTTCTAAAGATTTCCGCAGAATTTAACAAATTATTAGAAAAATTTTCTTACATGTCCATCTGCTTTTGAACCACCACACCTAATTCATTGTTCCCCAAATCAACAAAACTCTCGTTGCTAGCCTTGTTATTTGCAACAAAAAACTAACAAGTAACTAGATATCATGGTTTAATTTATTTACTGTCTAACATTAATTATAATTATTTTCCTCGTATTTTTATTGTTATTAATTATTTGTGAAAAATTTTAAAATAATTCATTATATCTATTTACATACAATATCATTCCAAAATATGCCTTATTTTTATATCAATAATAATTTTTATCCCACTTTAAATTACAATATCTATGAATTTATAATCATAATCTTCTTAAAATCTTTTATAATGTCTTTCAATTACTCTTTTATATGTAATTCAACAATTATTTTATATAAACTTTGGCTTAACCTTTACTATTGTTATCAATCTTTAAACACTCCTGCTGTTTTGAAAATAATCAATACTTCGAACATAACATATCTCTATGGTTGAAAATATTTCTGCTCTGTTAATTCTGTGTTACATGACATGAAGTTTTTACTGACACTTCTACATAAGAATCAACAAATGATATAACATGTATTCATATTAGTATCAGTTATATATATTGTTTATCATCGTTTAAATAATAATTTTATGTTCTTCTTCAGATTCTTTTGTTATTCTAGATAGAATATACAATTCATTGTCTATGTTGCTGATAACAATTTGGATTTATAATTTACTAAGAAAATGGGTTAAGGTTTTGTGATTCATAACTATTTACAATCTGAAAATAAAGGTAACAAATTTTAATCTTGCTAATATATTTCTATATTATAAAGGATAATTAATCTCATAGATGTTCGATTTGATATGATACATATTGTTTAGTTATAATTGTCAATATAAATAGTAATTTTATCTGTCTGAAGAAAGTGATTTCTATTTGTTATTCAACAAAGTTACAAATTTCTCATATTTGTGTATCATTCTCTTGAATATTCATTATGATAAGTTCAAATCCCCTCAAATTTAAATTTAATAAATATTAACATGGTTAATTTTGTTTAAATTTCAATTTCCCAAACAAACTTATCATTCCTTCACTATTTACTATAAAAATATTAGAAACTTCTTAGACTAATTCTTGGTTGTATCCTTATCCTATCTTAATCTACTATTTACAAACAACTTATTTCCTATGATTTTAAATTACTTGTAATATTATCTATTCCTCGTTTTTCAATACATATTCCTTAAGAATAATATTTGTAAATGTGTTCTATGTTAAAGATACCCCTTAATATTTTAGTACCTGGATATATTAATCGATAACTGTTTTTACCGTTTTCTGTATCTATGATATATGGACCTTCGAATGGATATAATAATTTCGCACATTGTTCTTCATCTTTCTTTGGCATTCTTAAAGATTTGACAATCACCATATCTCCTTTATTAAACTGTGTTGTCCTAGGTTTCTTTTTATCTTGTTTTTTAATATACTTCTCCGCATTTCGTATTATTCTCCGATTAACCTTTTCAAGTACACTTGTCATAGTTGAATTTCTGTTCAAAATCCAGTGGCGTTCTGGCTGTATTCCTTTCATAATATAAATCGGATTCTCCTCTGTTATACCATGTGGTAATTCATTTATGAATTTTTCTACTCTATCCAAGTATTCATCCCATCTTTTATGGTTCTCTTGACATAACATTCTTAAATATTTAATGATTTCTTTAATATATCGTTCTGCTGGATTAGAACTTGGTTTTCTGATACTTATAAATTGTAATTTTATTTGTTTACTGTCAGTATATTGTTTTAACTTCCTACTCTCAAAATATGTCGCATGATCAAGTATCACTGTTTCTGGTGTTCCAAACTCTTCTATATATTCTTTAAAACAATCAATTACTACTTTCGCATTTGTCTTTCTACATGGAAATATTTTAACCTATTTACTATATACATCAACCATTACTAATAAATGTTTATTCCCCATTGTACTTTTAATTAAATTACCAATAAAATCTACTGCCACTATTTGCAATGGTTTACTCGTTATAATAGATTTCGCTGTCATATAATTATGATAATTCTTTTCTTTGCCTATTTGACAAAACTCACAATATTTACATACTTCTTTTACAATACTTAAATCTTTCTTAGCTATATAATTTTCTCTAAATAACATCCACAATTTTCTTATTCCTATATGTCCATTTTCTATATGTAAATGTTTAATAATTTCTTTAGCATAATCTCTTGTTATGATATATACTTCTCTATCCTCAATTTGTTTATACCATACATCTTCTATATTTACTGCTCCTCTGGTATTTATTTTATCTATTTGTCTTTGATCTTATTTTACTCGTTCTAGAGTAAATATTCCTTCAGTTTGGTGTAATGTATTTACTCCTATTTGAAATCTTCTTGGTTCGCTTCCATTATCGTTAACTCTACTTAAGGCATCCGCTACAATGTTTAATTTTCCTGGTACATATTTTATGTCAAACTCATATTCTTGTAGAAGTAGAATCCATCTATGTATTCGATTGTTTGCATATCTGTTCTTTAATATAGATGTTAGTGCTAGATGATCTGTTTCTAATGTAAATTTAGCTCCTAGTAAGAAAAATCTTAGTTTGCTTACACAAAATACTACACTTGCCATTTCTAACTCAGTTATGGAATATTTTCTTTCCGCCGCTTTTGTTACCCTAGATATAAAACTTATGGGAACTTCCTCTTCATCTTGAATTTGTACCAAAACTCCTGCCAATCTTTCCATAGATGCATCTGTTTTCAAGATGAAAGGTTTATCATATTGTGGGTGATAAACTTTGAGTTTCTTCAGAAATATTTCTTTTAATTCCTGGAAAGCTTTGTCTCGTCTTTCATCCCATTTCCATTTTGTATCCTTCTTTAACAACTCAATTAGTGGAATCTCTCTTCTACTTAAGTCTGGAATTAGCCTCTTAAAATAATTTAAAATCCCCAGAAACCCCCTCAAATTTTTTAGGTTCTTAGGTGTTTGATATTTCAGTATCGCTTTAACTCTTTCTGGATTCATTGATACTCCTGTATCACTTAAAATATATCCCAGATATTCTACCTCCTTTTTATAAAATTGGCATTTATCTAAATTTAATTTCAAACCTGCTTCTTCCAATTCTTTAAGTATAATTTTTAAGTGTTCCTGATGTTTTTCTTCTGTTTCAGAAAATATGAGGATATCGTCGATATAGTGCAACGTGAAATCTTCATACTGGTTCAAGATAGTATGTAAAGTTCGTACCAGCGCAGCACAAGAACTTTGTAGCCCAAATGGTACTACACAAAATTGATAAACAATTCCATCCACCATAAAAGCAGTGTACGGTCTACTTCTTGGATCTAAAGGAATTAACCAGAAGCTGTGTTTGAGATCCAGTTTTGAGAAAATATTAGCTTTTGTAATTCTACCAAAAATACATTCTATATTTAATGGACTTTCATATTGTTTCTTTGTATAGCTGTTAATATTTCTAGCATCCAAACATAACCTAATTTCTCCTGTTTTCTTCTTGACACATGTGATGGCACTGATGTATTGCGAATTTGATCTTTCAATAATTCCATCATTCAGCATCTTTGTAATCTCATCATATACTTCTGTCTTCAGCCTGTATGGTATTGAATATGTTTTTATTTTGAAATTTTTTATCTCTTCTGTGACTTCTAATTTATGTACATATCTAGATGCTACACGTACTTCCTCGTTAAATAATCGTTTATGATGTTGTAAAAGCTCATACACCCTATCTTGATATTCTCTGTTACATAACTCTTCTAAAACTTTTATCTCTTCACCAATTTGGTTTATTTCCTTTATGTTCGAATTTTGTATATCATTATTAGAAAATTGTTTTATAAAATGTATAATTGAATTTTGATATATAATACATCCCTGATTATAATCTATAATTATCCTATGTCTATTTAATTCATCATTTCCTAATATTATATCATATCTTAAATTTTTAACTATCAATAATTGTACTGGAATATGTTCTGAATTTATTTTTAAATTAACTATAATAGTTTGATTTGTTTCATAAAGTTTTCTATCATTCGCCCCTACTAATGATATTTTGTTAGTATTAATCACCGTAATATCATCTTGTTTCACATTTTCTATTACATTCTGATTTATTATAGAAACTTCCGATCCTGTATCTAATAAAATTTTACATTTCACATCAAATAAATACCCTTCTATGAAAATTAATTTTATGTTTTCAGTACATTGTCAACTTTCATCTATAAATTCTCTTGGATGTTGATAATGAGAAGAATAGATAATATTACGAATGTAAGGACGATTTACGCAAAATTTCTTACCAAGCTTTGCTCTTGGTTTGGATCATTACTTGATCCTTCCTGTTCTTGTGTTATATGATTCACCTGTCTTCTCTCTTCCTCTCTATTATTTTCTTGTTCATAATTCCTTTCTGGGTTCCTTTGATTATAGTTTCTTCTTTCACTATAATTGTTTATTCCTTCCCCTCTATTCTGTTGCCAATTTCCATTCCTGTTTCCATTATAATTTCTTCTTTCGAAATTTGCCTGATTTCCTCTATTTTCATACTGCCTACCATTGTTTCTGTCTCCATTTCCATAATATCTATCTCCATTTCCTGTATTTCTTCTGTTTTCAAAATTCCTGTTTCCATAATTTCTATATTCATTTCTGTTATTATTGTCCCTTCTGATAAATCCATTTCCATTCTCTCTTGTTCGATCATTTCTTATCTCCTCATTCCTATTCTGGTATCGATTTATTCCATTTGTGTTCACAATACTCCTCTCCACTCTCTGTAGGTAACATGACAAACTATCCATCGTCTTGATATTATGAAGTGCAATAGTCTCCGATACTTCTGCATTAAATTGTCTGCCTACATATAATACCAGTTCCTCCTCTTTCATCACCGGTTCTAGATACTGTGCCATATTATACAACTGCATCGCATATGAATTCAAATTTTTACCTTTATTATAGTCGAATTTACCAAAGTATAATTTTTCCCTAAAATTTGCTTGCTGTAATTCCCCCCAAAAATAGTTTAAGAACTGATTTTCAAATTCTTCCATATTTCTGATCTGCTCTTCTTTATTGCAGAACCAGAGTAATGCGTGACCTGACAACATACCTCTTATCGCTATTTTCTTCTCCATCAAATCCTTTATTCCCCTCAATTTACATTTTATAATTTTAATAAAAACTTTTGGGTGTATTAAATTAATGTTCCCATCGAATTTCACACCTACATCCATATTCCCATTGTATATGATTCCTCCTCCATTTCTTCTCACAGTATCCTCCATTTCTTCTACCGTTTCTTGTAGTTTCCTATTCATCTCTTCTAATTCCCTATTAAATGATCTACCCATGACTTCCGACCTTTTTTCATATGTTCCTGTTTGTTCTTCCAGTCTCACATTTAAATCTTGAAATTTTTTATCCACCTTCTGTATTACTTCTTCATTAGTTTGTCCTTGTACTTTTATATGTTCCACTTCTCTAATTATATTTTCATTTTGTTTGTTGATTTCCATTACAATAGTTCCTGTTAGATTTTCTTCTAAACATCTACCCCATTCTTGAATTTCTTGATCAACATGTTTTTCTATCTCTTCCCGGATTTTGATTCCATTGTCTTGAATCTCTGTTCTTAAATTTTTATTTTGCTCCTCAATATTTTGTTGCACCTTATCCATTCTTCTTTGAAATACTTCGTTTTCTTCCCTGATTTTCTGGATTTCTTTAATACTTTCAGATTTCACATCATCAATTTTCTTTTCCAATTTGTCTATGTTCCCACTCATCTGGTCCATTTTTCCATCTATCCTGTTGATATCTCCTCTCATTGTATCTATGTTTCCATTTATTCTCTCCTCCATTCTGATAAATAATTGTTGCATCCTGTCCATCATCTGATCATCTCTATTTGTACTTGTTCTTCCTTGTTTTTCCCTGCTCTCTTGTATCCTCTCTTCTTGTTCTTGTGCTTCCTCATCTCCTGTTGAGTCTTCCTCTGGTACATTTTCTCCAGATTGTCCCTGTTCTAAGTAATGTACTTGGAAATCCCCTCTACCATGTCTTCTTTCCTCTCGTTCCTCTTCCGATCCACTATCCGTACCTACCTGTTTTCCGTCTCTTAACATCATTTTCTTTTCCATCTTATATTTATAATATAGTCAATAAAATTTCTAATATTTGTATACTTTTAATTATTCCCTTAACAAAAAAACAACCTACCAAATATTTTAAAATCGCCCCACGTTCTTGGGTGCCATTTATTATATCTAATTCTAATGTTTTTAAAACCTTCTTATCATGAAAAAAATCTTAATTTGCCCCACGTTGGGCGCCATTTATTATATGAAATTTATGTATTTATCAGTTTATAAATAAATATATTTAAACAATATTTATTTTTGAATTTTGTCTATTGCATTATTTTTAATTACTTTATGTTTTTTTATTTTTGTCGATGGATTTATATAGTAAATTGGCTAGCTCAGGATATTTTGATTATATTGTTTTACTTTATTGTGTTATTGGAAAACATGAGAACTCTTAACTCCCTTTAGATTCTGGCAGATATTATAATATGCGAAATTTGTATTTACTAAATATTATATTATTTTAACTCCTTTGAAAACGCTTTGAATATCTATGCGGAACATACCTATTCGAACCTCTATGATGATTTTCTGGAACTATTTATGTCAATTGTTAAAATAAAAACAAACATATGAAATGAAATTTAGTTTATATATATACGAACTATCATTGAATTGAAAAACACTATCGGTATGAAGAAAAATCAGTTAAAACAAATTATTACTATAAACTAATATACATGAAATGGTTAGAATTTTTAATACATATAAAACAACGAATAGTGAACTTTTGGCCAATTAATAATGCTTGTGAAATTTTTAATGGTATACCATATAAATTGTTTATACACTGACCTGTTTCTATCACTTTAAAGTTTCTGTTGTGCACTCTGCTTCGGATTCATCTCTCTGGAATGAAGCTGGATTCTTGTTGAATATCGTAGGAAAACAAACTTGATAGTTTGTTGTAGGTAAGTCGAGATTTTAGTTTAATTGTTCAGTAAATACAACTTATAATGTTTATTATCTTACTAAATGTCTTTGAAACTAATAATCAATATTCCATTGTGGACTTTTGATAAAATTCAGACATAGCATCCCTTCTCAAAATATGGATTAGCTGCATTTTCCACAAATAATGAATGTTTACAAATATTTTCTTCTAGAAATGTCTCTATTATTATTATTTACCATTTAAATTCAATTTTGCTTTTGATTTCTAAAGATTTCCGCAGAATTTAACAAATTATTAGAAACATTTTCTTACATGTCCATCTGCTTTTGAACCACCACACCTAATTCATTGTTCCCCAAATCAACAAAACTCTCGTTGCTAGCCTTGTTATTTGCAACAAAAAACTAACAAGTAACTAGATATCATGGTTTAATTTATTTACTGTCTAACATTAATTATAATTATTTTCCTCGTATTTTTATTGTTATTAATTATTTGTGAAAAATTTTAAAATAATTCATTATATCTATTTACATACAATATCATTCCAAAATATGCCTTATTTTTATATCAATAATAATTTTTATCCCACTTTAAATTACAATATCTATGAATTTATAATCATAATCTTCTTAAAATCTTTTATAATGTCTTTCAATTACTCTTTTATATGTAATTCAACAATTATTTTATATAAACTTTGGCTTAACCTTTACTATTGTTATCAATCTTTAAACACTCCTGCTGTTTTGAAAATAATCAATACTTCGAACATAACATATCTCTATGGTTGAAAATATTTCTGCTCTGTTAATTCTGTGTTACATGACATGAAGTTTTTACTGACACTTCTACATAAGAATCAACAAATGATATAACATGTATTCATATTAGTATCAGTTATATATATTGTTTATCATCGTTTAAATAATAATTTTATGTTCTTCTTCAGATTCTTTTGTTATTCTAGATAGAATATACAATTCATTGTCTATGTTGCTGATAACAATTTGGATTTATAATTTACTAAGAAAATGGGTTAAGGTTTTGTGATTCATAACTATTTACAATCTGAAAATAAAGGTAACAAATTTTAATCTTGCTAATATATTTCTATATTATAAAGGATAATTAATCTCATAGATGTTCGATTTGATATGATACATATTGTTTAGTTATAATTGTCAATATAAATAGTAATTTTATCTGTCTGAAGAAAGTGATTTCTATTTGTTATTCAACAAAGTTACAAATTTCTCATATTTGTGTATCATTCTCTTGAATATTCATTATGATAAGTTCAATATATATAGTTTATTTTGTATTCTTGGGATTGAAGACCATTTTTAAAGATATTTAACTAGTAGTTAATACATTTTTATTTAACGTTTCGGTCTTTCCCTGACCTTCATCAGAAATCAAATTTTTGTTAAAACTAAAAGAAATGGTACAAGTTACAAAAAGAATCTTAATAGCAAAACAAATAAATCTTACCTTCCACAGAACGATCATTTAATTATTCAATATATTTTATAGCTGTTTAGGACGTATCATATAACAGAATATAACTCACACACAAACAAAACGAACATTTTGAAAATATGACAGTCATTGATGAAAATTTGTATTGGAATATATATATATATATATATATATATATATATATATATATATTATAAAATCTTAGAAATATTGAGAAACACGTGGCACATTCCAAATATAATAAATTTATTACCACACCCTATATAAATATAAAATCCTTTGCAATACCAGTCAAAACAAAAATGACACATTAAAACCTCGTTACGCCTGCTTTTATTGTATAGAACAAATACTCGTATTCCATTATTATATTAGGTAATAAGTCTTTGGGGGAAATCTTCAATTTCATTTCGGTTATTATTTTCATATTATTTTAACAATATATATGTTGTTGATAATAATATAGTATGGACATATAGCCTTAAGATAGTTCAGTCAGTTAATAGTTTCGTCGTTGATGATAACATTTCAGTAATTCAGTGTTATCTGTACCTTTAAGGGTATTCCTGGTGAAGTAGCTTTTTTTCTTGGGTACTTTACTATTTGGTTCTACCTGTATCGGAATGATGAGGCAACCACCGTTCTTCCGGACGAGAAGAGAAGGGGACAATATGGGGTGGATGTTATTATTTTTATATATGTTCTTGTTAAGTAACATATATTTTTTTTAAACCTATCATGTTGAATCACGTCCAACTTAAGTTACAGTAGATCGCCATGGTACCAAAGCTATCCCATAAGTAAAGGTTTGTATTATGTTTTGCGTTGATGACGTACGTTATATTCTAGCTAAGTGTAAGCACATGTATAACAAATAACTTGGTGTTCTGTATAGCGCAGTTATTTTTCGTTTAATCTTACATTACTCACTCCCACTCACCGACTAAGTGAGCTGAAGGTCCGAAAGTTTGTCACCGGGTACAGCTGGACTTACCTGTAGCCCATAGGGTCGATACTAGTGAAGCTAGTGACCAATTTGGGTGGTTACAAGTAGGCAGATTGACACTACGGAATCGGATAACTTCCTAGATTAATTAACGAATAACCTAACCCCCTCTTCTTGATAATGGCTTCAAAGTGGAGGATAAAACGTCGAGAAATTACAAATTTCCAACGCGGTTCAACCCGTGAACTCATTTCTTTATAACTCGAACCGCGGAAACCCGGAAACCATTGCGTAATTTTCACGGTTTAGTATCTAGTTAAAGAGTTAAAAACTGGTCTAAAGTTGAATACATAATTTTGTTGATAGATTGGTTCTTTTCGCGTGTTGGTAACTTCCCAAAGGCTTAAAGGCGACTCTTTGAAAATCTCTTGATAACTGTGTTTTATTGCGTCTGTAAAATAATCCATAGCTAAACTTGTCTGCCCTGAACACATAAATATATTTTTCTCTTTATGTCGAGGGAAATGCCGGTTGTGTGGTCCAATAAAAATAAGTAAATGTTTTGCGCTAAATCATTACAAATTTAATAGGTTTAGTAAGTCGATCTGTGGGCTAATTAATATACTTTTAGAAAGTGTGTGTGTTAGACTCCCGCTGACAAGGATTCCTAAAGAGGCGCCATTTCATCGGAAGTACTTGACTGGTAATTTACAGATCCGATGCCTTTGTTAATTTCTCGCAATCGTAGTGAGTGGAGTTGCCAAGTAGCAACAATAGGGTAATTCACTATGATGGGCAGAGATTAATTAACGTGGATTTCCTTACTCTTTCAACAGTAATAATCGCTTACTACTGAATCATATTGTTATTGAAAGCGACATAAGAGGATTATGGATTGTATTATGGTCACTTTACCGTTAAGTTCTCAGTTTAATTGAAGTTGAGATATTTTAATTGTTTTGAGACTTGATAAACTTACTTATGCATTCAATATAATGTTCAGGGCCATGTTTGTCTCAACAACAAACCAGATAACATTTGTTGAATGTTTTGAAAAATGGATTGTATATTTCGATGTGTGTGAATCAAAAAATTATATCATGTGTATGAATTATGATTGTCGATGAATAACTGACGAGTGCTAAATAAATGGTTTATTTTGCGTCTCTACCTTTACACTTTCAATCTATGACTGACTGTTCTTTGTTTGCGGTGATTTTAAGTAACAACTAAAAAAAACTAAAACATTGCAAAAAGATTCGGTCGGCCAGCCGGCCACTTGACATCATACGCCATAGGCGGGTACATGGCGGGCGCTGCCCAAACAATAATGTAAATGAACTTAACATATCGGCCCCCTTGAAAGGCTCGACTTTCAAACTTAATAATAAATTATATAAAAACTTGTATAGTTCAAATGTCTTCGTTCCTAATAGGGAGTGAGCAAATTTTTGTCACTGAACGTTTAATTATTCCATTCAAAGTCTTTACACTCACAACCCTAATGTTTCCATCATCACTGGGATGCAGTTGGATTATTCTTCCCATGGGCCAATTGAAGGGTAGAACATTGTCGTTTTTCAACACTACCATAGCTCCTACTTCTATTTTATCAGGTGAGATGAACTTCCATTTTGTCCTGGCTTGTAGCATGGACAGATATTCTGATTTCCAGCGGTTCCAAAAATGTTGGATGATCTGCTGAAGTCGTTGATAATGAGACAGTCTTCCTCATCAATACACCATCACTAATGTAAACAATTACGATAACATCTTGGCCTTGGTATCAAAACAACTATAACTGACCATTTTGCAACCATCTTGCAAATTGGTTATGAAAATAATGCTGTACATGAAATAGGTAACAGTAGATATATCAATTTCATCAATGAAAATAAATTAATAAATTCATTACAGCACCTTTGTTGGGATTCAGTGTACGCTGCTGATAATCCAACAAACGAATTTATAACTATTGTTACAAACCTGTTAAACCAATGCACTGAACGAAGACAACTGTTCAGAAAACGCGATAAATTAGCTCCCTGGTTAACTACGGCCCTACTTAACTCGATAAATAAAAAGAACATGATGTATAAAGAGTGTCAAAAAAATATAAATAACAATACTATGAAAAAAGATTACAAGATATTTAGAAATAAGCTGAATACACTAACTGTTAAAGCAAAATCAAAATATTATCAACAACTAATTAATAAAAATTCGAGCACCACAAAAAACTTATGGAACGTAGTTCAACAATTAACAAATTTGAAAAAGAATGAAAACCCCATCAACAGCATTACTGGCGTAGATTCTGACGAGTTGCTTGTGAATAACATTGATGTAGCTAATGAGTTCAATAACCACTTCACTTCCGTAGGCAAAAAATTAGCTAACAAAGTTCCAAAAGATAAAAATTATAAAATTAAACGGTCATCTACTTTGAATTCGTTTGTGTTTGCGCCAGCTGATGAAAACGAAGTTCTAGAAGTAATATTAAATTTAAAAAATGGGAAATCAGTTGGTTGTGATAACATAAAAGCAGAAACCATTAAATTAATTCGATATCATATAGTACAACCTTCAACTTATCTCTTTAACAATTCAATTCAAAGCGGTGTGTTTCCCATGGCCTTTAAGAATACTGTTGTGACCCCAATATATAAAAAAGGAAGTAAATCAGACGTCAGTAACTACCGACCAATATCACTTATAACACATTTTGCTAAAATATTCGAGAAACTGATTAATTCAAGACTTCTTAGTTACCTAAAGAAATTCAAACTTCTATCAAATCAACAATTTGGTTTCAGGCACGGTAAATCTACTCAGGACGCTGTAATCGAATTAACATCTAAAATAACCGAGTCACTTAGTGAAGATCAGCCGTGTTTGTGTATATTTATAGACCTAACAAAAGCGTTTGATACAGTGAGTCACCCTTTATTATTACAAGCATTGGAGAATATAGGGATCTGAATCGAGTCCCTAAAATTTTTTGAAAATTATCTAACTAATAGACATCAATTTGTGAGGGTGAATGATGTGAAGAGCTGTGACAGACCGATTGACTTTGGTGTACCTCAAGGTACCGTTCTAGGCCCAACGTTGTTCAATATATATATATATATATATATATATATATATATATATATATATATATAATGGATATTTTTGTGGCAAATATCTTTTTTCAAATTATATATATATATATATATATTTATTTTCGTTCGGAAAGAACGATAATATTATTGGTTTCGCAGATGATACTGCTATATTCTAGAAAGCAGATAACTGGGAAGATTTAAAAAGGATGGCCGAAACCGATTTTTCTAAAATAAAAAAATGGTTATATTTCAAATTATTAACAGTGAATACAGTGAAAACCAATTACCTGCCTTTCAGTTGCAATACATTCGGAATGCCTTTATTTCATGAGTTAATAATAAATACTGAATCGGATACATACCGAATATTGCCTGAAAAGAATATCAAATATTTAGGAATTATATTAGACCCGCATTTGAAATGGGATGCGCATATAACATATGTGGGTAACAAATTGCGTACTATACTATGGAAATTTAGACATTTTATCATCAAACTACTTACGAACTCTTTACTATTCGTTGGTGGAAAGTCACTTACGTTTTGGAATTACTGTGTGGGGCTCTGCTTTGAAGACTCATTTGCACATACTCGAGGTAACACAACGAAGATTCATAAACTTAATATATTCAAAAAGCGCGAGATATCCCAGTAACCAATTATACACAGAAGCAAAAATGCTGAATCTCAGACAACACTATTTCTTATCCGTATGTATTAGATACCACACACATAAACACAGTAGTAAGTTACCTACTCATTCGTATGATACAAGACAAGGTCAGTATTTTGTGGTTCCCTTCATGACAAAAACAGTTTCGCAAAGGTCTTACTCTTATTTGGCCCCTAAATTATACAATACAATTCCACAAGACTTGAAATAAATATTGAATATTCATAAGTTTAAAAAACATCTTAAGCAGTATATTATCGGAAATAATCGTGTTAATATAAGAAGTTTTTTTGAAACTCATTTTTATTTGGACATGCTTAAAGAAAAGTTGGTTCGTTTAGCTGTTTTCGTATTGGCACTCACCCTGTTTTCAATATTATTTTTTTTAGATATTAGTGCATGTATAGGTATTTTATTTTATTTTATTATATATTCTCTTAATATGTTTTGTATACCGTAACAAGTGTTAGTACACTTTTCGGTTCTCCGCTCTATTCAAAAAATTGAAAAATGTAATATGTATCCATATTTACCTGTGAATAAAGCTTATTATTATATATTATTATTATGACAAGAACAAACCAACCTATATGTGAACCAAGTCTAAAGCATATGTCGGTAAAACATTTTCTTGTTGGGTATCCGTTATTCAAACTCTCGAGAATACAGTGGTCACTAGAAACTAACCTAAATTTGGTCTTAGTAGAACAATGGAACATTACAAACTTGTGCGCATATCTTAAAACCATCAACTTGTTTAATAAAATCAAAGTAACAATTAGAAACTAAATTGTACATAACTGTATTATATTAGGTATATTGTGGAATAAATACAGCAGTCGCTAACATTTTGTATGTATGCAACTGTAAACATTAAAAAAATTATATTTTCGTGAATCGCACATCAAACAGCAATTAATGCCGCTGTCAAACTGGCGTAAAAATGATATGTGGTCAAAATAACGATACCAGTAGGAGAGGGTGAGTACTTTTATTTGGCCATACATCAATATTATTTGGTCCTTTTCTTAACAGTACAGTTCATTATATACGTTTCCCGGAAACTCTGGTATTTCATACGGAACACAACTATTGTTTTTAAATATGACGGTATATGTTTAGTACATATTTTAATGGAACATGTTTTCCTGAATACGTGTAAGCACAAATATTTGATTCTTCATGACAAGATTTCTATCAAAACAAATAAACATGCTGTGAATAATACCACTTCTTTTCATGCCTTAAAAAAATTACAGTTAGTGTACTGTCAGTCGTGAACGAAAAACTCTTTTTCCTACGGCTATTACCTAAAAAAATCTCACTGGTGAGCAGTACTTAACATTAATTCAGCAGGAACTCCCGGATTTGTTGGAAGACGTTCCACTGGAGATTCGAAAAGATCCTGCAACAAGATGGAGCCTCTCCAGATAATTCTGGAGACGCAACAAACTTTCTAAATGAACGGTACCCAGGGTGGGGATCTTATCCCCTTAACTTTCTTCTTACAATAATTTTTAAAGCAACGGGTTTACATGACTCCTGCGTCAACGTCCAAGATCTGAAAAACAGAATTAGCAAGGAATGTCAAGCATTTCATAGAATAAGGCAGCATATTTTCTGTATGGATTCCACAAATTAAACAAGTATTGGCTTATGATATTTTAATTTCGTTAACACTCCAATACACGCGCGTCATCTCACAGATGACCAGTTCTGTTTTTTCATCATAAGTTTGATGGAGAGAGGGGAGCCTGGTCCCCCCCCTAGTATTTCTCAAGCTCGCCTAGCTTGACAGTTCAGTTCATAGATAAAAGAATATTATATACACAGATAGATCGGAATCTTACGTTAAATCGAGATCCCAGAGAACCGGTAGCTCCCCTTACGGCTGGAGGATCAATTAAATTTGGCGCGGCGGTTCATTTGAATGTATATTTTTTCGATTTGAGTTATTTAACAAGAGCCCCGATGCTTGAATCTAGATTGGGTGAAAATCGAATGAAATTATCGAGTGACCTCGAATATTGTCGAATCAAATTTACCCATATTTGAGTTCATTCGACAATTTCAATCAACTTCAATAAAACACAATTTGAACACAATAACAAGTATATTACATATTATAAAATTGAAAAAAATTAAAAATCCAAAGACTCCGAGGCCCGATCAAACAAGGAAAGGGCACAGAAGCATTTTTCGAATCATGGGCTTGCTTATTTGACGACAGCATGTTGGAAATTATTGTATCTTTCACAAACCAATATGTCGAGGTCGTCCAACACAATTATTCACGACCTAGAGACGTTAAGAAGACAAACAAAACAGATATCAAAGCGTTTATTGGCCTACTCTACATAGCTGGGATACATAAATCCGGGAAGCTAAACCTGGCAGACTAATGGGCTAGTAATGGTTTTGGTATTGAGATATTCCGCCTCACCATGGGTATCAACAGAATCCGTTTCCTACTTCTAGCTGTAAGATTCGATGACTGGCAAACTAGAGCAGAGCGAAAAACACAAGATCGACTCGCCCCAATCAGAGACATCTTGGAAACATTTGTCAAGAACTGTCAGGTGTGTTATCACGTGGGAGACGATGTCACCATTGACGAGAAACTGGAGGGCTTTACGGATAGATGCAACTTCGTTCAATACAATACAATACAATTTCTTGCAGCCGTAGATTCTGGCGTTTTTACACGTGTAACATGGAGATCTACGCAGGCAAGCAACCTGAGGGCCCTTTCCAAGTCAGCAATAAACCTGTGGATGTCGTTCAACGCATGGTTACCCCCCTCCGTAACTCTCCTTCACACTCTGTCAAGAAATTATGGGCTATAGTAGGTGGGGACTTTAAAAAAAACAAATGGAAAATCGCAAAAGAGATGAAAGATTTGAAAAATAGTGTAGCGTACTGAAGTATTTTTGCATTCAGTAAAAATGGAACTATGGTTTCATATGTACCCCAAAATAAGAAAAAGAATGTGCTTTTGATATCTAGCATGCATACGGATGGAGCAATCGACGAAGAAAGTGTAGAGAAAAGAAAACCTGAGCTGATTACGTATTATAATCACCATAAAATTGGTGAATAAAATGTCCGGTGCCTACAATGTCCAAAGAGGTACAAGAAGGTGGCCAATGTTAGTATTTCACGCAATTTTAAATGTGGTATCAACAGCCAAGTCATCAGTATGGGGAGCGGACAAAACGTGCCAACTCGCCGAGTTTTCCTTCGTGAACTGGGAAATGAACTCATCAGAAATCAGTGGATTATGCGAGTGCAACTCAGCAATTTGCCACGCACCATGACCTCACGTCTTCGAGAACTCCTTCTCAATGATCAAATACCACCACGAACTTCAAGCAACTCAGCAGGTACTGATGCTGGTGGACGCCAGCGCTGCGGATTTTGTTTGGAAAATAAAACAAAACGATACACCAAATATTCTTGCAAGGAATGCGGCCAATATTTATGTCTGCAACACTGTGCCTTTTCTTGTGCTGAAGGATGTAACGTGGGTGTGGGCAATGAAAGTGATTCTAAGTGAAATTTAAGTTTAATTTTTTAAAAGCAAAGGGTTCTCGGTTCTTTTAGTATTTTTTTTATTGGTCATTTCCATTTGTTTGAGTAACTTTCCAAGTTCTAGAAATGATGCTCAATTGTCAATGTGTTCATACATTTTACATTATTATTATATTTTCTCAAACTATCTTACAAGAGTGATAAGAGTTGTGTTCCTAGGTTTACTAGTTGATTTACCTTTTGCAAGCCAATAGTAAGGAATAAAATTGAAACTAAGCTACCGTGGCAACTGTGTTACAAAAATTTAACATATTTGAAGATTTATATACAGATAATTTTTTTAAAATACAAATTTATGAACATTTATGAACTCTTTCATTTATCTATGCACCATTATACTTGCAAAATTGCAAAAAAACAATATAACTATTCACTTTTGACAAATAACACATCTGACAGATGACAAGCGTGTATTTATGTCTCACTAGAGGGCGCGTGTATTGGAGTGTTACGAATACGAGCGTTTGCTCACATGTGATAGTACATACTCTGAATGCCACTTTCTGCATATAATGACAAAAAGTACTTTTTTATAATTCGCGTATAAAAGAGACTTCATTATAATATTCTTTACAGTGTCACAATGAAGTCTTTCAATACTTTTTTAGAAATTTATAGGTTCACGCGGTTGGTTATTGTACGCCTATGTAGTACATATTTTTATTTGACATTTGACTATAACTTTGAAACTAATCATAAAATGGTTTAGCGTTGTTCTAACTAGCAAATTATTATATTAAATGGTCTAAAGGTAAATTTGAATAAATTATATATTGAAAATATTAATAAATTAAGTACGCTAACGTTTATTCATCAATGACTTGTCAATTGTTTATTTTGATATTGTATAGGATCAATGTATAGGTATACATAACGTTCGATTTTTGGGATAAATTACCAGATATCTACGTGAACATGTATTACAGGAATAATTCTGTTTATGGTATAATATAAATAGATCGGAGGAAGCTCTTTTTATACAAATAATCATCCTTTGTTTGCTTAACTGAAATTTCGTTCACGATTTACACAATATTTCCGTCATAATATGTCAAAAGTCAAAAGTGTTGGATAAAACCATCTGTGAACTGACTAATCAGGAATCTGCAGAATTGCCAACTTAAATTCAAACCACTCCTCCCAGTTTTAAAACAGGGAGTATATGTATATGTATCTTCATTTGGCGAAAACATCATTTATTCGGAAAGAGGCGTCCAACAAGGGGACCCTTTGGTACCTCTCCTTTTTTGCATATCCATACAGAAACTTATAAGCAATATTGACAGAGAATTCAATGCTTGGTACCTTGATGATGGTTCTTTAGGTGGTAATACTAATTCCGTGTTCAAGTCCCTTGTCTATATTATGAACAACTCCAAGGATATTCGTCTTGAACTCAATTTCAGCAAATGTGAGTTATTGTTCTTATAATCACCAAATAATCTAACCATTGATGAACTTAATTCTGTAGCACCAGGCATTACAATTACCAACAGACAAAATTTATTTCTATTAGGTGCTCCTTTATTAAACGAATCCTTTCCATCAGATTTGAATGAAAAACTAACCTTTTTCAAAAAAATGTTATCTCGTTTATCCTGGTTACCGACACATATTGCTTATTACCTTCTCAAGAATTGCCTATTATTTCCAAAATTAACATATATCTTAAGATGTAGTCCGACCTGGTTAGATAACGATATCTTAATCAATTTTGACAATACCATTCGTCATTCATTAGAGTCATTAATTAACCTTGACTTAGAGGACCTTTCTTGGAAGCAAGCTTCACTACCTGTTTCATATGGTGGTTTAGGAATTCGCTCAATCGTTTCAGTAGCTCTTCCTTCTTTTTTGTCATCATTAAATAGTTCAATAAATTTCAATCATTACATTCTGCCTATATTTTTTCACACACAAGGCCCTTTATTAATGGAGGCAGAAAATATTTAGTCATTAAAGTCTAACAAAGTTGTACCCGATGAATATAAATCATTCCAAAAATCCTGGGATATACCTTTATTGAACATTGAAAAAGAAAATCTGCTTCAGAAAGCTATCAATTTACCAGACAAGGCTCGTTTGAATGCAGCATTTTCAAAGGAATCAGGAACATGGTTGAACGCTATATCGTCGGCCCCTTTAGGTACGCTTTTAGATGACGAAAGTTTCCGTTTTTCTATTGGTCTCCGTTTAGGTTGTCAAATTTGTGTAAAACATAGTTGTAGTTGCAGAGCGGATGTTGATGAATATGGTAGACACGGCCTAAGATTCCCTGTTCATTGGAACCGTTAGGTACTTGCCGCGACTACGGTAAACGTCCAGATGGTATGACCCTCATTCCATGGCAACGCGGCAGACCAGTTATATGGGATTTCACTTTCACTGACACTTAGGCTCCGGCCCATGTCCGATCCACATCTACTTCCGCAGGCGCTGCAGCTTTACAAGGCGAAACATTTAAAATCAGTAAATACAAAAATTTGGAGAACATTTACATATTTATTCCTGTAGCAATTGAAACCTCTGGTGTTTTTGGTCATGAAGCTTCGAAATTCATTGAACAAATCGGTAAAAAATATCAGTAGAAACCAATGATTCAAGAGCAACTTTGTTCTTTATACAACAAATAAGTATTGCAATTCAAAGAGGAAATGCTTCATCTTTTCTCGGTACCTTTCCCCGTTCTAAGCCTCCAGAAGACCTTTTTATGAAACCTAATCCTAAGAAACCTAATTCTTCTACCACTCTCAAAGTTTCTCACATTACCGACCCTAAAACATGTCATCTTTTGATTTTCCGAAATTCTTATTCAACATCTTCATTCTGTTCTTCAGAATGTGTTCCTTCTGATAATACATGCGTTGACAATTTTATAAATTATGATTCAAAAAAGTTTCTGGGCCTCAGTGTACTAAAAAATATAGATAACCATCAGTCAGATGATTTCCCATTCATAGGAATACTGAAGAAGATGACTATGCTAGAGAATGATGCGATTCCTATACGAAATAAATTATCTTTTACCTAAATCAAATATAAAACTGGTTTACCCCCAATAGAGTTGAAGACATCAAATAAAAAGGTAAACGACCAAATGGAAGTTATTAATACTAACAGTGTTGCACACTCTAACAATACTAATATAGACAATTTGTATGATGAAGATGATACCGGAAATCACACATCAGTAGCCGATTTGAGTAAAAGTTTTAATGACAAACTCTCCAGAACAAGGAAAAATGGTACTAACCTCGCCAATAAGACAACTGAGGTTAAATCCAAAATATCTGATGTGACCAATGAAGTGAAACCACTAAGTACAAAATCAATATCAACCAGAGTTGATAAATGTAGTAATAATTTCTATGTGATCATCAAAAATGACATTGCCTCCAACAAGTGTCAAAATAACTCCAATGTTTTGCAGTCAAATTCAAAATTGCAAAAGAATAAAGACGTAGAGAAAAATAATGGTTCAGAAGTCGATAGGGCCGTAGTAACTGAGGAATCAATAATCATCAATTCCCGTTCCAAAAATAATCATAGAGTTAACAACTTCTCTTCATACATTTCATTTTCGATAAAAGATTTTCAGAAAGGGAATGGAACTCAACAAGAACAAATGGACATGTATAAAAATGATGTAGATAACAAGGGACATACTAACAAAGTGAACCAGAACAATGATCTATCGATATCAACGAAACTTTCCAAAACCGTAATATCTACATCCAATTCAATAGCAAACAACATCAATTCAAATTCATTATCACACCGATCAAGTGATAAAGACAATAATAGAATCCGAGATTATTCGTACAATGATAATAGTTGCGAAAGAGCTCTTAACAATATCTGCATAATCAGATCAATAAAGGGTATTCCCCAAGAATCTTTGGGCCTCAAAGGCCTGAAAAATGCTGGTAACACATGTTTCATGGATAGTATTATCCAATGCCTATCAAACACAAGGTGTCTCTTAGAATATCTAAAGAAAGACGCATACATAAGAGATAAACATATCTAGCATGAAAAGAGCACTAATTAAAGTATTTGCTGAAGTTATTCAAGAGCTTTGGCCTGAAAACGGTTCAGACAGAGTGGTTAATACAGTATCATTGAAAAGTCAGGTTCAGCGATTTACTTCAAGGTTCATGGGATACACTCAACATGATGCACAGGAGTTTCTTCGTTACCTATTAGCAGGACTTCACGAAGATGTCAACAATGTATATGAAAAACCAAAGCCCATATTAACATAAATCGATGACAAACTTAGTGACATTGAGAAAGTACAAGAATCTTGGTTGAGCTATCCGAGAATGGACAACTCCAAGATTGTGGATAACGTTGTCGGTCAATTAAAATCAACAATCAAGTGCACACACTGTGGTCACTGTTCAGTTACCTACGATCCCTTTTAGGATTTATACCTTTCGATACCCCAAAGAACAGGTCAATTACGACTTTCACAATGTTTAGATTCGTTTACAAGAGAAGGAACACTCGACGGTGATGAGAAACCAAAATGTAAGGAACGAAGACGAAGCGCTAAATCATTATCAATTCATCAATTTCCGAAAATATTGGTTATTCACCTGAAGCGCTTTTCGCAAACAGAAAGATTTAGTGAAAAACCCAATGCTGCAATATATTTTCCAATAGAAGGGCTTGATATGAGCCATTACGCGGCTGATAATGTGGCACCTTGTATGTACAACCTCTACGCTATATCAAATCACTGTGGAATCACTTATAATGGTCACTACACAGCATATTGCCGACATCCCTACACGGGACAGTAGCACGAATATAACGATTCAAGGGTGCTATTAATATCGTGGAAATCTTTAGTCACTGGAGAAGCATATGTTCTCTTCTATAAAGAAGATGACACAAAATCCCACATTTAAGTTTAATCATTTTTTTATCAGTTTTTAAATTGTATATTTTCATTGTGAACCAATGTATTATTTGGTTTTTTTTGCAAAATTTATTTATATATTCATATATACATTGTATTCTTATTAAAGACTCTTTCCATCTAAAAAAATTCAATTTTACTTAATAAATTGAATAAATGCGAATTATAAAAAATATTATGTCAAACTTGTGTCACAATAACTTTCTGTAGTACTCGCAAACTTCACTCGAACTACAAAACGAGTCATTGTGACACTTCTTTTAGAAATAACTATTATTTATTATTTGTCATTATTATACAGTTTTAAAAGTCACTGCTTGTTTATTTATTTGAAAAAATCCTGTCTTATTTTGAGACATGTCATTTTAAGACCAGTTTGACAGCAGCATTTAATGCAGTTTGATTTTCCATTTGCGAAAATATATACTATATGGTGCAAATTATTTGAAATAACCAAGTTATGAAGATGAAGATGAAGTTATGAATGCAAAGCTTAAAATAGAATGTAACTAAATGATGCAATTTTAAGTATAATCAACGAATATGGAATGTCGTGTTTCAAGTAAGCTTAGGGATTATTGGTAGCATAACACCACTTCTCCTATGCCACCTATTCAGAATTCACATTTATATTCTACTGAGGACAATGTAGCCGGAAATGAAGATTGCTATATATAAAGTGATAATAGACAAGCTGGGATTATGAAATTTCATATTTCCTACAATACTGAATGCAACTTGATAAAGATATGATTCTTCAAATTAATCATTAGGTATTCTCCAACTATAATACTTATTGTTGTTTTCTAATACGGAGAGGTTTTCCAGAAGTTCTTTCCTGATGCCTTACGCGACTTTCATAGAACAATGCTTTAGAAACCGCATATGATTGCACCTAATTTATTTCTCTCTTTCAATTAATCACTTCTAATTGTAGATATATTATATCCAAATTAAAGTAAGTGTTGCTTTTATTTTAAAAATTTCAAGAGGGTTTCCAGACTGAATAAAATTAGGATGAAGAAACTAAGTTTCCCAAATAAATACATTGTAAATCAAAGTTATTCAAACAAGGTAATTATATTTTGTGTTTATGAGTTGGGAAACTTTAGGAAGTTAGCACTTTAAACGGGTGTAGTGGTATGAAGCGGTCTCGGAAAGCCAACAACATATTTTGCAGAAATGGCCCGCGATGGTTTACTATGTAGTTGGATGATAAATGTCTTTAGCAAAGAAAGAAGACGTTTTGGCTTTACAATAACGCACCACCGGAATGGGCAAAGTTCGGAATAAGGCAGACTATAACACAGTATTCTCAGTGGTGATATTCACAACACACTAAAACAGTACTTTTTGTTGCCTTTACCTTAACTACCTTAGTTTTCACAAAGATAAATTCACACTAAGAAAAAACATGCGAACTTTACTTTCAACCTACAGTTTCGTTTTGGTTTCTTATACTGACGAAAAATGTATTTTCTTATATTTTAGTTATACTGTGTTGTCGTATACCTACTACACTTCTGCTTTTTCAAGTACAGATATTAAATTAAAGTCAAATGGAGAGTCAATATTATATGAAGATTATGCAGATAATTTTGTTCAATGTCATCACGATGACAATTTATTGTTATGAGGAATAATTGAAAAATTGAAAAAAAAATCCAGGCTAAAATTACTGTTAGTGTATAACTCTGTATGATGTTAGGATAATAGTGCGCTCTTTAAGCTACACTGATTGTGTTATTGAGAAGAAATTGTGATTTCGTTGATCAAAACTAATGGTATGTGTTTGCTAAGAAGACTTTCCTTATACCACGATGATATTGTTTCACCAATTGAACTGAACTAAATTTAAAACAATCAATGTTTGTTACATAGTAGTTTCTTGCAGTAGTTTATTCCAAATTTTGTGAAGTTTACTATTTCTTTGAACAAATTGAATAGAAGCTGTTCATCTCATTTTACCTGATTATCAAAAAAAATCATTGAATCATCTCAGCTTATCAAATCCTAGAGATTCCAGTAGTTTCAGAATGATATGTTTAAAATATCATATAAATGTATATATATATATATATATATATATATATATATATATATATATATATATATATATATATATATACATATATATATAAATCATTTGTTTTTCTTTAACCTTATATATAATTTTATTTCCATTTTTCTAGGGCATCAGGTTATAAACGTAAATTCTGTATCAATTTATGTTTTTATTGACGTTTCGCTCTCTAATTCGGAGCATTTTCAAAAGAATTTTACATCGATGTCAAATAATAAAATGAAAACGATTGAAAGATTAAAATTGAATGTACACACAGAGACGACAAATACTGGTAACTAATAAAATAATTTCAAAAACAATAAAATCTAAAATATCTGCCTTAGAAACAACTCTTTACAATATACCAGGGACATTTAACATGTTGATGTTATTATTATAATAAATTATAATGTATCTGGCTTAGATTTTTGATATCTTGTTTATCGTTTACTGCATTGTTCTCTTTTTTTATATCTATCATTTATTTTATTGTTAGTTTTTTGTAATTGGAATTTTGGTTTATTATTTTAGTATTATTAAAGTCAAATTTATGTTTTTCATTTTTCTCATGTTTATGAAGCGCAGTGGAAGCGTTTTTTGTATATTTATGGCCATTAAGTCTATTTTCAAGATGTTGGGTTGTCATACCTATATATTTTTTGGGACAATTCAAACATGGTATAGAATATATGACGTTAGATTTTTTTGAAGCATTTATTTGACTGTTTAATTTGGGGAACAATGGTGATATAGTATTTTGTGCCCTATGACAAACTTTTATGTTATGCTTAGATAATATATAATTTAGTTTTTCTGATAGTTGATTTGTGTATGACATTGCGATGTATGTAAGAGGGGATCGTGTATTGGTTTGTGTTGATTGGATTTGACTATTGTAATGTTTATGTGTGCGTTATTTATAAATATTGTCAATATGTTTGGATGGATAGTGATTGTTTTGTAAGATTCTTTTTGTTTGATATAAAATTTCAGGATGATATTCAGGTGATGTGAGTGTGATGGCTCTATCTATTAATCCTATTATTAATCCTATGATTACGCTGTTTTTTGGGGAATTAGGATGGTGAGAGTGGTAATTCAAGTAGCGACATGATGATGGTTCTTTAATAAAATGTTTTGTTGTAATTTAATTTTCTCTAGTTTTAATAAATGTCATGTCCAGAAAATGTATGGTATTGTTTTGTTCGCTTTCTATTGTGAATTGGAGCTTTGGATGAAAATTTTTGAAAGCAGTCAATATATGATTTATTTCATTGGATGGAACGGCAGCCAAGCAAGCATCAACGTATCATTTAAAAAATAATATATTGAAATTTATTTGGTTTGGTTAAGCACAGTTTCTTCAAGGTATTCCATTACAATTTGTGCGAGGGTTGATGGAATTGGTGAGCCCATAGTGCACCCATTGAGTTGTTCAAAAAAATCTTTTTTATATTGAAAAAAATTATTGTTTTGGATTAGCATTATTCCTTCTATGAATTCTTCATATGTGAGAGTTGTGTGTTCTTTTAATAATCTCCATTTATGTTCTAATATATGGGTTATTAGTTCATTAGGAATATTGGTATACATTGAGACTACGTCTAGAGAAATAATGCTATAATTGTTTGGTATTTCAACAGTGTCTAAAAAATGTTTAAGTGTAAACGAATCTTTTATATAGAATTCATTCTTGTTGATTATTTGTGAGAGACAGTTTGATAAATATTGGGACATTTTGTAAAAGGGGGATTGAACATAAGAAACAATTGGCCGTAATGGTATGTCAGGTTTATGTAATTTAGGTGAACCGTAAATTCTTGGCGGTATGGCATTATGTGTTTGTAATTGCTTAGCCTCCGTTGCACCAATTGATTGATTATACAAAAGTTTTTTAACAAATTTATAACTTTTTTCCTGAAAGGACTTCGTTTGATCAGATTTTATTTTTTGTTATACATTTGTATTATTTAGTATTTCATTCATTTTTTTGTCATAATCTGTAGTGTTCATTATGACAGTTTTATTACTCTTATTAAGTTGTAGTACCGTGATCTGAGGGTGATTTATAATGAAATGTTTGGTTTTTTAAATTTTTTTTTGTATATCTTCCTGTATTTTATTGTTCGTTTTACCTTTGTAATGACGAAGTTTAGTTTTGTGGTTAGTGATAGCATTAACAGCTTCGGTCCTAATAATATTTTGTGTGTGTTCAGGTTGATTTGCAATCGCGGTTTCAATGCATGCAATATACTCTGTACAGTGAGCTCATTTTCGGTATTGTATGGAATCGCAAAATTTTTACCCAACGCCAACACATCTGCTATATCGGCAGGTATATCTGTATTTGATAGATTTTCAATCCATTTCGTATTGTTAATTTCAAAATTTTTGCACGTGGTTTGTGCAATTAATTTATTAAGTTTGTTTCTATTTTTTTCTTTAAATCGATTAAACTGTTTTTCATATTGATCTTTCTCCAATTTTAAAAATTGTTCAAGGATATTCTCAGGAATAATATTAGTTATTTTATTAGTTTCATTTGTAATTGAAGAATTCAATAGTTTTATGTTTTGTATTGTTTCAGAAATACTTAAATTTATATCGAATTGAAGAAAAAAATAGAAACAAACTTAATAAATTAATTGCACAAACCACGTGCAAATATTTTGAAATTAACAAAATAAAATGGATTGAAAATCTATCAAATACAGATATACCTGCCGATATAGCACATGTGTTGGCGTTGGGTGAAAATTTTGCGATTCCATACAATACCGAAAATGAGCTACCCTGCACAGAGTATATTGCATGCATTGAAACCGCGATTGCAAATCAACCTGAACACACACAAAATATTATTAGGGCCGAAGCTGTTAATGCTATCACTGACCACAAAACTAAACTTCGTCATTACAAAGGTAAAACCAACAATAAAATACAGAAAGATATACAAAAAAAAATTAAAAAAACCAAACATTTCATTAAAAATCACCGTCAGATCACGGTACTACAACCTGATAAAAGTAATAAAACTGTCATAATGAACACTACAGATTATGACCAAAAAATGAATGAAATACTAAATAATACAAATGTATATCAAAAAAGTCCTTTCAGGAAAAAAATAATAAATTTGTTAAAAAACTTTTGGATAATCAATCAATTAGTGCAACGGAGGCTAAGCAATTACAAACACATAATGCCATACCGCCAAGAATTTACGGTTTACCTAAATTACATAAACCTGACACACCATTACGGCCAATTGTTTCTTATGTTCAATCCCCCTTTTACAAACTGTCCCAAAATTTATCAAACTGTCTCTCACAAATAATCAACAAGAATGAATTCTATATAAAAGATTCGTTTACACTTAAATATTTTTAAGACACTGTTGAAATACCAAACAATTATAGCATTATTTCTCTAGACGTAGTCTCAATGTATACCAACATTTCTAACGAACTAATAACCCATATATTAAAACATAAATGGAGATTATTAAAAGAACATATAAGAAGAATTCATAGAAGGAATAATGCTATTCCAAAACAATAATTTTTTTCAATATAAAAAAGATTTTTTTTGAACAACTCAATGGGTGCACTATGGGTTCACCAATTTCATCAACCCTCGCACAAATTGTAATGGAATACCTTGAAGAAACTGTGCTTAACCAAATAAATTTCAATATATTATTTTTTAAAAGATACGTTGATGATTGCTTGGCTACCGTTCCATCCAATGAAATGAATCATATATTGACTGCTTTCAATAATGTTCATCCAAAGATCCAATTCACAATAGAAAGCGAACAAAATAATACCAATAATACATGACATTTATTAAAACTAGAGAAAATTAAATCACAACAAAACATTTTATTAAAGAAACATCATCAGGTCGCTACTTGAATTACCACTCCCACCATCCTAATTCCCAAAAAAACAACGTAATCATAGGATTAAAAGATATAGCCATCACACTCACATCACCTGAATATCATCCAGAAATTTTATATCAAACAAAAAGAATATTACAAAACAATCACTATCCATCCAAACATATTGACAATATTAATAAACAACGCACACATAAACATTACAATAGTCAAATCCAATCAACACAAACCAATACACGATCCTCTCTTACATACATCGCAATGTCATACACAAATCAACTATCAGAAAAACTAAATTATATATTATCTAAGCATAACATAAAAGTTTGTCATAGGGCACAAAATACTATATCACCATTGTTCTCCAAATTAAACAGTCAAACAAATGCTTCAAAAAAATCTAACGTCATATATTCTATACCATGTTTGAATTGTCCCAAAAAATATATAGTTATGACAACCCAACATCTTGAAAATAGACTTAATGGCCATAAATATACAAAAAACGCTTCCACTGCGCTTCATAAACATGAGAAAAATGAAAAACATAAATTTGACTTTAATAATACTAAAATAATAAACCAAGATTCCAATTACAAAAAACTAACAATAAAAGATTCTATACATATAAAAAAAGAGAACAATGCAGTAAACGATAAACAAGATATCAAAAATCTAAGCCAGATATATTATAATTTATTATAATAATAACATCAACATGTTGAATGTCCCTGGTATATTGTAAGGAGTTGTTTCTAAGGCAGGTATTTTCGATTTTATTGTTTTTAAACTATTTTATAAGTTACCAGTTTTTGTCGTCTCTGTGTGTACATTCAATTTTAATCTTTCAATCGTTTTCATTTTATTGTTTGACATCGATGTCAAATTTTTTTGAAAATGCTCCACTGTGTTTCGTTGTAGTCTATAGAATGCTTTTTGGTTTCTTGCGAACAGTTTATTCTCTTGATACCGACGGCTTCTTAGTCGGTACCTTCTTATCCTATTTCCTAATGCTTTTATCTTTTGTTTCAGGTCATCCAGATGCTTTAGAAGATCCTACTGATATGATGGACTCCCTGGGTTCATTTTTGCACGTTTGGCATAGCTCTTCGCCTTCTTTTTCAACTTTTGGCGACTTGTGGAGCCACGCTCATTCGGTGGACGGAACGTCTTCGCCAATCAGATTTGAGTACATCTAGTTCCGCTTCGCTCAGATCTCTACGCCGTATTATCGATCGTATTTGATCAGCTAGTCGTTATTATTATTATTATTATTATTATTATTAGTATTTTTTTTGGGTGGGAAAACCTTCAAAAGGTGCTTGGTGTAAAAGTTGTAGGTTGCCAAACAGTGTGGGATTTGTACCTCACTAAAAAACCCACCCATAAGGAGCATCGACTACTGGGGTTATTAGCTCTTGTTACTACATTTTATATATGTTACTACATTTTATATTTTCAGATTTTGTCGAATAGTTTGATGCACTTCATATATTCTAAGGTGTTCCTTATATTTTCGTTTTTCAGGTTCTCTTCGAGCTGGTGTTTTATGTCACCTTGCTGTCTTTGTGCATTGAATGTGTGACATTCATTGATAACATGAATTACTGACATGATCACATTACACTGATCACAAATTGGTGCTGGGTCGCCATTCAGAAAATGTTGATGGGTGAGACTTGTGTGTCCTGTACGAAGTCTAAATGCTTTAACGGTTTGTAACCTACTCAACCCTGTGGATTCATACTTCTTCTTCACCTCCGGTTCTAGCCTACGGAGTAAGGTATTTGTTTCATCCCATATATCTTGCCATTCGTTAATAATTTTTCTTTTTAGATTATTCATAAAATCAGTTTTTCTGACTGCTTCGTTATTGGCTGATTGTTCGTCACTTTGATCATCATCAAAAATCTTAGGGAATTCAACGTCTATACTTCTCAAGTACTCAAGATACCTTATCGCAAGGGGGCGAGTGATGATGCCTCTATTGTCGTATTCATTAATATTTGGGAATAAAAATTGGTTATTAGGATTTTTAGTATTTAATTTAACTCTTGTGAAGTATGATGTTTGAAGAATTAATCTTCGTTGCTCTAGTGGCATTAGACCGGATTCACAATAAAGACTTTGAACAGGGGTCGTCGGAAATGCTCCCAGGCAGTAACGTATTCCTAAATTTTGAATTTTATTCAATCTGTTCAAATAATTCTTTCTCGCAGAGGAATAAACAATGCTGCCATAATCTATCTTGGACAATATTAAAGCTTTGTATATTATAAGAAGGCTTTTTGGATCAGCTCCCCATTTTGTATGTGCCAAGACTTTGAGTATATTAAGGGATTTTCTACATTTCGTGTTGATAAGTTCTAAGTGCTCATGCCAGTTTAATTTTTTATCAAATACTAAACCGAGGAATTTAATAGTATCGACGCAGGTTATGATGTTGTCCTTTAAATATAAGAGTGGACCGTAATGGAGTTTTCTGAGTCTACAGAAATGTACGCATTTTGTTTTTTCTTCAGAGAATTTAAAACCAATTTTTTCTCCATTTTCAATAATCTTATTGATTGCTGGTTGCAGTGTACGTGTAATGTCTCCCACTTTTTCACCGCTGAAAAAAATTGAAACGTCATCGACATAGAGACATTTATTAATTTTATGATCGACGCCTCTACAAATTTCGTTTATAGCGATTGCAAACAGAGTACAACTAAGTGTTGATCCCTGCGGTACCCCATTTTGCAGTGTCCTACTTGTTGAAAATTCATTTGCGACTCTAACTTTGAAACGTTTATTCTCGAGAAACGATTTTATGAATAATGGTAGTTTTCCTATTAGTCCAAATTTTGACAACTTATCCAGAAGTTCTTCTGTCATTCTGACGATGATATTGATTTATCGAAACAATTGTCAATTCTTTAGAATTTTCAATAACTTGTATCATATTGTGGAATTAACTAGAGACCGTGAGTTTCATTTAAAAACACTATTATAATTTTTTTTTTCTTTTTCACAGGGTTTTCCTGGGTTTGCTTGGCTAATCCGGGATGCCATATCAACGGATTAGTCATGTGTGAGCGCCCGCCGGACTGCTCGACAAGTGCCCAGAATTGCTGCTTTTTGGGCGGTGAGTATCAGTTTCGTAGGGTCTTCTAATTCCAATCTTTTTAGTTCCTGTTTGAAATTTATTTCAACAAGGCCGGTCGCAGATATAACTAATGGATGTATTGTGACCTGATCGAGCTGATAGATAGTTTTTATTTCGTGAGAAAGATCTATATATTTTGTGATCTTTTGGTTTCTCGCTTCTCGGAGATTGTGATCAATAGGTACTGTAATGTCGATTATTCTTGCTACTTTTTTATCTTTTTCTATCACCAATATGTCGGGTCTATTGTGTGCCATTTCCCGATCACTAATGATAGGCTTATCCCAATAGATTTTTGTTTTCTCGTCTTCCATATGATCCCTTGGTGTATATTTGTAGTACTGTGTTATATCTTTTATAAGCTCGAATTTTTTACATAGCGCTTGATGAAATACCTTTGACACGTTGTCATGCCTTGCCTTATGGTCACGCGGTGCTAGATATGAGCACCCTGCTGTTAGGTGCTGAATGGTTTCTGATTTATTTCGACGTAGTCTGCATCTGTCATCCGATGTATCCTGATGCAGTATAAACCGTCGGTAGTTTCTTGTGCAAATAACTTGGTCCTGTATGGCTAGTAGAAATCCCTCTGTTTCCATCATCAGTACACCCCTAATTAGAAATAGTGTGGATAAGTTCTTGTCTGCTTCTTGACTGTTTAGTATTGCCGCATAGCGTCCATGTAATTCTTTATTTTTCCAGCTTTCTTCCAACTCTGTGTAATAGTTCTCATTTTCTTTTACTGGTGGCTCTTGGTTCGACAGTTTCAAAGGTGTCAAGTTGTTGTCTAACGTTGAAATTGCCACATACGTTGGATGGGAACTAGATTTGAGGTAAGTGAAAAGGTTTTCGCATTCTTTATTATGTGCCTCTCTGAGGTTCCTCAGTCCTCTTCCCCCTCTGTTCCGTGGTAAATACAGCCTGTGCATGGAAGCATTTGGGTGGTGCAATCGGTTCTTTGTTAGGGCCACTCGTATAGATCGATCGAGACTTTCTGAATCTGTGGTACTCCATTTGAGTATTCCAAAACTATAAGTAATAGCAGGTATTACCCAAGCGTTTATTGCTGTTATTTTTGCCAAGGAGTAAAGTTTTGTTTTCAGTATTAGGCGGAGTCTAGTTTTAAGTGTTTCTTGAATAAGCTGCTTACTGTGTGCTTGTTCTATATTGAGAGTTTGTTGCATTCCAAGATATTTGTACTTCTGTTCCAGCGGTAGAGGTGTAAACTGGTTGTGATCTAATGAGAGTATGTTTTCAGTTTCCTGAGTTTTTCCTGCTTTATTATTATTATTATTATTATTATTATTATTATCTTCTTCCTTTCTCAGATATTCTCTGGTTAGTTTAGGAATATATGCGGACGTCAGGTCAAGCATAGTTTCCATTCTGTTTTTATTATTCCCTGTAGTTCTCATTTAAAAATTTTCTAGTTATAGAGCAAGTATCTATTATGACGGACTTCTGTAGTGGTATGTATGTTGTTGGATGAAGTTGTAATTTCTGAATGCTGTCGTGTAGATTTCTTAGTATAACTCCTGTGTTAGATAATATTATGGGTATTATAATCACTCTGTCCTGGTGCCACATGTCTTTAATTTCTTCTGAGAGACGGATGTATTTTTCAATTTTCTCTCCAATTTTGTTTTGTAGATTGTGCGTGTTAGGTATGGAGATTTCTATTAAGTAAGTGGTTTTGTTGTTTTTTGTTATTAGTGTGATGTCCGGTTTGTTCTGCGGTATTGTCTTGTCTGTGATGATTGATCTGTTCCAGTATAGTTTAGCATTGTCGTTTTCTAGTATGTTTTGTGGTGTATATTTGTACGTAGGGGTGATTTCTTCTATAAGGTTGTATTGCTTCGCAAGCTGTTGATGTATGTGTTTCGCTACATTATCATGTCTTCTGGTGTATTCTGTATTTGCTAGTATGTTGCAGTCTCCCGTTATATGGTCAATTGTTTCTATGTGCTGTTTGCATAGTCTACATTTGTCTGTTTGTGTATTTGGGTCCTTTATTATATGTTTGCTGTAGTATCTGGTGTTTATCGTTTGGTCTTGGATTGCGATCATAAACCCCTCTGTCTCACCGAAGATATTCCCCTTTGTGAGCCACATGTTGGATGCCTCTAAGTCTATATGTTGTTGTGCTAGATGTTGTGGATGTTTTCCATGTAGTGTTTTTCCTTTCCAGTTTTCTTTCTTTGTTGCTGGTGTTATTATTCTATCTGTCGGGTTGTATGTATGGCTGGAAAATTTTAGGGGTGTGCCTGATGTTTCAGAGTGTATGATGGCTTTATGGATTTTGCTTGTTTCCCCTCTTTCTACAAAGTATTTTCTCAAGTTGTCTACCTGAGTGTAGTTCATATTTTTAATGTCTATGAAACCTCTTCCCCCTTCTCTTCTGTTAAGTGTAAATCGTTCCACTGCTGAGTGTATATGATGTATTCTGTGTTTGTGACATTGCGATCGGGTTAAGGTGTTTAGGCTTTCGAGATCTGTATCACTCCATTTAATTACTCCCATTGAGTACGTTCGTATTGGTATTGCGTACGTGTTAATTGCTTTGGTTTTATTTCGTGCTGATAGTTCTGTTTTAAGTATGGCTGTTAGTCTGTGTTTGTATTTTTGTTTTAACTCTTCCTTCAGTGTTGTATGCTCTAATCCAATTTGTTGGTTGAATCCTAAATATTTGTAGTAATCAGTACTTTCCATACTTTGTATTATCTGATTGTTGCTGTTCAGAGAGTAGTCTTCTTGCGTGGTTTGTTTTCCCTTGACAATGCTATTTATTTTGCATTTGTCTGTTCCAAACGTCATTTTGATGTCTGATCTAAATGTTTGAGTAAGATTGAGTAGGTGGTTTAGTTGATGACCCGATGCTGCTAGTAGTTTGAGGTCGTCCATATAAAATAAGTGAGAAATTTTACATGCATGAAGACTTTTGATGACGTAGCCCTAGTTGGTATCATTTAAGATGTTGGACAGTGGATTTAAGGTGAGGCAAAACCATAATGCACTCAGGGAGTCTCCCTGAAAGATGCCTTGGTTAATTTGTATAGGTTTGGATTCCAGGTTAACTTGTCCTGTCTTGATTGAGAGGGTGGTTTCCCAGTTCTTCATTATTAATTCTAGAAATTTTATTATAATTGGATGTACTTTGTAGATTTTTAATATTTCGATTAGCCAGGAGTGGGGTACACTATCAAAAGCTTTTTGGTAGTCAATGTAGGCAAAGTAGAGAGATCTTTGTTTTATTTTTGCTTGATGGGTTATTTCTGCATCTATAATTAGTTGTTCTTTGCATCCTCTAGATCCTTGACGACAGCCTTTCTGTTCCTCGCTCAATATTTTATTTTTTGTTATATGTTCAGTTAATTTTTGTGTGATGATTGATGTTAGTATCTTATATATCTTATTATTATTATTATTATTATTATTATTATTATTATTATTATTATTATTATTATTATTATTATCATTGTTAATTCGTTCCCATATTATCTAAAATATTTGAGATCCTGATAAGGGATAGGTTTATATCTTATTTGGAAAAACAAAGTATTCTATCGGCGTCACAGTTCGCATTTCAAAAGAACAAGTTCACTGTCGCTGCATTGGTTACAATTGTGGATGAAATAGTGGACAGCCTCGATAGGGGACATGAAGTTTGTGCTACTCTATATGATTTGTCTAAGGCATTTGATTGCGTTAATACTCAAATTCTTCTGGATAAAATGAAATTTTACGGGTTCAGAGTTAAGCAATATGACCTTATGTTTTCGTATCTCAATAATAGACAGCAATACGTTTACTTAAACAACGTACATTCACACGAACTCAAAATGAATACCGGAGTACCCCAGGGTTCCGTTCTGGGCCCTTTATTATTTTTAATTTACGTCAATGATTTACCCAAATCTATGAAACAGCAGAGCAGAGTGGTTCTATATGCTGATGATGCTACCTTAATTTCAAACGAGGAAGTTACTGCGAGGAATGGAAGTCTTGATATGGCAAAAAATTGGTTTCAAGCAAATAAACTTAAACTAAATGAATCAAAAACTCAGCATATTCTTCTCAGTGTTGACAAATTTGCAGAAAAGTCGGAACCTGTTGAATTGTTGGGAATTGTATACGATACTTCGCTGACTTGGTCGAGCCAGATTATGCTCAAAAATATCGTCTCAAATATTCGTATTGAGACAGTTACGTGAAAATATTAGAGACAATAATGTAATGAAAGTTGCCTACTGTGCCTTGATTCACAGTCACCTGTTTTTTGGCATATCGCTATGGAGTAACTCAAGCGGGCTCCATAAAGTTTTTACGCTCCAAAAGGCGGCAATCCGAATTGTGGACGGATCAGCATACCGAGCGCATTGTAACGAAATTATTAAAAAATATAAGATTCTGTGTCTACCCAGTCAATATATCTTTGACCAACTTCTAAGAATACATCGGGACCTAAATTATATTTCGAGTCATAGTGATTTCCACAGTTACAGTAGTAGAAATGCAAATGATCTAGTAAATATCTTTTCACGTCTGTCAACGCCTAAACGGAATCGACTTGATTTCAAAATGTTTAATAAATTAGACAAACTATACCCGGAGGAAAAAATAAAGGAAATGAGCGATGCGGAATTTTCTACATTTGTCAGAATTTATCTGATAGAACACTGTTTTTACAACATTGATGAGTACATTAGCTATTCCTTTGAGAGTGCATTATACTTGAATACCTGATGAAATATGCTTAACCTACGATAATTGTTTATTTTTTCTCTACAGTTCCATCCTTTTATTTGTGTTTATATAGTTTTTCATCCTTTTAAAATATGTCTTGGTGTACTTCTAGGTTTTTATTCTATTGTCGATATTTTGTAACTATCTTTACTTTTTATTGTGTGATTATTCTCTTTTATTTTATTTGTTCTTTCTCATAATGTAATTAATTATCTATTAATCGTTTGTAATTATATTAATATTTTATATGAGATGACTATAAACGTGCCCTGTATGTAAAATGGTCAATAAACGAATATATATATATATATATATATATATATATATATATATATATATATATATCTATATATATATCTATATATATATATATTATTATTTTTATTATTATCCCTCTTTTTTCACAGATATTCTCTGTCGAATTTAGAAATATACGCGGACGTTAAGTCAAGCATAGTTTCCATTCTGTTTTTATTATTCGCTGTAGTTCTCATTCAGAAATTGTTTAGTTATAGAGAAAGTATCTAGTATGACGGACTTCTGTAGTGGTATGTACGTTGTTGGCTGAAGTTGTAATTTCTGGATGCTGTCTTGTGGGTTTCTTGGTATAACTCCTGTGCTAGATAATATCATCGGTATTATAATCACTCTGTCCTGATGCCACATGTCTTCAATTTCTTCTGAGAGATGTATGTATTTCTCAATTTTCTCTCCAATTTTTTTTGTAGATTATGTGTGTTATGTATGGAAATTTCTATTAAGTAAGTAGTTTTGTTGTTTTTGGTTATTAGTGTAATGTCCGGTTTGTTCTGTGGTATTGTCTTGTCTGTGATGATTGATCTGTTCCAGTATAGTTTAGCACTGTTGTTTTCTAGTACGTTCTGTGGTGCATATTTGTATGTAAGAGCGATTTCTTCTATAAGGTTGTATTGCTTCGCAAGTTGTTGATGTATGTGTTTCGCTACATTATCATGCCTTCTGGTGTATTCTGTATTTGCTAGTATGTTGCAACCTCCCGTTATATGATCAATTGTTTCTATGTGCTGTTTGCATAGTCTACATTTGTCTGTTGGTGTATTTGGATCCTTGATTATATGTTTGCTGTAGTATCTGGTATTTATCGTTAGGTCTTGGATTGCGATAATAAATCCCTCTGTTTCACGAAAGATATTCCCCTTTGTGAGCCACATGTTGGATGCCTCCAAGTCTATATGTTGTTGTGGATGTTTTCCGTGTAGTGTTCTACCTTTCCAGATTTTTTTCTTTCTTGCTGGTGTTATTATTTTATCTGTCGGATTGTAAGTATGACTAGAAAATTTTGGGGGTATGCCTGATGTCTCAGGATGTATTATTGCTTTATGGATGTTGCCTGTTTCCCCTCTTTCTACAAAATACCTTCTCAAGTTGTCGACCTGAGTGTAGTTCATATTTTTAATGTCTATGAAACCTATTTCCCTATTATTATTATTATTATTATTATGAATTTTTTCTCACAGGGTATTCCTGGGTTTGCTTGGCTAATCCGGGATGCCGTATCAACGAATTAGTCATGTGTGAGCGCCCGTCGAACTGCTCGACAAGTGTCCAGAGTTGCTGTTTTTGGGGCGGTGAGTATCAGTTTCGTAGGGTCTTCTAATTCCAATCTTCTTAGTTCCTGTTTCAAATTTCATTCAACAAGGCCGGTTGCAGATATAACTAATGGATGAATTGTGACCTGATCGAGCTGATAGATTGTTTTTATTTCGTGAGAAAGATCTATATATTTTGTGATCTTTTGGTTTCATGCTTCTCGGAGATTGTGATCATTAGGTACTGTAAAGTCGATTATTCTTGCTACCTTTTTATCTTTTCCTATCACCAATATGTCGGGTCTATTGTGTGCCAATTCCCGATCACTAATGATAGGCTTATCCCAATAGATTTTTGTTTTCTCTATTAATATTAATATTATTATTATTATTATTATTATTACTATAATAATAAAATAAATAAAAACAAGGATTATTTTTAACCAAGAAATTGCAATCAGATCGCTTCAGGATCAGCTTAACATGATTAAAACGGTTAACTATACAACACCTTTAGAACCATCGGATACTAAAGCGCAAGAGGAACATGAAAATTTGAAACAGCCTTTTAGTAAAATGAGGCAATTGGTAAATTCCGAAGCTCCGGGTGTTTTCACATCATCTGAAGTTTCCAGTGCTATTGCCAATGCTCAGTCTTCCAACTTATGTCATTCTGTTATCAGTTTGGGTAAAGATACCATACCTCATATAAGTAACACCAGAGAAAGAGCAGAACCCAAAATTTTAATTACGGGCAACAAAGATGAGGAATCATTTCATTCAAGATCGGCAAACAGACAGAGGATGAAACACCTCCATTCTACAAATTGGGATCCACACACATCAGAAGAGGATTAACTCAAGTATTTAAAAGACTTTGTTTCCGATATTAATGTTCAAAAGTTGAACTCTCGCCAACCACTTAAATACGCTCCATTCAAGATAACAGTGCCTGTTCTTGAACTAGCGAAAAAATTAATACCGGAAATATGGCCTACAGGAGTAATCATCAATCAGTTTTCTCAGCCAAGAAGAGTCATGTCCAATTCCGTGAAGCAGACGAATAAACAGTAAATATAGGCAGCATCTTTCGGTTTTCCATATTAACGTGAATAGTCTTCAAAATAAGTTACATGAACTTTCAGTTTTCTTAACCGAATATACATTTGATATCGTATGTTTTCCAGAATAACTTGGAATTAATCAAATTAAATGATTATAACTTTATTTCCGATTTTACTCGTTCTAGAAAGCAACATGGGGGAGTGGAAATATTTTCAAAATCGTATCTGATATGCAAGGCAGTTGATCTGAAGCAGTTTTCTGTTATCTACGATGCCGAGTTTTGTGGAGTAGAATTGAAAGACACCATAATAATTGCTCTTTATAGATCGTCAAGTAGAGATAATTTTACCATATTTAAAGATCGAATTATTAAACTTCTTGAATATATTCATAGAAAATACAAAAACATTGTCTTGGTAGGGGACTTCAATTTAGACATTCCAGAGAACGACGATAAATCCAAAGATCTTAAAACAGTCTTCACAAGTTTCGGATTAGGCCATACGATTGAGGAGCCCACTAGAATAGTCTTGAATAGTCAATCCTGTCTAGATAACATAGTTACAAACATAGACCCTAGTCTCACTAAAGTGGGAGTAGTAGATCCTCTAGTGTCTGATCACAACGGCCAATACATATATTTAAATCACCATTACTAAACGTGTTATTAACGACACAACAATAACGGCTTTTTCTAATAAACTTTCAGAAGTTTCTTGGAATGATTTTGATGTTCATAGTCTGGGTGCAGATAATTTGGCAGAAAACATATTGAATACGCTGAAACATATCTCTGATACTTGTTTTTGTGAAAAAACTGTTAAAACAAATAAATCTAATATCAAATGGTTCAACAAATGTCATTACAGCAAAAACAAATTTATGAATACTTATTCGGAAGGTGATTGGGTAAATTACAACAATTCAAACAAAATATATAAAAAAGCAATACGCTCTGAAAAGAAGTTAGCCTACTCAAAGATAATAAAAGATTCGGATAATGAAAATAAAACATGTTGGGCAATCGTAAATTCGGAAAGGAGAACTAAAATTAATGAAACCAAACAGTCCGATATATCATCACAAAAATTTAATGAATTTTTTACATCGGTATCGGAAATAGTATTAAAATCTCTTGGTGATTCTCAATACGAGTCGAGTTTTTTTTTAATAAATTAAATAAACCTGCATTTTCATTCTTTATTATTGCAATCTTGAAAAGTGATGTCCATGAGGCAATATTGAAATTAAGTCATTCGTCATGTTTAGATTTTTACAATATAAATAGCGAAATATTGAAACGTTGTATACATTCATTGACATATCCACTGACCATTCTATTTAATAAACGCTTAGAGGAAGGATCTTGGCCTGACTCCTTCAAAATAACAAAAATTATTCCATTATATAAAAATGGTGATATAGATTCTCCAGAAAATTTTAGACCCATAGCAATTTTACCGACGATTAACAAAATATTTGAATTGATAGTCAAAGAAAAAGTAATCAATTATTTGGAAGATAAGTCACTTCTAATGAAATATTAATTCGGCTATCGCAAAAATGAATCATGCATACGTGCTCTTCTTCGACTCTTAGTGAAAGTTGTACAGAAACTAGAGGAAGGCGTTAACTCTATTGCCACGTTATGCGACTTAAGGAAGGCTTTTGATTGTGTTCCAGCGGATTTACTCCTAAATAAACTGGAATTTTATGGTATAAGAGGAAATGCACACAAATTACTGACATCTTATTTAAGTAATAGGAAACAGTATGTAGTTTGTGGAAACAACCAGTCTGATTTACGTAATATAGACAACGGCATTCCTCAGGACTCGATTTTGGGTCCAATCCTTTTTATAATATTTGTTAACGATTTATCAGAGGCTATTGACACATTTTGTATTTCATTCGCTGATGATACTACAACGTTATCTGATGGCACACAAGCTGGTGATAATGTTTTGTTGAATCAGTGGTTCCTGGCAAATAAGTTGAAACTCAACGACACTAAAACGAAACACATTCTTTTCAGTTTAGATAAATGGGCTATAAAATCAGAGCCAGTTAAATTACTGGGCATTCATTTGGATACAAACTTAAGTTGGTCACCTCATGTTGACTACCTTTGTTCAAAATTAGCGAGCCAAGTTTTTGTAATTCGTCAATTAAAATCATGTATACCAACTCATTTGTTAAAGTCTGTATATTATTCACTTTTTCATAGCAATTTAACGTATGGTATTATGCTATGGGGCAGCAGCACATCAGTGCACAAAGTATTTGTGCTACAGAAAACTGTAGTTAGAATAATTTACAACGCACCAAGAAACACCAATTGTAAAAAAATATTCAAAAAACTTGAAATATTGCCGCTTCCGTGCTTGTATATTTTCGAAGTGTTAATTGAAACACATAAAAATCGATATGTTCTGACTAAACATGCAGATGTTCATAATTATGATACTAGAAATACTAAAGACATTGTCATTCTCAAATCAAGACTGAAAACAACAAAAAACAATAAGTTGGATGTTACATTGTACAATTCATTTGTAAAATATTTTGAACATATAAATATAAGTGATATGACGAGAGTTCAATTTAAACATTTTGCTAAGTCTTTTCTTTTAAATTATTGTTTTTATACAGTTGATGAGTTTTTGGAGGAATTGAATACTTGGGCTTAATGCTTATATGTTTGTTTGTTTTGTTTAATTTAATTTTTACTTTCTATTATTTTTTAACTTATTTTATATTTTAAAATTGTCATATTTTCATCAATATTTTTACTTTATGAAATGTATGTCTGTATTTATGTAAAATTTTTACTTTCAATTATTTTTATTATATTTTAAATTTGTCATATACAACACTATACAATCTTTAATATTTTTAGTTGGTAAAATGAATTCATATGTACTACTTTCACTGACTTCTAATGTACTATGTATGTGAATGGGGTCAATAAACCATCTATCTATCTATCTATCTATTATTATTATTATTATTTTTTTTTCCCGTTAACCGGATGTTTAGCGTGAGAACCGGCAAGGTTAGTTGCAAGGTTTCCAGCATTTCCTATGTATTTTTGTTCAACACTTTTCTGACTATATTGCACGAGCTCAAAATGACCGCTTTTTGAAGCTCGTAGAAAAGATTTTTCTGGAGGCCTAGGCTATCCAGGTTCTTTTTCAGGTCTTTCGGTATTTCTCCAGTGGCTCCAATAATAATTGGGATGGTTTTGACCGTTTTCGCCTGCCATGTCTCTTTCAGGTCCTCGCACAATGGTAAGTATTTTTCTATTTTTTCCATGCCCTTTTTTTGTATGTTAGCAGCCGCTGGAACCGAAACATCCACCAAGAGTATTTCTTTTTCAGTTTTATTGAAAACCAGTATGTCGGGTCTGTTGTGTTGTACAGTCCTGTCTGTTTGGATATCTCTGTCCCAGTATAGCAAAAACTTGTCGCTTTCTAACACATGTTGGGGTGTGTACTTGTAGTATGGCGTTTTCGCCTCAGTTAAATCTAGTTTGTGGGCAAGTTCTGTATGTATGATTTTAGCGACGTGATTATGTCGAGTAGTGTATTCTCTAGGAGCAAGTGTTTTGCAACCGCTAAGGAGGTGTTCAACATTTTCATGTTTGTCTCCACACATTCTGCACTGTGTTGATATAATGCTTTGGTCTTTGACTATATATTTAAGGTATGAACGAGTAGGGATGACCTGGTCTTGGATGGCGCACATGAATCCTTCTGTCTCTGGGAAAATATTACCATTATTGAGCCATGCTATGGAAGCAACTTTGTCTAAGGAAGTATTATTTAGTGTATTTGGATATCGTCCATGCAGCTCTTTTTCTTTCCATTGTGATTCCAGTGCTAAGACGGAGTGCTGCGGGTCGCATGCGTATTCTGTATCAGTTAGGTTTAGCGGTGTTATATTTTTATCGACATTTATGATTGCATGATGGAGGGGGGAATCTGTTGCTCGGTTGTAAAAGTAGTTGCGCATGAGTTCTATTTGTTTTTTGTGCATAATGCGCATGTCAGCTATACCTCTGCCTCCTTTATTCCGAGGTAGGTGGAACCTTTCCTTGCATGCTTTGGGGTGATGTTTTCGATGTTTAGTAAAGCATACTCTAGTTGCTCTATTTAGGTCTTCGAGTTCCGTAATAGTCCAGTTTATGACACCAAAGCTATATGTTACTACAGGAATAGCATAAGCATTTATTGCCGTCGTGATGTTTTGTGCGGATAATTGTGTTTTGAGAATGTCTTTGGTTCGCTCTTTTAATTTATTTTTAAGTTGCTTTTTTACTTCCGGCTCTTGGATGCCTAACGATTGAGCAAATCCCAGATATTTGTAAGTATCACTTTTTTCCATGCGAGAGATGATTCCACCACCTGATGCTAGTGTGAGCGTGTAATCCTCTGTTTCGTGCCATTTTCCTTTCCGAATACTGTTGATCTTGCACTTCTCTAATCCAAATTTCATTCGTATATCATTCGAAAAGTTCTCAATGCATCGAAGCTCTTTTTGTAATCCATTTTGAGTTGCCGAGAATACTTTGATGTCATCCATGTACATTAAGTGTGAGAGCTGAACATGTTCATTTATCTCATAGCCATTTTTTAAATCATTAAGAGCAGTAGAGAGTGGGTTGATGGCTATGCAGAACCAGAGCGCACTTAGGGCGTCACCTTGAAAGATTCCACGCATGATTTTTATATTGATTTCATCGCTGTCTGCGGCTCCATCAATTAGTCTGGTTTCCCGTTGTGCCATCATTGCTTTCAGAAGCTCAACTATGTTGGGGTTCACTTTGTACATAGATAAACATTCAATAAGCCAAGAGTGTGGAACGCTATCAAACGCTTTCTGGTAGTCGATGAATGCCATATACATATTGTTCTTTTTCTTTATTGCATGTTTTGTTACAGTGTTATCTATTATAAATTGTTCCCGACATCCTTGCGCTTTCTTCCTGCATCCCTTCTGTTCCTCGGCTAGAAGTTTATGGTCTGTGAGATGTTCGTAGATTTTGTTACATATAATACCACTTAGAATCTTATAGAGGGTGGGAAGGCAGGTGATTGGTCTGTATTATTATTATTATTATTATTATTATTATTATTATTATTATTATTATTATTATTATTATTATTATTATTATTATTATTATTATTATTATTATTATTATTATTATTATTATTATTATTATTATTATTTTTTTTTTATATCACACTTGTTAGTGGAGGATTGGCATGTCCAGGCTGGGATTCTCAAGGTTTCAGCAGCCTAGTCATGTGTGAGCACTCGTCGGACGGTTCGGCATGTTTCCAATTTCAGTTTCTTTAACTCGTTTTGTAAATGTACTTCAACGAGGCCAGTGGTTGAGATAACCAGCGGATGTATGGTAACGTGTTCTAATTGATAAGCATCCTTTAGTTCGTGCGCTAAGTCAATATATTTGTGTATTTTTTGGGTCCTAGCTTCTTTAATGTTGTGATCGTTAGGTATAGTGATGTCTATTATATTAGCTGTCCTTCCTTGTTTTTCTAGTACAAGTATATCTGGTTTATTGTGTGCTATTTCCTTATCTGTAATTATCTTTTTGTCCCAGTATACTTTTACATTTTGGTTTTCAAGTTGTTCTTTCGGGGTGTACTTGTAATAGGGCACTTGTTCTGTCAGCAGACCATATTTTATGCAGATTGCCTGGTGGAATACTTTGGCTACATCATCGTGTCTTTTCTTGTGGTCCCGAGATACCAAGTAGGAGCATCCTGCCAAGAGGTGTTGAATGGTCTCTGGTTTTTCCTGGCATAATCTGCAACTATCGGATGGGATTTCCTGTCGGATGATGAATCGTCTGTAGTTTCGTGTGCTTATTATTTGATCTTTTTTGGCCAGTAGAAAACCCTCCGTTTCGGCCATGAGTGTTCCACTCGACAGGTACAGATTTGATAAGCGTTTATCAACCTCTTGCCCTGCTAAAGCTGCAGCATATCTTCCATGCAGTTCTTTACCTTTCCAGATTTGTTCTAGTTCAGCGAAGTAGTTCTTATTTTCTTTTTCAGGTGGATTTTCATTCGCTAACTTTAAGGGTGAAAGAGAGGAGTCAATAGCTGTTATTGCTCTATATGCGGGGTGTGTTACGGACTTCAGATAAGTAAACAGCTTTTCACATTCTTTATTGTGCATTTCTTTCAGATTTATAAGTCCTCTTCCGCCTTTGCTCCTTGGGAGATATAACCTGACTGTAGATGCATTGGGATGATGTAACCTCCTCCTTGTAAGCGATGTTCGAATCAATCTGTCTAGACTTTCCAGATCAGTAGGACTCCATTTGACAATGCCAAAGCTGTATGTTACCACTGGTACCACCCAAGAGTTGATAGCTGAGAATTTTGATCTAGAATAGAGGTGTGTTTTGAGGATTGATTGTAATCTCTTTTTCAGTGTGTTTTCAATCTGTTCCTTTGAGTGTTTTTGATCTATGTTAACTGTTTGTTGGATTATTATTATTATTATTATTATTATTATTATTATTATTATTACTATTATTATTATTATTATTATTATTATTATTATTATTATTATTATTATTATTATTATTATTATTATTATTATTATTATTATTATTATTATTATTATTATTATTATTCTTTAGTTGTGTGTGATCTATCCTTCTAATCTGCAAAATTTCGAGGTACCTGTACGTTTCTTCTGGACGAATTTGCGCAAAATAACGTGTTAATTTTCCTTTTGTGACATGTATTTCGGCATGTATTTTGGCACATTTCTCCAGTCCAAGTTCCATTTTAATATCGTCGCTGAATGTTTTAACATTATCATTATTAATATTATCATTATTATTATTATTATTATTATTATTATTATTATTATTATTATTATTATTATTATTATCATTATTTTCTTTTTTGTGTCACCGGATTTACACCCGGCGTGTTTCAACGACAGTCGGCCTCATCAGCAAGACTTTCGTTGGGTGTCACTATTCTAGAAATGACCTAACAATGTTTGTCGCATCCAGGATTACAGATTTTTGCATTAATCGGTAGGTTGACTCAGGAATATCAATGTCTTTGAGGGAAGTACTTAGTTTCTTGGGAATTAGCCCCATACAGGATAAAACAACTGGAATGATCTTGACTTCTTTAAGATTCCACAATTCTTTTATTTCGGTCCTTAGCTCGGCGTATTTGCTTAGTTTTTCATTGTATTTGCTTTCTGTGTTAGAATTATTTGGGATCGATATGTCAATAAGCAGAGCTTGCTTGGATTGTTTATTAATGACTGTGATGTCCGGCCTGTTGTGTCGTACTGTTACGTCCGTCATGATAGTTTTATCCCAGTAGATCTTAACATACTGATTTTCGATAACTGGAGGGGGCTTATATTTGTAATATGGCTCGTTGTTTTGTGGATCAAGGTTAAGTTTTTTCAGTACTTCTAGGTATACTACTGTGGCAACTTTGTTGTGTCGTTCTAGATATTTAGTTTCAGCTATGCTTTGGCAACTAGAAAGAATGTGTTCAATCGTTTCTTGACTTCTGTTGCACTTTCTGCACCTATCTGTTGGCATTTCTTCCTTCAAGATATACTTTCGGTAATTCCTGGTTTTTATAACCTGATCTTGTATACCAACCATAAAACCTTCAGTTTCTGGGAACAGCGTTCCAGTTTTAAGCCATTCAACCGATCAAGCTTGATCTATCGTGTCTTTCTGTAAATCATTAATGAATCTTCCGTGCAATTCTTTTGAACGCCAATTTCTAATTTTATCTTCCTCATTTCGTGTATTAAAGGGCGTAAAGTTTGCCATGCTTAGGTTTAAAGGTGTATAACCCGTATCTGTTTTCACTATGGCTTTATGAAGTTGACTATTTTGGTGGCGGAAAAAACTCCTCAAGCCTGCAATTTGCTGAGTGCAAGCTTCCACAACATCTTTTATTCCTCTACCTCCTTTTTCTCTAGGTAAATTTACCCTTTCGACGGACGCTTTTGGATGGTGTTTTCTATGTTTTGTTAGCTCGGTTCTAATCTTTCTGTTTACTGCTTCCAGGTCCGTTTGAGTCCATTTAATTATTCCGAAGGAGTACTGAAGAGCGGATATGGCGTAGCTATTTATGGCCGTGGTAAGGTTTCTTGAATTTAGCTTACTTTTTAAGAGGTTGTAAAGGCGTTTTTCGAATTCGGTGGTTAATATGGCTTTTATTTCTTTATGTTCTATCTTGTGTGTATGAAGTATTCCTAAGTACTTGTAGGGTTTGTCTGTCATGGATTCAATATATTTGCCTGGCTCTAGTTCTATAGGTTCTCCTTCTTTCAGCTTTCCCTTTTCAACCGATACAGTTTGGCATTTTTCCATACCAAACGACATTCCGACATCTGTGCTCCACTGGTGCATGAGTTTTAAGTTGGATTCTAGGTGTTTTTTGCACGCGGCATATAGTTTCAGATCATCCATAAAGAATAGATGACTTATGGTTGTTGAGTTTTGATCCGCTCTAATAGTTGCTCCATATCCTGTGTGGTTTAGGCCACGTGATGATGGGTTTAAACACAAGCAGAACCATAGAGCGGAAAGTGTATCTCCTTGAAAGATTCCTCTTTTAATACTGATAGATTAAGTTTCTAGTTCTGTGTGATTTAGGTTAATTTTCAGTTTTGTTTTCCAATTACTCATAGTACTTTTTAGAAACCTAACCACCACAGGGTGTATATTGTAAATTTCCAAAGTTTTTATTAACCAACTGTGGGGCACTGAGTCGAAAGCTTTCCGATAGTCTATATAAGCCATGTATAAATTTCTGTTCTTCTTTCTGATTTGTTCCAATATCACATTATCGATTGTTATTTGTTCCTTGCAGCCCATATATTTTCTTTTGCACCTTTTCTGCTCCTCAGTTAGAATATCATTAGTTTCTAGGTATGCGTACAGTTTATCACATAGTGCTGCAGTGAAGATTTTGTACATTGTAGGAAGGCACGTGATGGGTCTATATTGAGAAGGATCTTGGGTTTGATCAGATTTTGGAAGAAGATAAGTCACACCATTTGTAAGGAAGTCTGGTAGTTGGTCAGGGTTTCTTAGAGCGATATTAAATTGGTTGGTCAGGTGATGATGGGTAGCCGTAAGTTTTTTGTACCAGAAATTTTGGATACCGTCGTTCCCTGGTGCTTTCCAGTTGGCCAAGTTTTTTATTACCTTTTTTAGATCTTGTAATGTAAATATTATTTCTTCCATATGTAGATGGTTGTTGTTCTGAATTTCTGATTTGATCCAAGGTGTATTTTCCTGGTGTTCGATTTTCTTCGACCACATTCCTTCCCAAAATGTCTGTAAATCCTCCTTCTTTGGCGGTTGTCCTTTAGAACCAGGTTGTTCGTTAAACGATCTATAGAAGCCCTTCTGATTTTTTGAAAAGAAGTTGTTTTGGGTTTTGCGTTGGTAGCTCTCCTGATATCTTTTTAATCTTTTAGAAGCAACTGCAAGTTTTTGTTTCCAGGTATCTAAGGTATCATCTATAATTGTTTTTATTTCATTTGTTGTTTTTCCTTCCAGCTGTTGTTTAATCTGGACCGGGATTTTATTTAGCAGCTTTTTGGATTTTTGCCCATTTGCTATTTGTTGAATTCTACCAATTTCTTTTCTCAAATTCTCGATTTTGGTACTAAGTCTTTGTTCCCATCTCGGTTTTTGAGGCGTACGTGTCTTAGGTGCTTTTAGTATTTTTTGTTTGTTGGCTTTGATTGTTGCTAGAGCTGCGCAATACACGTGAAGATGTATTTCCTCGAGGTTCATATCTGCATCCAATTGACTTTCCAGAATTTGATTAGCAATTCCTAAGAGAGAGTGCGTGTTTGGAGTATAAATGAGTTTTGGTAGCGCCGGCCTGCTGGCATGGTCGGATCCTCTGAATTCAGTAAGATGTTGTTGGTAGTTTTCTTCCCATAATGTTTGACGGTTGATTACTGAGGGTCGAAGACTTAATAGTGGTAGGTCAGCTTCAGGTCCTCTACTTTTTTGTTCCTGAGTCTCTGGGGTCTCATTTATAGGCTGTTGAATAATCTCCCTCTCCACCTCTGCCCTTATTTGTTCGATTGCAGGTAGAGGTATTAGGTTATTTCTTATGATAGCTCTAAGTTGATCTGCTATTCGTTGTTCTGAGAGGTGATTTAGGTGTGGCATTTTCTCAATGAAGTGATTATGCAGTCGCATGCGGTACATCGTCATATCAGTCTCCAGTGCCGTAACTGTGAAAAACGAACGTATTACTTGTTTGTTGGTTTCATTGTCCCATTTCATACGTCGTCTTTCTGATTGTGCCTGATTTGGTTCAGTGGGTGCGACAGGCTGTCGCACAACACGTCTCCGAGGCGCCGTAGGTTCAAGCGGTTGATGGGGTACGTTTCGATGAGCGGTGCCCCCACCATTATCATCTACATGCTGGACATCCTGACGGTTCCGATTGGAAGGACCAGCATCTAGTCCTTCCCCGCCCGAGTAACGATTTCTTCGTGTGTTGAAAGCACTTTTTTTTCACACCATACGGGATGCTACCCCGCGTGGTGGTGGTTCTCCCTCTCGCGTTAGCCCATCTGCTGCAGATCCGCCACCGGGGATGGTTACCCGATCCTGAATCTCCAGAGATAGTTACCGGGGCTACCAACGTGGAGGTGCGAGCAGGAATTGGTAGGAGAGGCTATAAGAGACGCTTCACTACCATTTTAACATTAACATTATTATTATTATTATTATTATTATTATTATTATTATTATCATTCTTGTGTTCCACAGACTCATGTCTGGATGCGGCTCATTCCTTGCTTCGGCATATGCTGCAGGAAGACAAGTAAGTATGATTATGTTTTAAGTGTCGCTTAGCACGCGTCTAACAATTCCACTAGTTTCTATTATAACAATTATTTGTAGAAGGTGGTATATTTGTTCTTTTATGCATAATTTCTTCAGATTTTCGATGAGTGTATGTGGTATTTCCCTAGTTGCACCTATAATGATTGGTACTACAAGAACTTTTTCTTGGTTCCATATGTCATTATAGTCTTAAGCTATCATTAGGGTTGCCCTAATTTTAACTAAAGAATTATTAAGGTTAGCTAAGGTTACCAGTGGATATATTAACCATTATGTAAATAACCTTTACCCCAAAGGCGATTGTTACTAGTGTTCTTGAGAGGAAATATAACGTGACAAAATTATCAAAGACTACAACAAGTAGTAATTTGCACAGTATAGAGAAAAAAACTATCCCAATAATATCGTAGGTCTACTCGTTATTCATAATCCCACAAAAAATATCAAACTAAATTCTTTTGAGAAATACTGGAGTACAAAAATAAATGAATAATCGCTGCTTATATAAGGCGTTATCGCCGATGATTACCCGTGCTAAATAAAAGAATTATAGTGATTGAACTATATCTGGAGAAAAATAATTGAGAACCATACCGCAGGGAATAATATGGGGTTCTTTATATTATTGTTTCCTTGGTCATATATTTAAGTCAAATCCGTGAATAGGCGCCACCGAATTATAGGAACTATAATGCTGAAGGCGATCGTGAAAAAACGGTATAGAAGTAGCCAAAACGAGGAAAAATATATGTACACAACTAACGTATAAGTAAATAAATAAATAGTCCAACTAGTACAGGCCAATCGTTTATTGCGAATTAAGGAATCGGCAATACGAAGCTCCCGTTAAAAGTAAACACAAAAGAAAATAAGTCAAATATCAATTACCAATACAAAAATATTGTAGGTATAAAACTAAAGAGTAATCGATTTAGTAGGAATTATAGCGTGGTATGATCATACGAGCTTTACATGTATGTACCCTGTATCTATAAGTATCACAAGCCGAATAATCATCTAAAACATTGTAAATATCACACTTATCAATGCTTTGATGTGGGATTCCAGTCCAAATCAAGCCGCAAATGTTCAATTGTACTAATATATAAATTAATATTAGTAGATATAACTAATATAAAATCACTTAATAATCACGAGTGATAATGAGAATCATAAAACGATAATATAAGTCTTTATTGAGAGGTGATTCAGCAAAACGAAATTCTCTGTTATACTTAGCTGGATGGCACGTTTTGGGTTCCAAACAAACGTCCACAAGGGATCGTCTCGGCCGGGAATAATTCTTGCTAGTATATAGCACAGTGATAGGGAAACTACGACCCGCGGGCCAAGTGCGGCCCGCGGAAAGGTTTAATCCAGCCCGTTTAAGAGTGCAGTCGTGTGAAAACTAAAAATAACACCTCAATTTATGAATGAGGGTTCTCAAAATTCCAATATCCAGCCACGTGAAATTAATCAATCAAAAGCCTCCACCAATAGGCTTACAAAATGGCGAATTCTTGCAGGTGTTGAAAGAAAGTTGACTCGATCTTAGTGAATCGTGGTTCCAGTGCAAAATTATATCCCTTAACGGCGGAAAATCGACTTCCAAACTAATTGCTTCCTCAAAATAGTCGGATTTCCAAACAATTTGTGCAAATTCTATCCCCCAATTAGGGTAAATGAGAATGAAACCAAGAAAATAACTCGCACAAAACACCGAACCCTTTTCGTTCCTCAAACCATACAATACCCACCTTCCTTCTCGTCGTTACCAAAGAAAATATGGCTTGAAAACCAGTGATACAAACCATATCAAAGGTTTTTAAAATTCGAAATATCCAAAAGTCCGTTAATAAAAACTATTATAATCTAGGCTTCAAATTATTCCAGTTGGTAAACATGTATTTCTCTAGCACAATGAAGGAACAAACGAAGTACGTCCAAATTTCCTCTCCTTCCTCATTGTCACTTCAATAAATAATTATACATGTTGTGAGAAGCAAAACCGTTCTTGTAGCGAAGTAATTTCGGCGAGTCGGAGATTAATACCAGCCGTGTAGAAGGGATACGAGTTTTACCGATCACCGAAGCATTTTTAGATTTATTAACTATACCGAGTGTCCCAAAATATTAAATAGTCCACAACAGTCAATAAAAGAATGCATATTAAGAAAAAAAAGTTAAGACGAACTATAAATACCTATAGGAAATGAATGTGCAATATTATTTTTATTATCCACTGGGATTTATTAAAATACCAATTTAAAATTCGTTCAATTATTCTTAAGTTAATGAATGTATTTAAGAAATAATGTAAGTAAGAATTTTATTCTAAATTCAGACCATAACATTGTCTTTTATTTCATTAGCAAGAGGTAAGTACTTACTAACTGACGGGCTACGCCAAGTTAGTGCAAAATCTATAGTTAATATTGTGCATTGAGGAATGATCTGACTATATGGCATGTTTTTAACATGACTGCCTTCTGAAAGTTTCTTTGTATGTTTGTTTTGAGTCCTAGCTGTTTCGGGTGTGATTTGAATGTTCTTGGTGTAAGGCCAGTCACTGACATAATAATAGGGATAATAGTTACCCTTTCCTGCTCCCAAAGCCCTTCCATTTCTATTGCCAGATCTATGTATTTGGCGAGTTTCTCATCAAATTTCGTTTGGATATTTGTATCACTGGTAATAGCTATGTCAATTAGGTATGTGATTTTTTTTCTTCTTCAACTGAAAAGTGATATCTGGTCTATTGGCGGGTATTGTTTTATCTGTTCGAATATTAATATCCCAGTACAGTTTAAATTCTTGGTTTTCAAGTATAGAATCTGGTGTGTACTTGTAGTATAGCTCTGTGTTTTCTAGGAGTTTAGCGGCTAGTGCTTGATAAACTACTTTTGCCACTGCATTGTGTCTTGCTGTGTATTCTGAGCCAGCTAGGATTTTACATCCACTTGTAATATGCTCGATTGTTTCTTTCTAGAGGTGGCATTTTCTGATAGGTCATCTACAGTAGCTGAGTCCTTGATTATATGTTTTTTATAATTCCTAGTTGCAATGACTTGGTCTTAGATAGCAAGTAGGAATCCTTCTATTTCGGGAAAGAGCTGAACATCTTCTAACCAGGTGTATGATGATTTTTATCAATAAAATTTTGTTTCATGCGGTATCTGTGCTGTCCATGTGGTATTTTTTCTGACCAAGTATTTATTTCTTCTTGTTGTAGTTGCGCATCATTGCATGTGTTGATTGGGATAGGTTGAGGGCTATATAATTTTTATCTGCCTTACTTATCGCTGTATGTAGACTGGTTTGTTTAGTATGAAAGAATTCTCGGAGTTTTCGTATTTGCCTTGTGTGTAGTGATGTTATGTCTATAATTCCCCTTCCTCCTTCATTTCTTTTGATTGTTAGTATTTCTTTGTATGAGTTTGGGTGTAGTTTTCTGTGTTTAGCTAGTTCGGAGCGCATGAGTATGTTAATGTTTTCTAGGTCTGTTTGGGACCACTTGATGATACCGAATGAATAGGTGAGGGTAGATATTGCATACGTGTTTATGGCCTTAGTAAGGTTCCTGGAGTTTAACTTATTTTTTATCAGTTTGGTAAGTCTAGTTTTGAATTCATTTATGAGCTCTGTTTTAATGTTCGTGTGATCGATTTTGGTGCTTTGATGGAATCCTAGGTACTTGTACGTTTCCTTTCTAAGCATGCTGTCTAGTGTTTTATCATTTACGATTTTAACCTCATGATGTTGCTTCCACTGACCTCTATTTATTTGGAGTACCTTGAAATTACTTATTCCAAAATCCATACAGATCCCTGAGGTTAATGCTTCTGTGATTTTAAGAAGGCACTTCAACCGTGTTTCTGTGGCTGCGAAGAGTTTGATGTCGTCCATATATAACAAGTGGTTTATTTGATGTTGGGTTTCTTTTTTGTGCTTGAGATTAAAGCCAAAAGTGGGTTAAGACAGAGACAGAACCAAAGAGCGCTGAGTGAATCTCCATGGAAAATACCACGTCTAATATGGAGTTTGTCTGTTTGGATGTATTCGGATCCGGTATTTGATTGTATTTTAGTTTTCCAGGTGTTCATGATTTGCGTAACGAGTTCTCTGATTTTCTTATTAATTTTATAGATTTCAAGGACTTTAATTAGCCAGCTATGGGGTACGGAATCAAAAGCTTTTTCATAACCTATGTACCCGACGTGGAGATTTCTATGTTCTTTTCCAGTTTGTCCCATGATGATAATATCTATAACTAGTTGTTCCTTGCAGCCTTGGCTGTTTTTCCTACATCCTTTTTGTTCTTCCATGAGAACGTTGAGTGTTAAGTGTTGTTTTATTTTCTTACAAATTGTAGCTGTGATGATTTTGTATAGAGTTGGGAGACAGGTGATAGGTCGATAGTTCGAGGGGTTTTTGGTGTCTGAGTTTTATTATTATTATTATTATTATTATTATTATTATTATTATTATTATTATTATTATTGTTATTATTTTATATACATTATTGGTGGAAGTGTTCACCCACCCAGAGGTTGAATATTGTGCTCTTGATCCAATTTCGAAATTTTATTAGAAATATGTTTCGTTAAATAGTGAAAAGTGTAGCATAGTGTTTATAAGTTCCTATTTGGTCGATAAACGTGTGGGCAAGTACTATTTTTATGCAATAGGTACCTATATAAAGTATTTAGTTTTGTTTAAATCTGGTTATTTCCATCAAAACAATTTGTCACGGCAACTATTCCATTAGTGGTCAGGTTTCAAACGAAACTTCTCTCTTTTATTCGATATCACTCGATTTGTTCGGCATTTGCAACGGAATATGGACTCAATAAATAAGTGTAAAAGATGCAAAAAAGATGTGACATCAGGATTAAAATGTGTGATGTGTGGATTTGTTTCCCATAAGAGTTGCTTGAAATATGTTAAAAATGCAAAAATTATAGACGATTCTTCTTGCAACTGTTGTCTGGACACTGGAATTACCATAGAAAAATCACCAATACCCATTTGTAGTAGCAGCGTCACATCAGAACTTCAACTAAAGCACAAGAGGAACATGAACATTTAAATTTGAAATGGCCTTTTAGTAAAATGAGACCATTGGTTAATTTCGAAGTTCCAAGTGTTTTGACATCATCTGGGGTTTCCAGTGCTATTACGAATGCTCAGTCTTCCAGCTTTTATCATTCTCTTATCAGTTTGGTGAACGATACCATGCCACATAAAAGTAATACCAGATAATGAGCAGCACCCAAAGTTTTAATTACGGCCAACAAAGATGACCAATCATTTCATTTAAGATCGGCAAACAGGCAGAGAATGAAACACCTTCATTCTACAAATTGGGATCCACACACATCAGAAGAGGATTCACTTAAGTATTTAGAAGAGTTTGTTCCCGATATTAGTGTTCCAGAGTTGAACTCTCGCCAACCACTTAAATACGCTTCATTCAAAATAGCAGTGCCTGTTCTTGAACTAGAAAAAATTTTAATACCGGAAATATGGCCTACAGGAATAATCATCAATCAGTTTTTTCAGCTAAGAATAGTCATGTTCAATTCCGTCAAGCAGACGAATTATCAGTAAATATAAACAGCATCTGCCGGTTTTCCATATTAACGTGAATAGGAAATAAGTTACATGAACTTTCAGTTTTCTTAACCGAACATCCATTTGATATCGTTTGTTTTTCAGAACATTGGTTAGATTAGAATAACTTGGAATTAATCAAATTAAATGATTATAACTTCATTTCTGATTTTACTCGTTCTAGCAATATGGGGAGTGGAAATATTTTTTCAAAATCACATCTAATATGCATGGCAGTTGATCTGAAGCAGTTTTCTGGTATCTACGATGCCGAGTTTTGTGAAGTATAATTGAACATCACTATAATAATTTCTCTTCATATATCGTCAAGTAGAGACAATTTTACCATTTTTAAAGTTCAAATTATTAAACTTCTTATATTTATTCGTAGAAAATATAAAAGCATTGTTTTGGTAGGGAACTTCCGTTTAGACATTTCAACGACGATAAATCCAAATATCTCAAAACTATCTTCGCAAGATTCGGATTACGCCATACGATTGAAGAACCCACTAGAATAGTATTGAATAGTCAATCCTGTCTACATAATATAGTTACAAATATAGAGTCTCACGAAAGTAGGAGTAGCAGATCCTCTAGTGTCTGATCATAACGGCCAATATATATATTTTAATTACCTATTGGATGAAAATGTCCCCATTACTAAACATGTTATTAACGACATAACAATAACAGATTTTTCTATAACCTTTCTGAAGTTTCTTGGAATTATTTGGATGCACACAGTATGGGTGCCGATACTTTGACAGAAAACATATTGAATACGCTGAAACATATCTCTGATTCTTGTTTTTGTGAAAAAACTGTTAAATCAAATAAATCGAATATCAAATCGTTCAATAACACATTGCGTAGTATGAGAAAGAGTGTAACAGCAAAAAATAAATTTATGAATACTCATTGGAAAGGTGATTGAGTGAATTATAAAAGAAGCTAGCCTACTCAAAAGTAATAAAAGATTCGGATAGTAAAAATAAAACATGTTGGACAATCGTAAATTCGGAAAAAAACTAAAATTAATAAAACCAAACAGTCCGATATATCACCACAAAAATTTAGTGAATTTTTTATATCGGTATCGGAAATAGTATTAAAATCTCTTGATGATTCTCAATACGAGTCGAGTTTCTTTCCAAATAAATTAAATAAACCTGCATTTCCATTCTTTTTGAGTGCAATCTTGCAAAATGACGTCCATGAGGCAATATTGAAATCAAATATAGTTCGTCATGTTCAGATTTTTACAATATAAATAGCAAAATATTGAAACGTTGTATACACTCATTGACATATCCACTGACCATTTTATTTAATAAATACTTTGAGGAAGGATATTGGCATAACTCCTTTAAAACAACAAAAACTATACCGTTATATAAGCACGGTGATATAGACTCTCCAGAAAATTTTCGACCCATAGCAATTTTACCGACGATTGAAAAAATATTTGAATTGATAGTCAAAGAAAAATTAATCAATTAATCAGAAGATAAGTCACTTCTAACGGAATTTTAAATCGGCTATCGCAAAAATAAATCATGCATACGTACTCTTCTTCGACTCTTAGAGGAAGTTGTACATAAACTAGAGGAAGGCGTCAACTCTGTAGCCACGTCATGGGACTTAACAAAGGTTTTTGATTGCGTTCCAGCGGATTTACTTCTAATTAAACTGGAATTATATGGTATTAGGGGAAATGCACACAAATTGACATCTTACTTAAGTAATAGGAAACGGTATGTAGTATGTGGAAACAACCATTCTTATTTACGTAATATAGACAGCGGCATTCCTCAGGGCTCGATTTTGGTTCCAATCCTTTTTATAATATATGTTAACGATTTGCCAGAGGCTATTGACCCATTTTGCATTTTATTCGCTGATAATACTACAACTTTATCTAATGACACACAAGCAGGTGATAATATTTTGTTGAATCAGTGGTGCCTGGCAAATAAGTTGAAAGTCAACGACACTAAGACGAGACACATTCTTTTCAGTTTAGATAAATGGGCTATAAAATCAGAGCCAGTTAAATTACTGGGCATTCATTTGGATACAAAATTAAGATGGAAACTACATGTTAACTACCTTTGTTCAAAATTAGCAAGCAAATGTTTTCTAATTCGTCAATTAAAATCATGTATACCAACTCATTCGTTGAAGTCTGTATATTATTCACTGTTTCATAGCAATTTAACATATGGTATTATGCTATGGGGTAGCAGTACATCAGTGCATAAAGTATTTGTGCTACAGAAAGCTGTAGTTAGAATAATTTACAATGCACCAAGAAACACTAATTGTGAAACAATAATAAAAAAACTTGAAATATTGCCGCTTCCGTGCTTGCATAATTTGGAAGTGTTAATTGAAACACATAAAAATCAATATGTTCTGACTAAACATGCAGATATTCGTCATTATGATACTAGAAATAGTAAAGACATTGTCATTCTCAACTGGATGCTGTTGCAGAAGCAGGAGGGTTGTCACCAAGACAGTATGGCTTCACCACGGGAGATCGACTGTGAATTCGATAAACGGAGTAGTGGAATCAGCAAAGGCAGTGAAGACTGGGAATCACTGGTTTCGGGACCTCTGCATGACAGTTACTCTCGACATCAAGAATGCGTTTAACTCAGCCAGATGGAGGGATATTCTGAATGCCCTTAAAGATGATTTTCAGGTACCGGCGTACCTTTATCGAGTCCTGCAGGACTATCTGTCCAAACGGTGGGTTACATTTGACACCCGAGAAGGAAAACGCAAAAAACGGATAACCTCAGGAGCGGCTCATGGTTCAGTTCTGGGGGCGGACTTGTGGAACATCAGCTACGACGGAATCCTACGCATAGAAATGCCAGACGGGGTGCTTTTGGTGGGATTTGCAGATGACGTGGTCATTGTGATCACTGCACGCACGGTAGAGTTACTTCAGCCCAAGCTGAACCAAGTAATGAGGAGGATAACCAAATCCCTTTGTCTGGCTGTCCAGGAAACAGAAATCGTAACCCTTACCACAAAGCACATACACAGAGGCGTAACCATGTACCTTGGAGACCAGCCCATTGTAGCGACAGAGGCAGCAAGGTATCTGGGAGCAGCAGATAAAGCAGCGAAAGTGGTGGCAAACTTGAGCCGACTTATGGCTAATATTGGGGGCCCAAGCGCGGCCAAAAGGAGAATTCTTATGCAAACAGCAGATGCCATTATGCTGTATGGAGCCGAGGTTTGGGCAAAAGCACTACGGTTCCAAAAATACAAAGCAACGATGGACGCGGTACAAAAGGCGAGGGTATCTAAGGATTTGCAGTGCGTATAGGACGAAGTCGGGTGCGGCTGCTCAGGTTATTGCAGGAGTCATCCCGATCGATATACTGGTAGACGAGCGTCAACGAATATACCTTCGCAGGAGGGAGAATTCATCGCACACCATCAAAAGAGAAGAACGGGGTCGAACTCTACAGGTCTGGCAGGTAAGATGGAGTCAGGAAACCTGAGGAAGATGGACTGCCACCTTGATTGGAAACGTTAGACAATGGAGGGAGAGGAAACACGGCGAGGTTGGCTATTACCTGACACAATTTCTGACAGGACACGGCTACTACCGATCATACTTGAAGAAGATAGGGAAGGTAAATGAGGCCACATGTACTTATTGCCACACGGAGGATGAGGACACAAGGCACACCTTTCTTGCATGTCCAAAATGGGAGTACCTCAGACAAGAAGTCACGAAGAAGACCGGAGAACTGAGCCCGGAGACAGCCGTTGCCAAGATACTTCAAACGGGGGAGAACTGGATACCTTCACCAAGTTCATCACTCAAGGTCTCAAACAAAAGGAGGTAAGCCGAGAATGGGAAAATTAATGAACCAAATTAGGCGATAAACAGGTGCACAATGAGGAAGAAGGCCTTAAAATGCTAGAAAGGGTCTGTTCCGAAATAATACCAAGAGGAAGTTCTGGGACAGAACCAAAACAAGAAGAGAGAAAGGATGTTTTAGTCGGTAAGAGTCCTACACGAAGGGCAGTCACCGACTTGCTGTCAGTCTATGAAGGATTTCACCTACCTTTAAAAAAATTATTATTATTATTATTATTATTATTTTTTTTCACACTTGTACGTGGTTGATGGTAGCAGTTTCTACCGGACGCAGTTGCATCAAGGTATAAACCTATTTAATTAGGGGGTTAGTGTTCTTCGGACAATTGCAGTTGTTCCCAGAATTACTGCTTTTTGCATCAAACCACAGATATGTCGAGATATGCTTAGCTCTTTCAGGTTTTTCGTTACTTTAACGTGCACTAAGCCATTTGCAGAAATTATGAATGGTTTGATCTCTACCTTTCTTGAATTCATAAATCTCTCACCTCAGCCGTTGCCAAAATGCTTCAAACGGGGGAGAACTGGAGTACCTTCACCACGTTCATCACTCAAGGTCTCAAACAAAAGGAGGTAAACCGAGAATGGGAAAATTAATGAACCAAATTAGGCGATAAACAGGTGCACAATGAGGAAGAAGGCCTTAAAATGCTAGAAAGGGTCTGTTCCGAAATAATACCAAAAGGAAGTTCTGGGTCAGAACCAAAACAAAAAGAGAGAAAGGATGTTTTAGTCAGTAAGAGTCCTACACGAAGGGCAGTCACCGACTTGCTGTCAGTCCATGAAATATTTCACCTACCTTTAAAAAAATTATTATTATTATTATTTTTTTTTCACACTTTTACGTGGTTGGTGGTAGCAGTTTCTACCGGACGCAGTTGCATCAAGGTATAAACCTACTTAATTGGGGGTTTGTGTTCTTCGGACAATTGCAATTGTTCCGAGAATTACTGCTTTTTGCATCAAAGCACAGATATGTCGAGATATGCTTAGCTCTTCTAGGTGTTTAGTTACTTTAACGTGCACTAAGCCATTTGCAGAAATTATGAATGGTTTGATCTCTACCTTTCTTAAATTCCATAAATCTCTTACCTCATCTGCTAGGGGACGATATCGCATTATCTTGTCATTGTAAGCTTTCCCCAGATTTTCGCCAAGTGGTACCGAAAAATCAATAATGATCGCAGATTTGCTGTTTTTATCTAGCACGATCATATCCGGTTTGTTGTGTTGAACTTCTCGGTCTGTTCTTATCAAAGTATCCCAATAGACTCTATAGTGCTCATGTTCAACTAAACTTAAAGGTTGATGTTTGTACACTGGTGTTTTTCCTGTTTTTAGATTTAATCTTTGGGTCACAGCGAGATGTAGTTCCTTTCCCATATTGTTGTGTCTACTCAGGTAAGCGGTGGGGGCTAATTGGGTGCAGGCTGATATTTTGTGCTGTATCGTCTCCTGTTCCTTATTACAGAGTCTACAGCGGGGGTTTGGGATGTCCATTTTAATGATATTTTTCTGGTGGCATCGCGTTGCCACCACTTGGTCCTGGATTGCATGGAGTGCGCCTTTGGTTTCCGCAAACAAGTAACCCGTCATGAGGTAACTATTCTTTACTCTTAAATCTGCATCTTCCTGGTGCAGTGAGTTGTAATATCTGCCATGTAACATTTTTACGATCCAAGTTTCCTTCATTTTATTGATGCAGTCATTTTACCTATCAGGTTCCCCATCGGCGAGGTTTAGTGCCGAGTATCGATCAACTGTAACTAGGCATCTGAATAGAGGTAAGTTCTTATTTTTAAAATATCCTCTCAGTTTTAAAATTTCATCCACTAACATGCTCTCGAGATTAGTCAGTCCACGGCCACCTTCTTTTCTGGGTATATACAATCGCTCCATCGCAGATTTTGGATGGTGTAGGCGAAATTTTGTGAGCGTTGTACGTACTTCTCTGTCTATTTGTTGTATTTCTGTATGTGTCCAATCTATTATGCCAAATGAGTACGCCAACCCGGATACTGCCCATCCATTGATTGCCTGTATTTTGTTCTTAGAGTTCAGTTGTGAATTCAAAACGGTATTAATTCGACAGAAAAATTCTGCTGTCGCTCTTTCTTGATTACCTTTCTTGTCGAGGCTCAATCCTTGCTGAAAGCCTAAGTATTTGTATCTGTCCTCTGGGCCTAGGGATGGGATTGTTGTTATGTTACCCATCAGTGTCATATTTTGGGACTGTGTGACCTTTCCTCTATCCACATGAACGACAGCACATTTTTCTAGCCTCATTTCCATTTTAATCGCATCGCTGAACGCCTCAACAAGCTCTAGCGTACTTTGCAATTGTTGAGGGTTTTTGGCATACACCTTAAGATCATCCATGTAAAATGCATGGGATATTTTTGTCCCTTTGTCAAGATCGTATGAGTTTCCACTTTTTTTCAACACGTCGCTTAAAGGGTTAAGTGCTAAACAGAACCAGATTGGGCTCAGGCTGTCACCCTGAAAAATGCCTCTATTGATTTTTATCTCATCTGTTCTGTAGGTTTGAAGATTCAGTGTCGTTCGCCATGTTGCCATTCAATGTCTCAGTACTGCAGAAAGATGGGGGTGGATTTTATATACCTCTAGTACTTTCAGTAGCCAGGAGTGGGGAACTGAGTCGAAGGCTTTCCTATAATCGATCCATGCCATGGATATTTTTTTTTCTTCAATTTTGCTTGTATTGTAACAATGTTGTCAATTACAAGAAGTTTCTTACATCCCCGTGCTTTTTGTTTACATCCGTTCTGTTCCCATGCAAGAATATTGTTTGCATTTATGTGATGTGTGATCTTTGAGCATATGATCGAAGTGAAGATTTTATGAATGGTCGGTAGACAAGTTATGGGCCGATAATTTTTAGGGTCTTTTATGTCTCCACATTTAGGGAGCATGTGGGTAATCCCGAGAGTGAAGTATTCTGGTATGATCGAAGGATCCAGAATGGCTGCTGCAAATTTATCTGCTATTTTTTGGTGAATTTCGGTTAGTTTTTTCCACCAGAAGTTGTGAATATGGTCGACGCCCGGTGATGTCCAGTTTCTCAGCTTGCTGGTTGCAGCGGTAATATCTACGTTCCGTATTTCAGGCTGCGCCATCTGTCCAGTTGTTTCTTGAGATGTAACTTCGTGCGCGATCCAAAATGGTCTGTCATTATGCGTGACACTTTGTTCCCATATGTTCTTCCAGAATCTTTGCATGTCTTCTTTTTTAGGTTTTATATGTGAGGTTTCCACTGTGTTTCGTTGTAGTTGTCTATAGAATGCTTTTTGGTTTCTTGCGAACAGTTTATTCTCTTGATACCGACGGCTTCTTAGTCGGTACCTTCTTATCCTATCTCCTAATGCTTTTGTCTTTTGTTTCAGGTCATCCAGATGCTTTAGAAGATCTTGCTGATATGATGGACTCCCTGGGTTCATTTTTGCACGTTTGGCATAGCTCTTCGCCTCCTTTTTCAACTTTTGGCGACTTGTGGAGCCACGCTCATTCGGTGGACGGAACGTCTTCGCCAATCAGATTTGAGTACATCTAGTTCCGCTTCGCTCAGAGCTCTACGCCGTATTATCGATCGTATTTGATCAGCTAGTCGTTATTATTATTATTATTATTATTATTATTATTATTATTATTATTATTATTATTATTATTATTATTATTATTATTATTATTATTATTATTATTATTATTATTATTATTATTATTATTATTATTATTATTATTATTATTATTATTATTATTATTATTATTATTGGTATTATTTTTGGGTGGGAAAACCTTCAAAAGGTGCTTGGCGTAAAAGTTGTAGGTTGCCAAACAGTGTGGGATTTGTACCTCACTAAAAAACCCACCCATAAGGAGCATCGACTACTGGGGTTATTAGCTCTTGTTACTACATTTTATATATGTTACTACATTTTATATTTTCAGATTTTGTCGAATAGTTTGATGCACTTCATATATTCTAAGGTGTTCTTTATATTTTCGTTTTTCAGGTTCTCTTCGAGCTGGTGTTTTATGTCACCTTGCTGTCTTTGTGCATTGAATGTGTGACATTCATTGATAACATGAATTACTGACATGATCACATTACACTGATCACAAATTGGTGCTGGGTCGCCATTCAGAAAATGTTGATGGGTGAGACTTGTGTGTCCTGTACGAAGTCTAAATGCTTTAACGGTTTGTAACCTACTCAACCCTGTGGATTCATACTTCTTCTTCACCTCCGGTTCTAGCCTACGGAGTAAGGTATTTGTTTCATCCCATATATCTTGCCATTCGTTAATAATTTTTCTTTTTAGATTATTCATAAAATCAGTTTTTCTGACTGCTTCGTTATTGGCTGATTGTTCGTCACTTTGATCATCAACAAAAATCTTAGGGAATTCAATGTCTATACTTCTCAAGTACTCAAGATACCTTATTGCAAGGGGGCGAGTGATGATGCCTCTATTGTCGTATTCATTAATATTTGGGAATAAAAATTGGTTATTAGGATTTTTAGTATTTAATTTAACTCTTGTGAAGTATGATGTTTGAAGGATTAATCTTCGTTGCTCTAGTGGCATTAGACCGGATTCACAATAAAGACTTTGAACAGGGATCGTCGGAAATGCTCCCAGGCAGTAACGTATTCCTAAATTTTGAATTTTATCCAATCTGTTCAAATGAATTTTTCTCGCAGAGGAATAAACAACGCTGCCATAATCTATCTTGGACAATATTAAAGCTTTGTATATTATAAGAAGGCTTTTTGGATCAGCTCCCCATTTTGTATGTGCCAAGACTTTGAGTATATTAAGGGATTTTCTACATTTCGTGTTGATAAGTTCTAAGTGCTCATGCCAGTTTAATTTTTTATCAAATACTAAACCGAGGAATTTAATAGTATCGACGCAGGTTATGATGTTGTCCTTTAAATATAAGAGTGGGTCGTAATGGAGTTTTCTGAGTCTACAGAAATGTACGCATTTTGTTTTTTCTTCAGAGAATTTAGAACCAATTTTTTCTCCATTTTCAATAATCCTATTGATTGCTGGTTGCAGTGTACGTGTAATGTCTCCCACTTTTTCACCGCTGAAAAAAATTGAAACGTCATCGACATAGAGACATTTATTAATTTTATGATCGACGCCTCTACAAATTTCGTTTATAGCGATTGCAAACAGAGTACAACTAAGTGTTGATCCCTGCGGTACCCCATTTTGCAGTGTCCTACTTGTTGAAAATTCATTTGCGACTCTAACTTTGAAACGTTTATTCTCGAGAAACGATTTTATGAATAATGGTAGTTTTCCTATTAGTCCAAATTTTGACAACTTATCCAGAAGTTCTTCTGTCATTCTGACGATGATATTGATTTACCGAAACAATTGTCAATTCTTTAGAATTTTCAATAACTTGTATCATATTGTGGAATTAACTAGAGACCGTGAGTTTCATTTAAAAACACTATTATTATTATTATTATTATTATGCTTTTGTATTTAAAACTGGTCAATAAATCGTATCGAATCGTATCGTAATATTATTATTATTATTTTCATTATTATTATTATCATTGTTAATTCGTTCCCATATTATCTAAAATATTTGAGATCCTGATAAGGGATAGGTTTATATCTTATTTGGAAAAACAAAGTATTCTATCGGCGTCACAGTTCGCATTTCAAAAGAACAAGTTCACTGTCGCTGCATTGGTTACAATTGTGGATGAAATAGTGGACAGCCTCGATAGGGGACATGATGTTTGTGCTACTCTATATGATTGGTCTAAGGCATTTGATTGCGTTAATACTCAAATTCTTCTGGATAAAATGAAATTTTACGGGTTAAGAGATAAGCAATATGACCTTATGTTTTCGTATCTCAATAATAGACAGCAATACGTTTACTTAAACAACGTACATTCACACGAACTTAAAATGAATAACGGAGTACCCCAGGGTTCCGTTCTGGGCCCTTTATTATTTTTAATTTACGTCAATGATTTACCCAAATCTATGAAACAGCAGAGCAGAGTGGTTCTATATGCTGATGATGCTACCTTAATTTCAAACGAGGAAGTTACTGCGAGGAATGGAAGTCTTGATATGGCAAAAAATTGGTTTCAAGCAAATAAACTTAAACTAAATGAATCAAAAACTCAGCATATTCTTCTCAGTGTTGACAAATTTGCAGAAAAGTCGGAACCTGTTGAATTGTTGGGAATTGTATACGATACTTCGCTGACTTGGTCGAGCCAGATTATGCTCAAAAATATCGTCTCAAATATTCGTATTGAGACAGTTACGTGAAAATATTAGAGACAATAATGTAATGAAAGTTGCCTACTGTGCCTTGATTCACAGTCACCTGTTTTTTGGCATATCGCTATGGAGTAACTCAAGCGGGCTCCATAAAGTTTTTACGCTCCAAAAGGCGGCAATCCGAATTGTGGACGGATCAGCATACCGAGCGCATTGTAACGAAATTATTAAAAAATATAAGATTCTGTGTCTACCCAGTCAATATATCTTTGACCAACTTCTAAGAATACATCGGGACCTAAATTATATTTCGAGTCATAGTGATTTCCACAGTTACAGTAGTAGAAATGCAAATGATCTAGTAAATATCTTTTCACGTCTGTCAACGCCTAAACGGAATCGACTTGATTTCAAAATGTTTAATAAATTAGACAAACTATACCCGGAGGAAAAAATAAAGGAAATGAGCGATGCGAAATTTTCTACATTTGTCAGAATTTATCTGATAGAACACTGTTTTTACAACATTGATGAGTACATTAGCTATTCCTTTGAGAGTGCATTATACTTGAATACCTGATGAAATATGCTTAACCTACGATAATTGTTTATTTTTTCTCTACAGTTCCATCCTTTTATTTGTGTTTATATAGTTTTTCATCCTTTTAAAATATGTCTTGGTGTACTTCTAGATTTCTATTCTATTGTCGATATTTTGTAACTATTTTTACTTTTTATTATGTGATTATTCTCTTTTATTTTTTTTGTTCTTTCTCATAATGTAATTAATTATCTATTAATAGTTTGTACTTATATTAATATTTTAAATTAGATGACTATAAACGTGCCCTGTATGTAAAATGGTCAATAAACGAATATATATATATATATATATATATATATATATATATACAATTTCAGCTGTCACAAATGTGATTGAATATATAGTAGAAGGTCTTGATGGGGGTCAAAATACTCATGCTGTTATGTGCGATCTGTCCAAGGCCTTTGACTGTGTTAACACTGATGTTCTAATTAAAAAATTGGAACATTATGGCATACGAGGGTATGGACACCAATTACTTAGATCTTATCTAGAAAACAGACAGCAATATGTCAGCTATAACGGACATGACTCTGGGATTGTACCTGTTAAGCACGGAGTGCCTAAGGGTTCGGTGTTAGGACCGCTACTCTTCCCACTGAGCAAGAATATGTTGCCTCAACGTTGCTGCAAATCACATATAGGATGTGTAATGTTGCTTCAGACTTTGCAATGATGTTGCATCAACATGCCAGCAACGCCGTAACGGCCGCCATTGCAACGTTCATTTGTAATATTTCAAAAGTTATGTAAGGTGATGGTACGTACGGATATTTCTAACACCGTTCAAATGCAAGGTTGCATCATTATTTCAATATCACATTATAATCAACTTTCTATTATGATGTTGCAGTTACCTTATTACTAGACGTTTCAAGAAATGTTCCTATACATTTCAAAAGTATATTCAAATCATCTTCCATTTGGTATGTAGCAGGGACCTTATAATTAGAACTTACTAGTACCATTCCAAGACATTTCAGAAGTATACTTGAATCAACTTCTTTTTGTGATGTTGCATATTCCCTGTTATTGAAAGTTGAAGATACTGTTCGAAAGTTTACTAAAATCATCTTCATGATTTGGCAATATAATTATCAGGGAGTTACAGGTACTCTCCAATTATCATATTGATTATGGAAAAATGCTTAATTATATTAAGATTGGAAAATTTCAAAATGGATCAATTAGTCTCTTAACCTCAAATTGAAATGACTTGCGTTTGTACTTAATTAAGAGTACTTCTAATCTGTAGAGGCTATAGCATGATTAACTAAACGTGTGTTGAGGGCTAGTGACTTCAATTTGGTTTCATGGTGTGGTTGAAAGTTTTCATAAAGTTTTGTCAAAATGTATATTCTAAGTTAAAAAAACTTATTGAGATTCATCAGTGACTGCACTTTTAATGCAGAGTGTGTCCGTTCTGATCTTTGGACAAGTAAGAGAACCCAAAAAAGCAAATTTAAATCAAAATATTCCAACGATTTATTGAATCGAAATAAAAACAATATTGCACATAAAATAACACATCAGATACAAAAAACGTGTATTTCCAGTAGCAGATAATTCAGTTCAATGAATGAATGAACACTGCTTCATATTCATCAATTTCGTTTTGTCAGTTTCTACGTAATAGTCCACTGAATACTTCGCATGGAACCATTATACAAATACAAAAAGCAGTAAAAAAATTAAATTATAAATATGCATCCATTAATTTATTGAACTACAAAATTCAAAATAAAAAATATTTTAATAACAAAAATATATCACACTATACAATTTGCACAGATATCAACTTATATACTGGGAAACAACCAGATTACTCGCTGCTTCCTGGAGGTATATTAACCCTAGAGTACTAATACTCGTAAAATTTATGACGCCGAATTATTTTTCCCGAAATTTGGCAACAACGGAAAATCTTGCAGATTGGGGTCTCCCAGTAGCTTCCTCTTTAGTACTCTGCTAAACGTTGGTAAGTCCACGTCAGTCGGATTTTTAGCGGAAGTGCAGAAATTACGCATCGCGTCGTAAATATTACGACGCTTTAGTGTTAGTGATAGTATTAGCGATAAGATTATTGTGAATGTTTTTCTTTGTTTTATGCTGAATACTCGATTTATTGTGTAAGTAGACTAATAATATTTCATAATTTGTAGAAACAAAATGCAAATTTCAAAGTATAAAGCTAAGATTTATTTATTTATTAATTTCAGAAACTGAGAAATGGCAAATAAACCACTTACTGCGTCGCAGTTGCAACAAGAAATGGAAAAGATTATGAATGGAGAAGATGATTATAATGAACCGTACGAGGACAGTGGAAGTGACTGGGAGGAAGATTATTTAGAAGAGGATTCGGTACATTCTGACAGCTCAGAAGAATATAACCAACCAACCAACCATGCCATCGAGAAAAAAAATCCAGAATTAGCAGAGGAACGTCCAGAAGAAGCTCTCTTGTCATATGATCAAGAATCATCGGATGACGATGAACCTTTAGCCAGCCTATGTCGAAGCCAGGGTCGAAGGGATCCAAATATAGTTTTTCCTAAACAAATAAATATAAAAGGTAAGAATGGTCATAAGTGGTCATCTAAACAGCCAGTCTTGTCAAAGAGAGTCAGCTCTAGGAATATTGTTCATTTTATATCTGGTTGCAAAGGAGAATCTCGTAACTGTTCTTCAATAAAGGACCACTTTCTGCACTTCTTTCACGACAACATTCTTGACATAGTTATTCTTCACACCAATGAAGAGATTGTTAGGCAGTCTTCTAAATACGCTGCAAATTCTGCTACGGTATCAAAACTTTGCAAAGATGAGTTATTAGCCTTCCTGGGAATACCAGTTTTTTCTGCCGCCAAAAAAGACAATCATCTAAATGCTAGACATATGTTTGAAGGGACCACATCGGGATCTTTCTATCGCGCCTGTATGAGTAGAGAACGTTTTAAGTTTTTAGTAAACTGTCTCAGGTTTGACGATAAAACTTCGAGGGAGGAAAGGAGAAAAACCGACTCATTCGCTCCTATTCGTGACATATGGAATATGCTAATAGATGTATGCAGAAGTTCCTATATTCCATCATCTTATCTCACCATCGATGAACAGCTCTTAGGATTTAGAGGAAGGTGTCCATTTCGTATGTACATACCTAACAAACCGTCGAAGTACGGTATAAAGATTATTATGTTATGCGACACATCCTCCAAATATATGATAGATGCTAGTCCATATCTAGGAAAGAGCACTGATACTGGAGGACTACCTCTTGCAAATTTTTATGTGAAAGAGTTAACAAAATCGGTTCATGGTAGTAACCGTAACATTACCATGGACAACTGGTTTACGTCAGTTTCTTTGGCGGATGAACTTTTGGAGTTGCCGTACAAACTAACAATTATAGGAACTCTGAGAAAAAATAAAAAAGAAATACCACCAGAACTATTGAAAAATAGGCAACGAGGCACATCAATGTTTTGCTTTAATAGGAAAAAGACATTAGTTTCATATGCACCAAAACCTAATAAAATAGTGTTGTTACTTTCCACTCTGCATGAAGGTGCAAGCATTTCCAAAAATGGAAAACCTGATATAATTATAAATTATAATGAAACCAAGTCAGGTGTAGATACTTTTGATCAACTATGCAGTAATATGACCTGCTCCAGAAAAACCCGGAGATGGCCTATGTGTGTTTTTATGGAATGATTAACATAGCTACCATCAATTCATTTGTAGTATACTGCCATAATTCTCACAAAGCTAATACGAAGCCTGCTTCCCGCTTCCAGTTCATGTTAAATTTGGGCAAAAGCCTTGCTGAGCCATGGATGCGCCAAAGATTGAACATCCCCAATTTACGTCGCAATATTCGACAGGACATAAACGAAATTCTAAACATACAGTCTGTTCCTGAACCAGATAACCCTATGGCAAAGAAGCGGACAGTGTGCTCCTTCTGCCCTAGCCGTCTGAGAAGAATGACAACAAACTTTTGTGTACAGTGTAAACGAGCAATCTGCGGACAGCACAACAGAAATTGTTGCCCAGAATGTCCATTTTCTTCGGCATAATTCATTTTTTTTCAAACCATATCCATTTATTTGATTAGTTTAAGATGAAAAACCTATTATTTCTGTTGGAAAATATATTTTGATTTTTTTAAAATGTGTTTTAATCCAAAGTCGTAAATTTTACGACGTAGTAGTATTACGGAATAATCAAATCATATTAGTACTCTAGGGTTAAAATGAAAATTTGTGGTTCAAATGAACTTCACAAACAAGTGATTAAATCGAAGGAGCCTATAGTATTGTTGATATACTATATAACAACTAATATAATTGAAACGTAATAATTGTAAGTGAAAAACAAATATTTATACCTGAAACACACCTTTCAATTCACAACTATAAAATAAAAAGGAATCTGTGATCCTATTGTATTATAGAGTATACAAATATGAAACAAATATAAATTAATCCATGTTATTTCTCTTTCCCTCCAACGACCGGTTGAAACACTTGAAACTCGAAAGAAACAAATCCTAACCCAACCTTTTTGTCCTTCTTCTATACTATTATTGGGCTCGGTTAGGATGAGTTCATAATGCATCATTTTTGCCTTTTTCGTCGCACGTCACGCTATCTTCACGCATTCTGATTGGCGAATTGGTGAATTACGTCAGGAATTTGCCGATCGGAATACGTGACGCGCGTCGTAAAAGAACAAAAACGATGCATTGGGAACCATTCACTCAGTTTCGATCAGACCTAATCTAGAAATATATAAATTCGAAATCCGAAAAGTGTGCCGGAGAGTAATCGAAATAAACGTCATGCATCTAGGAATTTTTCAGGAGGAAGGAATAATATTAACCCACAGCAATGTTTCTTGATCAAAAAATATCGCAATATTCCAACTTGGATAGGTACTGAAACTTCATATGGAAATATTTCGACTGGAAGAAATAACTAACTTACAACAATGTTACTTGCGGAAGTAAATGACAATATTTCAATTTGTGTATTTGACAATATCACTGAAACTTAATAGCGAAATGTTTCAAAAATAACAAATAACTAACTTACAGCAATGTTTCTGAAAAAATGCTGATACAAAATTACAACTGGCATATCTAAGAACATCACGGCAACCTCAATTACAAACGTTTCAGTGGGAAGGAAATCTCAACTTTATGAAATGTTTCTCTAATGAGCAAGTCACAATGTTTCAACTAAACTAACGCAATAATATTACTGCAACTTCTCCAGGAAACATTTCAAAATGTATATAAATGTAATTTGCAGCAATGTTTTGCAAGGTTCTGTGCTCAGTGGGTTCTTACTATACGTGAACGATTTGCCCTCATCCGTGGAATATAATACTGTTATCTTTGCAGATCACACTACTTTTTTAACAAGAGGCAATAATAATTTGAATGTTGAAACTTTAAATGTTGCAAGAACATGGTTTGATGCGAATAACCTAAAGTGTAATGAATCTAAAACTAAAAATATAACATTCAGTTCAGACAAATGTCGCATAAAATCAGAACCGGTCAAGCTATTAGGAATAACACTCGATCCAGGATTAAACTGGACAAAACATATCGAAACTCTTTGTTCTAAGTTCGCATCACGTTCATGTATCGGGGGAAGTGACGTTATGCGAACAGTTTATTATGGTATTATTCACTGTCACCTGTCCTATGGCATTACTCTATGGGGGAGATCAAGCAGTACTCACAAGTTGTTTGCTCAGCAGAAAACTGCTCATTGATGGTACCCAAGAACGCGTACCCTGTGGGGAGCTGTTCATTAAATGCAAAATACTTTATTTACCATGTATTCACATCTTCGAGTCACTGATCAGCATACATAAGAGAGCTTTGAATATACCGGCCTACTCCAATTTTCATTGTCATAATACTAGAGGAGCTAAACAACTGGTTCTGCCTTATTCTAGAATAAGGGTATCAGTAATTAACAAACGAGACATAAAGCTTCATAATAAGTTTGTAGATTTGCACCTTATCATAATATTAAACATCTTAACTACTCTATATTTTACTAACTTGCGAAAAAAAATTTATTAGGAAATTGTTTTTATGATATTGCGGAATTTGTGGCATATATGTAACATTCAATTATAAAGGCTTTTATTTCATTTTTTTATTGTTAAATTGCGCTAAATAGTGTTTTCATAAATGTGTTTTTGTAAATATTAGCGGCGGAACTAGTTTCAATGTTAATGGATTTTAATCAATATTTAACTGTTAAATTGCACTTGAAAATGTTTGTTAAACTGCGCTGGAAAATGTTTTTGAAATGTTGTTTTGTAAATATGACGCGATTAGTTTCAAACTGATTAGCTCATAGACTACGTATTTTTTTATATGTGTTTATTTTAAATTCGGATTTGCTGATCTATATCTGTGTAATTGTTTATTTTTAATCATGTATACCTGTAATTAGGACCTATTATGAGGACTAAAAAATACTATATATTTCAACTAGTCAATAAAGCACCTACCTACCTATTATTATGATTGCACTTTTATATAAGGAAACTTTCAACTGTTGCAATCTTTATGTAGTAACTAAGGATGTCGAATTGAGGAAAACAAAAACTAATACACCTAATTCTTCATAGAAGTTGTGATACATTGAAAGTACCATATATCGAGAGAATTGTTAGAGATAAGGAGTTGATTATTGACAATCTTCAACTCTTGTTCAAATCAAAACAAGAGCAAATATTTTTTTCAAAAGCCGTAAAGTTAATTGCTAATACTGGTCTCTATCAAACACATATTAATAATAATATAAAAAATACAACATCATTTCCTCTTCTACCTAAATCTCAACAGAAACTAAATTCAATGTTTGCCATAAGAAATACCTGCATCAAAGTGGAGGCTACACTTCACCGTCCCACTTCAAATAATACTTCAGAAAATAACTTCATTGCTCCAGAGGATGTATCATCAGCTTTTCACCTAGCGGAAATGGCTAACTTATTTGTTGACTACGTAAACATTGATCAAGAGCTCCCAGGACCAAGTAGAACACATTACCATTCTGCAAATTGGCATCCAGATACTATGACTAATTATGTAAAAGAGCATCTAAAAACTGTTGATTCAAAAACTGAGGCCGGGCTGCTCAGGGCAAGGTTTCCTCATATATATACTTTTTTCAAGATATCAATACCATCAAGTAATGCAAAATAAATTGCAGTGAGTTGAAATTTGACCTCAAGGAATTTATATCAATGAGTTTTTTTGGCGAAATAAATTTAAACGAATGACAAACAGCTAATAAGTATATGTTTCCTAAATTGGCCATTTTGTATATCAATCTTTAACGACCCAAAAATTAAAAAATTCTCTGATATTTTAAGTGAAAATCCATGGCCTGTAATTACTGACATTATGGCCTCAGATGTGACCGCTGGAGTTATACTTGATTCTTCATAATCTGGTTGATACATGTTTTCCATTAAAATTGGTTAACAATAAAAGTAACGGTATCAGTTGGTACAACAGGCAGTTGAGAGAACTAAGGAAGGGTGTGTATTTGCCACAAAGAAACCGTTTGAAAAGAATAACTCCATTGATCATTGGCTCCTGTATAGAAAGCTGAAAATGACCTATAATAAGACTTTGAGGGATGAAAAACACAACACGTTCGCGGCTATTATCCAAAATTCTGACAATAAAAATAGAACAGCGTGGAGGATTTTAAATTCTGAGAGGAATACTTATACCGTAAAAAAACCAACAACATAACAGCAGATAGTTTTAATGCGTTTTTCTGCTCTATTGCGTATAGTTTTGTAAATGGCATAGATGATTATAACATGCATTATATGTAATTTATTAATAATATGAATAAACCTACTTTTTCTTTCTTTATGTGCTCCATTCTGGAAACGGATATTCGTGAAGCTATTCTAGGATTAAAAAATTCCGATTCCATGGTCTTAATAGTAGGATGCTGACAGCCGCCATAAACTCAGTAGTTGAGCCGCTCACTATACTTTATAGTAAATGCGTATCTGAAGGAAACTGTTCAGACTCCATTAAATATCAGAAGTTCTACCAACATTTAAAAAAGGCGATGAAGACTTATTTGATAACTATAGACCGATTGCTATTGTTCCTGTTGTTGGAAAAGTATTGGAGGTATTAATTTAGAATAAACTAGTTAGTTTCGGTGAAAATAAACTTATTTTATCATCGGCCCAATTAGGTTTTAGAAAAGATCATTCTACTTCGAAAGTAATAAGTGAATTGACTGATTACATAGTTGAGGGTGTAACTGCTATGAACAGTATCCGCTGTAATCTTTGGACGAGGAGGCCAGCCCTATAAGAACTGCCTTGGCGAGTGGAGGTAGAACGTTAACCCTACATGCTGGCGGCCATCAGGATCGTAGCTGCAATCCTAGACATATACCGTTGGAATGGAGGTTGAATTCCCCACTCCTCAACAGTTCAAGCGAGGGAACTCGAAAATCTGGGGGGTTTTTCGTACCATTTTCTTTTTTTCCCCTGAAACTGGGCCACGATAGCGGGCTTTGGAGGCGTTGTGTACCTGAAATTTTTCCGGAGGCTTGATCTCCTACGCGACTGAACGAATACCTGGAGGGCTGACGTTTTAGAATCGCCTTCATCGAGGAATTCGACTACTGTAGTCGAATCTACTGCATCCCGTAACTAACTGTAAAATTATTCTCAATTTCATTTGGTATCTCATTTGGTGAATTTTATGAATAACTTATAACAATAGTCGTCTCCAGCGTTTAAACTTCTTTTTAATTACCTTTTTTTAAATTAATTAACTTTTCATTTTATTTTTATATACATTCGCTAAATCTTTGGGCAATTTTATTCATTGCTTCACTTCTTATATGCATTTGTAGAAATTTATATTTGGTTGAATTTGCTAATTCAATAAATTTATAAGGTACTGGTATACCACGGTGCGTACCTTGGCTATACGCCCTACATATATTTTATAATTATTGTATTTGATAACAAATTTTTTTTGATATACCAATATTTTTTGCGGTAATCATCATTTGATCTGGATATCAGATATTTATATATGAATTTGACATTGTATGTTCTTGGTTCGCTTGGTGATAGACTATTGGTCTTATTATTGTAGATTTTGTTGAGCATTATTTGTACACGCACCTGTAACTGTCTGTTTACTTTTGAATGGTTAACTAAGGATTCTGTCGTGAACTGAATTGTAAGTTCCTTTAGCCTTCAGCTCATAGTTATGTGCGTATTACTGGTACTTCACACCTTCAAGTGTGGAAAAGTGTATTAACCTTGTCAGGAGTTGTGGGAAATTTTAAGGAATTCTTGGGTGCTTGCCTAAACTTCTCTGGCGCCCTATTTTTCGAATCCGACATAAGATACTGAAGAATCCACCCCTTCTTCTACTCGATGCTAGTCGACTGGGGAGCACAGATTGGTCTACGAGGCAATCTGACATCTAAACGAGCACTGAGGTAAGTAGTGTGGTGAGAAAAACTCGTGGTTATAGGATTCTGTATTCTGAATTGTAAGTTCCTCTAGCCTTCAGCTCATAGTTATCTGCATATTACTGGTACTTAAAACTTCACCTGGGTTCAGGTGTTGACCTTAGTTGATTTTCTTGATTAAAATTAAATTGTAACTTGAAATTTGTATCTTTTATCTTGGAAAAGAAGCACTAGGCCCAATAATAAACCAGAGACAGGGGATATTTGCTGTGTAACATGTGGCAGAGACATGTTCCTATTTTCATCAATTATTTTGGAGCGTTACTCATTTGTCGTCTACTCTCACCTCTAATTCCAAACCATTTTATTTAAAATATTAGGAACATATCGGTGATCATTTTTACCATCGTTAAATATCTACCTAAGCTACGAATCAAGTCAAATTCTCTCTCTTTTGTTCATTCTTCGCTGATAATCAACTTCAGCATTCAGTTTCCAAATAGTTTTGTGGGTGATATTGATTCTTCTTGCTGCTCTGCAGCCTGTACGGATCTCTACGCACCTCCACAGACCTTTAAGAACCTCTACGGATCTTTACAAACCATACGGACCCTCCAACGATCCACTCACCGGACCATATCGCTCCAGAGTCCATACAACGACGGCTCAAGAACCCATAAATACTGCTGCGAGCTGTACGTCCCGAGTCTTCCCAAGATAAGTCCCTAACTTATTTTTGGTAGATATCGGACCATATCGCTTCAGAGTCCATACAACGACGGCTCAAGAACCCATCAATACTGCTGCGAGCTGTACGTCCCGAGTCTTCCCAACAAGTCCCTAACTTATTTTTGGTAGATATAAAATATTGAGTTGAATATTTTTATTGTAATAACAGATTCTTGTTCGTATTGTGTTGAGAATATACGGCTTATTTAAATTCATTTTTGTGTCAAATGAATCCATTTGTCCCCAAATTTTGTTTGTTGATTCACCCTATCCCAATTGGGGTAAAAGAAAATAATGTGTTTATACAAAACATTATTGTCAATGGGAGATATAAATCGGGATTATTCAAAACTCTCTCAATCATAGAACTATACCAAGCATCTGGTTTAAAGGTACTTTCGTCATTAACATACATTTCACATAAAGAACGAGATAAAGTATCACTGACTACCATAGTGGTTCTTTTTCTGTGTTTAGTTTCAAAATCAAACTGGGAGAGCCTAAGAGAAACACGTGCTAAGCGATATGGTCCGGTGCGTGCATCGTTGGGAGGTCCGTCAGGTCCGTAAGGGCCCGTAAAGGTTCTTAAAGGTCCGTAGAGGTCCGTACAGGCTACAGAGCAGCAAGAAGAATTAATATCACCCACAACATTATTTCGAAACTGAATGCTGAAGTTGATTGTCAGCGAAGAATGTACAAAAGAGAGCGAATCCGACTTGAATCGTAGTTTAAGTAGATATTTAACGATGGTTAAAACGATCACCGATATGTTCCTAATACTTGAAATGAAAGGATTTGGAATTAGAGGTGGAAGGAGCCGACGAATAAGAAACGCTCCAAAATAATTGATGAAAATAGGAACATGTCTCAGCGACATGTTACAGATTTAAAAAATCAGTTTATTGACGTAGATGAAAACCTTCCTGATGGTGAGTTTTCCGATCAACATTCTGTTGATGCGAATTTATCTGGCCATGATTATAATTTGTGAATCAGATCAGAAAGTGATTCTGATTAGTTTGATGATTTATCCCGTATTTCTATATTAAGTTTTTGGATTAAAATTTCTTGACGTGACTATTCTTTTTATCTCAATATTGATTTAATATCAAAGTAATTTGTACTTGTTGTTTGCAACAATTGTGTTAGGTTACAAATGCATTTTGTCGTTTTATCTAGTAGAAGTGGCTTTTCTTCTATCGTATATGTCATAGTACCGCTATACACTATCTTTTTTGTTTATCTTTATCGTTGTGAAAATGCACTAATATCTTTATTTTTCGTATGCCTTATGTTCTATCTTGATGTTGTATCTAGAGTACATTATTTTGATTCCTTGCTATTATGTTGTGTATAATACATTTGATGTATTATTTTTGTGTTTTTTTATCGAATCTCTTTTCTTTGTTTATGGGGTTTTAAACAAAAACGCCAAAAATTTTTCCCGCGAATGTTTCACATTTTCTGAGATTTTCTTGCGTTATGCATCCTTACAAACCAGTTTAGTTTTAAACAACCTTTATACTGAAATATTTCCTGAAATTTCTTGCTTTAGGCAAATTTTGAATTCAGTTCATTTTGAGTAGTCCCCTATCTCTTTTATTGTGTGTATTGAGAGATTATATTTTTGCTTGGTAGCGTTTACGTCGTCAGTATACGCTTGATTTTTATCGTCCATGTATGTTGATGCGAGTAAAACACGTTTTTTCTGTTACATGGCAATTTATGGATTATTTTGGTGTACTGATACATACTGATAGTATTTTTTTTGCGGCATACTTTTGTTTTCTCTGTCCATTGTTGACAATACTATCTTTTTTTGGTCAACTTTCTATGTGCAATACCATAGTTTACAATTTCGTACTCTCATGGCGAAAGTGTTTCCGATTTAAGTTCTATATAACTTTCTATTTTGTTTTTTGAGTAATCTATGTGTGTTATCGCTAAATTTTTAGCAATTGGTTCTGTCTAGGTGGGTTTTTTCTCTCCAAACTTTCCGACAGTAGGAAAGGGGGGAAATGCCATGCCTTGTTGTTATTTTTATTTTTCCGTATAGTTACGTAATGTATTTTAAATACGCACACATTTTTGGTTAGGTTAAAAAAATTTTTTTCTTAATATATTTCTGTCCATTACCGTATATTTCTTAAACGGTGTTATATATCTAGAGATCCAGTCATTTTTTCTCTTTGGAATTTTCTTTGGAAATTTCCATTTTAGTTGTGGCGTTTCTACATAACGCTGGGTTTGTTAATTACCCGAGCTTGCCCAAAAATTTCTTCGTTTTTTATTTTAATTTTTTTCCAAATAATTTTGTGGGTGATAATAATTCTTCTTGCTGCTATGCCGCCTGTACGGACCTCCACGCACTTATACGGACTTTTAAGGACCTTTACGCACCCTTACGGACCTGTCGGAACCTCCAACGATCCACTCACCAGACCATATCGCTCCAGAGTCCAGACAACGACGGCTCAAGAACCTATGAATACTGCTGCGAGCTGTACGTCCCGAGTCTTCCCAAGATAAGTCTCTAACTTATTTTTGGTAGATATAAAATATTGAGTTGAACATTTTTATTGTAATAACTGATCCTTGTTCGTATTGTATTGAGAATATACGGCTTGTATAAATTTATTTTTGTGTCAAATAAATCCATTTGTCCTGAAATTTTGTTTGTTGATTCACATTATTCCAATTGAGATAATAAAAAATACTGTAACTAAGGCCGAATTCACCACCTGAACTGAGTCCCAAGGCCGGGTAAACTTAGAAAAGTGACAGCTGATTTAATTTTAAAATTTTAACTGACAAACCTTTAGGCGTGGAAAAGTGTATTAACCCTCTGAGGAGTTGGGGGTTAATTTAAGAAAGTCTTGGTTGGCCTAAACTTCTCTGGCGCCCTATTTTTCGAATCCGACATAAAATACAGAAGAATCCACCCCTTCTTCGACTCAAAGCTAGTCGACTGGCGAGCACAGATTGGTCTACGGTGAAATCTGACATCTAAACGAGCACTGAGGTAAGTGGTGAGAAAAAGGATCGTTATAGATTTTGGCGCCCAACGTGGGGCCGCTTAAAGAATTTTCTTTTCTAGTTATATTATGTCCCGAAATTGAAACTTGAACATTTGAAATTCAAAATTTTTTTAGCAACTTTGATTAAATTTGAACTTCTGATAAATTAGATTTGAAGATATATTTTCAGTTTAGACTTGTTTTTTTCCAGCTATTGGTTGCACCAGATTTAAGTGGGTTTTTGTAGTAAATCTGAGGTAATTTCCCTTAATATGTATTGATTGTGCCAGATCTAAGTGGTTTTGTAGTAAATCTGTGGTTTTAGCTCAATTCGAAGGAAATTGTTTTATTTGGCGTAATTTGTAAACAATTTACCTTAATATGTTAGATAATATTAGATATTATACTGAACAGACAAGATTTCGTTGGTTCATGTGCAATTGTTATTTTCTTTTTCAGATAGCGGCGAATAAGAAGAGTTTTCTGATATTTTAATATTGATTGATTGATGATTGTAATTTTGAAAAATTTATTATTGTAAATTTGTAATTTATATATATTCGTGTAAATTGTACGGTAAGTTACATCTTGTAGTTCATACACCATATGGTATTTGTAATTTCATACTAGTAGTCGAGCTCCTAAATATCCTTTTTCATTCTTCTTCTTTTATGGTAAGTTTATTTGACTTCCGAAGATTGTAAGCTGCATTGTGGGTTCAAACTTTAGTGGGTCGGTGTTTTCGAACTGGTACCTAGGGCTCGTTGACTCCTGTATTTTGGAATCACTTTTGAGGAAGGAACGTTGCGTTGGTTCGAGAAGTACACTTGGTGAAAACTCTATGGGTTGGAGATATTGTCTGGACAAATAGGAAGTTTTGGACATTCGGTATCTGAATTTGGTTTTAAATTCCTCATTAGGTTTCAGTTGGAAGGAGGCCACTTGAGGTACAGGTGTGTCGGGGAAGAATTATTGTTCCGCTAGGTTGGAAATTGGTTTGTTGCCTAGACTGCTTGTCAGTTGAACTTAGAAGATGTCTCGTCGGTTTGCAGTTAATCGATTAGTTTAAGATGAACTCATTTATGAGTTGACAATACGTGGCATTGCCAGTGGTTCGGTTTCTGAGATGCGTCGTAGTTTACCTTTAGCACTGCAGGTTGAAAAAGAAGATGATAGCATAGAGCCTCCCGAATATCTGTCCACAGCTGCTGATGATCTGAGCGCAGTTGAAAGTAAATTAGGTCAGATTGAGCTGAGTGTTGAATTGTTTTATGAATCACGTGTGAGTGGTAATTTCCAGAAATTACAGAGACAGCTAGTGCATGTCGTAGGTCGACTGGAACGTGTCACTAATTTTGAAGCAGGAGATACTGGAGATCGACAAAAGGCAAAATTGGATGGGTTCACATATAGTATAGGAAGTCCATCGGACGGCCATTCCAGAAACAAATGAAGTCCAAATGTCCATTGACCTTCTATGGACGTACCCTGGAATTTGACATCTGGACATATCCTGTATGTTACATGATTCGACGTGATATGGATGCCCATCGGACTTATGTTATTTGATGTTCACCACAACGTCCATATTGAATCGTTATTAGAAGTCCTTGGTATTTCGAAAACTGGAGTTAATTTTTAAATCAAAAATTGTACGTTTATGTATGTCCATTAGATGCACAATGTAGGAATACCTTGGAACATTCATAATTGTAAATTTGCGAACGACCATGAGACGTACAGAGCTGGACCGAACTTGTACGTTCTTATCTTGTACATCTTAGAGATGTACAAACTTGGATCTATTTCTCATATCCAAAATTGTTCGTTTATGTATGTCCACTGGATGTACAATGTAGGAATAACTTGAAACATCCATAATTGTACATTTACGAACGGCAATGAGGTATACAGTACTGGACCGAACTTGTACGTCTTTGAGATGTACAGGAATGGGTATAATATACATCCAGAATTGTACGTTTATGTATGTCCATAGGATGCACAATGTTGAAATAACTTGAAATATCCATAATTGTACATTTACGAATGGCCATGAGAAGAACAAAACTTAACTGAATTTGTATATACATAAATTGTACATTTATGTATGTTTTTGGAATGTACGCAGTTCTGAATTTTGGAATGTACGCAATTCTCACATCAAGAATAGTACGTTTATATATGTCCATTGAATATACATTGTTGGAATAAATTGGAGCATCCATCATTGTACCTTAATGAATGGCCATGATACGTACATAACTGAATCGAATTTGTAAATATTCAAATTGAACTATATTAGGATGATAATATACTGTCTATGCTAAAAACTAACTAGACTTTGGGCCTAAGTTTATCGATGACATATACGCCATCAGATTTAAATTTTTTTGTACCTATATTATGGAAGCAAGAAGATTTGTTGGAATGTACGCAATTCTCACATCAAGAATAGTACGTTTATATATGTCCATTGGATATACATTGTTGGAATAAATTGGAGCATCCATCATTGTACCTTAATGAATGGCCATGATACGTACATAACTGAATCGAATTTGTAAATATTCAAATTGAACTATATTAGGATGATAATATACTGTCTATGCTATAAACTAACTAGACTTTAGGCCTAAGTTTATCGATGACATATACGCCATAAGATTTCAATTTTGTTGTACCTATATTATGGAAGCAAAAAGATTTGTTCCAGCATATCCTGCATTCTGAATATGCGTAGTTTTATAAAACCGTGTATCGGCAGATACAAATTCTCATATATTACAAAAATCTTGCGTTCCAGTCTCTTACAGAATATGTAAAAAACTTACAGCAACATGAGGATAAAAAATTGTTCAGTACATATGATCCATATATAATCTCTGATGGAGCAAATGTGTTGGTAGCGCTGCGCATTCTTCACGTTTTGCGCCCGTGAAGGAGGAGCGGATATTATGATCATCAGTGAGCCCTACAACTATAACGACAAGAGAGCTGGGTGGATCGTAGACCCATCAGGTACAGCAGCCATATGGGTGGTTAATATAACTGCGGTGCCAATAAAAGCAAAGGGATCAGGCCCAGGCTACGCATGGATTAGAAGTGGGGGGACGTCCTACTTTAGCTGTTACCTTACACCCAATGAGCTGATTGCCGACTTTGAGGCGAGATTGGCAGGCATAAATGATGAAGTCCGCAGTTTAAGGGGAGAAGTGCTGGTTGCTGTGGATATTAATGCCAATGCTGTCGAATGGAGTGAGCCAGCACCTAACGGTAGTGGGCGAAGAGTCACAGAGATGGTTGCAAGACTTGGGTGAGTGATTATCAACAGGGGAGAGGTGCCAACTTTCCGAAGAGCTGGATGCTCAGGCACAATATCGGATATCACGATGGGATCGGAGAGGATCGCAGGTCTGATAAGTGGATGGCAGGTGCTGAAGGACTACTCCGCAAGTGACCACCAGTATATAGAGTATCAGATAGGGGACCCATATCCAAAACAAGTGTCGACCCCTCCCCCACGATGATACGTAGAACAGCTGGATAGACGTTTCTTTGACACTATGATCCAGATGGGCAAAGCAACTCTTCGATGAGTAAAAGAAGGAGAAATGGTTGGACAGTCTTCAACGCTGCTGGTAACGGCGACCATGAGCCTGCTCACCAGGGCATGTGGGAGCTCCATGACAAAAAAGTCAGCTAGGAAAAATCGACTTCCAGCATACTGGTGGAGCCAGGGATAGCCGACCTAAGGAATAATTGTTTCCGATCCAGGAGGCTAACACAAAGGGCCAAGAGGAATACCGCTGACTATGATCGGAAAACTGATCAGTGCAAAGTAGCTAGGCGAGCCCTAAGTATGGAGATAGCCAAGAGCAAAGCCAGGAAGTGGAAGGAACTCTGTTACGACGTGGAGGGCGACCCTTGGGGACTACTTGCGGACTAGGGTACAAACTTGTGCTTCAGAAACTCAGGAGTACTGACTGCCACTCTGAGATGACGACTGAGGTCAAAGAGCGTATAGTGGAGGAGCTCTTCCCGATGTATGTCGTGGAGGAACGAGTACGGTTCCATGTATTAAAAGGCGAGATACCCGTTTTTTACTGAAGAGGAATTGCAGGAAGCGGCAACATCAATGAGAAACAAAAAGGCTCTAGGATCGGATAGTATCCCAGTAGAGACCTTGAAGATCGTGGCGCAAACCGACCCGGAGCTGCTTCTCGACATGTACAACGCATGCTTGGTGGAAGGAATTTTTACGGAATAGTGGAAGGTGGCTTACCTCGTACTTATTGGGAAAGGCAAGGGAGACCCAAACACGGCATCAGCCCACATGCCTTGGTGTATTCTTGATACAGCTCGTGAACTCTGCGGGAAGCTTCTTAAGCGAAGAACCCTGGATGCTGTTGCAGAAGCAGAAGGGCTGTCACCAAGACAATATAGCTTCACCACGGCGAGGTCGACTGTGGATGCGATAAACAAAGTAGTGGAATCAGCGAAAGCAGTGAAGACTGGGAATCACTGGTCACGGGACCTCTGCATGACAGTCATTCTCGACGTCAAGAATGCGTTTAACTCAGCCAGATGGAGGGATATTCTGAATGCCCTTAAGGATGATTTTCAGATACCGGCGTACCTTTACCGAGTCCCGAGAAGGAAAACGCAAAAAACGGATAACCTCAGGAGCGGCTCAAGGTTTAGTTCTGGGGGCGGACATGTAGAACATAAGCTACGATGGGATCCTACGAATAGAAATGCTTTTGGTGGGATGGTAGATGGAAATCAAATCCCTGTGTTTGGCTGTCTAGAAAACAGAAATCGTACTCCTTACCACAAAGCACATACATAGAGGCATAAGCATGTACGTTGGAGACCAGCCCATTGAAGCGACAGAGGCAGTAAGGAACCTGGGAGTTGCTTGATGGCAAACTGACCTTCTGGAACCACATCTGCGGGGCAGTAGATAAAGCTGCGAAAGTGGTGGCAAACTTGATCCGACTTATGGCTAATATTAGGGGCCCAAGCGCGGCATAAAGAATACTTCTTATGCGAACAGTAGACGCCATTATGCTGTATGGAGCCGAGGTTTGGGAAAAAGCACTACGGTTCCAAAAATGAAAAGCAAGGATGGACGCAGTACAAATGCGAGGGTGTCTAACGATTTGCAGTGCGTATGTGACGGTGTCGGGTGCGGCTGCTCAGGTCATTGCAGGAGTCATCCCGATCGATATACTGGCAGACGAGCGTCAACGAATATACCTTCGCAGGAGGGAGAATTCACCGCACACCATCAAAAGAGAAAAACGGGATCAAACTGTACAGGACTGGCAGATAATATTGACTTAGAAAACCAGAGGATGATGGACTGCCACCCTGATTGGAAACGTGAGACAATGGATGGAGAGGAAACACGGCGAGGTTGACTATAACCTGACACAATTTCTGACAAGACACGGCTACTACCGTTCATACTTGAAGGAGATAGAGAAGGTAAATGAGTCCACATGTATTTGTTGCCACACGGAGGATGAGGACGCAAGGAACACTTTCTTTGAATGCCCAAAATGGGAGCACCTCAGACGAGAAGTAACAGAAGTTATGAAAAAGACCAGAGACAGCCGTTGTCAAGATGCTTCAAACGGGGGAGAACTGGAGTACCATTCACCACGTACATCACTCAAGTTCTCTCAAATAAAAGGAGGTAAACCGAGAATGCGAAAATAAATGAACCAAATCAGGCGATAAACAGGTGCACAATGAAGAAGAAGCCCTTAAAAGGCTAGAAAAGATCTGTTCTGAAGTAAGGGTGAGGTGAGGGTGTTTTAGTCGGTAAGAGACCGACATGAAAGGCAGTCACCGACTCGCTGTCAGTCCATGAAGGATTTCACCTACCTATTAAAAAAATATTATTATTATTATTATGTTCAAGGCTCGCTTCCCAAATATTTTCCTTAAAAAACTGAGAATATGTTTTGATCAAAAGGTTTTAGGAACAGTCGATTTCGCCCTTATACATCGTCACCTTAACTACGGCGTTGTACTGTGGGGCAGTGCCACTAATGTTGCGATAGTTTTCTCACTCCAGAAAATTGCTGTACGAGGCATTGTGAATGCTGAGTATGATGATGCTTGCCAAAAATTTTTAAGAAAATTACAAATATTCCCGCTTCCTTGTGCATATCTACGAGTTTCTGAGGAGTATTCATAGCAATATCGATCTGTCATTACTTCACTCGGACGTACATGGATATAACACTAGGGATGCGACATTCATTGTGTCTTAGACATTTAGAATTTGTTTATCTCAGAACAACAGGCTGGATTACAATTCATATAATGCGTTGCAAAAATACTATTAGGACACTGACATAAAAAGTTTGAATAAAAGTTTGTTTTTCGAAATTAATCATGAAATTATTATTGGAACACAGTTTTTATAGTGTCTCGATCCAGCGTAATATACGCCTTACTTTAGATGCGTCAAAATTGTGCGCGCAGCTTTACAACGACACAATTGTATACACAGCTTAATTACCGTATGATATGTATTTCAAAAAATTGACAGTTGTCAAAAATTCTTGGCTATCAAAATTGTAATTTATTGAAAGATAAATTTTAATGTAAAATATTCGAATCACTCTTATCTCAGGGTGCGATCTTCTTCTTCTTTTAGTGCCGTGCAGATTCCTGCGTAGGCGTTCATCTTCTCTATTCCTATCATATGTTTCTATTAATTGCAGCATACTGCAGTGTTTGGAAGTCCTTTATCCCTGTCCATTGACGAATATTTCTAAGCCATGATAATTCTTTCCTGCCTATTCCTCTTCCCCCTCCCTCTATTTTACCTTGAAGAATGAGGCGTTGAAAATGATAGCGTTCTCCGCGCAGTATGTGTCCGAGATAACCTATTTTTTTTTTCTTGATATTTTCGAAAAGTTCTCGATCCGTTAGACCGGCTCTTCGGAGAATGTCCTCATTTCTCACATGGTCGACCCACGACACCTTCAACATTCGGCGCAGGGTCCACATCTCGAAGGCTTCTATTTTGTTTATGATTGCTGCTTTCAACGTCCATGCCTCAACCCCGTATAGGAGAACGGACCAAATATAACACTTTATCATCCTATACCTGAGGTTGAAGTCCAAGTTCTTGTCTGTAAGGAACTTACGAAGTCTTATGGTGCGATCAATGCGCTATAAAAATGAATTTTTTTATAAAATTTTTAATTATTGTCCAAATTAAGTATTTATTATTAATTTTGTTCTGTTTGATCTATCTAGTAATATAATGTGACTGTTTGTTCAAGATTATGAAGGCTATTTGATTTCTTTCTGACATTCCATATGTTTCAATACACATTCTGTCACTAATAATCCACAAATGTCACTGTCAAAAATAAATTTTTTCTATATCAAATTGAGTAAATTTGATTTCTATAAACTGTTCAAATCTATGACAAAACTATATCTAAAGTAAGTCGAATTCAAAAGTTATATACAATTACTAAATCACAGAAAATAGACAAATACTAGTTTTCCTTTTTTAGCAAATAACAAAAATCTTATCTACAATGAACAAAAATTGAGTGAATTACGAATGAAGTTTATAAATTATGAAATAGCAAAATCTTATCTATAATGAATACAAATTAAATGAATTATGAACGAAATTTATAAATTTCTCGAATTGTCCAAATGATTTTCGAATTGTTACTTTTAATTCGCGAATGTCAAATACCCATTCACAGTCCCAACTTCTTTTAATATACTTTTTCAATTGTATAATTGTTCAATATTAAATTTCTGTATTTATTCTCAATTCAAAATTTTGAAATTTATTATTCAGATGCATCTATTGTTAATTTTGATTAGGGCCTGATATTTTTCGTCGAAATAATGCATTATTTTAAATTATCAATAATCTGGAACACACTCATCAAATCTGGACTCCTCCAAATTCGTATACTTCTAAATCTAATTTAGAATTCAGGATCATTCACTTTTCCGAATTCATGACTAAATTTTCCAATTAAAGAGAACACGCACAGAATTAAATGAGTTTAATTTCAATAAGTTGTTCGAATCTATTACAAAACTATATCTAATATAAGTCGAATTCCAAAAATTATATACAATTATTACATCTCACAGAAAATAGACAAATATTAGTTTTCCTTTTTCCTTTTATCGAATAACAAATAACTTATCTACAATGAATGAAATTTCAGTGAATTACGAAGAAAGTTTATAAATTATCAAATGGCAAAATCTTATCTACAGGATACAAATTACATTAATTACAAACTAAATTGAGGAATTTCTCTAAATGTCCGAATGATTTACGAATTGTCACTTCTACTTCGCGAATGATAAATACCCATTCACAGTTCCAACTTCTTTCAATATACTTCTTCAATATAATTGTTCAATATTAAATTCCTGTATTTATTCTGAATCAAATTTCTTTGTAATCGATTAATTAGATGCCTCTGTGATTAATTTTGATTTAGGCCTGATATTTTTGTTATAGAAATAATGCATTATTTTATATTATCAAAAATCTGGAACAGACTCACCAAGTCTCCAAAACCCCTCCAAACTCGTACAATTCTAAATCTAATTTAGAATTCAGGATCGTTCACTTTTCGGAACTGATGACTAACTTTCTTAATAAAAATAACACGCACAGAATTTACAATTATGGGCACCGGATAACAATTTCTATTATTAATTATTATATTATTTAATTAACTACTACTTGGCGAAATATTGGAGAACTATTAAATTGCATGTTGTCCGTTCGGGATCTCAAATTCAACTAACTATTTTTTATCAACAAAATAACCACACCACACTGTGGTAACACACTTTCTTCTTTTTTAAAAAAAACTAAATTTGTTATTTTCATGCAACAAAGATTTGGAATTGTTTTATTATCTAAATACCTTATAATGACTTCTGTTTTCTTTAACCTTCAATATCTTTTTCAATAGTGACGTGTGAATGTCATCAGAAATTAAATAATCTGCCAAATCTTACATATACAGGGTTTACCAAAACTATTGCATGAAGAAAAAGAATGAAATTCTTTAAAATTTGAATTAATAGAACTGTATATATATATATATATATATATATATATATATATATATATATATATATATACATATCATATAATATCACTTTACACCAATATAGACATTAATTTAGCTATAGACATAATATATAAAAAATGGGATATGATTAAAGAGAACACTTCTCTTAATTTAGAGGAATTTTAAAAAGCAAAAAAGCAATAGATATATATCTTTCCTCGACATATTTTACAATTGATGACAAATATCATTCACAAATATATGGAGTTGCCATGGGATCTCCAATGGCTGCAACTATAGCAAATCTTGTGATGGTATATGTCAAGGAGAACGTAATTCAATCACTAAGTTTTAAGCCAATATTTTTGAAAAGATATGTAGATGACTGTATAACATTTGTTCCTGAGAATAAAGTAGAAGAAATATTGGATAAATTCAATGCATTTCATCCTCGCTGAGAATTTACTATAAAAATGGAAGAAAATGAAAGCTTGAATTTTCTGGATACAACCAATAATTACGATATAACAGGTAAAATTTTCACAAACTGGTCTACAAGAGAAATTTCATCCATTAGATATACAAACTTTCTTTCAAATGCACCACTCAAAGCAAATGCTATCAGAATGTTAACAGATAGAGCTATAAAACTAGAACATCCTAGGTATCGAAGAGACAACTTAAGAAAAGTAAGCGAAATTTTAGAAGAAAATAACTATCCACAATCATTTTATGAGAAGTTAATAAAAAAGAGAATTCACAAAATTTATAATAACAATAATAAAAATATTAATTATGATACCCCATTCAAATACATACCTTTACCATACACACATTCACTATCAGAAATATTTGATAATACCATAAAAACACAACATAGTAGTTGCTCATAAATTAGAATATACAAACAATAGCCTCTTCAGTAAATTAAAACCCAAAATTCCCAAAAATAAACAAACACATACTGTATATGAAATAGGGTGGGAAGATTGTATTGGTGTATATATCGGGCAAACCAAACAATATCTACATAAAAGAATGCAAGCCCATCGCAACTCAAAAACTGATGTTACCGCGTTGACAAAGTACCAACGAGAACTAAATCATAAATTTAATTATGATGATATAAAAATCTTAGATGAAGAAATAAACACAAAAAACCTTACATATTTGGAAATGATCAGGATAAAACAAAATAAAAACGCAATTAATTTTAGAAGTGATATCAATAACCTAAGTCATATATATATATATATATATATATATATATATATATATATATCTATATATATATATATATATATATATATATATATATATATATATATATATATATATATATATATATATATATATATATATATATAACGGTTTACTTTAGAATTGAAAATGAAAATAACAAATAGTATATTAAAAAAATAGACATCGAAATAACTGTAGCATCTTGGCAAATGTGTCCAATCTGTATAATACCTTGAATGAATGAATATATCTTCATACAGTAAAAACCATTAAAACTTGTTAAATTAAAAAAAACTGTAAGAAAACATAACATCCATTAAGTTTATACTACATCATTTATTTTAGATACAAATTATAAAATGATTTTTAAAATGTTTGGAGTGGTATAAAGTCGCAGATTTTATGTAAGTATTTTATCACCTGTTAAATAATGTAGAGATTGTAAATATTTGTGTAATTTTAGCAACATAGTTCAGAAGATGACACGTATGATGTCGAAACGTCAATAAAATTATAATTAAAGCAATGGAGACCTTTTTTTCCAAGAATAGTTATTATAAAAATTATATATATATATATATATATATATATATATATATATATTATAGTTTGAATTATATTAATTTATTTATATGTTAACTTTTAATTTAATCTTATTATATCTTTGATTTGATAATTTTTTTTTAAATTTGCCCGGTATATTTAAGAAATTGTTTAAGTTCAATAATGCCACACAGTGCACTTACCTTTATATCTTTTTATTATTTCCTTTTTTAATGAGCACTCAGCTTCTCAGGATCTTGGGTTCATAAGGTTAAATATTCATATGATTATCTCTAATAAGCGCCAAATCTTGATATTAAATTTTGATGAAGGAATTGTGAAATGAAATAATTTTGTTAAATGAATTTTTACAAGACGGTCCTGTGTATCTTATTCTGAAAAACGCTGGTGGCGTATTTAGAACCCTACCAACTGATAAAAAGTAAACGCTTTGAAATGCAGTCTACAGACAGTATAACTTATTCTTTCCGAAGAAAAAGATTTGCTTAATTTATACAAGAAAATATAACATTCTTTTCTATCACAAATTGGAAAAATTAACTTATCTACAATGACCTTTCATACGACACACATTCACACAAATGAACTTCTATTAAATTCATACAAGTATGCATCTTGTTATACGTTTAAGACAATATACAATATGGAAATCACTCAATATTCACCAAGATTCTCGTTAGAAAATGGACGAATGTCAAACACACACGTCGTCAGCAGAGTTTCAATATCTAATGTTTAATATACACAAGTAAGTTTTGGTTGAAACGAAATCGTTTTGAAAACCTTTTTTTCATCATCCACTGATCTCGTTTTATTCATATTTTTGTAGGTTGCTTCATGGAATACCAAGGTTGATTCAAGAATCCATTCGAATCAATTTAATTTCGATGGCTTTCCAGCATTTATTCTCTTCAAGGATCGTGAAAATTATTATTCCCACAATACGGGATATGTAGTCTCTTCTGGGCTCGTGAAAATGATATTTTCACTATACAGGATATTCCCTCTCTTCGGGAATGCTTTTTAGAGGTTACTTTCACTGCTCACACCTTATTTTACATATTTTTAAAACAATTCTTATTAAATTTATCAAAATAATTATGTACTTCTTTTTAATTTTTCAATACTCACGTTCACACTTTCTTTTTTCTTTAATCAACAACTTTTTTCTAAACAAAAACCTAATTATTTAAGAATCAGCCCTCTGTTTATTGAAATGATATGAATATTAGTAACCAATCAAACTAACATAAAGTTGTTTATTTGATAGATTTCATTATATTCTTCAAAATATTTACTTTTTAATTATAAAACATAATCTTTTAAAATTCTAAATAAACAATTCATATATATATATATATATATATATATATATATATTTATATATATATATATATATATATATACATATATATATATATACATATATATTTATATATATATATATATATATATATAAATATATATTAATACGGTTCCTTTATTTGAAATTTAAAAGAAACGTTGCAAATGAGAAACATTTTCGTAACCACAGGAGAAAAGATTTATTTATTTGAAAGAAGTTCAGTTAGTTGAATTTGAAACCCCCACGAGACAACATCGTATTTAAGAGTTGTCTCAAATTTTGTGAATTTAATAGAAATAATCATATAGTATAATCAAATCATAAAGCCATTCATTATAAAATCAGTGCGTGCATAATTTGAAGAAAAATTGTATCGTATTCAGTTTAAGTGGTTCCAGATTTCTAAATTATATTTAGAAATTATCCAGAATTCTAAATTCATTTAGAATTGTACGAGTATTTTCCTGTCCCATAGTATTGGTGAGTCCGCTGCAGTTTTTGATTATTTCTTGAGAATAACAGGCCTTTTAAATAAATTTAAATATATGCATCTATAAAAGATATTTTTGAATTCAAACGAAATTAAAATCACATATGAAAATTTACATCAAGCGACGAATTTTATTAAATAGGCAATTTTGAACGGATATCGTGATATTTGACTCTTATACACGTCAAGTGTAAATTCGACAATTTGATCTCTTGTTAAAAGGATTTAATTAGATTTTTTCTAGTACATAGGTTGTTTTAATTTTAAGGTTTATATAAAATACGATTTAGTTCTTTAACGATATTATTGAGGAATACTAACTTTTGAAAATTTGTTATTTGATAGTATAATATAAAAAAAATTTATTCCAACTCACTGTGGTATTCATTTAGCACATATTTTCATAGAATTAAACATTTCGCATTCAATAAAATTTTCGATCTAATCAGTGACATTTGGATAAATATCGGTGACAGAAAAGTCGTAAATGTCATAAGGTAATTAAAGGGCCTTTTATAATATTAAACAAACAGCCACTCGAGATTATTGTGTCAACAATCTGAATAATAGAGTAATATTTAATTTGGAGAATACTTTAAAATTATAAAATTTGATTCATTATTTTAATAACAATTTTGATCCCACCCTGAGATATAAGAGTGATTAAAGTTCATTGTGAATAAATTCATCTTTCGGAATACTAATAAAAATATTTACCATAGCCGGGAATTGAAATATATTGCATACGCTACTAAAGGTGTGTGTGTGTGTGTGTGTTATGTTGTCGCTACAATCACAGATTGTACAACGTGGACAAATAAAAGTTCAATAGTGTTATATTCTTATATTCATTAAAATACAGTTATTATGAATAATCGATATATAACAAAATTGGCACCAGCAACGTGGGACGATTAAAAATTTGCATATAATTATGAAAATATTGAAATTTATTGACTATATTATAAAAAACTCAAGTATCTACGATGGAAAAAAGAATGACGTTAAGGGATGGTAAACAGGTAGTAGTTGAAAGTGGATCTGACGAAGAAAGGGAAGAAATGAGTCATGGAAGAGGTGATTTTCAGGTGCACTACTTGGAACAAAGAACAGAACAATCAGAGGGAGACCAACATGAACAGGAACAGAATATTATGGTGGACAATCAGAGAGCGGAAGCCCAACAACAAGAGGATATTAGACAAGAGACACAAAGAAGAACAAGCGAACATGAGGCATTGATAGAAATGATGCAAGATTTATTTGCCAAACAAGATGAAAACATGAATAATATGAATGAAAAGAGGGACAAAGAATTGTATAGCATGATAGGAGATTTAAATGGGAAGATGGACATGATGAGGGAAGATATTAATAGAATAGAAGGGAATATGAATAACATGAGTGGAGATTCAAATGACAAAATTGATACAATGAAGGAAGAGATTAAGGGAGATATTAATATTATCACTGGAAACATGGACAGGCTGGAAAAGGAAATAGAAGAAGGAAAAATTGAGAATTTTAAGGTGATTAAGAAAATTAGGGAAGAGAATGAACAATTTAGAAAGAAAATTGAAAAGGTGATAGAAGATATGAAGGGCCAGAATGAAAATTTGCGGATGGAAATTCAAGAAAATGGCATTAAAATCAGGGAAGATATAAACAAGCATGCGGTAGAAGAAGTTCAAGAATTAGGAAGATGCATAGAAGAAAATTTATCTGGAGCAATTCAAGTGGAAGTAAAGAAACAAACTGAAAATATAATTGAAGTAATACAGTCTATTAAAGTACAAGGACAAACAAATGAGGAAGTAATGCAAATGTATGAACAGAATTTGAATAAGAAATTTAGTGACTTGAATGGAAGGATAGAAGAAATTACAGGAAATGTCAAAATAAGAGTGAAACTTGATAGGAATATGAAAATAATTGATACAAGAGTTTTTATTAATATAATTGGAAATAAAATGATAGGAAGTTAAAGTATTATGGAGAAGAAAATAATTTCAATGATACGGAAGAATTTGAGATGCAAATTTCAATGCATTTATTGGAAGAAATTGATGAGATATGGGACGTCAAAATTAAAAAAGATATGGTGGAGAACAGAGAGAAGCTACAGAAACACAAAGAGAATCAAACAATAAGAGAAGAAAATAAGACGAAGTTTAGGAAAAGAAAATAAAATTGAATTATATGACAGGATTATAGGAACGAAATCTAGAAAACGAAAAAGGAATTGTACATGGTAAGGAAGGGATATAAAAACGATAATTGAATAAAAAGTTTATGATTAATAAATAATATTTAAAAACATATGTAAATAGAAATTATATAAACACGGTTTGATGATAGAAAAAATGATAGACATGTAGACATGAATTATGGAAATGAAAATAGAAGTTACAGAAATGAAGAACGAATATATGGAAATGGACATAAAATGGGTGACAATAAGTATTTTGAGAATAGAAGAGATTTTAGAAACTTTGATAGAAGAAATATTAATGAAAATAGAAATGAAATTAGGCAACAAAATAGATGGACAGGAGAAAATAATTACATTTATAGGACTAAATGGAAAGAAGTTATATAAACTAAGCAAATCTATAATACAAAAGATTGAATTAAAAGATGGGAAAAAAATTGATATGCAAGCATTGTTGGGAAAGAAATTAGAAACAGACATAGTTATGGATGGATTAATGAAATATAAGGAAATAATTAATTTTGAGAAGATAGATAGCATTAAATGGTAAAAGAATTGAATTTGAGGAGGTAAATATGGAAGTATTGGCAATTGAAGAGAATAAGAAGTTATGAAATATAAAAAGCAGCGGAATTATGGTAGAATTGGAATTAGTGAGTGGAACTAAGAAATATGAAGAGAAAGTGAAGAATTTTATAATGAAATATGAAGGATTGATTGAAAAAGAAATTAGAATGGCAAATAATTATGTGCGTGATATAGAAGAAATAGAAGATGTGAAAGGAATGGTAATTGGACAGATTGTAATGAAGAATATTATGAATTTATAAATGAATTATTAAAGACGTATGAGAGAATAATGTCGAAGGAACCAAGGGTTGCTTAATAAAAATATGGATATAATACGAAAGTGAAGAATATTGAGAAATTTTAAAGCAGAATCACATCCAGTTCCATATAAATTTGTAACATGTCGCTGAGACATGTTACTATTCTCATCAATTATTTTGGAGCGTTACTTATTCGTCGGCTACTCCCACCTCTAATTCCAAATCCTATTATTTCAAATATTAGAACACATGGGTGATAGTTTTTGCCATCGTTAAAATACCTACTTGAATTACGATTGACGTGGAACTCGGTCTCTTTTATTCATTTCTACGCTGGAAAGTTAATCAGCATTCTCTGTTAAATATCATTTTGTGTGTGATTTTTAATTTTCTTGGCTGGTAAGTTATCTATATATTTTCAAATTGTAATTGTGTGCTTACAAATTATTCTATTTCGATTTTTCTATTTAGTTAAAATATTTCGTTTAAAAAAAAACAATGTTTTTGTGATGGCGTTTTCCATTTTTTCTTCGCCGGTATTATCTTTCTTTAATAAAAATATGGTGGCGCCCTTAGTTATTTCATGAAGCGAATTTATAACAGATTCTTCATATGGTTATTTTCCACCGATTTAAATTTGCTTTTTCTGATTATTTTGGGAACAGAACGGATAAGAATGAACAGTTTTCTGTGGTTTTATTTTGAAAATTAAATTCAAATTTTTGTATGTATTGGAGTATAAGCTCCCACTTGTTCATTTTATTCCTCCTTTTCAATTTTCTACTGTTTCTCCTGTTTTTTTATTTCTTTCCCTACAGCTCTGCAGCCTGTACCGACCGTAAGGACCGTTTACTTCAAGGACCGCTTTAGAATGTACTATAAGGACAGACGGTGTACAAGATCCACTCATCGGACCACATCGTCCAAGGCCATACAACAACGGCTCAAGAACCCTCGACTACTGCTGCTAGCTGTACGTCCCGAGTCTTCCCAAGATAAGTCCCTAACTTATTTTTGGTATATATAAAATATTGAGTTGGACTTTTTTACTATATAACTGATATTTATTCGTATTTGTATTGAGAATATACGGTTTTTGTAAATTTATTATTGTGTGTCAAATAAATCCATTTGTCCCGAAATTTTGTTTGTTGATTCACCTTGTCCCCATTGAGGTAATAAAAAATTGTGTAACTAAGGCCGAATTCACTACCTGAGCAGAGTCCCAAGGCCGTGTACTTAGGTTGTGACAAATTTGGCCCCTTCTTCTGCTATTTTTTTACTGATATTGGGGTTCTGTGACATCGAGATATAAAATTTCGTTGTTATTAAAACATTCAATATAAATTTCATCTAATACGAATACTGCGAAATTTGCTTTTTGGAATATCTTTTGCATGCATATCATTTTCAGGCAAATTTCCTTTTTTCATTCTGTTAATAGTTGATGTTTGGTTTTTCGGTTCTTCTAGTTTTTTTCTTTGTCAAGGTTATTTGCTTGTCGGATTCTTAACACGTTTCATACTAATTTACTTTGAATTTTGTTTTTCAAATTGATTGTTCTTTCAGACTTTCAATAATTTTGTTTAAAAATTTAACATACAGGGTTATTCAAAAGTGATACTTTGAATAATTTGGTTTTTTTGTTTTTTTCCTGATTTACTTTTAAAATCAACTTCTTTATTTTTCTTGAATATATTTTAAGTGAAATTTATTTACCTTTTTGGTTAGCAGTTTTGAAAATTTTCATTCGAAAATAAAATGCAGGCAAATCATTTGAGAGCATATGAACTTTCATATGAAATTAAAATCAGCAGCACTACCTGAGCAGAGTCCCAAGGCCGGGTACTTAGGTTGTGACAAATTTGGCCCCTTGTTCTGCTATTTTTTTACTGATATTGGGGTTCTGTGACATCGAGATATAAAATTTCGTTGTTATTAAAACATTCAATATAAATTTCATCTAATACGAATACTGCGAAATTTGCTTTTTGGAATATCTTTTGCATATCTTTTTCAGGCAAATTTCCTTTTTTCATTCTGTTAATAGTTGATGGTTGTTTTCCGGTTCTTCTAGTTTTTTTCTTTGTCAAGGTTAATTGCTTGTTGGATTCTCAACACGTTTCATAGTAATTTACTTTGAATTTTGTTTTTCAAATTGATTGCTCTTTCAGACTTTCAATAATTTTGTTAAAACATTTAACATACAGGGTTATTCAAAAGAGATACTTTGAATAATTTTGTTTTTTTGTTTTTTTCCTGATTTACTTTCAAAATCAACTTCTTTATTTTTCTTGAATATATTTTAAGTAAAATTTATTTACCTTTTTGGTTAGCAGTTTTGAAAATTTTCATTCGAAAACAAAATGCAGGCAAATCATTTGAAAGCATATGAACTTTGATATGAAATTAAAATCAGCAGCACTACCTGAGCAGAGTCCCAAGGCAGGGTACTTAGGTTGTGACAAATTTGGCTTCTTGTTCTGCTATTTTTTTACTGATATTGGGGTTCTGTGACATCGAGATATAAAATTTCGTTGTTATTAGAACATTTAATATAAATTTCATCTAATACGAATACTGCGAAATTTGCTTTTTGGAATATCTTTTGCATATCTTTTTCAGGCAAATTTCCTTTTTTCATTCTGTTAATAGTTGATGGTTGGTTTTTCGGTTCTTCTAGTTTTTTTCTTTGTCAAGGTTAATTGCTTGTTGGATTCTTAACACGTTTCATAGTAATTTACTTTGAATTTTGTTTTTCAAATTGATTGTTCTTTCAGACTTTCAATAATGTTGTTAAAACATTTAACATACAGGGTTATTTGAAAGTGATACTTTGGATAATTTTGTTTTTTTGATTTTTTCCTGATTTACTTTTAAATTCAACTTCTTTCTTTTTCTTAAATATATTTTAAGTAAAATTTATTTAGCTTTCTGGTTAGCAATTTCAAAAATTTTCATTCGAAACTAAAATGCAGGCAAATCATTTGAAAGCATATGAACCTTCATATGAAATTAAAATCAGAGATGAAACTGTACCTGATACTGTTGAGGAAAAACGTAGGCTTCTTAATGGTTTATGGCTCGTGAAAAATCTGACCGTAGTTTCTCATTACCAATAAATACTTACACTTTTGAGAAGGATCATTTGGAGATTCGTAACACTATTCAAGATTTAAGTGGAGTAATAAATAATTTCAATGGAAATAAACGCGAACCTGTTTTTAGCAGAATAAATTCCAGGTTAACTCATTTAACTAATAGACTAAATAGATTGAATATTGACCTCTTGCTTCGTCTTCTTTGTCTTCTCCTTCAGTCCCACAGTCTCGTCATGATCCAGTATACAAGTGGAATATTTCATTCTCTGGAAAGAATTAATCACTCCATCTTTTTTTAGAAAAGGTTGAGTTACTTAGAGTTTCTAGAGGTATTTTTGATACCGAATTATCTTTACAGTCTTGTGAGTTATTTCGAGGCAGTGCTTTTACATGGTTTCTTAATAATCGTAGTAAATTCAGTACTTGGTCTGATATTGTTGCTAAATTAAAAGCAGATTTCCTTCCGTATAGTTATGAAACAGATTTAGAATTAGATATTTTAAATCGAACTATGGGTGAGAATGAGCCCGTTACTATTTATATTTCTTTTATGATAGGTCTTTCTAATCGTTTAATGAATGTTGTAGATGAAAAATCTCGTGTTGCAAAGATTCGTAGAAATCTTTTACCATTTTTTGTTTCTGCTTTGGCATTACATAGTCCCAATACTGTGGATGAGCTTACCGAGCTTTGTAAAAGAGTTGAAGAATCCAGAGTTTGGTCTGATCGTTACCGACCACCTTCTTCACAAAATTGTCTACTCGAACCTGATTTGACTTGTCTTTATGTTTCACCAATTTCTTCTTCTAAAAGAATAAGTTCTGTTTATGTTTCCGTTTTGTCTTCTAGTTTATGTGGGAATTGTAATAGAACTGGTCATATTTTTACGAAATGTCGTTCTCCTAAGTCTCTTTTTGTTATGGATGTGGTGCTAAAAACACTACAAAACCAAATTCTCGTTCTTGCAATCCAAAAAACGAGGTTCGGACTGGTCCTTTGAATCTGACGGCAGTCTCCAGCCCAACACAAACCACTTCGGAATTAAGGTCAGGAAGTTCAAAATGCAAATCCAGAAAACCGTCAACAAGTCAAAATTAACTTCAAATTTTTCTCCTTCGGCTACTGAATGGCAAGCTTATCTTAGTTATGTCAGAGATTTCTTATCGTCTTCATGTTATCGTTCTGTAAATCTTGACAAATAATTATCTTCTTGTACCGTTTCACTTGTCAATCCTGTACCGGATGCTGAATTATCTAATGATGTTGGTAGTATTGAATTAGATGTGCCTGTTGTCTCTGTTTTACCTATGCTACCCACTCCTGTGGATCATTCTTTGTCTGAAAATATTGTCAATTCTGTTACTACCGATATTTGTCCTTTGTTTGTTAAGAAACCAAATGATAATCATCCTTATATGATTATCAAGGTTTTAAATACTGATGTTGTTGCAATGGTTGATACCGGAAGCAATTCTACTATTCTAGGAAACCCAGGGTTTTCGCTTATTAATTCTCTTCATGTACCTATTGAATATGATGCTTCAATAAGTAGAACTACTGCTGATGGTGTACCACAACAATTTATAGGTTTTATTACCGTTCCTGTTACTGTGAATAATGTCAGAAAAACAATTAAAATTCTGATTATTCCTTCGATTATTCATCCTCTTATTTTGTGCATGGATTTTTTGAGTCTATTTGAAATAGACATAAATTTTCATGATTTATCTTACTCTCTTTTGTCTTCTACTTGTGTTATAAACACAATTCAGTCAGTTTCTAGTCTCACTTCACTTGAAAAAGATGAATTGGACAAAGTTATCACTTTGTTTTTTACACTTGCTCCTTCGGACCGAATTGGTCGAACTAATTTCGTTGAACATGTTATTGAGACTGGCGATGCAAAGCCAATTGCGCAACGTCAATATTCTTTGTCTCCGGCCATGCAAAAACTTCTTGTAAATGAAATAGATGAGATGTTAAATCTCAAAGTTATTCAGCACTTCAACTCCCCCAAGAAACCCGGAGAGTATCGTGTTTGTTTCGATGGTCTAAAATTGAACAAGGTCACCGTTTCTGATTCATATCCTATGGCGCAAGTCGATATTATTCTTAGTAAATTACGAGACGCAAAATTTCTTACGTCTATTGATTTAAAGAAGGTTTTTCTACAAATAACCCTTTCTGAATCTTCCCGTCCGAAAACAACTTTCGCTGTGTACGGTGTAGGACTTTTTGAGTGTGTTACAACCCCTTACGGTTTAGTTAATGCGCCTTAAACTATTGCTCGTCTAATGGACATAGTAAGAGAACCTTCTTTTAGGCCATATTGTTATTTAGATGACATTATTATCGCTACCCCCACCTTTGAGCTTCATATGGAAACTCTCAATAAATTGTATCTTAGGATAAATGCAGCCAATCTTACTGTCAATCTTGAAGAATATAAATTTTGTCGTCAATCTCTTAAGTTTTTAGGTTTGGTTGTTGACAAAAATGGCATTCGCACAGATGACGACAAATTCTCTGCTATTTTGAATTATCCAGCTCCAAAGAATACTACCGAGATAAAATGTCTCATAGGTCTTATTGGTTCGTATCGTTGATTTATTAAAGATTTTTCTAGTATTTGTTCTTCAATCACTGATCTTCTTCATGGCAGAAAGAAAGGCCAATCCAATTCTTGGACTCCGCAAGCTGAAAATGCTTTTACTGAAGTTAAGAGACGTCTTACTTCTAGTCCAATCCTGATTTTCCTAAACCTTTCATCATTCAAACTGACGCTAGCGAAACTGGTCTTGGTGCAATCCTGTATCAGGAATGCGATGTTCTCGAACACCCTGTTGCTTATGCAAGTCGTACTTTGAATAAAACTGAGAGAAAGTACAGTACAACAGAAAAAGAACTTTTAGGAGTTATTTTGGTGTTGAAAAATTCCGAGGCTATGTTGAAGGCACTCATTTTCCTCTTGAGACAGATAATTCTTCTTTGCAGTATCTTTCTAAACTTTCGAATCCCTCAGGTCGCTTAGCACGTCTTTCTCTTAGGCTCTCCCAATTTGATTTTGAAATCAAATGCAGAAAAGGAACCACTATGGTGGTCAGTGATGCTTTATCTCGTTCTTTATCTGAAATTTCTGTTATTGATGTAAGTACCTTTAAACCAGATGCTTGGTATACTTCTATGATTGAGAAAGTTTCGAATAATTCCGATTCATATCCCACATTTGAGGTTGACAATAATGTTTTGTATAAACATATGTTCTCGTCTAATCCGATATCTAGTAATCTATCTAATTGGAAAATCGTTGTTCCTACCGCCAACCGAATTGACATATTAAGGTTATTTCATGACAATGAATTGAGTGCTCATGTAGGCATATCTAAAATCATTTCTCGTATCTCTGAAATTTATTATTGGCTAAAACTCAGAAGTCCTGTATCTCGCTACGTTAATAAATGTAGTTTGTAGTTCTTGTGAAACCCAAAATCTACCTAAAGCTGATGTTATGGGTCAATACAAAGATATTAATTTTCCGTGGCAATGGATTTTTGCTGATCTTATAGGTCCATATCCAAAGTCAAAATCTGGTAATAGAATTGTTTTAGTAATTACCGATTGGATTACAAAATTATGTCTTGTTCATCCAATGCCACACGCAACTGCTAAGGGCATTGTGAAGTTTATAGAAAATCAAGTTTTTCTTCTTTTTGGTGTTCCACAAATCTTTTCTTTTGACAATGGTACTGTTTTCACTCCTTCTCTTTTTAAGAATCTAATGTCACAGTACAAAGTGCAAAACATTTTTTATAACGCTCGTTATCATCCCCAAGCAAATCACACAGAACGAACAAATAAGACAATTGTTACAGCTCTAAGGTGTTATATTCATGAAAATTCGTCTCACAATAACTGGGACACTTCGTTACATAAGGTTGCACAAGCAATTAGAACCGCGAAACATGACGTTACGGGTTATTTCCCAGCTTTTATAAATTTTGCCGAAACGTTCCGTTGAGTGGAGATATTTACGGTGCAATTTCTGAAAACGCGAATAATATTATTAACAATGGTGAAAAACTACAATTAATTAATTATGTTCAAACACTTCCTAAACGTTTTGTTGAGGTTCGTAAAAAGTTAAGAAATGCATATGAGAAAAATGCAAAACATTACAATTTACGAAAGAGAGATTTGCAATTTCATGTTGGTGACAGGTTATGGAAAAAGAATTATGTTCTTTCATCAAAATCTAGTAATTTTGCAGCTAAATTTGCTCCTAAGTACATACCTTGTATTGTCAACAAAGTTATCTCGAAGTTAGTGTATAATTTAAAAGACCTTTCGAATTTCCTCAATACGATTTTCCCAATTTTCATGAGTCTGGTCTTTCAAAGCTATTCTTAGGAATTTTATTACTTCCCTGATGTATCTTTCTGAGGGGTTTGCGGGTGGATGTCTGATACTAATTGTTTTTAAGTGTTTTTGATTTTCATTGCAAAATTTCTTAAATCTATTATTTACAAAATAAGTCGCATTACCTACTATGCATTTTTCTTTATCCAAAGGAATTAGTCAAAAACTGTGTTTCAAGTTAATTTTTTTAAAATATTTTTGTGTTCGTTATGCGTCCAAATTTCGCTTTTACATTCATCAGAGCCTTGTATTGTGGTACAGTTTATTGATTTATGTTTCTTGCATCTAGGCCTAATCTCAATACTCCATTTGCTCTTCTCACTACCACAATAGGATTTACATATCTTGTATTGCATCTTTCTATAATACTATCTTTCAACATGTTTTGTATTTCTAATTCAACCTCTTTTCTATATTTGTAAGGTATGGGATATGTTCTTACTCTGAAATTCTCTATTCCTCTTACTTCTATTTTATGCACATAGTTCTTTGCCATTCTCATTTCTTTTCCAATCAATCCTTTATATTTCTCTATTAAATTCTTCACTTTCTCTTCATATTCTCTATTTCCGAATACTAATTCCAGTTCTTCCATATTTCCACTCCTTTCTATATTCCATAACTTCTTATTATCCTCTTCAATTGCCAATTCTTCCAAATTCTCGTTTCCAAATTCAATTCTATTCCCATCAATTTCTATCTCCATCTTTTCAAAATTAAGTATTACTCTATACTTTGTTAATTCATCAATTCCTATTACTATGTCTGTTTCTAAATTATTCACTAACAGTAATTGCATTTCAACTTCTTTCCCATCCTTCAATTCAATCTTTTGTATTATAGACTTATTTACTTCACATAGTTTCTTTCCATTTGCTCCTACTGATGTAGTTTTTGGTATTTTAATTAGTTTGTTTTCATAATTTTCAATGTTTTCTTTTATTAATTTTGTTTTTATTATGGACGCTTCGGAACCTGTATCTATTAATGATTTAATTTCTTCTCCATTTAATTTCCCTTCAATATTTATTTATCCCATTATTTCTTTTAACTCTAATTCTTACCCAAATTTTATATATTTCCTTGGATGTTCATATGTACAGATAATATTTTTCTTTACATTTGGTATGTGCTCGATCCAAAACTTTGATCGGGCTCTGATTCAGTGACTATTTCTGGTTCTATGGATATCACTCTTTCTTTCTGTCTTTGTATATTGTTCCCTCTTTTTTTTTCTCCATTTCTATTGCCTCTTTCTTCAAAATTTCCATTTGTCCTTTCTGTAATATAGTCCCTTCTTTGTTCTCGTTTTTCTTCTCTTTGCCTGTTTTCATAAGATCCATTTCTATTGTTTCCTTCAAATGTTCTATTTCTATAATTATTGTTACTATTGTGATATTGATAATTTCTGTTGTATTTGTTTTGAGCATTATTATTCCTGTTATAGTTATTGTATCTATTATAATAACTATTGTTATCATTTCTGTTAATGTAATTGTTTCTTGAAATTGACTGTCTCGACCCTTACTTCGTGGAATATGCTCATATTAGTGTTTTTAAATGAATCTCAAGGTCTCTGGTTAATTCCACAATATAATACAAGTTACTGAAAATTCTAGAAAATTGACAATTGTTTCGATAAATCAATATCATCGTCAGAATGTAACTTCTGTCATTCTGACGGTGATATTGATTTATCGAAACAATTGTCAATTTTTTAGAATTTTAAATAATTTGTATTATATTGTGGAATTAACTAGAGACCTTGAGTTTCATTTAAAAATACTAATTGTTTCTGTTATGTTCATAATTATTCGTTCTATTATTTTGATTGTTATTATTATTCTCATAATACTTTTTATTATCGTAACCATTGTAGTTTTTGTTTTCATTTTGATTCCTGTTCCTGTTCTGGCTATTTCTTATATTGTTTCCTTCAATTCTTTGTAGATAATTAGTTAACTGTTCTATGTTTTTGATATTTTGAATAGCAATCGTTTCAGTGATTTCAAATTTAAAATGTCTTGAGATAAACATAAAAATTTCTTCCTCTGGTATAGGTGAATCTAAAAATTTCGCGTTCATGAAAACCTTCATAGCGTAATCATTCATGCCATTTCCACTACCTATCTCAAATTTTCCAGAGTAAAGTTTTTCTCTCACTCTTGTTTGAGCATGGTTTTCCCAGAAATATCTCATGGATTGAGCTTCAAATTCCTCAAATTTTTTAAAATACTCTTCTTTACTGGTATATCACACTAAAGCATGATTATCCAAATTTTCCCTGATCATTTCCTTTATGTCTTCATTACTTCGGATATTTTTCATCCTATTCCTTAAAATTTTTATAAATACTTTTTGGTGAGTTTTTATATTATCCCCTTCAAATTTGTGTTCCCCTCTATTTCCTATATAATTGTTTATTATTTTCGTCTGCATCATTCCATTTCTCACTTCTTGAAAATTTCTACCCTCGGTTTGGTCATACCTTTCCTGTAAGTAAACTAACCTTTTTTCCATGTTTTCCAATTTTCTCGTCATTTCCACGGTTTCCTCTGATTGCTCGCCATTGTGGATTCTACTTCCAGTTTGCTCAATTCTACTTTTCAGAACTTGTTGAAATTCAGTAAGGGTTCTGTCACATTTTCCTAATTTTTCCATTCTTTCTTGGGTGTCTTGAACTCCCATTTCTATTTCCTTAACTTCTCTCTGAATCTCTCCTTTGAAATCCTTCTCTTTCTACTCTATTTCGTTAATTCTGTTAATCTGCAAATTTTCTATTTCCGTGACCCTTCCAATCGTCTCTCCTCTTATTTCTTGTTTAGTAAATTCTATTTCATTTTCCATGTATGTATTTGATTCCTCCAATTTCTTCTCCACGTGTCCCAATTTTTCTCCCATTAATTTTATTATTAGTTCCTAAGTTTGTTTTATTTCTTCCTTATTCTGATCCATCTTTGTATCCATTTCTTCACTATTTTGGTCCATCTAAATATGCATTTCTTGTTTCATTTCTTCCTTATTTTGGTCCATTTTTATATTTAATTCTTCTCTATTTTGGTAAATTTTTCTCATCATTATTTTAAACATACTTATTACGTCCATTTGCTCTTTGTTTTTAAAGGTATCCTCTTTTTTATCTCCATTTCCCGGTACTCTTCTTCTATTGGTTTTTAAAATTCTTATTTGTCCTCTTGTCCTGTTTCTTCTGACTATGGTGCATCTTCTTCTTCCTGTCCTTGTTTTGTTTCTAAAATGTATTGTTCTGGGTCTTTTCCCTCTATTTCTAATATTTTCTCCAATCTGCTACTTAATTCCGATTTTAGTCCGAAAGTATCTTCTCCTCTTTTCTCTTATTCCTCCTTCAATTCGTTTACTTTTAATTCCATCAACCTTTTTTCTTTCTTCTCCTGAACTTTTTCCCCAGTTATATTCATCTTCTTTTAGTTTAGTTCCAAATTTGATTTTTTTAAACCTTACGTTTGCAGTGAATTGTAATAATCATATATTTTTCTATTACATTGTTTTAACCTTTGATCAATTATATAGTATTTAATTTCTTGAAGCCTCACGCTGGTTCGACATTTTATTAGGGTTTGAGTTATATTAATTTATTTATATGTTAACTTTTAATTTAATTTTATTATATCTTTGATTTAATGAAAGTTTTTTTTAATTTGCCCGATATATTTTTAAGAAATTGTTTAAGTTCAATAATGCCACACAGTGCACTTACCTTTATATCTTTTTATTATTTCCATTTTTTAATGAGCACTCAGCTTCTCGGGATCTTGGGTTCATAAGGTTGAATATTCATATGAATACTTCTAATAAGCGCCAAATCTTGATATTAAATTTTGATTCAGAAATTGTGAAATGAAATAATTTTGTTAAATGAATTTTTACAAGACGGTCCTGTGTATCTTATTCTGAAAAACGCTGGTGGCGTATTTTAAACATCAAACACCCCTACCAAAAGATAAAAAGTAAACGCTTCAAAATGCAGTCTACAGACAGTATAATTTATTATTTCCGAAGAAAATGATTTGTTTTATTTATACAAGAAAATACATCATTCTTTTCTATCACAAATTGAAAAAATTAACTTATCTACAATGACCTTTCATACGACACACATTCACACAAATGAACTTCTATTAAATTCATACAAGTATGCAACTTGTTATACGTCTGAGACAATATACAATATGGAAATCACTCGATATTCACCAAGATTTTCGTTAGAAAATGGACGAATGTCGAACACACACGTCGTCAGCAGAGTTTCAATATTTAATGTTTAATACACACAAGTAAGTTTTGTTTGAAATGAAATCGTTTTAAATACCTTTTTTTATCATCCACTGATCTTGTTTTATTCACATTTTTGGAATACCAAGGTTGATTGAAGAATCCATTCGAATCAATTTAATTTCGATGGCTTACCAGCATTTATTCTCTTCAGGGATCGTGAAAATTATTATTCCCACGATACGGGATATGTAGACTCTTCTGGGCTCGTGAAAAGTGATATTTTCACTATACAGGATATTCCCTCTCTTCGGGGATGCTTTATAGAGGTTAGTTTTACTGCTCACACCTTACTTTACATATTTTTAAAACAATTCTTATTAAATTTATCCAAAAAATAATCTACCTCTTTTTAATTTTTCAATACTCACGTTCACACTTTCTTTTTTCTGTAATCAATAACTTTTTTCTTAACAAAAACCTCATTTTTCATTATTTAAGAATCAGCCCTCTGTTTATTGAAATCATATAAATATTAGTAACCAGTCAAAGCAACTTATAGTTGTTCATTTGATAGATTTCATTATATTCTTCAAAATATTTACTTTTTAATTATAAAACATAATCTGTTACAATTCTAGATAAACAATTCCTATAGTTTTTCTGTTAAATATTTTGAATTCGTATTATATCTATGTCATATATGTATGTGCAAGGTACATTATAAAGTTTGAATGAATTTCTTTAGTTCGATTTAGTTTAATTTTAACCCTCGAATATTTTAAGTTGTAATTGACTCGTGTTAGATATATACAATGTGTTGCATTATTTTTCCATATTAATATATATAAACATATATCATATATTCTCATTCCATGTACTTTGAACTGGTTTTTACATGCAAATAACAATCCATACACTTTCATTAGGGAAGAAAGCTACATCTTTAAGAAGTAGGTAATATTTTCAACCCATTATTGGCCAAGCATTGAAAAAATAGGTTAAATTATTAAATATTTGTTTAAAACAATTTATTAGTACAATAAATAAAAGTAAATAATACAATTTTTTCACAAAATAAAGAAAAATGAAAAAAAGACTGTTGTGTAAGCACAACGTTGGCCGAAACACTTAACTTAAATGGTATTCTTCAAAACAATCGGGGTGTAAATGAACATTACAACTTCTACACATATAAACTGTCTGACTGTGACAAAATCTGCATCTTCTTCTTGTAGGTTGTTTAAATATCAAATGACTTGATTGGTTCCGACGAATATCAGTTGGTATGTTACCAGGAAGTGAAGCTGAAGCTCTCAAGGTATTCATTTTCACCAGGCGCGATGCAACATTTGATTTAAAATCTATTTGGGACATCTTTGTATTGTTTACGATGTTATATAATTTCCACGAGTTTACTAAGATATTACCAATAGTATTTGTAAATAAAGGCCACCACTATTTTTTTCCTTTTATACCAATCCTATAATTAGCTACATCATTATCGTGTAGATCGACGCCACCCATGTAGGAATTGTATTGGGATATTACAAAAGGTTGTGTTACATTGATTACCCTTTTTTCCATTCTGTTGTATCTTTTCGCTGTTTTTATAGGCTCTACATGATAATGTGTACTTATCAAGGTAACGACAGAATTATCACACCATCTAGCCAACGAAATATAAGTATCCTCGTCAAAACAACTATCGTACGATCCTCGTTTTCTGGTTTTTTTCATTATTTTGGATGACTCTAACGGAGCATGTTGAGTTCTATCTTCGCGAATTGTTACAGTAGCAAAAAATCCTTCAGTTTTTAATTGTTTGAATAAGTTGTAAGAGGAGAAAAAATTGTCAAAGAAAACTTCATGATTGTTTTTATTTTTGAGAACTGACAATAACTCTAAGATAACCTGTGGTCCCAAACCCAGAGCATGTTTTACTTTTTTAGGTGATGCTCCTGCATAAGGAATAAATTGAAACATATAACCATCGCTTGAACATAGGCACCATAATTTAAATCCAAATCTGACTGGTTTACCCTTTATAAACATATTACAGGAATGTCTACCGAAATAGGGCACCATTTCCTCATCCACTGCTAACTTCTCTGAAAAGGTATCAAACTGCATGAACTTCTTATTGATTATGTCAAAAAGGGGCCTGATTTTAGAATACTTGTCATCTTTGTCCAACTGTGTGTTATCATTGAAATGTAAATTCTGTTTTATACTCCGAAATTTATTTCGACTCATACACTGTTTTACTACTTGAACACCTTTGTCTTCTTCTGTGGACCAGTACATATCAGTTTGTGGTAAAACGTGATACCCAGATAGCACTAATATCCCAATAAAATTTAGTAGTTCTGATTTCGATACCGAAAATTCATGTCGGTTGTTCTGTTGTGCATATGCGTTAGAATAGTTTACTATCATCTCTTGAACCTCATCATCAAAGAATTTAAAAAATATATCCAGTGGAGATGTTCCAGCGAGGTTGTTTACCAAATCTTCTCTAATTTCATGCTGTTTAGATATCCGAAAATTGTTGTGCATAAACTCACCTTTTCTCCAGTTTACTTTCTGTTCTTGTTTTTTGTTTGCACCTCTATTACGTTTTGCTTGGTTATTCTCCTGGCCAGTCGCTGTTTCTACCTCAATTTCCTCTAAATCTTCCTCCCCTGTATGAATTTCAAAAGAACCAGCTATATCCACCTTTTGTAGTTCATTTTCTGTCATCTCCTCGGAAAACAACTCTTCGTCGGTCAACTCGTCAACATCGGGTGGAATATAAACAACGTCAATTCGATCTAAAAAAATTCAGACCGTACTAAGATTTATCAAGATAGGTATTATGTATGTACCTAATATATATTTTACCAGTGATAAACAACCTGCTTACCTCGTTCTTGTTCAATATCCATAAGTACCTCTTCTAATGCCAGTTCCAATTCCTTTTGTGTTAGTATTTTCGACATTTTTTACCAGAATAATCCACAATAGTTTTTTATATGATTGTTTACAGATGAAGGCTCAAAACGACCCGCTTTATATAGAAGCCTAACAATGACTAACCGAACGTCTTACGATAAATAGCAATTCAACAGGTCTGAACGTGTCTAAAACCTGAGTTTACTTATTAGGCCAACGTTGCGTTCGCGCAACGCAGCACTTTACTGCAATACAAGCAAAGTATGACAAATAAAGTAAACAATTTTTTTGTACAGAACTTTAATTTCAACCTTCTTTTGACTGTCTATCAAAAATAATAGCAGCTGGTTATAACTCAGAACGTATTATTTATTCGAAAAGTATCTCGCTCAAAAAAGAGAAAATTTGCCCATTTTCAAGTAAACAAAATTTTAATTATTTATTTATAAAAAATGTCTAATTTTTTCTACAGTTTTATTTAACGTTGCTATTCACAAAAACATGAATATATTATAGATAAGATTGTTTATTTTTACAAAAAAAAAAACTGTGGTGTTGCGTGTACACAACAGTGGCAGGTAATGGGTTAATAGGTCCGTAGCCATAAACGTGAGAAAAGTGAATTATTGATTATATAATAACAGAGATAGAAAATAATAGGATTATTAACGATGTAATAGTGAAAAGAAATAATTAATCAGTCTGTGACCACTATTTACTGTAAGCTAATATAAAAATAACAATCTCTCTATGAGAATGAAACCTGATTGTCGAATCAAACGAAGAATGTTGGTAAATTGACCAATTCCTAAGTACTGATTCCATTTTTTGCAGTACTTCGAAAATATAATTCGTTAAAAATTCAAGGTATGATTTCAGAAGAACTGGATACTGTTGGAGAACGAATGTGCCATTAACACATTTTGAAAAAATTTCAATCGATATAGAACAAACTACTTCTTGTTGTTGCTCTAACATCATTCGTTATCATATCTTCAATTTTATCCATGCTACTTCGTTTGAAAATATTTTGAAGTGTGCACATGATTTACTTTATATTCAATTATCAATACTCCTAATTTTATAAAAGTTTTGCTAAATGTTTGCAAAAAACGCATGCATACGAGAATTGATTATTATCGTATCGTATAAGAAACATAGAAATTTAGAGTTTTCTGCTAAGATTTGCTGTTTATTTTCCGTTTATTGAATGAACGAGTAAAACGTTTGCATACATAATTCTACTTACTTTCTTTGTTTGAATTACTTTTCATTTCAGTTGCCCTTGGGGGTGTGGAAGGCATTGGTATTTCTGAAAACAAAAATGTCTATTTACATCACAAACATAATTAAAATAAATATTGAAATGTTATTGCCAGAAACAAACTTTTACATTCAGTGAATAATCTAACCAATAATCAATTAACCAAAGATAACATACGGTGGCATTTTTTACCCCCGTACACACCAAATTTTGGTGGCCTATGGGAATATTCCGCCAAAACCTAAAATTACAGAAATCTTCTCAACATCGCTCAATTGTTTAGTCGACAGGCTCTTTAGATGGCGCCACAATCAGTGTCTCATCTATCTGTGGGTTATCTGTGACGTATACAGGCTTCTTAATTGGGTGTGGCGGTTTGGGAAAAAGTTCTTATCATACAAACTGCCTAAAGCAGCTTAATATTTTGGAGTTGGAGTAATTGCCAAATGTCGCAAATACACATACACAAAAACCACAACACATCAACAAACTGACTACGGCATATAAATCAAACAATGAAAAGTCACTCTATATGTACAGTATTTTTTTTCATAGAAAATATTAATTTTAAAAAGGCCGATGAAACGTGTTCACCAATCACGACGGAATTCTGTCAGGTGTCTTGGGCGCTGAGCTGATGCTACAGTAAAATTTTCAGCATCTTAGCTGCACTCAAAGCTGAGATACCTCGTTTTAGGTAGTTTGTCGCTATATACAGTGTTAGGAATATTCTATGGCAACGTAGGGTACTTAATAAAGAGCCCAGAAGAGACAATATGATGTAGAGAAACAAGTATATTCAGTGTATCACCTATTTTCTTTAACAGGGTATCGTTACATGCCAAAGAAGTATCGTTGCAACTGTTAATTTATTTACAAATATCACGAAGATAAACCACCTGCAATTACTACGCTCCCAATAAAATAGTTTCGTTTACAGCCGCAATTCTTCTATTTTTATCTATCCCTTCTCTTTCTTTTCCATCTACACGCTGAAAGTATAAGTGTCCATATAATATTGCTTTTTAATAATAACAGAAATCATTCTTCATCAAATTTCAACGTAAAACGATAATCCTTTCATAGTCAACGGAAAAATGTAAGGGGTACGGCATTACCAGTGTGTACCAGACGAATACGAATAGCGCGTTCGCCTCTCTAGGACGTTTAACTGTACATCTGGGTACGTCACTACCTGTTTTGCGAATGAGGAACGCTCTTTGTAAATTTAAAAAAATGAGGTTGCAAATATACCAAACAGTGCAAATTTTAAAATGGTATTACCAGGGTAATTCATATCGAGAAATAGCAGAAAATTTGTTTATTGTGGCATTCGAAAATACCCAACCAATTAGCAAGAAACAAGTGAGAACGGTTATAACATTTTTTGAAGAACGTGAATGTGTCACTCCTACAAAACATGAAGCGCGTACACAAAATCGTCAAACCCAACCCGAGAAAGAAGAAAGATATTTTAATCTGTGGAAGTGTGGCAAATAATTCTTTACAAGAATAGAATTTTGTGAAGTAGTTATGGAAAAACTTTTCAAAAAACATTTTGTTCACAGATGAATCGACTTTTCCCATGCACGGTGCACACAATTCATCCGTTATGCGATATTGATGTAGGACGTACCTACACAAACACTACAATAGTAGAACTCAATATCCCCAAAAGTTAAATGTTTGTGCTGGAATATAAGGTGAACATTTAATTGGATCATTTTTTATTGGCTGCAGTTTAACCAGACAAAAATATTTGAATATGCTGCAAAATCAAATTACTCTTGCCCTTATACAATTAGGTCAAACTTCAATGATATTTCGTACCAACATGACGGTTGTGCATCACATGATTATCGAATAGCAATACATTTTTTAAATAGTCAATTTCCCAATCGGATAATCTCCATGAATGGTAACATTAGATGGCCTGCTAGATCTCCAGATTTGGCACCCAACGATTTCCTTTTATGTGGTTATGTGAAATTGATAATTTATGGATTCCAGGAGAACAGGGCTAGTTCTACGAATGAACTTAGGGATCAAATTCTACAAGCCTGCATGGAAATAACATTTCAAATTCTCACACATGTTCGTCAAGAATTTTTTAACCGGCTCGGTTACTGCTTAGCTTAAAACGGGGGTTGATTCAAACATTTGATTTTAATTCTTTGAAGAATTAAGAAGTATTATTTTTATTGTTTCGTTTATTACCTATCAGAATATTACTTTTCTTTAAAAATAATAGGTATTTTCATTAGAACTCAATTTTTATGTTTATTATCGAAAGCATTTTTCAATTTGAACTGTGTCTACACGAAGAGTTCGTTTCAAACCAAGTGTTCAGCGACATGTTTCACGTTACCAAGTCTGAAAAAAGTAAAGGTTTCAACCGTTTCTAAGCTCAAAACTAGAACAATTACCAGCATTACAATAAAAGGTTCAACAAATAGATCGGATGAATTATCTTGATCTGTTACAACCTCTCGAATTATCATAATTTGAAGCTGCTTATAACTTGTTCTCCGGTTAGAACAATGCATTTTACAATTAATATAAATATACAACGAAAGTTGGCAACATTGCAACGTAACATAAGTTTTCTTCAGAATATTCACTGTTTCTGATATCCTGTTAGTACCTACAAAGAATTTATACTTGTAACACATTGTCGTCGATTATGGACATGTTTTCACGTTTTCCACTTTATGATATCCATGTATATATATATATATATATATATATATATATATATATATATATATATATATATATATATTGAGTGAATGAAAACGACGAATACTCAGTGTGTATTAATTTATTACTTTTAGGCTAAGCGCTTTCGGCTGTTAAGCCATTATCAAAGCCGTCCTATGAAAAATACAAAGCTTGTGAAATTTTGAAAAAAAAAACAATTTAAAAAAGTTGAACTTACGTCATTTAAAAAGTAATTGTCAAAGACATCAAGCTGATCAAAAACAATACTCAATACTCAAGATCTATCCAACCATCGTTATGATTGAGTCATTGAGTATTGTTTTTGATCAGCTTGATGTCTTTGACAATTACTTTTTAAATGACGTAAGTTCAACTTTTTTAAATTGTTTTTTTTTTCAAAATTTCACAAGCTTTGTATTTTTCATAGGACGGCTTTGATAATGGCTCAACAGCCGAAAGCGCTTAGCCTAAAAGTAATAAATTAATACACACTGAGTATTCGTCGTTTTCATTCACTCAATATATATATATATATATATATATATATATATATATATATATATATATATTTATATATATATACATGGATATCATAAAGTGGAAAACGTGAAAACATGTCCATAATCGACGACAATGTGTTACAAGTATAAATTCTTTGTAGGTACTAACAGGATATCAGAAACAGTGAATATTCTGAAGAAAACTTATGTTACGTTGCAATGTTGCCAACTTTCGTTGTATATTTATATTAATTGTAAAATGCATTGTTCTAACCGGAGAACAAGTTATAAGCAGCTCCAAATTATGATAATTCGAGAGGTTGTAACAGATCAAGATAATTCATCCGATCTATTTGTTGAACCTTTTATTGTAATGCTGGTAATTGTTCTAGTTTTGAGCTTAGAAACGGTTGAAACCTTTACTTTTTTCAGACTTGGTAACGTGAAACATGTCGCTGAACACTTGGTTTGAAACGAACTCTTCGTGTAGACACAGTTCAAATTGAAAAATGCTTTCGATAATAAACATAAAAATTGAGTTAAATGACGTAAGTTCAACTTTTTTAAATTGTTTTTTTTTTCAAAATTTCACAAGCTTTGTATTTTTCATAGGACGGCTTTGATAATGGCTTAACAGCCGAAAGCGCTTAACCTAAAAGTAATAAATTAATACACACTGAGTATTCGTCGTTTTCATTCACTCAATTTGCATATAGTGTGTACACCATACCCACAGGCATTTCTATATATATATATATATTGATCTAGCGGTCAAATTGGCATCGGTACATCTACGGTATAGCCAAGAATCCTTCAATATACACCAATGTATATTTGCTAAATATATTTAACGGGCAGGTTAGCATCTTGATAATTTGGCAAGGTTGGAATAGAATATATATTTGAGTTTATTAAGTCACTTTCATTCTGCAGATTTGATGGTAGTATATAAATGTTGTACTTGTAACGGAGGAAGTGGCGTCTTCTTGGTCGTAATTTACATTTATCTATTCCTATAAGTTCTTTGACTATAGTTTGATTATTATTTATTCGAACGTATCGCTACATATCGCTAGAATGTTTGGGGCAAACCAAAAAATCAGCCGTTGTAGTTTTAAATTGTGATCATATTCAGGGCTCCGTATCAAAACTTGTAAGCAAAAGGTGCCTAATTGAAATATAATTATTTCCTGACTATTGGAAGCATCAATTAAAACTCTCCGAAGATTTGTGAGCTGATTCAAAAACCCACTTATCGAAGCTATACTATCTGGACATTATTTCAGAGTCACCAATATGGTAGATCACACAAGTCCGTTTGTTGTCGATGTCTCACAATAACCATTAGTTTTATTTTGGTGTTGCTTTTTGTAAATTTCTCTATTTGATTTTTGTGATCTATGATGAGCAGTCGGCATTCAGAATTGCTCATTTTTATTTGTATAAAAATATTGAATAGCTGAACAGAATGTTTGAAGTGTTTGGTTAATTTTGATGATGCTAAGAGAACATTAATTATCGAAGAGTCTTCTCGGGCTATTGGAAGCGGGCTTAACACAGACAGATGTTGTGAGTAGAGTAAATGCGTCCCAAAGCGCCATTTCAAGGATCGGTTCGAGGAAACTGGAACTGTTGCTGAAAGACGAAAAAGGACCCAAACAAGCGTTATTGATAGTTATCTAACAGCTTGTAGAAATCTTCGTGATACTTAAAGAATCGTAGGAAGAAGAATATTTATTGATTTATCGATCTCAACAATGAGAAGAAGAATCCGTGATACTAATTTAAGATCTAGGCAACTTTTAAGAAGAGTACCATTGACATCCGCGCATAGGCAAGGAAGATTAGCTTGGGCATTGGAACACTAACACTGGCGTAATGAATGGTGAAACGCGACTTTCAAAGATGGGTCTCTATGCCGCTATAGTCCCTCAGTTCTTTATTAGTAATATGCGAGACCACATCGAGCTGGAGTGGTTTAAGAAGAAATGGAAATGTCATAGAGCATGCTTGGGATAAAATACCATTGGCGACCACGATCCTCGACCTGAATATTAGCTGTTGTTGAAACATTGTTTTTCATTAAATTCCTTGAAGAATTCTTTTGTTTCATTCTTCTATCCTAGCACTTTATGTAATTTTCATTATTCTAAGAAATGAGAAAACGATTTTATAATTCTGGGTATTTAACAGTTTACAAATATATTCCCTTCTACCATCAACAGTTTGTTTCAGCTTTTGAAATCTAATTTAATCAATATCCTCAACTCTACAAATATCTTCAACTTTTGAACAGCATTTTTTATATTTCTGAATGTATCCAAATACAATTTCAGCATGTTTTAAAATTAATTACAATTGTTCAATAACGTCGTATCAGAACAAAGTTGAATTTTTCACATGAGACATTCTGCATCTTAGATTTCAATTTCTTCCAACTTGCCATCGTAACAAGAAATATGTTGTCATATTTGATATACGGTCTTCCACTAGTTTCTCGTGAAAGTCGTATTCAGGTCCCCCCCCCCCCTTTGTACTTTGAAACGCAAAACTGAAATATTCTCTCATAGATAGAGGTTTTTAGACCCACTCCAGCTTAAAAATTCAATAAAACTCGAACCTCATATATTGAAAAGTATATACAGAAAAAGAACAAAAGAACAAATTCATTACAACAGTTTCACATTTATTAAATGAGTCACCCTGTATTTCATTTTGTCAAATTTGAACAGTGCGATCCTTCTTTTAGATTGAATAAGCTAATAACTTATTCTGAAACGTATAAACTCCGAACTGTATTGTTTTTGTCTATTTAAAGTTTTTTTTATGAAATTTACACCTAATAACCCACCATTTAGGTTGATTAGGGCCCTGAATGATACTTGCTTTGTCAAGCTAATTTTCACAAAATACTTTCATAATATGTCTATTATACTATGCTGTCCTCCTATGCTGACTATTGTAACAAACAGTACAATAAATTCGTGGCTGAATGGATCAAGCTATTCAAAGCCATTTAAAGAAAAAAAAATGAAATTTCACTTTCGAAAAAGGATAACTCCTTCTTTAAAATGGATAAGCCTCAAGAAGTACCGGTAAACGACTTGAGGCCCTATCCATTTATCGATTTTTGAATAAAATAGAGTCCTATTACAAATCCACTTGGAATGATCCCCACTTACGTTTACAAACCACCTAATCTGACTGCGAGTAACGATATGATGAAAATTTGTTGTAGAACAACAAAGATGTTTTTTTTAATTATATTTGAGAGGAATGTTTTGTTCGTTTTTCTGAAAAAATTTATTTGTTCATGTTTCATTATACAAAATAAATATAAAATCATTGTGTTTGTGTCTAGGAATCTTTGTTGCATTTCCTTTACCATCCATATTTCAATTTATTATCTATTAAACTCAATTCAGTTATCTCCTTTTTTGTGTGACAACTAGTATAATTGCGAAGTAGACGACGAATAAATATTACTCAAAATTGTTATATCTACATTTCAGACTTTGTCAATTTCAAATTACGTATTTTCTTTTTAAATTAAATCACAATATAGGAAAGCAGAAAAACTATCATCTGACGATCTTTATAAATATGACTTGAGAAGACAATTTTATAGTGGAAAACTTCCTAGACTGATCTGTTCGTTGACGACTTCATATTGTGGGTTTCTCAAATGTCTTCTAATCTAATTCTTGTTTATCACAAAAATGTAGTACTTCTAGTTCTGTGTAAGGTGTAGTGGATGATTTGTGTCGAGTAGATGTTTAGCAAAATGATATTTTTCTGGTTGTTTCAGTCTGTACGATCTTAAGTGTTCACTCTACCCTGTCTCAGCTTCAAATTTCGCAGGGTTTGGCCGATACTACCTTTGAAATAATAAAAAAGATATTACCAGCATATGTGATGGTTCTATAATTGTGTACTCATGTAGTTGGAACTTCTAATGTAAATTGAGTTATTGGGTGTGAATTATTATTATGATTGAAAAATGAATCTAATTGTCGTTCACTGCCTATGAAACAAGGTAATATGTCATCTACATATCTATAACAAAATATATATGTTGGGGTTTTCTCAGTAGTAACGCCTCAATGTATTTCGAGAATATTTTCGAAATAACATTCAATTTTCCTTACATAGCTTCAAGTAACTATGACACCCATGTCAGAAACCTAATAATCGAAATAGAAATAGGTCAGTCTTTGTTGACATTCCTTAGCATACTTAAACTACCTGTTATCGTGGTTATGTTCAGAATTAACTATTTATATGGGAGCTGTATTTTGGAATGTAACTCAAAATATAACTCTTCAAAAAACATCACAAATTTATATTGTTGCAATAAGAAATTTGGATTTAGGAGGTTATCAGAATCAAAATTATAAACATTTTCATTATTATAATTAACCTTTCGGCACTGCCGTAACGATTTTGTTACCGATCACTGCCGCCGGACTGAGAGTCCGCACTCCAAAATGGGCCTCAAAAATTTTTTTGTTTTGTCAAAATTTGTCAAAAGTTAATTGTTTTTATCAAAAACACAAGAAGTACCAAAAATTCTTTATTTTGAATAATTGAGAAAATTTATAAAACTCGAAACAAATAAAATGTTTGAATACAAAACAAAAGAAAGAAATAATGCAGAAAACTCGTTATGGAATACATAAAACTAATTTAAAAATACCTATCTATATCATTAACATGTAATTTTAATGTAAATAGCAATCTGCACATACGCAAGTAACATGTTCCAAACAGATAAACTTTCCACATGTTTTACATGAGAATCATGTCGGCCTGTTCTTTCTTCTGTCACAGTATTCGCACCTTCCTCTCACATTTACCGGATCTGCAGCTGGAGGTTGTGGTAATCCCTCGGGTGTTCCAAACATTTCTGAAATTCTAAGTCTTATGCTTTTTGGAATATTGACCTGTAATCCACGATTACGGATATGATCTTCTACTAGCTCCGAAGCAAGCATATGTAAAAATTTACGACGACGCATGTTTTTGCCTGTATTTTGCAAGGAAAACAACACCATAGAATTAATTCCTGCAATGTTCAACATTGAATAAAAAATCACCATCGGCCAACGTCTGGTATTCCTGGCGCAATCGTAAGCTGCACACATCTTATCTAGTGTGTCTACGCCACCCTTGGTGCTGTTGTAGTCGATTATCATCTCGGGTTTTCCCGTGGCTCCATCAATTCGGTCGTCGTGGTGTAGACTTGAAACTAGCAGTACGTTTTTGTTTTTTTTCGGGATATATGAAACCAATGTCATTATGTTTTCGAAGGCGAACATACTTGTCCCAAGTGGCCTTTTGACTGGGTTCGAAAGTTCTAAGGGGATTTCCCGCTTATTTTTTCTGATCGTTCCCAAAAAAGTGAGTTTATAATTCGAATATAAATTGCGTACTAACGGAATGCTAGTGAACCAGTTATCACAGGTCAAGTTTCTTTTTGAATTTCTAAGCGGTTCAACAAGTCTTTCAACAACGGCTGAAGCAGAAGTATCCTGAACATATGGTCCTGGGGGTTGAGATCCCACATATACTTCCAAATTACAAGCGTAGTATGTTTTAGAATCCACCAGTGCATATACTTTTAGGCCATACTTGTTAGGCTTACTCGGAATGTATACGCGAAAGCCACATCTCCCGCGAAATGCCTCCAACTTTTCATCTATAGTGACATTCTCAAAAGGCGTATACGCAGATTTGCATTTTTCAACGAACAAATCAAATATAGATCTAATTGGGGCCAATTTATCAACTTTGTGTCTTTCCTTTCTGGTATCCATATCGTCGAATCGCAAATGCTGTAGTAGGAAAGAAAAACTAAATTTTGACATACCAATTCGAAAAATTTCTACTCCAGTTCCATCGTTATTCCATAACTCATCAATGTTGAACCGACCAGACTTTAACACGCCAGCTATATATAGCAGGCCAATAAAACAATGCATCTCAGAAAGATTTGTGCCTGGCTCTCGCAACAATCTATCGCCAAACTTGGGTCTTTGCTTGTCGATATGTTGGTTAGTATAGCGGACAATTTGTTCTATAATCTCCAAATCAAAGAAATACTTCGATATATTTATAGCAGACTTCAAGCCTCGTACAGCCATTTTTGGTCCCAGGAGATGAATTATCAAATTCTCTGCACGTGTTCTGGACGAAGGAGGGGCACATTTTGACCATTTTGTTTTTTTATCTTTCCCAAGAAAGCATGGAAGATTAGCCGTTGGTTCTATTTCAGTATCGGATATTTCCTGTTCTGTGTCTGAGTTATCTTCCTGTACTTCTATGTTATCTTCTTCCAAATCGTCGTCCGAATCATCTACTTCCTCTTCTTCTGATTCCTCTTCTAAACACTCTAACATGAGTTTGTTTAACCTTTCTAATTCCTTCTCGTAGCTACCCATCTGTAAAATTTTAATAAACTTTAAAACTTCAAAAACTAAAAAAAACAATTGTAGAATACCTTTCTTCTAGTCAAAAATGCAACTAAAAATCTGAATGTTGAAATTAGAATGCGTTACTGCCGTGGGACTGTCACTCCGCAAAAGCCTATAATTCGTAACGTAACACACCTTTGCGCACCCGGCAACACACTGATATTCGAGGAATGCCGCTTGAGGATTACTGAGACAGAGATGGTCAGGTAGTTGGGGAATTCCAAATAATCTGGAATTCTCGGGAGCTTCGGAGTCTGAGTCCGCGCGGCAGTGGCGGAAGGTTAAAATTGTCTTGTTCGATATAGCTATAATCTAAAGTTTCGTCTTCATTCGTATTGCAAACTGGTACACCATTATCAGAGTTAGGATCACTATCAGCAGTATAATAGTTTTCCTCTATTTCACCATTAACAGTATAATAGTCAGGAGCACTGGGGTTAATTTCTTCGTGATATTCTTGATAATCAAGTGAATTATCGGAGTATTGTTCTTGATTTTCATAATAATTTTTACTATCATCTGTATAATAGTCATAACTGTTATGAGAGTGTTTGTTAAAATCACGATTTCGATTGAAATGAAAAGTTCTTTGTTGATTAAAATTTGTGTTGGGTCGATTTCCCGGTGGTCCTTGAGGTCTAAAACTTGGATTTGGTCTAATTACAGATGGGCGATTTTGATTTTGTTGGTTATTTTGAAATTGTGGCCTTTGTTGGAAATTTCGGCCTGTTTGGTTATGTGAATTAGGAGTTTGATTTGGTCTAAAGGAACCCTGAGCTACATTTTGAGATTGTCTCATTTATAGTATGTCCTATTCTATGACAAAAATTACATTGTTTTGGTGAATTTTGGCTAAATCTACGAGTAGGTATATTATTTGTATTACGATTAGTCTGAGGTTTGTGGTTTTCATAGTAAGTTAATTGAAGTTCTCTTCTGATTCGTGAAATAGCTGATAGAACACTTATTGGATTACTAGCTCTAACAATTTGACCGATTTTTGGATCTAGACCGGTTAATAAAGTATTTAAAGTTAATGATTCTATAAGACGTGTTTGTGCTACTTTTTGATCTGTTGTTAAATGCTGTTGTTTACTTATAGCTGAATACATTTTTGCTTCCAGAGTTTGTAATCTTGAAACAAAACTTGAAGGCGATTCGTTTGGTAGTTGTTTCATTCTTTGAAGGTCTTGAATTAATGAATTTAAGTCGCGAGAATCTCCAAAGTGAGTATTTAATAATGTTTTAATTTCTTCCCAATTTGAAGGGTCGAGTGAATTAACTAATTCAGCGGCTCTTCCTATAAGTTTGTTTTTTATATGAAGAGTTAAAAGTACTTTTTGGTCGTTGCCGGCTATTCTGTAAGCTGTTTTACAAGCATTTATAAAAGTATTTAAGAAAATTTGATTACCGTCATATTCCGGAATTATTGAAAATATTTCGGATAATCTGTAAGGTTCAAGATTTGACGCTTGATCGGTTTGAGCAACTGGAGTATTAGCATTGGCATTAGTGTTTGTTGCACTACGTGTTTCAGGCATTTTGCTTTATATTAAAATGATTGTATTCAAAATAAAAGTAAATTATGACAATAGAACTTGGTAAAAATAAAAATAAATTGCAAAATATTAAATAAAAATAAAACGAGATGATTCTTACGTAAATATTTTCATTCCTTCCTTGGCAGCTGAAATCCTTATCCGTGAGCTTTGCTACACCTGGTTAGCAGTTTGCGTGTTCCTGGTGCCGGAGAGACCGTCTGCTTCTTGAAGATCTGAAGCTGGTACTTGAAAATTCCTTAAAGGTTTAGGAACCACCACACTTAGTTAGGCAATCCTTGTTCTAAATGTGTTTAGGAATCCTACTGACTGCGCCACTGTTATATTCATAAATTCACGTTAAACTTTTTAAAAACAATTTTTATTGAGTTACACAGTTTTATGTCATAAAAAAAAGAATTAATAGGTTGAAATTATAATTGTAACTAACTATTTTACATAAAGTCAAAGAGTTTATAGAATTTGTTAAATCAACGTCAGCGTTTATTTTCATGGAGAATTCGATGTAGCGTCGCTCCGATAAAAGTGCAGAAATCATTATTTTTCTGTAACATAATATTTGTGTTACTTAATATGTTTATTTTATAAAAACGCAACGTAGCATCGTTCTCATGAAAATACGGAAATCGTAATCTGATGTTTGACATTGCGTAACATTACTTAAACATAAGCGTTTTTTCGTATATAACATATATATATATATATATATTGTGGAACTTGCTAGAAACAGTAAGTTTCATTTAATACAATAATATGAGTAGATTCCACGGAGTAAGGGTCGAGACAGTTAATTACATTATGAGTAAGTGAATTCATATAATTTTATTTAAATCATTGCTATTACATGGCTACATTCCTTTTTAGTGTTTGATACAGCTGCACCACAACTACTCCAGAAATCAAGGAGTTAGCAATTCGATATATGCTGTTTTGTTGTTCATATGATAGTCGTAGAAAAAGTATGGTCCAAAATACGGGTGGAATTCAAAAGTCTACACTCGTAGAATCGTTCTAATCGTGTTGAATTTTGTTTATTCCACCCTTGATATAGAATATACTATTATATAGCTAGTGGTTTGTTTATTCCTCTCATTAGCAACTTCTGGTACGGCGTCATTGAAAACTGAGAGAACAATATACAAGAACATACATTATGAGATCCTCCCCAGCAAACGATTTGAAATTGATATTATGTAGAGAATTCAATTGAATAATCCCTAAGCGCCAGCATTGTTTGCAAGATATACGTAGGCGTTGTTAGTCGAAATTGTGACTTCTGTCATTTTATAGGACTTCATCAAGGCAGTGCAAACAGGCACCTTACGCGCATAGGTTTACATCATTTTTCTTGCTAGCATACGAAAACTACTCATTTTACAAAAAAAAGATTTCTTTTCGCACTACCGATGAACAGACACTTTCTACCCCCTCCATACTTTCCGGGCTCTTTTCATTATGGTTTGCCATAATTTTGTCAATTTTCCAATTTTTTTGGCTAGGAGAAGGCATACTTTTTAAATTTGGAGGAAAGGAAGATGATGTTTTTGTTGGTGGTGCATAAACGTGCATTAGAAGTGGACTCCACTACCTTAAATTATTTTCGGAATTTATCTTTAGGAAGGGGCAACTTCACTATAAATAATGAGGTTTAACTAATTAGGGGTAGGGGTTTCTTGGTTTTGTTAGTGGTGCATATGAGTGCATAAGAAGTGGATTCCGATGCCACTTGTTTCTTTTGAAAATAATCATTGGGGGGGGGGCAACTTCACTTTATATATTGAAGTTTAACTAAGTAAGGGAAGGGGGATTTTGTTTTTCTTGGTGTTGCATATGAGTGCATTAGAAGTGGATTCGGTATATCTTTTTTGCAAATTATCATTGGGGAGGGGGCAACTTCACTCTAAATAATGCGATACTACTAACTGTGAGGAGGGGTGCAAAGTATTTTTTGGGAGGAGCATTATGGTGCATTACAAGCGCTTGATTGTGCAAAGTGTAAAATTTGAAAATTCCGATTGAGGGGGGGGGAGGGATAGCGTTTATTTGCCATGCGGTGCAAATATATTCATTCATGGAGCATATTGGTGCATTAGGAGTGCATTACCACCATATATGTTTTTGTGAAAAATTGCGATTGGGGAGGGGGGAGGCAACTTAACTGAGCTTTATTTTCCCTTGCATTACGTTCCTGGGCTGAAAAGAAAGATATCTCATTTTAAATTTTGTGATGTGTTTTGGTCTTGGGTGAATCTGAGTGACACAAATTTGGATATAATTCATACGATTAATGTATATTCCAACTCAGGCAATAATTAGTCTTAATTACTAACTTCCCCTTATTCTGCAGGTCGGCAATCAATGTAATAGAATATTCCTTATTTTTCCTTAACCAAAAATTACTTTAAAATAAAATCAATTTCGCATTATTTTTCTGAAATTTACTGTTCCGAGCCTTACTGTGCGGAATCTACTCATATTACTTATTCAATGAAACTTACGGTTTCTAAATAATTCCACAATATAACGAAAAAATTGACAATTTTTGCGATATCATATTATCGTCAGAATGACAGAAGTATGTATGGATAGAAAAAACAAGGAGATATGATAATACAAATATCAAAGGTTAGATACGGGGATATCCTGAATATTTTTCCCATTTAAGATAAGTAAGCAATGATATAGGAAACCAGAAAAAATATACAGTTTAAAAGTAGATATCTCCCTACGTTTATCTGTTCAATAATGACTTCATATCGTGGATTTCTTGCGTGTCTTCGAATTTCTAATTCTTCAAGAAAATCTAGTTCATGTTTCTTATCACAAGTATGCAGTACTTCTAGTTCTGTGTTATGTGTTAATGAATGTTTGGCGTCAAGTAGATGTTTTGCGTAATATGAGTAATTTCTAATCTATGATTGTTTTAATCGATATGCTCGTAAGTGTTCACTGTGTGTAATTTCAAAATTTCTAAGGGTTTGACCGGAATAGACAGCATTACATCATGGACAATTAAGTTTATATATACCATAATTTTATTGGGTTAATTTTTGTTTTTACATTTAACAATTTAGTACTCACATTATTTTCTATTTTAAAAGAAATTGTTGTTTATGTTGCTGAAGATACTATCTTTGAAATATTATTAGAAATATTACCAGCATGTGTGATTGATTTGTAATTTTTTATTTCTTTACTTTGTTCTTCTCTTCTTCTTGGTCTACACAAATATAATTATTAAACATCAGGTGGGCATCTCATGAAATGTAACTTCTGTCATTCTAACAATGATAGTAATATCGAAACAAATTTTTTTGAATTTTTACGCTTTTCTCATTATATTGTGGAATTATTTAGAAACATTTAGTTTCATTTAAAAAGTAGTAATAGATTTTCTCATTGCTTGGTTTCAGTTCTTTTTCTCCTTGGCATACGATCAAAATTGTTCAGTATTGAAAGTTAACAATGGAACCAAATCTATCAAGATTTTTTGTAATAGTGGATTATTATTATTAACTTTTGTTATATAGCGACATTCTCAAAAATATTTCACATTTCGTGTCGTTCCTGGTGTCTGAATTAAGAAAAAAGAATTTGCATTTTGCACTAAATAAAATAAAGAGATATTATGGAAGTAGTGTAAGGAAAGAATACCTGTCCCTAACAGTAAGTGAACAAAGATGAAACACAAACAGGAGTGGAAATTATTAGTTTCGGGATGATAGAAATTACGAATCCTAGATATGAAAATAATACAATTCAATTCATAAAAAAAAATGAAATAAAAGATATAACGCATGCCAAAGACAATATGTATTGAATAATGAAGAGCAGATAATACGCGATTATATAGCAATTGAATATCTTACCTGGGAAGCACTAAAACGATGATGTGGTTTATTAGGTCAAGGGGATTTAACTTTTCACAATTGTTCTACTTCTTTTACTTCATTTTTCACACGAGAATACTGTACTTTGCATTTTCAATTGAAAACACAAAATTAATTCATCGTAATCATGAGATAAGTTTATCCTACAAAAGTGACAACTACTATGAATATGTAGCAAATGCATGCAACATAAATTATTCCGTTTCAGTTATTTATTGTAACATGTTGTTCCATGTCACGGTTGTATTCAAACTTTGACCAACTTGGCCATCGTGATATTATTATACACGGTGTTTAACTTGTAACATATTGTATACATTTGTAATGTTACCTTACTGCCTCTAGTTGGAAATTACTAGTATATATCATATAAACTTGAAATCACATTCAACAAGGCCTGCATTTGAAATGATCGAAACATAATGCAGCAAACAAAGTTATTATATCATTGTGGAAATATTGGCAAAAATTCATAGTATATGTTATGTATGAAAAAATGTATTCAAATATAATCATAAACTAAAAATAAAAAGTTTAATGTGAAACGATTTATTTATTCTTATACTAAATTCGAATACTGGTCGGTATAGCGATATGGCATAGATATGATATAAAAACTTGTAAATAAAAATAATTAGTTGGAAATATATAGGGAGTATTAATATATTACACCTTGTCTCCCTACAAAAAATAACAAGTTAAGCCAATAAAATGAAAAATAAATAACAACTTGAGTAAAATTAAGAAACTTATCCGTTTGGCTTGTTTATTAAGATTCGCCGTTTTAATTGACGAGATATATCAACACTAGGTGAAACCGACACCTCTTGTTTCGAATTATTTTGAATTCAACTATCCCTATCACTTTTTTTCGGAATATCATTACATAATGTACTATCGTTATGTATTCTATTCACATTAAAATCAGATCGTGGAATGATTGTGACCATTTCTTCTCCTTTTGAATATTTGGAGATAGCATTTCCCGTTCCATTACAATTATTGACTTTTAACTGATCAATGTGACGTTTCCAAATCATTCCACGGTATGTCTCTACAATATAGGTTCTTTCTCAAAGAACTTCTCTTTTTTATTATTAATTAGTCATACTTTGTCGACTGTAGTAGAAGTATTCAACTATATTAGTAATCTTAATTTGAAAACGTTATTGTCGAAATTAATAGTGTATTATATACTAATTTACAAATTAGTCGTACAAATGAATTATTGTGTGAAGTTTGAGAGTACTAAGATCAGAAGGTAAGCACGAACTTAATGATTTCGGAAAAACGTTATATTTCTGCTTGATGAGATAACCAATATATAATATAGCGACTGTATACTTTGGTATTACTTGAATGCTATCTAAGAAACAGTATGTTTGACTCAGTAACTTAACTGGACATAGAAACTATGAGTTTCGACTAGGATCACACGCGCTTGACTTGAATACTAACTAAGAAACGGTATGTTTGACTAATAACTAAGAAACTATGAGTTTCGACTTGGATTACACGTGTTTGAGTTGAATACTAACTGAGAAACTGTATGTTTGACTTAGGAACTGAGAAGCGATGAGTTTAGACTTGGATTACACTTTAAGTATGCGCTTGACTCGAATAACTAACTATGAAACAATATGTTTGACTTAGGAGAGATGTAACTCTCGGTGTAACGATATGTCCCGACTTGGATGAGAGGTATCTCTCGCAGAGACGGCATGTCTCGACTCTGATGCACAACTGCACAACCGGTTAACTATTCAATATGGTAACTGACTTTCTCGCGCTGGACGGTGTCTTAAATGTAAAAATTTCTAGGGGGTATTTTTTCATGAATATTGGTGTGACTAGAGAAATGCGCATCGCCGATTGGTGCTCATTGTTAAGCCGGCCGGTACCACTGACAAGAATCAACAATGGAATACAGTCTGTATCTGTAAAGGTTTGAAGCACTCAGACCACAATTGGCCCATTGTGCATCCTTCTGAGGTTCAAAACTTCCTTCTAGCTCTTCATACAGCCTACTTCCTTGAGGTAGGCGATAACGTCGCCTGAATTAAGTTCCCTCATTTTGGCGTATGTTAGCCTGTGCTCGCCGAATACTTGAAACCTAAATTGAGAGAGTGTCTGACATTCGCAAAGAATGTGTTCGACAGTCTCATGTTCTTGTTCACATCCTCTACAAAGTGGGGTGCTAGATAGACCCAGTCTGTGAAGGTGTTTTCGTAGGTGGCAGTGACCAGTCAGAATTCCCGTGGTTGTTCGTAGGTTCGTAGGTGGAATACAGTCATTAGGTTTTCAATTAGTATTGAATAATAATTCAAAGGCATCAAAAATATCAAGAAGATAGAAAAATAATTTATATTCTCAAATAGATTGCCGACGGACTAACAATAATAGACATTCTTGAGCCCACAGTAAAAATACAGAAATATAAGAATTTACATTTTCTTTGACCCCCACATGGCACCAATTTGTGGTATTAGCTTTAAAATTGCGTATTAAAACCTTATCATTAATTGTAAAATATGATTGCATTTTTCCTTGAAAATATAGTTTTAGCTTTAATTGTTTATTTTTAACAACCGATTTTGTCGATGGCAATAACAAATCAAATTTGGTGCGCACTGCTCGCTGCTCTACTCTGATAATTAAATTAAAATTTTGATTTCCACTTTTGGATCTCAAAATTGCTTTTTCAAAAATCCTAACTGCACTTTCACCTAATCCATTCGTAGCATGGTTGTATGCTGCACCTGTTAGATGCTGTAATCCACTCAATCCAAAAATGTTTGGAATCCATCCGATATGAAAGTGGTCGCATTATCGGTACAAATTTGGAAAATTAAATTTACATTAGAAGTTGAAGAAGATAACTCAATCAATTTTTTTGATTTAAAAATTCAAAGAAATGATAATGTACTTGATTATTCAATTTACAGAAAACCAACACACACTTATGTGACTATACCACATAATTCCAATCATCACATACCACATAAGTTAGCAGCATATAATTCATAGATACATAGAGCATTTCCGGTTCCTATGAACGAATATAATTTTGATTGAGAAATTAATACAATTAAACCAATAGCAACTTCCAACGTTTATCCATGACATATAATAAATAAATTACTTGATAAAAAAGAGGAAACTGTGGCATGACACTTACTTTTTCCTAAACCAACTAAAGAATTAAGAAAATACAAAACCATCACATTTGCAGGTAGTATTATTAATAATATTTCAAAGATAATATCTTAAGCAACAAATACCACAATTTGTTTTAGAAAAGAAAGTAATGTGAGTACAAAATTGTTAAATATAAATACAAAAATATCCCCATTAAAGAAGTCTGGTGTATATAAACTTAAATGTCCCGAATCTAATGGTGTCTATTTGGGTCAAACTCTTAGAAATTTTGAAATCAGATACAGTGAACACTTACGAGCATACAGATTAAATTACCCAGAGAAATCCCACTATGCAAAACATCTACTTGACACCAAACTTTCATTGAAACCTAACACAAAATTAGAAGTACCACATATTTGTGATAAGAAACAAGAACTGGATTTTCTTGAACAGCTAGAAATCAGAAGACCCTTAAGAGATCCACAATATCAAGTCGTTAATGAATAGATAAATCTAGGGAGTTCTTCACTTTTAAACTGTCATCTTAAGTAATAATTGTAAAGAACAGCAGATATAGTTTTTCTGGTTTTCTATATCATTGCACAGTTATACTGATCCTAAATGCGAAAAAGATATCCAGTATATCCCCATAGGACTAATTATATATACGCTGTATTATTTGTGATATCATATCTTCTTCGTTTTCCTATTCATATATATTAAGTCAATCACAACGTAGGTCACTCTTGGTCTAGCCAAAAATAGTTATTAAACATCAAGTAGGCATTATATGAAATGTTATTTCTGCCATTCAGACGATGATAGCGATATCGAAACAATTTAAAAAAAAGTTAGAATTTTTTCCAAATATTGTGGAATTATCTAGAAACGGTTAGTTTTATTGAAGAAAGTAATATGAGTAGATTCCACAATCGAAACAGTAAATTTCATTAAAGCAGACTCTGTTCAAATGAACACTAATTTATAAAATCTAATAGTAATACAAGAAAAATTTGATATGTTTATCATAGAATAGTCGATCCATCATATTTCTGAGTGAAATACACTTAAATAATTAGAGCCTTGGGGTTAACGTTTTTATCATTCATATGGATGCCTTTATAATTTTATTGCAGATAGGGAGGAAAAAAATGCTCCTACGGAAATAATACATTACTCATAAGCATAATAATGAGACAAATTTAATGCTCATTTCAAGCATGTCATTTTCCCTAATCAATGTAAATGAGGGATTGATGATTTGAGTTCCACACTAACTTTTACCCGTTAAGTTTTCGAGTCAAGTTGCTACAAATTGATTTGTCGTTTTGAAATCACTGATAACGTACACTTAATAAATAGTTTTATCACTCATACAATGCAAATTACCAAAGACCAAGTATTTGAAAAAAATTGAGATTACATAGCTCAACACGAATATGGACCGCTGCATGAGTAATAACTTGAACCTGAATTGAATCTGATGAGAGAGATATTTTCCAGGAACGTAGTAATAATTATTTCAGTGAACTAAATTGTCCATCCCTCTATACTCACCCTTATACAAAATCACTACTTATATCCCTGACTTCTTATTGAAAATAAATATTACATACATTACGTGGACACCAAAAAATCCAAAGATGGAATTGATCCTGCATTTCTCACCTACGACTGAAAAAATCCTTCCAAACTTATCACTACAGCCAACCATCCATATTGTGCATTCAAATTTACAAACGACGGAAAGGTATTCAAACGTATATAATAAAAGTGGTAGGTACACCAAATCAGCCAAAAATGTTTCAGTGCTCATTTTATAATGGCGTAATTTCTTACAGAAATAGTTGGAAACGAGCAGTTGCTTTAGCCATGTTTTCTATAACGAATCATGATGGATTGATACTCAATATGTCCGTAGCGAGACAGAAAGAGAGATGTTCGACTGAAATTCGGGTGGGATAGGCGTATGCTGTCGATGTGAGTTTGATAGTCGTTGTTGTTGTGTGCTGGGCCCTGATACAGGATTGTTCCCTGTGCACTGCGTGTGATAGAATGTTTTCAGGCGGGACCTTTTGACGGAACGCGTGTCGGTGTTTATTTATGGATGGAGTGATGCTGGAGTGAGGGTATGTTGATTAAGTTATGATACATTAAGTAATCATAGTTCGAATCGGTGAGAGCTGCTGTAGCCGTATTTCATAACTTGAGTCGGTCATTTGGCTAGCGAACTAAAGCTGAATTACTGGAAAACGTATTTAGATATTTATATATCATTGAAGCATACTATTGCATGTATCAAGTGCCATATGTTTTAGTTGAATTGTATGCTGCTAATAGCACTTTGGCCAGTTATTCCTAATTAATAGGGTTTTCTTACTCAATTTTGATATTTTTATACGGAATCACTATTCTTTTGAAAGAGGAACAAGTGTAACAGGTATCGTCATTTCAGAGATACATTTTTGCAAGGTCTTTCCATTGATTACGTCTTCCTTCTATCCAGGTTAGGCTATCGTATTTATTATAGTACGGGAGCCCGTATCTGATCGGTACGATTCTTGATTTTACCTAATGTATCTGAATAACGAATGAACAGTCAGTCCGTTGCATGATAGCGGGTGGATGTGGTTTGGTGGAAAAGTTGAGGCGGAACCGCCGTCCACTAGTGGTCCAAAGTGCAATCTTCATAAAAAATCCGAAACGTTATACGAAAAAAGTCGGCTACATGAATTCAGGTGGAGAAGCAAGCCGCTACTGCAATAAAGTGACGTGTCCACGAGCTCGTATAAACAAACTAGCACGTACCAGAAGCGTAAGATGATTTCACTGGAATTCTTGCAGTGGCGTTTGATTTTCGTAATCCTGAATATGAATACTAGCATCTACCACAATTTCAAGTGTCGTAAACAAAATATTGTTAAAAACACGCGCGTGACTCATCCTGCAATCGATCATAATATTATGAATAATTTTTAACAAATATTAATGGCAAATAGAGCTGCCACTGTTATAGTCGCATTCGATACGTATCATAGTCCATCCATAAAAGAGAACATGTGATTTAATGATTACATGAGTACAGTTGTTTTAAGTAGATATACCGATATAATTCAAAATAAATTTCAAACTATAAAACTTTTTCCGAACACCTACGCATGAAAGTTCGTGCAGTTGACGTATAAAATAATTGAGCTGCAATGTAGTCATCACACTTAACTAGTAAACATATATAAAATTAAATTTCACATAATTAAAAGCATTGGGCGGAGTTGTTAGAACAAGTGATAGTAGGATTTTAATTTTACTGGCTGATTAATTTTATTACATGTCCAATAAATGAGTTTTCATTAAAGTGAATAACAATTGTATAATTATTCTTTTTTGAATTATGGATGAATCAATCCAGGAATATGAATTAATGATGCTAGTTATTAATCAACTTAAATATTCCATAGATATATTTCACCAGTTCAGTTCATGTTTCATGGTTTCATGTTCCAATACACGTGGAAAAATGTTCGCATACAAAAAGAAAATATATATATATGTATATATATATATGTATATATATATATATATATATATATATATATATATATATATATATATATATATATATATATATATGAAAGAGGAAGATAGTCTTTGCTGACTGTTAGGAATAAACCCTACTGAGTTATAGAGTAGTGTATAAATTAGAGCAGCCGAGGTAATAAAATTTTAGGAATTGAATGAAACCACATGCTAATAAATATCATAATGAATAGGAAGAATTAAAGGTAAAATATATATAAATTAGCTAGCCCAAGAGTGTAATATTTCATTTGTAACAAAACATTAATACATTAAATATTCAAGTTGAATTCACAACTAAAATAATAATTCTCATATATATAAATTTCATATACAATTTATCTCCCAACCGTGGAATAAATAAATTATAGTATTCAAACAACATATTATACATAAATAAATAAAACATATTATCATATAAATGAAAATCCATACATATTTAACTTGCTCCCCAACGAGGGGCATTATATATAATAAAGTCGTAATCCATTATAATATATATATATATATATATATTATATATGTGTGTGTGTGAATATAATAATGTTATAATTATTATAGTAATAATTAGAATTCTTATTGGGTTCGCCAAATTACACATATATTTTAATAATGTAATGTTTCCTTTTATTTAGTATGCTATTTATAAACATGTAGTTTATTTAATTCTTATGTTTTCTTACCTCGGCTGCTCTTATTCGTTTACGACTCTTAAAATCAGTAGGGTTCTGGGCATATTATTATAATAAAATCAACCTTACTTATTAATGTCATATATTTATGTGACTGATAAAAATTTTTTGAAAACTTTTAAAACCATAAAAAAACAATTATTCATATATAAACTATTTGTTACGTCTTATTACACAGTTAGACTGATGAAACTACTTATTAATAAAATAAATGATTAACCTTTTGTTCTACCAATTCTTACGTTATACATAAATAATGAGTTATTTATATATATATCTAAATTTCCACTTTGAATATGACTTTCTTTATATTACAAAAAAAAATTATACCTTCCTTTTTAAAACGACTTTTTCTGGCTCATTTGCATAACTTGGTCGAAATCTTGTGAGCGTTGAAATTCTTAGAAATTTACAAGCACCTGCATTTCTAAATTTGCTTCTACTTTGAACAAAAAAAACCTTTAAAAATGTTTCTTTCCAACTAGGAGGATTATGAAATGATTTTAAATGCTAATTTTTAGTTTTATTCGGGACGTGAAATTGGAAACACATTTGATATTTTTATCGACTCAAAATTTACGTTTTAAATATTATTTTACCGTATGGTAATAATTGTGTATTGATATAAACTGGAATTAGTTGTGGTCTGTTACTAGTGGAAATTTTTATATATATTTTTGGTGAAGTTCGACATGAAAGAAATTATACATTTATCTACACTTTACAATGGTAAGTTTTAATATTACTTTTCTCTGGTATATTATATTCATGTAAAGATAAAAGAACTTTACTACCAGGTATATGAGCACTTAAATTTTCTTATATCATTCGAAATTATTATTTTAAAATTATTATTCATACGTTCTTATTTGAAAGTTATTATTTATTTGGTACCAAATATATTTAATTAACACACAACCGACCTTTTGTTCCTTTCTCTTGAAATGATGCCACACCGGGGACGCTTCCAATAGATTTTCCCGCCTTCGATGGATGAATATCTTGCTCGTAATTATCTGGGTGATAATCGTTTCCTTTGCTATTCGTAGTCTCACAAAACTTTGTTACTCTTGATTTATTTATAACTGATTAAATTTATATGGATTTATATACCTTTGCCTTGATTAATCATAAAATTTGTTACATTGAAAAAATTATATTCGTGTTACTTATATGATCACTGACGATCAACTCCCAATATCCCGCATTTTACATTGAACAAAACCCTTTTTATGGTTTGTCACCGGAAGTGGATTTTGTTCTCGAAAGTTCGATTGAACAATTCACCCGTCCCTTTGTTTATTCTGGTTTTTTATTGTTTTCTAACTTAAACTTATTGCAAACTAATGTTTTTTATTCATAATACACTTATTGTCATTGACTTATTCACTCACACCTTATTATTATTGTCTTTTTCCATATTACTGTTTATTTGCGATGTTTTGATTGGTCAATGCAATTTCATTAATTTTACGTTTTCTACAACCTACATATTTACCTATTATACATATATACAATTTATTTCTCTTTATGTTTGATGTTATTACATCTATACACATAAACTATGTCCGTAATCATTTATTTCATTATTGTATTTTATATTCAAAATTATTCATGTTGGTATAATTTGTCTCAACTGTTTCATTTGGTATAAATTTGACCTTGCCTATATTACAGATTCCTACTTATTATAATATTTCCTATATCTACTTTTATGATTAATTATTAACTAAATATCTTATTCTATATATTTTATTACTTCTAAATGTCTTTTTATTGTTTAATCAATATAGTTTTTGTTGATTTTGTTAGGAGATTCTATTTATTTTTAAAATATAAACAGATGCTCTGGGTGTCTAAGATTCCATGCAGCGTTATATTATTTCTTGATCTGCGTTTACTTGTGAGGTTCTGTCTAAGGTTGTTTTATTAAGTTGAAGAATTAATTTTACAACTGTTTTTCTGATTATTGTTTATGATTTCTTTTTATATTTATTTACTTTCTTTTTGATTATACCCATTGATCGTACTTAGTTATATTGTTATACAAGGTATTTTATTATTTTGATACATTATTTTTAAAAAAATTATTTTTATTGACAAATTTTAATTTTATATCCTTTATTAGGATTCTATATAGGTTATGTATATGTTCTATTTACAACAACATTCCCAAAATTTGTTTTCTTGATTTATTTTAAATATAAAAGAAATGAGAAAACCAAATTTCATCCATTTAATTATTTTATCATAGTATTTTTTTTTCTTTATTATTCTTGTTATTTATAATCCTATTTCAATATCTTAATTATGATCTGTCTTATTTTTATATCTTTTCATATAATTCATTTTTCATCAATATTATTTCATATTCACTTCTTTATTTCATGTTTCATTAATAATATTCATCATTTTTAATTAATATATTTTATATACTTTTCCATCTTATTCTTTCTTCCTATCCTCATAATTAAATTATTATACAATCTTATAATAACCGTTCTTCTACATGTACTATAATAAACTTGGAATTTCATTTATCATTTGACTTTCTCATTTTTTGGGATTATGATCATTGTGATAGTTAAACTTTTGGATACTTTGAAATTTGTATGTCCTTCATCTCTTTAGTTTGATTTTAATTATTAAGTCTGTTATCATGAATTCTTTAGTATTAATAATGTCTATTTTATTGTCAGTTAATGTCTGTTAGTATTAGTCATAATTTAATTACAAAATCTATATAAATTACTGATTTGAAATACTCCTCTCGTTCTATTACTGATAGGATCTTTTAAAACATAGCTATTCACTCCATTTTCATTATCAATTACATAAGGACCTTCGAATGGTTATATTGAAGTTTTGAAAATTTATTGATATTTCTAGCGTCTAAGCAAAGTCTTAATTCTCCATGCTTCTTAACTACTACAACAATAGGATTTATGTATTGTGAATTACTTATTTCTATTATTTTATTTTCTAAGAGTTCTTTTATACATTTTCTTACTTGATCTTTATGTTTATAAGGGATGAGATATGTTTTTGCTGTGAAATTTCTAATATCTTCATTTACTTCTATTTTATGTACATAATCTTTCGCAATTCTATTCTCCTTTGAAAATAAATTATTATATTTATTTATTAACTTTATTATTTCTTCTTTCCTATCATCAGGACAATCAATTATAATTTAATTTTCTTCTTCTTCTTCTTCATATTCATATTCATTATCTCCTTTTTCTTTGTACATATTGCTAACTCTTCTTACTTCTTCCTTTAATACTATTATTTCAAAGTTAGTCCATGTTCCATCCATTCTTAATTTTCTTTCTTCTAAATTTATTATAGTTTTATGTTTTTCTAATTCATCACATCCTATTATTACTTCAGTTTCAATATTTGGAGCTATTAATACTTGTAAATTGAATTCCTTTCCCCCAATATTCACATTTATGTTCATTGATCTATTGATTTCACATAATTTCTTGCAATTAGCACCGATTAAATTAATTTTTGGTATTTTAATAATATTATTCATTTGAATATTTAATCTATCAACAAACTTTTGATTGATTATTGATGCTTCTGATCCAGTATCAATAATTATTTTAGCTTCTAAATTTTTAACTAATCCATTTATTATTATCAAACCGATATTCCCATCTGTATTTATATTTTCATTCAAATTTATAAATTCATTTGGATTTTCATAAGTACAGATATATAGATTTTGTTTATTTGATGTGTGCGTATTTAAAAATTTTGATTATCTTTATGTCTATTGTTCGTCCTGTGTCTTGTCTATGTATTGGTGTCGTCTCTGTTCTTGCATTATCTTCATTTATAGTTCTTTCCCCTCTTTCTTCTGATCTACTTCTTCTATTCTGATCAATTCTCTGATAATTAACTCTTCTTGTTTGGTAGTCTGTATTTCTCCTTTCTCCATCTCCTTCTGAGTTTCTTCTATATGGTCTATTGTTTCTGTCATGATAGTTGTTTGGTCTGTATGAGTCATTATTATTTCTGTTTCTATTATTATTAAAATTGTTATTTCTGCTATTACTATTATAATTATTGTTTCTATAATTTGTATTTCTGTTGTTATAATTATTGTTATTATTATATGGTCTATTATTATCATTATTTCGATTGTAATTAAATCTGTTATTGTTCCAATTATTGTTTTGATTGTTGCTATTAGTATTCGCATTTCTTGGGTTATTTGCGTTATTGTCATTATTTATTCTTCGACTTTGTTGAGCAGTATCCTGTCTCGTCAAATTTCTTTCTACTCTTTGTAGATACATCGATAATTGGTATAGTTTTCTTATGTTTTGTACCGCAATGGTTTCAGCTAGTTCTGCCTTGAAATGTCTTGCTATGAACATGACAATTTCTGCTTCAGGGATTGGTGGTTCTAAATACTGCGTCATTGCATGCATATGAATTGCATAGTTATTCAAACTGTGGCTTCTGTTTTCAGAAAATTTGCCAAAATACAATTGTTCCCTCACAGCTGATTGTGCATTTTCGCACCAAAAGTACTGTAAAAATGCTGTCTCAAATTCATTAAATTTTGTTATGTCCTTTTCCCTTGCAGCAAACCATATTAATGCATGATTTTCTAAATGGTCTCTAATCACCTCCTTTATGTCCTCAATATCATTCATTCCTCTTACTCTATTTTTTAAAATTCTTATGAATATTTTTGGATGTAATTTCTTAATGTTTCCATCGAATTTTTTATTGGCTGATCCATAAATAGTTCTTATTCCCCCTATATATTCCATATTTCCTCCTTTTCTTTCTATTTGTTCCATTTTTCCTTGAATATTTTTCATCTCCATTGTTAATTCCCTTTTTTTATCTTGTTGTTTTCTTCCTCTGCTATCTTAAAATTCATTTGTATTTCCTTAGTTATATCATCCTCTATGCTTTGTATATTTTTATTTGTCTTCATAATTTCTCTGTCTAATTTGGTGAGTTTTACAGTATTTCCTTTTATTTTCATTGTGTTTTCTCCAATTTCAATTTTTAAATAATTTTCATTCTTCTTTAAATTTTGTATTTTCGTTGATTGTACTTCTTCTAATTCCATTATTCTTGCTATCATTTCATCTCTAATTTCTTGTTTTGTTGCTTGAATTCTTTCTTCTGCATTTTTTTTAGATTCATCTAATTGTTTACTTATATCTTCTATCTTTTCTTCTATTCTTTGATTACTTGTTTTTATTTCTTCTCTCATACTTTGATTGCTTGTTTTTATTTCCCAACTTATGTTCTGTAAAATTTGCATTATCATATTTTGTTCATCCTTCTTCCCAGATATCATTCCTTGATTCTTTTCTTCTCTCATTTTGATTGTTTCAATTTCTTCAATTGATTCCATTTTTTCACTTCCATCTGTCTCTTCCTCGTTCTCTTGATTATCTCTCCCTTGTATCAAGTAATGTACTTGGAAATCACCCATTCCAAGTTCTCTTCCATCAGTCTCCTGATCAGATCCATCTTCTATTCCAACTTGTTTGCCATCTCTTAACGTCATTTTCTTCTCCATTTTACTTGTATATTATTTTATAAATTTATTTAATATTATTCTCTGTATTCAATTCCTTAATACCTTAATGCTCTAATTTTGATTGCCTTAATGCCCTAATTGACCTATTTGCTCTAATTGCCTAATGCCCCAATTGCCTAATGCTCAATTGCCCCACGTTGGGCGCCAGTTATATATGTGTGTGTGTGTATATAATAATGTTATAATTATTATAGTAATAATTAGAATTCTTATTGGGTTCGCCAAATTACACATATATTTTAATAATGTAATGTTTCCTCTTATTTAGTATGCTATTTATAAACATGTAGTTTATTTAATTCTTATGTTTTCTTACATCGGCTGCTCTTATTCGTTTACGACTCTTAAAATCAGTAGGGTTCTGGGCATATTATTATAATAAAATCAACCTTACTTATTAATGTCATATATTTATGTGACTGATAAAAATTTTTTGAAAACTTTTAAAACCATAAAAAAACAATGATCCATATATAAACTATTTGTTACGTCTTATTACACAGTTAGACTGATGAAACTACTTATTAATAAAATAAATGATTAACCTTTTGTTCTACCAATTCTTACGTTATACATAAATAATGAGTTATTTATATATATCTAATTTTCCACTTTGAATATGACTTTCTTTATATTACAAAAAAAAATTATACCTTTCTTTTTAAAACGACTTTTCCTGGCTCATTTGCATAACTTGGTCGAAATTTTGTGAGCTTTGAAATTCTTAGAAATTTACAAGCACCTGCATTTCTAAATTTGCTTCTACTTTAAACAAAAAAAAACCTTTTAAAATGTTTCTTTCTAACTAGGAGGATTATGAAATGATTTTAAATGCTAATTTTTAGTTTTATTCGGGACGTGAAATTGGAAACACATTTGATATTTTTATCGACTCAAAATTTACGTTTCAACTATTATTTTACCGTATGGTAATAATTGTGTATTGATATAAACTGGAATTAGTTGTGGTCTGTTACTAGTGGAAATGTTTATATATATTTTTGGTGAAGTTCGACATGAAAGGAATTATACATTTATCTACACTTTACAATGGTAAGTTTTAATATTACTTTTCTCTGGTATATTATATTCATGTAAAGATAAAAGAACTTTACTACCAGGTATATGAGCTCTTAAATTTTCTTATATCATTCGAAATTATTATTTTAAAATTATTATTCATACGTTCTTATTTGAAAGTTATTATTTATTTGGTACCAAATATATTTAATTAACATACAACCGACCTTTTGTTCCTTTCTCTTGAAATGATGCCACACCGGGGACGCTTTCAATAGATTTTCCCGCCTTCGATGGATGAATATCTTGCTCGTAATTATCTGGGTGATAATTGTTTCCTCTGCTATTCGTAGTCTCACAAAACTTTGTTACACTTGATTTATTTATAACTGATTAAATTTATATGGATTTATATACCTTTGCCTTGATTAATCATAGTAGTCTCACCTGTCACTTTGTTTATTCTTGTTTTTTATTGTTTTCTAACTTAAACTTATTGCAAACTATTGTTTTTTATTCATAATACACTTATTGTCATTGACTTATTCACTCACACCTTATTATTATTGTCTTTTTCCATATTACTGTTTATTTGCGATGTTTTGATTGGTCAATGCAATTTCATTAATTTTACGTTTTCTACAACCTACATATTTACCTATTATACATGTATACAATTTATTTCTCATTATGTTGGATGTTATTACATCTATACACATAAACTATGTCGGTAATCATTTATTTCATTATTGTATTTTATATTCAAAATTATTTATGTTGGTATAATTTGTCTCAACTGTTTCATTTGGTATAAATTTGACCTTGCCTATATTACAGATTTCTACTTATTATAATATTTCCTATATCTACTTTTATGATTAATTATTAACTAAATATCTTATTCTATATATTTTATTACTTCTATATGTCTTTTGATTGTTTAATCATTATAGTTTTTGTTGATTTTGTTAGGAGATTCTATTTATTTTTAAAATATAAACAGATGCTCTGGGTGTCTAAGATTCCATGCAGCGTTATATTATTTCTTGATCTGCGTTTACTTGTGAGGTTCTGTCTAAGGTTGTTTTTATTAAGTTGAAGAATTAATTTTACAACTGTTTTTCTGATGGTTGTTTATGATTTCTTTTTATATTTATTTACTTTCTTTTTGATTATACCCATTGATCGTACTTAGTTATATTGTTATACAAGTATTTCATTATTTTGATACATTATCTTTAAAAAAATTATTTTTATTGACAAATTTCAATTTTATATCCTTTATCAGGATTCTATATAGGTTATGTATATGTTCCATTTACAACAATATATATATATATATATATATATATATATATATATATATATCTATTAATACATATACTCTATCTAAATTCTAAAGAAAACATTGAAATAAAGAAAAATATACATATTTGGATGTAATACTAGTGATATACAATGTATTATAAATAATTTAAAAGATTCAATATGCAAATAAAATTTGACATTACAATTTCGAATGACAATAATGCAGAAGATACTTAATGATACATAGATTTTATAAAGATTTTAAAAAAAGAATACAGATGTCGCTGGTAGCAAAATTACAATTAGAAGAAAATAATGAAAATCTCTCTTTGTTATATGAAAACATAAATTTGTATTTTTTTTAAAAAAAAGGAATTCTTTGGTAACCAAAAGAGAAGAGAATTATTTATGGAAAAAGTTTAGTTAGTTGATTTTGAACCCCTCTCGAGAGAACATCTAATATGAGTTCTCTCAAATTTGCTGAATAATATAATAGTAATTGATATATTAAAATAGCATCAGATTATAATAATTAGCATGATAAGATCAGTGCGTGAATAATTCCTTAAATAATTATATTGAAATAGTGTTAGTGATTTTTCCGGGTTCTAAATTATAAATTTAGAAAAGTGGTTCCGGCGATTCTAAAAGACGTGCTTAGAATCAGAACGAGTGATCCTGATACCTAGTTGGTGAGTCCAGTCCAGATTTTATAAATTATTTTTCAAGAATTAACAGGCCTTTAAATAAAATTAAGATAGATGCATCTATATCACATTTTTAAATACTGACAAAATTAACGTTAAAGATATATAAAATTTCACCTGAAGAGAAGAGAAAATTTTTTTGAATAGACAATTTTATCGCATATAGTTATTTGACATTTATACACGTCAAGTGTAATTTTCGACGATTTGAACGTTTAGAATAAGTAGTTAATTATGTTGTTCTTCTAGTATATAGGTTGTTTTTTTTTAATTTTAAGGTTCGTAGAAAGTACGATTATTGTTCTTTATTATATTTTGGGAATAATAATTCATTTTCACTGGTTATCTGATGGTATATAATATATAATTTTTGATTCCAACTCACTTTGGTATTAATTCAACTCCTATTTCATTGAATTTGAAAAATTCTGGATCCTATAAAACTTTTGATATAATCAATGACATTTAGTTAATTTTCAGTGACAGAAAAATTGTAGATGTCATTAGATAATTTAATGGTCTTAGAATATATTGAACAAGCAGTCACTATACATTTGCAATAGTATAATTGACAATTTTGGAATATTCTTTGGAAATTTATAAATTTTAAATTATTAATTTTTTTTAATCTTTGAACCCTCCCTGAGGTGAGAGCGAGTAAGTCGATTTTGTAGTAATTTATCTTTCAGAATATAAAATTTCATATTCATCTGAGCCGGGCATAATAATTTGACAATTCCTGTCAAAATTTCAAATAGGTTATATTCAGTGATAAAGGTGTTTTCACATTAGTGTAGTTACTACCACGATTGTAACAACAGCATCTAATAATCAAATTTCAAATGAAATCATATAATACATAATTATAAAAACAGTAGAACATTAAAAATATTATAATTTGGCGGCCCAACGTGTGGCGAATTAAGAATTTTTCTTGATAATTAGGTTTACGTTAACATTATAATAATTGTCACCCAAAACGTGGGGTGATTAAAACTGTGCATATTATTATAAAAATATTAAAAATTTATTGACATTATTATAAAAAAAAATTTAAATATTTACGATGGAACGAAGAATGACCTTAAGAGATGGTAAACAGGTAGGAGTTGAAAGTGGATCCGATGAAGAAAGGGAAGAACAGGAGGATAGTAGACGGGAACCCCAAGGAGGAACAAATAGCAATGATCATTGGATGCAACAATTTCTTTTGAAAATGAATGAGAATATGAATAGGAAATTTGAAGAAAATAGGGCAGATATGAATAGTATGGAAAAGAATATGCGAGGAGATATGTATACAATGAGGGAGGAGATTAAGGGGGATATTAACAATATCACAGGAAACATGGACAGGCTGGAAAAGAAAATAGAAGAAGGAAAAATTGAAAATTTGAAGGAGATTAAGAAAATTAGGGAAGAAAATAATGAATTTAGAAAGAAAATTGAAAAGGTGAAAGAGGATATGAAGGGCCAGAAGGAAAATTTGCGCATGGAAATTCAAGAAATTGGCATTAAAATCAGGGAAGATACAAACAAGCAGGTGGTAGAAGAAGTTCAAGAACTAGGAAGATGCCTAGAAGAAAATTTATCTGGAGTAATTCAAGTAGAAGTGAAGAAACAAAATGAGAATTTAATAGAAGTGATACAGTCCATTAAAGTACAAGGACAAACAAATGAAGAAGTAATGCAAATATATGAACAGAATTTGAATAAGAAATTTAATGATTTAAATGGAAGGATAGAGGAACAAACAGGAACGTGTATTAAAAGGAGTGAAAATATAGACAAATTATTTAACCAGGAATTGGAGAAAATGAATAGAAAATTACATGAAACTGTAGGAGAAATAGAAGATAATCTAAAACGGAATGGAGGTGGAACGATGTATACTGGAAATATCGACTTTGGAGTGAAATTTGATGGTAATATAAATGTAATTCACCCAAAAGTATTTATCAAAATAATCAAAAGTAGGATGAGAGGAATAAGGGACATTGTAGAGAAAAAAATCATTATTAGAGGAATGTTATCTGGACATGCTTTATTGTGGTTTTGCAATAAAGAGGAACAAATACCCGATGTCGAAGAATTTGAAAAACAATTTTTAAAATATTTTTGGGGGGAGATACAACAGGCGAGTTTCAGAGAGAAACTATACTTTGGGAAATTTGATTATAACCAGAGTAAAAATTTCAATGCATATGCAATGAAAATGTACAACAACGCACAGTATTTGGAGCCAAGCATGCGAGAAGAAGAAATGGTGTTATATATTTCCAGACATTTCAACCAACAAGTATCTGAAACTATAGGGATACAAAATATCAAGACGATGGAAGGTTTATCAAATTATTTACTCAGACTTGAAAGAAGTAATAATGAAAAAAGAAATGAAATTAAAAATTTTAATGGAATAGGGGGAAATGGAGATGGACATTACAGAAGAGATATGAATAATACATATGAAAATAGAAACTATAGAAACAGGGATTTTGATAACCGAAGAAATGATAGACATGTAGACAGGAATTATAGAATTGAAAATAGAAATTATAGAAATGAAGACCGAAGATATGGAAATGGAAATAAAAATAATGATAATAAGTACTTTGAAAATAGAAGAGATACCAGAAATTCGGACAGAATAAATGATAATGAAGACAGAATTGAAAATTGGCGACAGGATAGACAGACAGGAACAAATAATTATTATGATCGAAGAAACTTTGAAAGAAGAAATGATGATAGAAGAAATGATACGTTGGAAAACCAAGACAGAAACTATGATAGAAGAAAACAAGAAATAGGAGACAGGAGACAAGTAAACATAATACAAGAACAAGAAAGATATGAGGATCATAGTCAAACAGTAGATAGAAATTTTACTTAAACCGCTTTCACGTGCATAATATTATTTTTTCTAAGTACGAACATCCAAGAGAATTTGTTGATATTGGGGAAATTGGGGAAATGCATGACAATTTTGGTTTAATATTCATTAAAGGGAAAATACAAAATATAGGATGTAAAATTCTGATAGATACAGGATCAGAAGTAACGTTGATAAGTGAAAGGATTATAGACAAGTGCAAAAAAAATAATATTATGGTGGTAAACACAAATAGATTATCACTAGTGGGAGCGAATAATAAAAAACTATATGATACAAGTAAAATGATAATTGAGGAATTACAAATAGGAAATAATTCGTTTAAAGTACAAATGCTGGTCGTAAAGAATTTAATTTATGATATAGTATTAGGTTCCGATGAATTAGACAATCACAAAATGATTATCAATTATAAAGAAAAGTTGATGAATTGTAAAGGAGAGGATATTCATTTCCTCAAACAAGAAACAAACAAATTAGAAGAAGATACATTTTATGTAATGAATCAAATCAATGAAGAACCTTAAATAGATTTAAATTTGTGTAATCAAAAATATGTGAAAATTGTAATGGAATTGATGAGACAATACAACAGATTATTCAATGAAGAAGTACAAGTAGCAAGGAAATATATACATAAACTGGAAATGAATAGAGATATATCGAATTTCAAAGTAAGGACATATCCAATTCCATATAAATTGAAGGATGAAGTATACCATGAATTAGAAAATATGTTAAAAGATGGAATAATAGAAAGATCAAATTCACCATATATTAATGCAGTTACGTGTGTACGAAAAAAATCTGGAGAAATAAGAATATGTTTAGATGCAAGAAATATCAATAGCTACACAAAGAAACAATACGAAAGTCCCATGAATATCGATAGTATATTTGGTAGAATTACTAATGCAAACATATTTTCAAAATTAGATCTGAAACATAGTTTTTGGTTAATTCCTTTAGAAAAAGAAAGTCGGAAATATACTTCGTTTATGATAGATGGAGTGGTATATCAATTCTGTGTGGTACCTTTCGGATTACAGAGCTCATGTGCAGCTTTAGTAAGAACACTTCACACTATTTTAAACAAATATGAAAATTTCATACTTCATTATATAGATGATATCCTTATATATTCGGAAAATGAAGAAAAACATCAAGAGCATTTGATTATTATTTTCGAAGAACTAGAAAATGCTGGATTAAAATTAAACATAGAAAAATGTAAATTTTATCAAGAGGAGATAAATTATTTGGGATATGTTTTGAACACTAAAGAAGTTTCTATGGATCCTGATCGAATTAAGACAATTTTAGAATATAAACAACCAACAAATTTGAAAACTTTAAGAGGGTTTCTAGGCATTTTAAACTATTTCAAACGATTGATACCGGATCTTAGTAGAAAAGAAATACCATTAATTGAACTATTAAAAAAAGGTGTAAAATGGCAGTGGAATGACAAACGGGAAAAAGCATTTAGAGAACTAAAGGAAGATTTTACAAATAATCTCAAGGTATATCACCCACAGTATGATAAACAATTTATTTTGAGAACAGATGCATCAGCTGATCGTTTTGCTGGAGTACTGATACAAGAACAGGAAAAAGGAGAAGTACCTATTAGTTTCATATCTAGGGTTACTAAAATGCATGAAAGGAAATATTCAGTAACAGAACTTGAAATGGCAAGCGTGGTATTTTGTATCACTAAATTGAGATTTTTTTTATTAGGAGCTAAATTCAGTATAGAAACTGATCATTCAGCTTTGACAGCTATGCTTAAAAATAGATATGCGAATAATAGAATACATCGCTGGATTTTATTATTACAAGAATATGATTTCGAAATAAAATACATTCCTGGAAAACAGAATATTGTTGCAGATGCTTTAAGTAGAGAGACAGAAACCACATTTGAACGGAAAAAGTATAAAATTGGTATAAATAGAATGCTACAAGAGGAAGGATTATATTCATTGGATAGAATTAGGAAAGATCAACAAAATTTGGAATCAAATTATAAAAATAATGCTATTAATATAGAGGAAATATGGTATAAATGTCTCGAAGATAGAGAAGTATTTGTAATTACACAAGATTATGCAAAGGAAATTTTGAGAAATTTACATGAAGAACATGGACATGTTGGGACTAGGAAGTTATGGATGCTTTTTAGAGAAAACTATATAACAAAAAAGGATTTAGCAATTGCCAAAAATATTTGTAAAGTGTGTGCCATATGTCAACTAGCAAAAGAAAAAAATTATCACAATAAAAATTTGACAAAATCAATAGTTGCACAGAAGCCATTACAAATTGTTGCTATAGATTTCATAAGCAATTTAATACCGAGCATACAAGAGAATAAACACATATTTGTTATCATTGATATTTTTACGAAATTTGTTAAAGTTTACCCATGCAAAAGAACCAATGCAAAAACTGTGATAGAGATTTTAAAAATGTACATTAAAAAATATGGAACGCCAAAAACAATAATATTAGATCATGCAACTTATTTTGAAAGTGAAAAACTAGCTAAATTTAGTCAAAATCAAGAAATTAAGTTGAACTTTATTAGCATTAGGAAACCATCGTCAAATCCAGCTGAAAGATACATCAAAGAGATAAACAAGTACCTACGAATTTTATGTAATCAGGATCACTGTCAATGGGAAAATAATTTAAATCACGTAGAAAGATTTCTTAACCAAATACCTCATGGTGTTACAAATGAATGCCCAGAATATTTATTTACTGGCACAATACCCCAAAGAAATTGGATAGTGAATCGAAAATTGGAAATGGAAGATGTTTTGAATAAGGTGAATGAAAGACTGCAGAAGCAAGCTAAAAAATATATTAAAAGGATGAATCAAAAAAATAAAAAGAAGACAGTTTTTGAAAAAGGAGAATTGGTGATTGTAAGATCATTGCAAGTTGCAATAAGATCAGAGAATAGTTGCGCAAAATTATTGCTACCGTTTGAGGGACCTTATGTAGTAGGTAACGAAGGAGCACAAAATAGTTACCAATTATTAGACCCCATTACGGGAAATGAAAGAGGAGTTTTTAACATAGAACAGGTATATAAATATTATACTTAACTTGGAACAAATGATATTATGTTACGTGAAATTTTAATAGATATAGTAGATTTAAGAAGTTTAATAGGAATTAGGAATAATAGTTTAATTTGATTGAAGATAAATTTTAGAGATAATTATTTGAAAGATATAACTATGTTACTAAGATATTAGTATGATATTTGGCAATTTTGAAAGATAAATTATAATTATATGCAAGAATCGATTTATCATTCTTTTATTAGGGGGATTTAATACATATACTCTATCTAAATTCTAAAGAAAACATTGAAATAAAGAAAAATATACATATTTGGATGTAATACTAGTGATATACAATGTATTATAAATAATTTAAAAGATTCAATATGCAAATATAATTTGACATTACAATTTCGAATGACTATAATGCAGAAGATACTTAATGATACATAGATTTTATAAAGATTTTAAAAAAAGAATACAGATGTCGCTGGTAGCAAAATTACAATTAGAAGAAAAGAATGAAAATCTCTCTTTGTTATATGAAAACATAAATTTGTATTTTTTTTTAAAAAAAAGGAATTCTTTGGTAACCAAAAGAGAAGAGAATTATTTATGGAAAAAGTTTAGTTAGTTGATTTTGAACCCCTCTCGAGAGAACATCTAATATGAGTTCTCTCAAATTTGCTGAATAATATAATAGTAATTGATATATTAAAATAGCATCAGATTATAATAATTATCATGATAAGATCAGTGCGTGAATAATTCCGTAAATAATTATATTGAAATAGTGTTAGTGATTTTTCCGGGTTCTAAATTATAAATTTAGAAAAGTGGTTCCGGCGATTCTAAAAGACGTGCTTAGAATCAGAACGAGTGATCCTGATACCTAGTTGGTGAGTCCAGTCCAGATTTTATAAATTATTTTTCAAGAATTAACAGGCCTTTAAATAAAATTAAGATAGATGCATCTATATCACATTTTTGAATACTGACAAAATTAACGTTAAAGATATATAAAATTTCACCTGAAGAGAAGAGAAAATTTTTTTGAATAGACAATTTTATCGCATATAATTATTTGACATTTATACACGTCAAGTGTAATTTTCGACGATTTGAACGGTCAGAATAAGTAGTTAATTAGGTTGTTCTTCTAGTATATAGGTTGTTTTTTTTAATTTTAAGGTTCGTAGAAAGTACGATTATTGTTCTTTATTATATTTTGGGAATAATAATTTATTTTCACTTGTTATCTGATGGTATATAATATATAATTTTTGATTCCATCTCACTTTGGTATTAATTCAACTCCTATTTCATTGAATTTGAAAAATTTTGGATCCTATAAAACTTTTGATATAATCAGTGACATTTAGTTAATTTTCAGTGACAGAAAAATTGTAGATGTCATTAGATAATTTAATGGTCTTAGAATATATTGAACAAGCAGTCACTATACATTTGCAACAGTATAATTGACAATTTTGGAATATTCTTTGGAAATTTATAAATTTAAAATTTTAAATTAATAATTTTTTTTAATCTTTGAACCCTCCCTGAGGTGAAATTTCATATTCATCTGAGACGGGCATAATAATTTGACAATTCCTGTCAAAATTTCAAATAGGTTATATTCAGTGATGAAGGTGTTTTCACATTAGTGTAGTTACTACCACGATTGTAACAACAGCATCTAATAATCAAATTTCAAATAAAATCATATAATACATAATTATAAAAACAGTAGAACATTAAAAATATTATACTATATATATATATATATATATATATATATATATATATATATATATATATATATATATATATATATATATATAATGAAACTGGTGAATATTGGGGCATGCAGCAAGGGAAACGGGAAAAGTGTACTCTTAACGGAAAATTTTCAATCTTTCGAGGATGATTGTCCTCATCATCAGGAATACTGAAATGGAAAAACAGCATTAAGATACTGTAGTCAATAAGTAAGATACATTATAGAAGAAATCGCAACAGGTGCGAACTTACCTCCGAATTGAGGTTAGAATCCATTATGTTGTATAGAATTAAACTACGGATATTCAAAATATGAAACAGTTCACTAACAAAGGTTTAAAATCGCACAATCACAATAAGATGACTAAAAAAGCTAACATCTAACACCATTTTGCAGACAAACGAACACGAGTGCTTTTTTATTGCCAAAAGCTTGCCAGGAAATGATATCCTAAATCTTCTAATTTTCAGGAATTAATTGACAGGCAATGATGCCAACCAATAGTTAAGTGGATGAACGTGACAACCAGTACCATAAGAGAGTGGTCTCCGTTGTGAAAGTTCATATTTAGGATGGAAAAGAAGAATGCAGACGGGTTGAGAAATTGCATTCATAAGAAAGAAGAATAGGAAATAATATATCCCCAATGGCAAGAGGTTTGTATACAACAAAACGTATACCATGGAAGACAAAGTTCAAATCACCACCAGCCAAGAAGACAAAGAGCGAAAGCAATTAAGTAATAATAATAATATTGTAATATAGTAATTATTAAAGTAAAAATAATAATTATGTAATATATATATTTATAATAATAAAGTGATAATGCGTGCATCTACCAACACCAATGCACCCAATATAAGAGGTGGAGGTATGTTAGCTATCTGCAAAAGGGGTAGTGTCAATTGAGGGAACGCGATTGTCACTAGTGGAAGGAAGGTTATAGTTGTATTCTAAGGATAACAAAAAGGAATAAATCTCACTCAAGTGGTCTGTGTCAGTTTTTTTGTTAATGACATTGTTAAATTGTGGAATAAAAGCCATTTCCAAAAATGATCTGTTAATCTTGTTAGACTCTGTCGCCAACACCCTCACAGCTTCAAAATTCATACGATGGTCAAGAGAATGAACATGATTTGCTAAAACGCAGCGCTCCGGATGTAATCTACAATCACTCTTATGTGGAACAATACGGTTAGAAAGTGATCTTAAAGTCTGACCAATATATTGCTTATCACAGTCCCCACATGGAAAGCTGTACACAACATTAGTAAAAGAGGTCAACGGACATTTATCTTTAACTCTAGTAAAAATTGATGTAATTGTTAGAGCAGTTTTGTTAGCAATTTTGAAATTGCCATATGCCCGGAACAATCTGGCAAGTCTCGGAGTAATGTCCTTAATGTATGGAAAGGAAGCGAAAATTGGAGGAGTGGGGGTCGCAACAGCGCCAACATCCATTTGGGCGAAGTTAGGATGACTATCATCAGTTAGCAGTTCCATGGAATTAGATGTGCTGAGCAATAATTTATTAAGTAGAGTTCTTGGGTAAGAGTTATCCAAGAAAAGGTTGAATAAAATGTTAAGATTTTTATTGTGGAAGACACTTTTTGAAATTCTAAGGACTCTCAGTTTCATTTGTTTTACCGAGTTCACTTTCATAGAATGTTTGTGGTAAGAATGGTAATTTAAGTATCTACCAGAACTGCAAGGTTTCCTGTACCAATCGATGATAGTAGTATTATTTTCACGAATGAACTTAGTGTCTGAGAAAGGTACGGAATTTTCGTGGTCTTCTTTTTCTTATGTGAACTGTATATAAGGATCGTAACTGTTAAAAGTCTCAAGAATCTCAACTAGGCCCTCTCTAGGAAGTGCCACGATAATATCGTCCACATACTTCTTAATGAACAAAGGAGTGAAGGGAAGTACTGGTATGACAGTATCCAGCAAATCGTCCATGACATATGCTGCTAAGATATGTGAAATAGAGGCACCCATAGGAGTACCAAAAGTTTGTTTATAAAGTTTATTGTTAAAAGCAAAATAAGTACTATCAAGAAGAAAAGCAATTAAGTTCAAAAAGGCATCCTTTTGGATGGAGCAATGGACACTAATACGTTCCCAACTCTTATCGATAGCTCTCAAACAAGCATCAAGATACACGTTACCAAACAACGAGACCACATCCAAACTGGCCAGAACATAACCATCTGGAATCATAAAATTGTCAAACTTGTCCGAGACTTCAAATGAATCTTCAATATAATAAACGTTTTCATAGTCGTAAGCGTTAGTCAAAATGTCTGTACAAAACTGTGCAATGCGTTCAGTGGGGGCTCCTATCGAAGCCACTATCGGCCTCACAACAGAAAGGACTGGTTTATGAACTTTAGGTAGTGCATAGAACTTAGGGGGAACACCATTGTAATATGTGAGCTTTTTATTATAAAGAGATTCCACTAAGTTGTTACCTTTTCTCTGTATAGAAGAGGTAGGATCAGAGGTTAACTCTACATAAGAATGATTGTTTAAAAGGATGTCATTAGACTTGTTCTGTTGAAATTGGCCCGTGAGTAAAACAGAAGGTGTTTTTTACTTAAATGTAAAAAGTCGGGTATTTTACCAAATCATATTACTGCGGCAACGAAGCCTATTGATGATCTTTTGATGAGACAGGATGAACATCGTAACACAGTGGATTACAGGTTGGGGATAAAACTTCTTAATATTGAGATTGCTAATAATCATTCTTTAATTAGTGAATTAGATTCAAATTTGACGACGTTGAGAGGGTTAATTATCTCAGAAACAAGTGAGTTCCTTTTAAATAATTTTTATAGTAGACAGCAGGTAATAGATTATTTCATAGAGTTAAAATTGAAAATATTGCTAAGGTTAATCAGCTGATTGACAACCAATTTGAGTTGTTGTTAAAATCTAAATCTACATGGATACGAAATATTTCGAACACCATAATTCCAGAGGATATTTCACAATTTTTAGCTCTGGGACCTAAGTTTAGTGTAGAACATGTCATCTTAAAAGACATTTCTATGAAGTCAATTTTATCAGATGTTGACTACCTCGCCTCTACCATTACAGATTCTAAGGTTAGAAACATCACCGTGGCTCGAGCTACTAATATAATTACAAACTACATTCATAAACCTCATTCTAATTCTTTATTTCACAATTTGTTACTTAAATCTAAAGCTTTTTTGAAATCAAACCCACATCTGATGTTAACACAATCAGATAAGGGTAATGTCACTGTCGTCATGGACAAGCAACAGTATATTGAGTTGTCTAATGACATCATTTTAAACAATCATTCATATGTAGAGTTAACCTCTGATCCTACCTCTTCTATACAGAGAAAATGTAACAACTTAGTGAAATCTCTTTATAATAAACATCAAATTGACTTATCATGTAAGAAAAAGCTCACATGTTACAATGGTGTTCCCCCTCAGTTCTATGCACTACCTAAAGTTCATAAACCAGTCCTTTTTGTGAGGCCGATAGTGGCTTAGATAGGACCCCCCACTGAACGCATTGCACAGTTTTGTACAGACATTTTGACTAACGCTTACGATTATGCAAACGTTTATTATATTAAAGATTCATTTGAAGTCTCGGACAAGTTTGACAATTTTATGATTCCAGATGGTTATGTTCTGGCCAGTTTGGATGTGGTCTCGTTGTTTAGTAACGTGTATCTTGATGCTTGTTTGAGAGCTATCGATAAGAGTTGGGAACGTATTAGTGTCCATTGCTCCATCCAAAAGGATGCCTTTTTGAACTTATTTGCTTTTCTTTTTGATAGTACTTATTTTGCTGTTAACAATAAACTTTATAAACAAACTTTTGGTACTCCTATGGGTGCCTCTATTTCACCTATCTTAGCAGCATATGTCATGGACGATTTGCTGGATACTTTCATACCAGTACTTTCTTTCACTCCTTTGTTCATTGAGAAGTATGTGGACGATATTATCGTGGCACTTCCTAGAGAGGGCCTAGATGAGATTCTTGAGACTTTTAACAGTTACGATCCTTATATACAGTTCACATTAGAAAAAGAAGAGAAAGAAAATTCCGTACCTTCCTTAGACACTAAGTTCGTTCGTAAAAATAATACTATTATCATTGATTGCTACAGGAAACCTTGCAGTTCTGGTAGATACTTAAATTACCATTCTTACCACAAACATTCTATGAAAGTGAACTTGGTAAAACAAATGAAACTGAGAGTCCTTAGAATTTCAAATAGTGTCTTCCACAATAAAAATCTTAACATTTTATTCAACCTTTTCTTGGATAACTCTCACCGAAGAACTTTACTTAATAAATTATTGTTCAGCACATCTAATTCCATGGAACTGCTGACTGATGATAGCCATCCTAACTTCGCCCAATTGGATGTTGGCGCTGTTGCGACCCCTACTCCTCCAATTGTCGCTTCCTTTCCATACATTAAGGACATTACTCCGAGACTTGCCAGATTGTTCCGGGCATATGGCAATTTCAAAATTGCTAACAAAACTGCTCTAACAATTAGATCAATTTTTACTAGAGTTAAAGATAAATGTCCGTTGACCTCTCTTACTAATGTTGTGTACAGCGTTCCATGTAGGGACTGTGATAAGCAATATATTGGTGAGACTTTAAGATCACTTTATATCCGTATTGTTTCACATAAGAGTGATTGTATATTATACCCGGAGCGTTGCGCTTTAGCAAATCATGTTCATTATCTTGACCATCGTATGAATTTTGAAGCTGTGAGGGTGTTGGCGACAGAGTCTAACAAGGTAAAGAGATCATTTTGGGAAATGGCTTTCATTTCACAATTTAACAATGTCATTAACAAAAAAACTGACACAGACCACTTGAGTGAGATTTATTCCTTTTTGTTATCCTTAGATTATAACTATAACCTTCCTTTCACTAGTGACAATCACGTTCCCTCAATTGGCACTACCCCTTCTGCAGATAGCTAACATACCTCCACCTCTTATATTGGTTGCATTGTTGTTGGTAGATGCACCCATTATCACTTTATTATTATACATATATATATATATATATATATATATATATATATATATATATATATATATTACATAATTATTATTTTTACTTTAATAATTACTATATTACAATATTATTATTATTACTTAATTGCTTCTGCTCTTTGTCTTCTTGGCTGGTGGTGATTCAAACTTTGTCTTCCATGGTATACGTTTTGTTGTATACAAACCTCTTACCATTGGGGATATATTATTTCCTATTCTTCTTTCTTATGAATGCAATTTCTCATCCCCTCTGCATTCTTCTTTTCCATCCTAAATATGAACTTTCACAACGGAGACCACTCTCTTATGGTACTGGTTGTCACGTTCATCCACTTAACTATTGGTTGGCATCATTGCCTGTCAATTAATTCCTCAAAATTAGAAGAATTAGGATATCATTTCCTGGCCGGCTTTTGACAATAAAAAAGCACTCGTGTTCGTTTGTCTGCAAAATGGTGTTAGATGTTGGCTTTTTTATTCATATTATTGTGATTGTGCTATTTTAAACCTTTGTTAGTGAACTGTTTCATATTTTGAATATCCGTACTTTAATTCTATACAACATAATGGATTGTAACCTCAATTCGGAGGTAAGTTCGCACATGTTGCGATTTCTTCCATAATGTATCTTACTTATTAACTACAATATCTTAATGCTGTTTTTCCATTTCAGTATTCCTGATTATGAGGACAATCATCCTCGAAAGCTTGAAAATTTTCCGTTAAGAGTACACTTTTTCCGTTTCTCTTGCTGCATACCCCAATATTCACCAGTTTCATTATATATATATATATATATATATATATATATATATATATATATATGTATATATATATATTTACATCTCTTCAATAACTGTGCGTCTGTACATTGTGGTTTTTACATTAATACACGCGTCCTGCGACTTTCTGCGTCCGTATATGGACGCAGAAAAGTTTTTTGCGTCATTAAATGCAGGATGGTCGAGAACGTAAAAGAATAAATTTTTAGCCGGACGCCCATTTGTGAGAATGGTCGCCAGTTTACGTATATCGTAGTTCAGCCAAACTCCGAGTTAGTGCGCTGTTCACGCTCTGCGTATATCGGGATGGCGTATATTTTTGTCATCATTTCGATATTTCTGCGTCCACGAGATTTGGCAATGTTGTAGTGCTTTATTCTCTGTATCTTTATTTATAATTGATATTGCAGTATGACAAGAGGACGTTCATAGGTGGATATGCTCTTCAGTGCCTCTTTTAGAATATATAACGTATTTCGTATGTTGGATTTCGCCTTCTTTCGACGGGTTCGGATTGGATTATTTTTAGTACAGTTTCTCAGTTATATATTTCCTCCAACTACTGAGTAAACAAGGAAACAGAGGGTAGGGAGTCTCTTGAGTTCGTGTTGTGTTCCAGAGATAAAACATGTATATTTTGGTCTATTGGCGCGCAGATTCACACTATTGCTTAATCACTATGAATAGGTGTTCTGGAGGGTAATACGATTTATTTTTCCTGCAGGTCCTGAATTACGTTTCATGAATTATTTCATGTAGATTGATCAGATGTTCACGAGAAAACATTCGGTTTAACTATCTGACTGTCTGTCTAATTGACATACGCCAATTTTACAATCGAATTTTCACCCACATCTACCTACCCTATTGACAATAAACTTGACGGAGAAGTTTTGTACTTACTGAATCCATTGTATGGAAAATTGGTATGTAGAGGTTTTGGGATTGGAGATCACGTTTCTTTTGCAATTTTATTCAAAATTGGAATTTGAGAATTTTTGAGGTAAAAAATTATAAATTGATTCTCAAAATTCTAAAGTTTATTCAACGGTTTTGCTAATATTTATCACAAATTGAGGGATAATTTCTTCAGATTTGTGACGTTAGTTATTCTGTAATTAACAGATATAAAAGCATGCCGTGCAATATTCTTTTTTGGAATGATCTGGAATTTGTTTTTATCACAAAATCCTACTTCACACATCCGAAGGAATTATTTTCCCGTTTCGGTGCATTCGAAAAAAGCTGGTTACGAAAAGGTTTAATTATATGTTAATGATCAGACTCTCCAGGAAATTGGCATTCGGGAGTTTTAAGGGTCGGGTATCACGAATAACATGATAAAATCATAAAAGAATTGAGAATAAAGAAATAAATACATATAAGTATGCATTAAAATGCAATGAGAATGATCTAATGATGTAGATCTGACATAAGTTATCCAGTTCAGAGGATAATATATTCAAAACCTTGTCACGATAGACTTTTGAGTTCCACTACTTTCTGATATAACATTACTACATATGGGTACTACTCAGAATTATTGATATCTGAGGGTTTTTGTAAACAGACTTTTTGGTTCAAGATTCGAGAAGACGTAGTCAAGATGGAGAACAAGTTTTGGTCTTTTAGGTGTGGAACTTGAAATTATCTGGGTTACCAAATATGCAGATTATGGATTCCTCATAAATGGGATCGAAGAATTGAAATAATATAATTAATTAATTGAACTGTGTGGCATTTAGTGTAGTTGAGATGTTTAACGCGGTGTTAACTCTTGATAAAGCTCCTAAAAATATGAGCGATACCTGATTTTATTGGATATTATGTCTAGAAAAATTAAAATGATTTTACACCACACAAAAAATTGAGATGAAAAAAGACTTTTAGTTTTATGCAAATAATTCAGAAACTATCAATTGTTAAGAAATTTACAAATAATATTCGTGATGAAAGGAAAATTTCCAATTGGAAAGTCCTTTCTCCAGGAACGCTATCTCCATTATTTATAATTTTGATTTAATTGAAAATGCAGCTCCGCGCGACCACTGCGGCAAATAATTGGTCTACACATTTTTCGCTTCTTTCTAAAAAGGATAGAAAAAAATTTAAAAGTTGATTATTTTGTTTATTATAAATGGTTTGTAGACAAATGAACTATTTTTTTCATTTCATTCGTCATATTGTCTTGTGACTATGATGACTTGAAGAAACAATTATTATTTTTTCATTGTTTTTAATGGATTTTTTACATTTCCATCATTTACATGATTAGTTAAGAATTTTTTCTACTCAAAAATCACAATTGGCATTTCTCATTAGAGAATTATTTCATTGTTTATCAAGTTATAAACAAATTCCGACCATTATATATTTTTTTAAGACTAAAAAAATTATAAATACAGCCAATACTTTTGTATTTTTTATATGAAATTTTCATACTTGCTCAACTTTTGTATTCAGTGGACGCAGAATTTGATGCTCTAAGAGAGATTTTCTCTTAGAGTATTCATTTCCAAGCTGCAGACTCATATATAGTACTATATTTCCGTTTTTGACAAAGCTGTAAAAAAATCTGTTTTCTGAACGTGGTTTTCGACCAAACCACTTTGAATGAATTATTGAGTTATCCTCAGTTAACGCAGAATTTAATGCTATTTTTCGATATTGTATCGTTTAGGCAAAGAATCGAGGAAAGTCCTAAAATTTCGGCCATGAGATTTGGCAATGTTGTAGTATTTTATTTTCCGTATTAATATATAGAACTATCATTGCATTGTGACAGCAGGACGTTCAAAAGTGGGTATGTCGTTCAGCCTGGCTTTTAGAATAAATCATGTATTTCTTATATTGGGGTTTTGATTTCTTTCGTCGGGTTTGAATTGAGTTATTCAGAATGCAGTTCCTCGCTGACCTTTGCACTCTGAATTACAAATTTCAAAATGACGAATTAGTTTTGTGATTTATAGTCCGATTCTATTCCAGATTGGTTGGCAAAGATTATGAAAGTTTTGTCCAAATTCATAAAAAGTTTAATTAAATTTATTCAGATTTGTGACGTTACTGTGTAATCTAAAGATTCAAAATATTGCCGTGAAATATTTTCAGTTTGGATATAAGTATTCTTGTGCAGCAAGCTTTTGAATCTGTTATCCACACAAAATTTTTTCGCCAGCTCGGAAAGGAGAAATTTTGTCATTTAGTGTCCTATTCTAATCAAAATTGGTACCTAGGACTTTTTGGTGTAGGGATTGAAGAATTCATGGTGAAAATGACAGAACTGAAGAATATTGACAAGTTTGTTGATTTATGGTTCAAATTATCAAATTTGAGTGTACCAATGAAAATGGTAACTATAAATACTTAGGTTCCCTTGAATATTCCTCAAAACATGACATATTTAATAGAAACGTTTTATCTTACAGAAAAGAATATTGTGTGTAGCATGTGCAAAAAGCATATTTGTTGCACTCAGAACTTCGTGCATCATGTAGCAATTTTACAAGTTTAGGACTATTTAAACAAAAAATTATTATTATTATCAACAGTTTATACTCAGTTTTACTGTTAACATGTTTTTGATCGCGTTTTTCATTTCTCGTGTATTTAAACTACTGAAACTACTTCCATATTGGATTTGTTGAAACAAAATGCATTTTATTATTTTCAGGTTTTTGTGAATTCGAAATAAAGAAATTTTCTCTATATAAAATGATTTTATAAAATTGGAAAATAAAACTACTTTTTTTAATATATTCAAAAAAATGTTCTCATATTTTTGAAAAGAAACGGTATTGAATGATATTGTTGAATTCTTTGAACAAAAATAAATGTTAGTTTGAACTTTTATTAATTGTTATAAATTCTATTTTAGGAGAAATATTTCATTTTTTTAATACCTGCTTTTCTAACCATGGGTTAGATAAACTCACTTTCGCTTATTTAGATAAGTAACTTGTTAGTTCGTTCAAATTTTGCAACTGAATTTTGATTCACTTCTAGTCTTGCGATTAACTTGAAATTTGTCAGGTGTACATAATTCCTGTTACAATGCCTTATGGAATTTTTGTTAAAACAAACGAAATGGCCGCTTCATCATTGCAGACGAGATTTGTTATTATGTCCTGATTCGATTCAAAATTGGTAAGGGATCGGAGTTGATGAATTTTTTGTCAACCTTCATAAATTCAAGATGGCGAAAGAAAATTCTGATTAGGTATTTTCCGATTCGATTCAAAATTGGTATGTATGGGTATTCGGACTCAGAGAATACGAATTTTTCGTCGAAATTCTTGAATTCAAAATGGCGGCCACAGGATGGAGAAAGAGTTTGGTAATTATGATCAGATTCTATCAAAAAATGGTGTATGGTAGTTTTTGTGGGCTGAGATCATGATTTCTTTGGCAAAATTAATGAAGTTTTCTGATAGGATCTGCCGAGTGAAGTTATTCCGAATTCAATATTGTAGGTTACTCTGTAGTGAAGTTACAGAGAATCTGTTGAAGGGTTCATGATTGCATGATTTGGTGAAAAGGGCGTCGTTAGCAGATAGCTCAAAACTTACAGGGAAATGAGCTTGTAATCACGATGCTCTATTAGAAATGAACAGATTAAGGCGCAATAACTAAAAAGCATGAAATGAAATAATTAATAAAACAACTTTTATGAACATTTCGCGCGACAAGCTTTTTGAAACCAAATAATTCAACTAAAGAAATATTATATCATTGTCAGCTATAACATGAGCTTATTTTATTAGTTTTAGTACAGCTCTAATAAAAGCTTGTCTATAAAATCGTTTTTTATTATTCGTTTTTCCAAAACTTTTTATTTTACATATGTAACTGAAGTAAAAAACTTGTTTCCTCATTCCTATGGAAGAACATCCCAAAAATCTGAAGAGTTTTTTTAGTCTAGATTAACGAGAATTCATTGCTTGATTATACGAAAATTAATTCCAAAAATATATATTCACAGAAATTGAAGATTTATCAAAGAAGTGAATATTCATATAGGAATCGTTTATTTCTTTTATGTTATTTTCCTTGGATAGTCATTTGATATGTGATCCGTGGAAAAATCATATCTACTTCCTTTTCACATCGGAATTTTCAAAATATGTACCAAACATTTAGCTTTGCATACCAAACCTACGATTTTCACAATGCAATGTTTCTGAAGTGTCGTGTATTCAATAGTTTGAATGGATATATTTGAAAACTATTTTCAGACAAATGCACTAACAAAGGAAATAGGTACTTATAACAACAAGTTTTTCAACAAATTCCCTAGAAAATAAAAATTATTTTCTTAATAGATTTTGATTACTGGTTAACAGATTCAAAATTTTGTCCTGCAACAATACCTATTTTGTATTCGCAGCAAGATTTTGAATTTTTGCCCACCTAGGTCAAAAAATCAAATAAATTATCATTTTTCAGCGTATTTTTAAAAACTGTCTCTTTAAAAATATTATTAATTTATTTATTTTTGTTTTTAGTGTATTTGTTTAACAAAATTTCTCTTGAGTTTTTTTACTTTCAATATTGACTACAGCCATAATAAAAAAACTTGTCGTCAACTGGGAGCCGCCATATCGAATTTATGAATTTTGACCGTTAAATAATGATCTCCTACACAAAAAAAGTTATTATATCATGAAGAAATATTTCACAGTTACAGATAAAGACGAAGAATATTCTTTGCGATTTTAACTTTCATACCAATTTGGCTAACTTTGGAGGTGACCCTATAGTGAAACACACTATATACTTATACCGATTCACGATTATCACCAATTTCTCTCGCAGAGTTAATGAATACGAAACAAATTCGAGGCGCTCATATATCTGGCACCACTGCTGGATGCAGAAAGGTGGATGCGATGAACATAATACCCGAAATCGGACGCAGAGTTGCACATGTGGTGAATGAGTATATTTGCGGATGCAGAAAAATCGGTAATATGTACGGATGCAGAAATGTCAGCAGGATGTATGATAAATTTTGGAAAAAAAAACTTTTTTGTTTTAAGAGTATATTGAAATTTCAAAGTATCTACGTGTTTGTATCAATAACGACATTTGAAGTAAATCATTAGAATATAATATACTCTTTGATTTAAGGGAGACGCCGAAACGTCGGAAGGATGAAAAGACGCAGGAAATATAGTATTGTTTTTATACATATACATATATATATATATATATATATATATATATATATATATATATATATATATATATATATATATATATATATAATAAAACTTCAAAGAGTGGTCTTTGTTAAAAAACCCTCAAAATCGTGGGGATAGCAGCCAAAAAAACTTTACAGGTTAGAGATAAAGTGAATCAAATAGTACATTACCTAAGCTTTCGAAGAGCATTGTCTTCATCCTCAAAGGCTATAATAAACCAGAAAGAGAAAATCGGTTAACTTAATAAAGAAAACAACTTCTGAAATCAGTACGACTTACTTGTAGTGTTGATTTAAAATTAAACTCACATTTCACAAATTGCAGGAAAACTTTCATCCACTAAAGATTAAAATGTCGACTAAATATAATTTCTCTCCTACATATAGTAATGAGAGCCAGGATTTTTTTCCTGTTTTTTAAAAACCAAAAGACGTACACAAGAAACGAACTGATTTTGTTGAATATCTATTTCGACATGAAATCGACTGCTGTCGAAAGGTAGAGATACGGGGGGCAATTACAAGGTTGAAGTAAAAACATTTAATAAAAATCTAAATTTCTTAGCAATACTGTTGTGTTTTTTTGGTTGCTTTGGTCAAAACTTCAAAGAAAAACAATAATAGATTAATGTCCACACCTAGGATCACGTTAAGATAGAAAAATTACATCTTTAAATTTAACCAGACTATTGTCTGACAGCTGCCACCTGTCATTTGTAAAATGTAAAAAATTGGGATGACGAAATAAGCAAACAGTCAGTGAACACTCAAACCTCTCACATTCGGTATTCCCCAACTGTCAACCCATTCCAGCATTACTATTATTAAATAAAAAAAGCCAAACAAAACCCACCCGTAAATACTAACGATCTCCACTTTCGTCTGATGTTAATTTCCATGAAAATCAGTATTGATAATTTAAAATTCTCATAACAATAATTATGTCAGTTAGGAAAAGTGATGTAAGATCTGTAACTTTTAACACATGGAAAGGACCTAACCTCTCACGTTAATGCCCGACTGTTTGGAAATCATTTGCATTCGCAACTGAGCTGTGATAGCCATAATGTATTAAAATTGTTTAGTTTTTAAATGAAATATCAAATAATGTTTGTATTGTCAACACTCGACTGACCTGTCACTTCAGCCAACCATTAACTCAAAACACTAATTTGGGAATCAATCTCCTCGCTACCGGAGTGGACATTATTAAAGTGCAACAAATATGTATAAATCTTACTAAGTGACTCAATGTCAGACCTTCTATTCATTGGTTCGTCAATGTTATTAATATGATACATTTCTAAAAGTTTTCTTTTGTTATAGTTTCTTTCTACATCAAGAATCTTTACTTTATCAAAATCTATATGGTGGAACTCATCTATAACATGTTCTGATAATGCACATTTTTGCTTTTTTAACCTAGCATCGCTTTTATGTTGGGCACAACGTGATTTCAAATTCTGAGATGTCATTCCTACATACTTTTTGTTACAATTTTTACAAGAGATACTATATATTACGTTAGTTTTCATCATGGAATCCTCCGGTTGTTTTAACTTAGAAAAAAGTGACTGTAAAGGTTTGGCTGTTCTTTGAGCAATTTTGACATTGGTCCCCCTGAACTCTTTGATGTCAAAATTGCTCAAAGAACAGCCAAACCTTCACAGTCTCTTTTTTACAAGTTAAAACAACCGGAGGATTCCATGATGAAAACTAACGTAATATATAGTATCTCTTGTAAAAATTGTAACAAAAAGTATGTAGGAATGACATCTCAGAATTTGAAATCACGTTGTGCCCAACATAAAAGCGATGCTAGGTTAAAAAAGCGAAAATGTGCATTATCAGAACATGTTATAGATGAGTTCCACCATATAGATTTTGATAAAGTAAAGATTCTTGATGTAGAAAGAAACTATAACAAAAGAAAATTTTTAGAAATGTATCATATTAATAACATTGAGGAACCAATGAATAGAAGGTCTGACATTGAGTCACTTAGTAAGATTTATACATATTTGTTGCACTTTAATAATGTCCACTCCGGTAGCGAGGAGATTGATTCCCAAATTAGTGTTTTGAGTTAATGGTTGGCTGAAGTGACAGGTCAGTAGAGTGTTGACAATACAAACATTATTTAATATTTCATTTAAAAACAAAACAATTTTAATACATTATGGCTATCACAGCTCAGTTGCGAATGCAAATGATTTCCAAACAGTCGGGCCTTAACGTGAGAGGTTAGGTCCTTTCCATGTGTTAAAAGTTACAGATCTTACATCACTTTCCCTAACTGACATTATTATTGTTATGAGAATTTTAAATTATCAATACTGATTTTCATGGAAATTAACATCAGACGAAAGTGGAGATCGTTAGTATTTACGGGTGGGTTTTGTTTGGCTTTTTTTATTTAATAATAGTAATGCTGGAATGGGTTGACAGTTGGGGAATACCGAATGTGAGAGGTTTGAGTGTTCACTGACTGTTTGCTTATTTCGTCATCCCAATTTTTTACATTTTACAAAAGACAGGTGGCAGCTGTCAGACAATAGTCTGGTTAAATTTAAAGATGTAATTTTTCAATCTTAACGTGATCCTAGGTGTGGACATTCATCTATTATTGTTTTTCTTTGAAGTTTTCACCAAAGCAACCAAAAAAACACAACAGTATTGCTGAGAAATTTAGATTTTTATTAAATGTTTTTACTTCAACCTTGTAATTGCCCCCCGTATCTCTACCTTTCGACAGCAGTCGATTTCATGTCGAAATAGATATTCAACAAAATCAGTTCGTTTCTTGTGTACGTCTTTTGGTTTTTAAAAAACAGGAAAAAAATCCTGGCTCTCATTACTATATGTAGGAGAGAAATTATATTTAGTCGACATTTTAATCTTTAGTGGATGAAAGTTTTCCTGCAATTTGTGAAATGTGAGTTTAATTTTAAATCAACACTACAAGTAAGTCGTAATGATTTCAGAAGTTGTTTTCTTTAATAAGTTAACCGATTTTTTCTTTCTGGTTAATTATAGCCTTTGAGAGTGAAGACAATGCTCTTCGAAAGCTTAGGTAATGTACTATTTGATTCACTTTATCTCTAACCTGTAAAGTTTTTTTGGCTGCTATCCCCACGATTTTGAGGGTTTTTTAACAAAGACCACTCTTTGAAGTTTTATTTTTTAACTAGTCAGCCGTGACTAACTGCTAACTTTTGGTTTTTGGTTATATATATATATATATATATATATATATATAATGAAGCAAAATGGTATTCTTGACGGTAGATCGGTAGATAAATCAAAAATCTCTCAATATCTTAGGGATTCCGTCGTAAGTAGGGCTGAATGAAACTCTTATTTACTACCCAACGTTTCGAAAAATTTTATTTTCTTTTTCAAGGCTGAAATATGGACATGTTGGTACATTTCATTAATTAACAATTTTTTATACTTACGTGTAAAGTGAGTTAATAAATATTAAAATAGTTCATACTCGGAACAACAAAAAAAATATATTTTATGTATAGATAATTTTTAAGTACTAATTCAAAAGAATCTTTTTGATTTGAAGGAACATTATATGTCACAGTTGAAGTGACAGTTTTTTGATTGAGACATAACCTAGTTGATGTGTTCAACTTTATGACTTAAGAGACAGTCTTCATTATTAGTAGCATGACTTGTCACTTAATCATGATCCTATGAACAAAGGAAGTCCTATATATCATATATTCTCCCTTGTCAACGAGCGAAAGTTGTAAGGTATAATACTCTCACTAATTACCCCACTCAATCTCACGATAACAAGAGTGAATGTAGTATATACACAACAACTCCGTTATAACTCATTAGTTATATAGATGTTTATATTTATAAGTTGGAAATATCTACAATTTGATTGTTCTTATGTTGTTGGTTAAATGAAAGAAGATACGCATAAGTGTGATTAACATGGTTGCTTTCTCTCTTTTTATTCAATGACTTTTCATCTAAGGCAGTCTCAAACATTTCTAGGCAGGATCTTTTGTGATAGTGGGATGCCGAATGTATAACCATGATGTTATTAAAATTTGGATGATGCCCAGTTTCTATGCTATGTTCAGCCAAAGCGCATGATTGTTTATTAAGTTTCATGTCACTTTTATGTTGGGTCACCCTGTCTTTTAATACTCTAGATGTCTGTCCATAATACACTTTGTCACAATTGTTACAAGAGATCTTATATACTACATTAGATTTTTTCAATACCTCATCCTTATATTTTGTTTTCGTTAAAATATTATTAATTGTGAATCTATACTTATAAGTTAGTTTGATTTGATTTTCATGCTTAAAAACGTTTAAAATATTCGTTGAGATATCCTGTATATATGGAATCGCTATATATTTTTTAGGTTCAGTTTCTTGGTTATTCTCATTATCATTATTTGTGATTCTTTCTTCTTGTACTCTGGTGTTGAAAATTAATTTTTTTAATAGTTGAGGTGGATAAGAGTTATTTATGAAAATTTCATACAATTTTTTTAAGTTTTTTTGTTGTAATGTTGGATGGCAGATTTTTTGAATTCTATTTTTCATAGTCAGTACTAAATTGATCTTAATCTTTTCTGTGTGGTTTGAAAAATAATTGATGTACCTCTCAGAACTCATTGGTTTTTTATACCAGTCTAACTGTATTATATTATTTTCATTTCTTATCAATCTGGTGTCTAAAAAAGGAATGCTATTTTCTGCCTCATGTTCAATAGTAAATTGTATGAATTCATTGTATGCATTAAAAATGTTTAAAATATGATCATGTTTGTTATTAGGTATTGCACAGATAATGTCATCAACAATTTTTTTTAAAAAAGGAAGTTGAGTTTCACTATGCAAGAATCAAGTAGATCATCCATAACATACTGTGCAGCTATTGGACTTATAAATTGTCCCATTGGTGTACCTAAAATTTGCTTAAAATATTTTCCTTCAAAGTTACAATAAGTGGAATCAAAAATAAAGTCTAATAAATTAACAAAGACATTTTTTGGAATATTGGTGTAATTTTTTATACGATCCCATCTTTTTGCAACGCTTTATTTAAAAAGTTGTATTGGAATATTACTAAACAAGGAAACCACATCAAGACTAATAAGTACATAACCTCTTGGTAACTGTTTGTCATTTATAAAGGATGAAAAATGAAAAGAATCTTCAACATAATAGTCATTATTACAATTGTATGCATTTGTAAGGATATCAGTTATGAATTTAGTAATATTACTGTCTGGTGCATTAATCGATGAAACAATAGGTCTTAAAGAAAGGGTGGGCTTGTGTATCTTGGGAAGTCCATAAAACTTAGGAGATGTCTGATTATAAGTTGTTAAACTTTTGGCTTGTTGTTCAGAAATAATTTTTTGTTTTTTAAGTGATGATACTAATTTGTTTGCTTTTTGCTGTAACGTAGAAGTGGGATCATTTTTGAGTTGTTTATAATATTTTTCATCATTTAATATGTTATAGGATAAGGTTATATATTCAGATTTATCCATTATCACTGTTACGTTGCCTTTGTCTGATCTGGTAACCATTATTGAAGGATTATTTTTTAAAAAAACACTACTTTGCCTAAATAGTGTCTGTAAATAATTATATGATGTTGGTTTATGAAAAAAGTTGGTTAATATATTAGTTATTTGAGATCTATAAATATTTTGTTTTTTTGAATTACATTGTTCAATAATAGTTTCAACATCAGCCAGAAGTTTTTTGATAGAAATATCTTTGACGTTAGGTGAAATATTAAACTTACTTCCAAGTGCTAAGAACTGTTGAATTTCTGATGGAATTTCAACGTTTGAAATGTTTTTTATCCAATTTGGTTGTGTTTTAATGAAAGAGTTATATTGGTTATTTAACGATTTTATTTTTTGTATATTTGTGTTTTTTATTCTTTGGAAATGATGTTCATATGTTAATTTTTGTCTGTTTAAAAATTCATTGAAAATTATTCTAGGTAATTTTATCAATATTTTATTTTCAAATCGGATAAGAGACTCTTCAAGGTTTTTTACGGTTAAATGTGTATTAGTAATTTCTAAATTCAAAATCTTGTTTTCTAACCTTTTATGAAATCTGTAGATTTTTCCTCCTGTATGTCCTTCGTTTACATCAAAAAGTCCTTTAACATTTTTTATTGAGTTGGTAATATGATTAGGTGTTAGTCCTAATTTCCTACATCTAATTAAAAATATTTTTCTGTTCCTCATAGAAGCTAGTTTGGTGTTCGTGTTTGTGTTCTTAGCACTTGGAAGTAAGTTTAATATTTCACCTAACATCAAAGATATTTCTATCAAAAAACTTCTGGCTGATGTTGAAACTATTATTGAACAATGTAATTCAAAAAAACAAAATATTTATAGATCTCAAATAACTAATATATTAACCAACTTTTTTCATAAACCAACATCATATAATTATTTACAGACACTATTTAGGCAAAGTAGTGTTTTTTTAAAAAATAATCCTTCAATAATGGTTACCAGATCAGACAAAGGCAACGTAACAGTGATAATGGATAAATCTGAATATATAACCTTATCCTATAACATATTAAATGATGAAAAATATTATAAACAACTCAAAAATGATCCCACTTCTACGTTACAGCAAAAAGCAAACAAATTAGTATCATCACTTAAAAAACAAAAATTTATTTCTAAACAACAAGCCAAAAGTTTAACAACTTATAATCAGACATCTCCTAAGTTTTATGGACTTCCCAAGATACACAAGCCCACCCTTTCTTTAAGACCTATTGTTTCATCGATTAATGCACCAAACAGTAATATTACTAAATTCATAACTGATATCCTTACAAATGCATACAATTGTAATAATGACTATTATGTTGAAGATTCTTTTCATTTTTCATCCTTTATAAATGACAAACAGTTACCAAGAGGTTATGTACTTATTAGTCTTGATGTGGTTTCCTTGTTTAGTAATATTCCAATACAACTTTTTAAACAAAGCGTTGCAAAAAGATGGGATCGTATAAAAAATTACACCAATATTCCAAAAAATGTCTTTGTTAATTTATTAGACTTTATTTTTGATTCCACTTATTGTAACTTTGAAGGAAAATATTTTAAGCAAATTTTAGGTACACCAATGGGACAATTTATAAGTCCAATAGCTGCACAGTATGTTATGGATGATCTACTTGATTCTTGCATAGTGAAACTCAACTTCCAACTTCCTTTTTTAAAAAAATTTGTTGATGACATTATCTGTTTAATACCTAATAACAAACATGATCATATTTTAAACATTTTTAATGCATACAATGAATTCATACAATTTACTATTGAACATGAGGCAGAAAATAGCATTCCTTTTTTAGACACCAGATTGATAAGAAATGGAAATAATATAATACAGTTAGACTGGTATAAAAAACCAATGAGTTCTGAGAGGTACATCAATTATTTTTCAAACCACACAGAAAAGATTAAGATCAATTTAGTACTGACTATGAAAAATAGAATTCAAAAAATCTGCGATCCAACATTACAACAAAAAAACTTAAAAAAATTGTATGAAATTTTCATAAATAACTCTTATCCACCTCAACTATTAAAAAAATTAATTTTCAACACCAGAGTACAAGAAGAAAGAATCACAAATAATGATAATGAGAATAACCAAGAAACTGAACCTAAAAAATATATAGCGATTCCATATATACAGGATATCTCAACGAATATTTTAAACGTTTTTAAGCATGAAAATCAAATCAAACTAACTTATAAGTATAGATTCACAATTAATAATATTTTAACGAAAACAAAATATAAGGATGAGGTATTGAAAAAATCTAATGTAGTATATAAGATCTCTTGTAACAATTGTGACAAAGTGTATTATGGACAGACATCTAGAGTATTAAAAGACAGGGTGACCCAACATAAAAGTGACATAAAACTTAATAAACAATCATGCGCTTTGGCTGAACATAGCATAGAAACTGGGCATCATCCAAATTTTAATAACATCATGGTTATACATTCGGCATCCCACTATCACAAAAGATCCTGCCTAGAAATGTTTGAGACTGCCTTAGATGAAAAGTCATTGAATAAAAAGAGAGAAAGCAACCATGTTAATCACACTTATGCGTATCTTCTTTCATTTAACCAACAACATAAGAACAATCAAATTGTAGATATTTCTAACTTATAAATATAAACATCTATATAACTAATGAGTTATAACGGAGTTGTTGTGTATATACTACATTCACTCTTGTTATCGTGAGATTGAGTGGGGTAATTAGTGAGAGTATTATACCTTACAACTTTCGCTCGTTGACAAGGGAGAATATATGATATATAGGACTTCCTTTGTTCATAGGATCATGATTAAGTGACAAGTCATGCTACTAATAATGAAGACTGTCTCTTGAGTCATAAAGTTGAACACATCAACTAGGTTATGTCTCAATCAAAAAACTGTCACTCCAACTGTGACATATAATGTTCCTTCAAATCAAAAAGATTCTTTTGAATTAGTACTTAAAAATTATCTATACATAAAATATATTTTTTTTGTTGTTCCGAGTATGAACTATTTTAATATTTATTAACTCACTTTACACGTAAGTATAAAAAATTGTTAATTAATGAAATGTACCAACATGTCCATATTTCAGCCTTGAAAAAGAAAATAAAATTTTTCGAAACGTTGGGTAGTAAATAAGAGTTTCATTCAGCCCTACTTACGACGGAATCCCTAAGATATTGAGAGATTTTTTATATATATATATATATATATATATATATATATATATATGTTATATACGAAAAAACGCTTATGTTTAAGTAATGTTACGCAATGTCAAACATCAGATTACGATTTCCGTATTTTCATGAGAACGATGCTACGTTGCGTTTTTATAAAATAAACACATTAAGTAACACAAATATTATGTTACAGAAAAATAATGATTTCTGCACTTTCATGGGAGCGACGCTACATCGAATTCTCCATGAAAATAAACGCTGACGTTGATTTAACAAATTCTATAAATTCTTTGACTTTATGTAAAATAGTTAGTTACAATTATAATTTCAACCTATTACTTCTTTTTATATAACATAAAACTGTGTAACTCAATAAAAATTGTTTTTAAAAAGTTTAACGTGAATTTGTGAATATAACAGTGGCGCAGTCAGTAGGATTCCTAAACACATTTAGAACAAGGATTGCCTAACTAAGTGTGGTGGTTCCTAAACCTTTAAGGAATTTTCAAGTACCAGCTCCAGATCTTCAAGAAGCAGACGATCTCTCCGGCACCGGGAACACGCAAACTGCTAACCAGGTGTAGCAAAGCTCACGGATAAGGATTTCAGCTGCCAAGGAAGGAATGAAAATATTTACGTAAGAATCATCTCGTTTTATTTTTATTTAATATTTTGCAATTTATTTTTTATTTTTACCAAGTTCTATGGTCATAATTTACTTTTATTTTGAATACAATCATTTTAATATAAAGCAAAATGCCTGAAACACGTAGTGCAACAAACGCTAATACCAATGCTAATACTCCAGTTGCTCAAACCGATCAAGCGTCGAATCTAGAACCTTACAGATTATCCGAAATATTTTCAATAATTCCGGAATATGACGGTAATCAAATTTTCTTAAATACTTTTATAAATGCTTGTAAAACAGCTTACAGAATGGCCGGCAACGACCAAAAAGTACTTTTAACTCTTCATATTAAAAACAAACTTAGAGGAAGAGCCGCTGAATTAGTTAATTCACGCGACCCTTCAAATTGGGAAGAAATTAAAACATTATTAAACACTCACTTTGGAGATTCTCGCGACTTAAATTCGTTGATTCAAGACCTTCAAAGAATGAAACAACTACCAAACGAATCGCCTTTAATTTTTGTTTCGAGATTACAAACTCTGGAAGCAAAAATGTATTCAGCTATAAGTAAACAACAGCATTTAACAATTGATCAAAAAGTAGCACAAACACGTCTTATAGAATCATTAACTTTAAATACTTTATTAACCGGTCTAGATCCAAAAATCGGTCAAATTGTTAGAGCTAGTAATCCAATAAGTGTTTTATCAGCTATTTCACGAATCAGAAGAGAACTTCAATTAACTTACTATGAAAACCACAAACCTCAGACTAATCGTAATACAAATAATATACCTACTCGTAGATTTAGCCAAAATTCACCAAAACAATGTAATTTTTGTCACAGAATGGGACATACTATAAATGAGTGTCTCACACGTCAAAGACAATCTCAAAATTTAGCTCATGGTTCCTTTAGACCAAATCAAACTCCTAATTCACATAACCAAACAGGCCAAAATTTTCAACAAAGGCCACAATTTCAAAATAACCAACAAAATCAAAATCGCCCATCTGTAATTAGACCAAATCCAAGTTTTAGACCTCAAGGACCACCGGGAAATCGACCCAACACAAATTTTAATCAGCAAAGAACTTTTCATTTCAATCGAAATCGTGATTTTAACAAACACTCTCATAACAGTTATGACTATTATACAGATGATAGTCGAAATTATTATGAAAATCAAGAACAATACTCCGATAATTCACTTGATTATCAAGAATATTACCAAGAAATTAACCCCAGTGCTCCTGACTATTATACTGTTAATAGTGGAATAGAGGAAAACTATTATACTGCTGATAGTGATCCTAACTCTGATAATGGTGTACCAGTTTGCAATACGAATGAAGACGAAACTTTCGATTATAGCCATATCGAACAAGATAATATCAATTATAATAATGAAAATGTTTATAATTTTGATTCTGATAACCTCCTAAATCCAAATCATGATTATTATCAGGATTTTCGACAAGGCCCTTTACAAACGAAACCCCCAGATCTGCTAAACGACCAAACTTCAAATTTGTCGATCCCAGACCTCAGTACAAAAATTCAAACCATGAGTTTGAACAGTCCAGAATCGGACTGCCTCGAACAGATGTTCATGTAAAAAATACCTTACCGGTGAATTCTAAAAACTTATACTATATTCAAGACAGAACAAACACTTATAAAATTCTAATTGATACAGGTGCTGGATTATCAATTTTCAAACCCAAAACTTGCGAAAATTATAGAAATCGATCCCCTGAAAATGTAATTATTCAAGGTATAACAAACCAAAAAATAAGAGTTAACGAATCAACCCTTATCCCATTTAAACCTAACGATCCACACAGAGTATTCATTTGTAATTTAGATATTGATTTTGATGGATTATTAGGCATGGATTTTTTAGAACATTATAATTGTATAGTTGATCTAAAAAATAAACAACTTATTACTGATTTCAAAATTGTACCATTATTTAAAGTAACAGATAATGAAACTACCAATATTTCAATCGAAAACCAATTTCCACAAATTTACAAAAATACAATTTCCATTGAACCTAGGACTGAACAAATATTTAAACTAAAATGCGATTTAGTTAATACTGATGCTATACTGGTAGGTCAAGAAGTAGAGAAAGTTAAACTACCAAACGCATTAGTTAAAATAAATGAAAAAGGAGAATTTTTTGTTTCAGTATTAAATGTTAATTGTATACCTAAAACTGTAACATTTTCAAAACTTAACTTAGAACCATATGAAATAAATAATGTAAATAATATTCAACTAACCACCCAAGAAATGTGCACCGATAGGACATCGGAATTAAAAAATCAACTAAGACTTGATCATCTTAATGAAGAAGAACGAGACTTAATTTCCCAACTTTGTCATGATTTTTCTGACATTTTTTATTTAGAAGGAGACATACTTACTTTCACCAACGAAATAAAACATTCCATAGATACGCAATATTCTAAGCCCACTTATGTAAAATCATATCGCTATCCCCAAATTCATAAACAAGAGGTTAAAGATCAGATCAATAAAATGCTTTCACAAAACATTATACAACCCAGCAATTTTCCATGGGAGTCTCCCGTGTGCATTGTGCCCAAGAAGCTCGACGCATCAGGTAAACAAAAATGGCGTGTTGTCGTAGACTACAGAAAACTGAATGAGGTTACTGTAGTACGACAAATACCCGTTACCAAACATTGGAGATTTATTGGACCAGCTTGGTAAGTGTCAATATTTCACGACACTAGATCTTGCATCAGGCTTTCATCAAATTGAAATATTGCCTGAAGATATACCAAAGACCGCCTTCACAGTTGAAAGCGGACATTTCGAATTCCTCAGAATGCCGTACGGTCTAAAAAATGCACCTTCAACATTCCAGAGGGTCATGGACAATGTCCTTGCTGGAATTCAAAACGAGCGATGTCTTGTCTATATGGACGACATCATCGTCTATTCACCGACAATTCAAGAACATATTACCCGCTTAACAGAAGTATTCAAGAGACTTCAAAAAGCTAACTTAAAATTTCAGCCAGACAAGTGCGAATTCTTGAGAAAAGAAGTCGCCTACCTTGGACATTTAATCACGGAAGATGGCGTTAAGCCATTTCCGGCAAAAATTGAATGCGTCCAAAAATTTCCTCAACCTACGAACCAAAAGGAAATAAAATCCTTTTTGGGACTCGCTGGTTACTACAGAAGATTTATACCGAACTTCGCTAAAATTTCCAAACCAATGACAAAACTTTTACAAAAAGATGTCCCATTTAATTTTGACTCCGAATGTCAAAAGTCATTCCAAGAATTAAAAAATGCTCTTACTTCTACTCCGATATTGATATACCCAAACTTTGAAGAACGATTTCTTTTAACTACCGATGCTAGCGCATTTGCAATCGGTGCGGTTTTGTCACAAGGCCCAATAGGTAAGGATTTACCGATAGCCTATGCGTCCAGGACATTGTGCAAAGCAGAAACCAAATACTCTACGATAGAGAGAGAGAACTTTTTGCAATTGTGTGGGCAGTTAAACACTTTAGACCCTATTTATATGGCCGAAAATTTACCCTTATAACCGATCACCGTCCACTCACTTGGTTATTCTCTATAAAAGACCCCGGTAGTTGTCTAGCACGATGGCGCCTCAAATTAGAGGAATACGACTATCAAATTGAATTCAAATCTGGCAAATCCAATAAAAATGCCGATGCCCTTTCTCGAATAAAAATTAACCACATAAATGACTTTGATTCATTTCGTTCAAAATTAGGAAACTTTAAATATTTACCTTACCCAATTTATCCCGCTCTTGAAGATGCAGGGCCATCCCAACAAACTGAAAATAAACCTGAAATTGACTGGGATGTCGCTGCAGAAGAATTTTTGTCTTTTGAGGAACTTTATAAAACAAAATCACTGATTGACTATTCTAAAATAGAATATTCCAATAATCATCTACTAGACAAACAGAATAAAAACATTTTAACCTTTTTTCAACAAAATAATTCACAAGATTTTCATGAAAAAATAATTGAGGATATATTTGAAGAAAACCCCGACTTTTCTCATGTAAAAATTAATGTACTTAGCAGTAAAACTGTCAAAAATAGAAAATACCTTATTATTGCTATACCATGGGATCCAGACAGTATTAGTGAATACTTATTTGCTGCAATTTACAGAAATCGAGATTTATTTAAACCTTCAGAAAAATATTTTATCGAAAATAATCTTGACCTACCAATACTAGAAACACTATCATTTCTACTTTCGGAAGTTGACGTAAAATTCACTATTTGTCAAAATATTACTGAAGAACCAGAACAAAATCAAATACCTATCATCTTAGATCAATTCCATAATGGCAAAAGCCACCTTCACCGCGGAATTAATGAAACTATTAGGCGAATACGACAAAAATATAATTGGGCCGGCCTCAATCGAGATGTCGAAAATTATATTAAGTCATGCCGGGCATGCCAAGAGACAAAAATATGTCGCAAAAATTTGTACAGTCCCCTCGTTATAACTGAAACGCCTAAAACACCTTTTGAACGTATTAATATTGATATTTTAGAGGTACCTCAAAAGAATTACGCTCTTACAATAAGAGACGAACTAACAAAATTTTCTCAAGCATATCCGCTTGAAGATAAAAGTGCCAAATCCGTTGTCACTTCATTATTAGCTTATTTCCAGCATTTTGGTGCACCACTTCGCATTCATTGCGATGCCGGTCGCGAATTCAATAATGCGTTAATGAAAGACCTTTGTAATATGTTCGATATTAAGTTAACATATTCAAGTGTCGGTCATCCGCAAAGTAACGGATCTCTAGAAAGATTACATGCTACTCTGTTAGAAATGATTCGATTACATTTAGCAGACCACCCCAATGAATACCCCTTCAGTATTTTACCATTTGCTATTATCGCTTATAATAACTCTATAAACAAAACACACGGATTCACACCATACGAACTTGTATTTGGACACACGTCCAGTAGACCTCCCGAAAAATTATACAATGAACAAGAATTAATTACTAAATATATTAGAGATCTAAATAACCGCATATCCTATTATTATAAAATAGCGAGAGAAAAAACCATAAAGCAAAAAGAAAAAGCTGAAGACCGATTTGACAAACATGTCTCCGAAAACAAACCAAATTATGAAGTAGGTGACAAAGTTTACGTAAAAGAAACTCAAATAAAAAACAAGTTAGAAAATAAGTTTAATGGCCCCTTTGAAATACTAGAGATACACAGAAATTCCGCAACAGTATTAAATTTAGAAACAAATAACAAATCAAAAATAAATTTTGATCTTATGAAACCCTATGTTGAAAATTAACTTATTTTCAGGTTTCTGCTGCTGATCGGAACAGCAACATGTCAATATAAAATCGAACCCATAAACAATACAGTTGGAATCTACTACCACGACGAAACCAAAATAATGGTTTCGAACGACGAATGGACTTTATTAGTGCATAAAAATATATCAGCTTTTAAACAAACTTTTGAAAGAAATAATAGAATTCTTGACACAATTCAAAATACCTTTACTACAAACTACTCCAGTATGAAGTCCTTCCGATCCGAAGTAAAATCACATTTGGCATTATTGCAACAAATTACAAAATCTATTGGCGATAAATTTAGTGAAATATCTTTCGATGTTAAAAGACAAAAACGAGGGTTAATTAATGGTATTAACACCATATTTAAATCAATAACCGGAAATCTCGATGCGTCTGACGGTGAATATTATATGGACTGCATTAATAAATTAAAAACTGATCAAAACCAGATAGAAAACTTATTAAAAAATCAAATGTCAATCACAAGCTCAGTCATAACAAATCTCAACAGTACCATAGGACAATTAAAATTAAATGAGAAAATATTTAATTCAGATATAGAAAAAATTGAAACCATCATTCGACAATCAACAAACGAAATCGCGCTTATCGAAGCCAAATTAAATTTCTTTGAAATTTGCGAACAACTAATGGAGAGTTAGTCGTATCTTGAAAATACTATTAATGATATTCTAAACTCTATCACTTTTGCACAGCTTCAAATAATTCATACTTCTATTATTGAACCAGAAAATTTGATCACTGCTCTCAAGAAAATATCAGAAAATACAGTAAGGAAAGGTTTACCGCTACCAATAAAATATTCTGAAATTTCACAGTATTTGGAAATAATCGATCTCGAAGCATATCAAACAAATTCAGATCTTGTTTTTGTTCTTAAAATACCTTTGATTGAACCACAAGTATTTACTTTATTCCACCTATACCCAATACCAATTTATGATAATAGAACTGGATTTCACCACATTTTATCATTTTCACAAAAATATTTAGCGCGAGATGATGATTCTTTATCCTACATTCCAATCCACGATTTACAAAAGTGTAAACAGTTATCTACCCATCAAAAGTTGTGTCGCGATGTTTACGCGTACCCTATAGACGATAACGCGATATGTGAAGCCCGTTTGTTAAGACAATATAAGACATTTCCTGCGAATTGTAAAAGTGCGGTAGTCAACGGACAAGGTTATAATGTGCAAAAACTCGAAGAAAACGTGTGGCTAGTGTCGATTGCCGAACCGGTACACGTGACCATAAGTCTTCCAGACACAAAAATGAAAACATTAACCGTAAATGAAAATTCTATTTTACAGCTATACTCAGGATGCTCCGCTTTTGTTGGCATTACTAAAATACAAGCTAGTACCAGAAAAACTATGAACATTCCTCATGTACTTCATTCCGTAATGGTTGATTAAAACTGTTGTCTAGACATTCCAAACAAAGTAGAAGTACCCAAAATAGAACCACTAGATCTTAATAACATTAACTTGAATGATCTGCAAGTGACAAAACACAAACTGGACCAATACTCAAAAAGTTTGGATGAACTCATAAACAAACCGTTTGTTGAGAAAAATATTTCCTGGTTCACATATACTACGATCTCACTCATCGTTGCCTTGATCGTCCTCTACACCTGTTATAAGTGTAGAAATATTAAATTCAACAAATCGCCAGGAAAGCCTGTTCCGGACCAACCGAATGATGTTTTTATCAAAATTCATAACATTCTGCCAAAAAGAAGACCCAAACTTGACACTGAAGCCTCTGAGGAAGTGGAAATCGAAAATTGACAATTTCATGGTTTAATGTATACCTTTATATTTTAATTTTTTGTATTCTGCGTATTTTCCTTTTAATCTTTAAATCTCTGTATATATTGTATTGTCTATTTTATATTTTATGTGTTTTGGTTTTTATTCTCAAAATTGTTGTTTATTAAACAACAATTTTAATTAAGGGGGGAGTTGTTATATACGAAAAAACGCTTATGTTTAAGTAATGTTACGCAATGTCAAACATCAGATTACGATTTCCGTGTTTTCATGAGAACGATGGTACGTTGCGTTTTTATAAAATAAACACATTAAGTAACACAAATATTATGTTACAGAAAAATAATGATTTCTGCACTTTCATGGGAGCGACGCTACATCGAATTCTCCATGAAAATAAACGCTGACGTTGATTTAACAAATTCTATAAATTCTTTGACTTCATGTAAAATAGTTAGTTACAATTATAATTTCAACCTATTACTTCTTTTTATATAACATAAAACTGTGTAACTCAATAAAAATTGTTTTTAAAAAGTTTAACGTGAATTTGTGAATATAACATATATATATATATATATATATATATATATATATATATATATATATATATATATATATATATATATATACATATACATATATATATATATATATATATATATATATATATATATATATATAAATATATATACATATACATATATATATTTTTATATATATATATATATATATATATATATATATATATGTATGTATTTATTATAATGGATTACGACTTTATTATATATAATGCCCCTCGTTGGGGAGCAAGTTAAATATGTACGGATTTTTATTTATATGATAACATGTTTTATTTATTTATGTATAATATGTTGTTTGAATAATATAATTTATTTATTTCACGTTTGGGAGATAAATTGTATATGAAATTTATATATATGAGAATTATTATTTTAGTTGTGAATTCAACTTGAATATTTAATGTATTAATGTTTTGTTACAATTGAAATATTACACTCTTGGGCTAGCTAATTTATATATATTTTACCTCTAATTCCTCCTATTCATTATACTATTTATTAGCATGTGGTTTCATTTAATTCCTAAAATTTCATTACCTCGGCTGCCCTTATTTATACACTACTCTATAACTCAGTAGGGTTCTGGGCATATCATAATAAAATCCACATTACTCATCAATGGAATTTATTTTATGTTATTTATGAAGATAAAAAAAATTGAAAACATTGAAATATTACTTATGTATAGAATATAGTTGGCGCTTTATTTTATTGTTGGATTCATATACCTACTATGTATAAAAATAAATGATTATCCTTATTACTTATTAAAATGCTTATGCTATAAAATAAAATAATGGATTTTTCTATATACATCCAAATTTCCACATCAAAACAAACATTCTGTATATTATAAAAAAAACTATTCATTCTTTTTGAGATGGCTTTTGCAGACTCATTTGCATAAACTTGGGTAAACTTTTGTAAACATTATATTTCTTTGAAAAAAATATGAACACCTGCGTTTAACGTTGTTCGACTAATTGTAACTTTTTTTCTACTTGTTCTCATAAATAGGATTATTGAAAATATTTTAAACACTACTTTAGTTTTATTCAGTTCGTGAAATGGAAAGGATATCTGAAATATTTATCTACTTTTTGTTACGTTTCCTGGTACATTATATTCATTTTGAAACTTTTACTACCAGGTGTTTATGATTTTAAATTTCACTTTTTATTATTTGGTACCAAATATTACTAATTAAAATACACCACAGACCTTGTTCTTTCCGCCAAAACGACGCCTTCAGTTGGATCCATCCATGACGCTTCACCGCTTCAGGTGGCTATCTTCCTTCTTATAACTATCGGATGATAATTATTGTTTGGCTTGACTTTGTTTCAAACAGATTTGTCTTTGCACTTACTTCAATTATTAGTTACTTTTTATATTTCTGATTTATACTCACACTTATTACTTGAAATTTTATAACAAATAACTGGATCACATTCAATTTAATTCCTGCTTCTTCAGTTACCAACGCCTAACTAACTATCACGGGTCTTTTATCCGCCAAAACCCTTTCTATTGTTTATAACCGGAAGCTAGCAATGTTCTAGAAAGATCTTTGATTATTGTTCACCTGTCACTTTGTTTATTAATGTTTTTATTGTTTTTCTCAATTAAACTTGTTATAAAATATTGTTTTTTATTCACTATAACCTTATCGTCAATGATTCAATTCACTAACATCTTATTATTATTATTGTTTTTTCATGTTATTGATTATTTGAAATCTTCCGATTGGTCAATGCAGATATATCATTTTCATATTTTCTACAACCTAAATATTGACATAATATACATGGATACAGTTCATTTCTTATTTTGTTTGATATTATTACATTTATACATATAAATTAGGTCGGTAATCATTTATTTTTATTCTTATATTCCATATTCAAATACATTTTATGTTGGTATACTTGTCTCAACGGTTATATTTCATATAGGTTTTGACATTTCCTGTAATTATAATTTTCTACTTATATTATTATATTCCTATATACTTTTATGTTTAAATATTAACTAACATATCTTATATATGTTTTTACTAATTCTAAATGTCATTTATTGATCAATCATCGTAGCATTGTTGATTTTATTATTGCCATCCTATTTATGCTCTAAATATAAGCAGATCCTTTGGGTGTCTAAAATTCCGTGTAGCGTTACGTTATTTTATTGATCTCCGTTTACTTGTTAGGGGCCGTTCATAAAATACGTTCGCATACAAGGGGGGGGGGTTTGGCGAGTGTGACAAGATGTGACAAGGGGGGACAGGGGGTCTACGGCAGCGTGACGTTCGCCGTTCATTAAAAAATTTTACTGAGTATTCGTTCTCTCGATTTTTTTTTTCAATTTTGTAATGATAGAAGTCATTTATTTCGTATTAGTTAATATACAGATATTTAAATGTATATATATATATTTATTACAATAAATTGTAACTTGATATATTTATTTTTTTCAACATGAGCGCTAGCTATGTGGCACTCTGTGTCGCTGTAGCGTTTTGACTTGGCTCTAGTGGCGTTGCGATCCATCACAATCGATTTATTTGTTTTCCCAATACATGAGAGAGTAACGTTTCTAAGCACTCTGCGCGTATTTTTCTTTCATTCGTCATTTAGCAGTGAACTAATGCAGACGCTTTTAACTCTCTTCTCAATTTAATGCTTTTCATTATAAAGTGAGGTATTTAGTCGAAATTTATAACTCTTGGATTGAGATATATATTGCAAGAAAATGTCATCGATAAGAGGTGAACTTTATCAAAAATTATTTAACACGTATAAAAAGTGTTATCCGGATAAAAAATCAATCATCGTGCAAGAAAATGTCAACAAGATTTGGAACGATCTCAAGCACGAGCACAAAAGTGATGGCAAGCAGTTCGAAACAAATATTCAAAATTATATCGAATCTTTAAATCAAAAGATAACTCAGAATAAAGCAAGTAATTTAACGTTTTTTACAAGTATTAAGGTAAGTTAAGTTCTTTTTGAATCTGGTTTATATTTACTATTATCTGGTTCACACCAATACTACTCACGGTTTATATTATCATTACTATTTCGAAAACTTTTTATAAATGCATGATTTTGTGGGATTAATAATTAAGATCATAAGATTAGTAAATTGAACAATATCGGTGTAAAATTATAGTGTAAACGAGCTTGTATAAGTCGCTATTTTATAGAATCAGTTTATATATACTTATAATTAATTCCTTTGATTTTTAGCCACTCAATACAGTCAAGGATTGTCCTCAAGCGTCGACGAGTAAAGAAGATCTTCCAAAACAAAAAACAGTTCCTACTGAAAAAAATTTACCTCGTGAAGAACAAATACACAGTTCAAAAACGGCTACACCTGCCCAAGATGAATGTAAAAAGAAAATTTCAGTTATGGAATCAAGTTTAAATTCATTACTTTTACAAAGAGATTCTGGATTGTCAACACCTGGACTTGATAAAGAAATAAAAAAATTAAAAGAAAAAATCGAAACTGAAAAAAAATCTCTCAAGCGTAAAGAATCAGCACAACAAAGATCATCGAAATCTCGTGCAATGAAGAAAAGAAAGCTTGATGACATTTGTCTTGAGCATCCGGACGTTGCAGAAAAATTAAAAATAAGAAGTAATCCCGGTCGGCCGAGTTTAGAAGAGGATCAACCAGATATACTGCAAACTATCATGAAAATTGCTATTTTTGGTAGTTCTGCTGATGAACGACGTAGAACTGAGACAATAAGAAGCTGTAAAAATTTAGATCAGTTACACGAGCAATTAAAAAGTTTGGGTTTTCAACTGAGTAGGAGCGCTACGTACTTACGACTCTTACCACGAAATTCATCTTCTCGTGAAGGAAAGAGACATGTTTCTACAGTACCAGTAAAATTAATCCGTGCTCAAAATGACTTAAAGAAAAAACACATTGACACAGAGTTTGCGACAACTTCAATTAGATATTTAGAAAGTCTTGCTTCTTTTCTTGGACCCAATGAAGTATTTTTTCTTTCTCAGGATGATAAAGCCCGAGTTCCGATTGGACTCACAGCAGCTTCAAAACAAGCACCATTATTGATGCACATGCAATACAGAGTTTCTCTTCCTGACCATGACTGGGTAGTAGCTGCTGGACACAAATTAATACCGTCTGTATATGCTGGTATTGTTATTGAGCCGAATGGTTTCGGAAATCCTTCAAAAGTAACCTATTCAGGACCAACGTTTATAGCTATTCGAAGTGGCAAACATTCTAGTTCCACTGCTAACACACATTCCAATGATTTAAAAAAAATATTTGAACTGGAATCATTTAAAAGTCTCGCCTACACAAACACCGGATCTACAAAACCTGTAGTAATCATTTCTGCTGATGGAGGTCCTGATGAAAATCCTCGCTACAGAAAAGTTATATTTTATGCTATCCAGCATTTTCGCGATTTTAATTTGGATGCTTTATTTGTTGTTACAAATGCACCAGGCAGAAGTGCTTACAATCGTGTAGAAAGAAGAATGGCTCCACTAAGTCATGAGCTAGCTGGCTTGATTTTGCCTCATGAGCATTATGGATCGCATTTAGATTCTTACGGTAAAACTATTGATAAAGATTTGGAAAAAAAGAACTTTGAATATGCAGGGACAACTTTGGCTAGTGTTTGGAAGTCGTTAAAAGTCGATGGTTACGATGTAGATGCAGAGTATATAGCACCAAAAGAAGATGATAGTGACAATGTACAAATAATAATTGATAATTGGTACTGTAAACATGTTCGTGAATCACAATACTTATTACAAATTTTGAAATGCTCAAACGAAGACTGCTGTGGCCAAACTAGAAGTAGTTTAAGAAGTTTAATTCCAGACGGATTTTTGCCTCCACCGATTAAATTACAACAAACTGAAAACGGATTAATAGTATCTCAAGTAAATTCGGATGATGGCACATTTATTAATCTATTTGCTCGTCTTGCAGTGAAACTTCAGCCTGAAGCTGCAGATTTTCAGCAAATTCCTTACGATTGGTTTTGTCCGTCAGTCCATGATAAATTGGCGAATAGAACATGTAAAGAATGTAGCCTATATCATACGTCTAATAAAACCTTACTGCAACATTTGAAGAAATTACATCCAAAAAAGAAAAGACAAGATGAAGTAGTTCGACGTATACAACCAACTCGCATTGTAGCTCGGGGAGCTCGTGAGCTGTTATGTATATTAGGAGATGAAAACGCTGGTACGGAAAATGCAGAATGGATAGATGACGATGAAGTGGATGGTAGTTTCGAAGATGTAGAAGAAGATGTTGCAATACCAATTATAGATGTTTCGGAGCATTTACAGAATCCTTGGACTTCTGATAAATAAAAATATTATTTATTTGTTTTTTATTTAAGATATTTATTAATTTATTTAAATTTTATTATAAAAATAAAAAAAAATATTTTCTAATATCAAAATTTGTGTATTATCAATCAAAATTTATCATGTTTAGGGGGGGAGGGGTCTTAGTTTTTGTGACGAAATATTTCCAGGGGGGGTCACAGAAAGTGTGACACAGTGTGACAACCGGGGGGGAGGGGGTCAAAAAAAGTTAATTTTAGTGTGACGTATTTTATGAACGGCCCCTTAGGTTCTGTCTAAGGTTGTTTTTTTAAAATACAGAATTATTTTAAAACTGTTTTACAAATAATTGTTTATGAATTCTTTTTATATTTAATTTTTATGAAGTAACAAATGTTGGTTCGGCTAGCTCAAATATATATATATATATATATATATATATATACATATATATATATATAGTCGGGCATGAGAAACTATTTATTCCCTTTGAGTCCTGGATTTTGAATACGTTGGTACGCCTATGCTATCAAACCTATTATTTCTTTATTTTATGTTTCGGATATTAGGATGAAACGACAACGACATACACTCTAATTATTTATATTATCATAACTATGCAATGGAAATACGAAAAGAAATATATATATATATATATATATATATATATATATATATATATATATCTACAAACACAATTTAAATCTAATATGTTAAAAGAAAAAATAACTATCACCTAATAAAATTTTGAATTAGAATACCTTTATGCTAGAAAATTAAATTCAAATGACCAAATCAGAAATATTTCAGTTATTAATTGGTTAATCAATAAAGTACGCAACACTAACCTTACACTACCGATGTCTTCTTCTGGAACCGACAATTAATAATCTTCTACACCAACTCTTCTATAATTGTGTCTACCAGATCTCTGGAACTTGACACAACTTCTCAGGTAAGTTTGAAATTATATTTCAGGTATAATTTAGAATATCTTATTTCCTTTTTTATTTTCCAATTCAGATTTCATTAATTTATAAATATTTCCCAATGGTACTTTCTGTTTGTTTTATTATTTTAAAACCTTTCTTTTCTATGTATTTTAATCCTTTATCTTCTGTACCTTGAATTCACTTTTATTAAATCTTTTCAAATAACTTCTTCAACTTTATTTAATTTTTTCATATACTTTTCTTCACTTATATGAGGACCTCACTTATATTTTATTATAATTTTAAATTTTTATTTAACCACCTCCTCTCTCAAAAATATCACATCACATACCCTACTTTTTCAAAATCGACAACTCTCTTTTTTCCCCTGTCCGTTGCTTTGGACAAAACTCGTCATCTCACTAGATTTTTTCAACAACAATTTACAAATCAGAGGTTTTCATGTGATTTCATATTTTTCTTAACTGTTTATTGCAAACTCTACTTCTCTAAAACTATCCCTATTTATTTAAAAGAATCTCTTATTGTATAATACTTTCCCATTCTGAATTAAACAAATCTACAAACTGGAACTTTTCAAAATATGAGTAATTCTTTTCAATTTCTATCAGAATTTTGTCACGATTATTATTCCTCATAAATTTGGCCTAAATTTATATTTACAAAAATTCTTTATGTGTTATATTTCATTGTAGCTTCAATACATCAATCAGAATTACATAGTTCTATGACAACTAACTTCTGTCGCTGGCATTTCATGCTTTGAAAGTACATTTGACATTGAAATATTGTTGACAGATCTCTGTGTCATTGTAATAATAAACATCAAAATAATGATTTTGCTACTAATTCTTATTAAACATGATGTATTATAATAATCTAAATACATTTATTCTTTCTTTCAGGGTTTTAGATAATTTTCATGACGTATTTGCCAAATATACAAGTAATTATATTGTCTAAAGATGATTTATAGTCTGATATTTGAATTGAGATGGACTGTACACATGATGAAAATCACGGTAAATATTTCAAGTATTGGTTAGGAAATATGTGTATGACATTGAACAAAATAATTAATTTATGAAATGCCTCATACAAATATACAATTGAGAAAAGAAATGAAAAACGTTCAATAGAAGAAAGGGAAGTACTATGGTTTAGTTTACTTTTGATCAGATCTGTACTTTATGCTTTAAATTAGTTCAGATTTTTTTAATACTTTTTATAAGCTATCATAGATACAAATCTATGATTGTAATGTTGTCTTCAAAAAACCTGCCTTGCAGATTTTCCGTCCAAGTGACGCTGTTTCTTTTCTGGGAGCCAATTGTTGATGTTTTTTATTAAGTTTTAGTTCCAATTTAACCTAAATATTTGATTCGAATATTGTATCAGTTTTCTGTTTTTAGCAATAACTTATTATATATCTTATTTGATAGTTTATATGTAATTTCTTACTATTTACTGGATAGTTAGAAGTTCATTTGCTACTTCTATTGCTGATTTAGGACTTTTGAAACATAATTTTGCTGATTTCTTCTAAATTTCGTTATAATTAGAGGAACATGTCCTCTCTCGTTGATCACCAGACACCTACTAACGCTTTCTCAATCAACAAACTTCCTTTTGTTTTTCACGTTGCTGTATAAATTCATGTGTATGCTGATTTCCTATTCACTACCGAATTCTTAAGTTTTAATCTATTTAGTGTCTATTTCTACATTCTTTTAATGATATTTCCTATCTATCGTGAGCTTTATTATTTGAGTCTTTTTAATCCTATAAATGGTCTTAATTGTTTATATATTCAATATAAACATCTTATCTAAAACTACTTATATTTATAAAACTACAACACGAATTCAATTTAAGTTATGTCCATATCAATTTTTAAATATTCCTTATACCTCCTTTATAATTCTTTTACTCAAACTTTCCCTTATTATTTTTATCCCTAAGTAATACCATTATTTACATGACAACAAAAATTCATATATTTCCTGACGCAATAAACTTAAATTCTATGGTTTCTGCTTCTTTTTTAAATTGTCGTGTAATTTATCTACATTGAGATTTCTGACGTCCACGTCAATATGAAATCTAACCCAACAATTTCCTGGATGTTGAATCATCATAAAATTATCTGTTCATTTAACACAGCTGTTACTAATTATTCAAATAATCTTTCAGAATATGGATTACATGATTCTTTTAGTTGAGGAGTTTATAATTATACGCTGATATTTACTATATACAATACACTACATAAATGATTACTAAATATGCTGAATATAAGGTGAGTCCTTTACTTGATTATTAACATTTCTTGTTAACAAATGTATAAATATCGTATTCTACTATGAACCGATTACTTTATCGCTAATTTCCCGTGATGTGATATTGAATTTTAAACAGTTAATGCCTTATATTTTATTATGTACATGTGAGAGTAAGATTTTTAAGCATGCCTCTATCTGAGCAATGTGAAGTTATCTCTTATGTATTTTATTTATACTCATATACGGACGTCACAGTTCATCAAGCTCCAAAATATCGCAAACGGTTCAGTGAATGCTTGGGAATCTATCGCTGATGAAATCAGCAGGACGTCACTTTGGTCGTTTTTTGTATAAACCTAAACACCAAGGTTCACAGGTTCTCCGTACGCGGCGTTATAGTGGCACACTTTTATATTCATTATACATCTGACGCACAAAGTAGCATCCGTCAGTATACATTTCGAAGAACGGTATAGTTTGGCGTCTGTATATGTATTTTTCTTGCATAGTGGCATCCTGGCAATGTTGCCGATCTCACTTTTGGTTATAGAAAGCCTTTAAAAATGAATATGATGTTTTACATCTGTTTCAATTTTTTGATACCATTGTTGACAGTTCGGAGGATGTTAGTTATTGCAAAATATCTACCGTCATTAATAGAAAAATTATATTTTCGTTCTACAATTCACTCAAATCTAATTTTGAGGCGAAATAAAACACTACTGGAGATAAAAATGAATAATGCGGGCGATAAAACAGACTAAAGAATTCTGAATTTTTGTGAATAAGGGGAAAATGAATTGAATTTTCCAACGTAAACCACGAGATGAAGTAAAATTACTACTCAATTTTCAGGTTAATTTTCGAATGGGTATATTTTTCTACTTCACTGTAGCAGAAGTAAATTTTTTTTGTGAAAATTCCTAAAACCTGAATGCAATCAGATTACTAGGTGGATTGTCAGTAGTTGACCTAGAATATTGAAATTCACAAAAATTTCGGAGACGTTGAAACTCTCTCCGGCATATTCAGGGTGTATCAATGAGTTGTAGAGAGCAATAACAGCTATGTATACACTAGAGTTTTCCTCCCAACACCAAGGAGGTTTGTTATTGGGAAAAAATTCTAGTCTGTTCTTTACTACACCACCGGTTCAAAACAGGGCAGAGAAAAACTGTTCCAATATACAGGGAGTCTGATAAATTCCAAACTTAAACATGTGTAATGGTTCTACTGTTGTGATGTCTGTATACAGGGTGTCCCAGACTAACATACAATTAATCCTACAGAGTGAACTAGAGCTCAAAATAGGGCTATTGAAATCAACTCTCCTTTATATGCTTCATTGAGCCGTGTGAGTTTGATGAAGGTTTTTTTTTCATACTCTTGAATAATTCGAAACCCGTGAAAAGTTAGGCTCTGAATTTTGAAGAAGAACTTTGGAACAGAATTTCAAAAAAAAGTGTGAACACGGAATTTTAAAAAAAGTCTTGAATTCACTTGATTTACTAGACTTAGGTGTAACGCTAATGAAGATCATATCAAAAGAATAAGAAATCTTAAGAGATAATGGAGTAGTGAGGAATCCATCATGACTCTGTAAAAGGTTTCAGATCAGTATCATAATTAAAGCTCTTCTCTATTGTGCGTTCTAGATAGAATAGACATTAAAACATATTTAATGAAACTTATACAAATGTTCGTACAAAAAATAAACAGTACATATTCCAAATAAATATAAGTTCCCTTTATATACGGGCGTTTCTTAAGTAATCTAAAATATTGTAGTGAGCGCTTCGTTACTCCATTTTAAGACGAAATATTCTGATAAACATGTTTGATAAGTCTTGTCGTTAATGAGATACAGGGTGTTCAACTTTGATGTTCTATAACTTGGTTTGTAATGCCGGTGGATAAGTGCCGTATTTTTTATGATTGTACGTACCTCCCTCTTCCGTCTATCCAATCCAATAACGTAGCCGCTACGAATTTTTTTAGGGTGATTTTTAAAAAAAAATTCAGCCACCTTAAAAAACTCGTAGCGGCTACATTTATGAATTGAAAAGAACAAAATTAGTAAAAATCGAAAGAGGGGGTAAGTGAAATATTGAAAAAAAAGACGGCACTTTTCCACCGACATTACAGACTGAGTTATAAAACATCAAAGCTGAAATAATACAATTCAGCACCCTGTATCTCATTAACGACAAGACTTATCACACATGTTTATCAGAACTTTTCGTCTTAAAATAGAGTGACAAAGCGTCCACTACTATATTTCAGATTACTAAGGAAACACCCTGTAAAGTTTGCCAACGGAATTACTAGCCATCCCGCTATTTTTTCATTAAATGAGCGTACGATTTCAAATTTGGGTGATTTGTATGGGTACATGGAATGAACATTTCAGGTATTTAAAAATCTGTCTGTAATTTCCGCTTTAATCGGAAACTTAACGAACTTCTTCGCTTCGAAAGGATCTACGTAAATGTTTTTTTTTCAAATTTGAATTATAAGAAAAACAATGTTAAGCATTTATCAAATCCTTGTCTTATCTTCAACGAATAAAATAAAATCATAAAAAACTTGTTAAAGACTAACTAACTCTTTTTATTTTCAAATACGAATCTATATTTTTAATTGCATTGTTTCTAATGCCAACAGTCATATTTCATATCAGAGTAGTATGGAAGAGTGTTTTGGAAATATTCAACTATCCTGGTAAAATTTCAAATCTTCAATAATTAAACAAGTTCTTGTTGCATGATCAACTTGGCATTGATTCACTTCTTACTCACTGATATTTTTCAATTACAGCTGTTATGGAATATTAAAGAAGGTTGAATTTTTTTTCGTAATAGTTCAATATTTTCAAAACACTGTAGTTCACATGGAAATACTACGCCAATATGAAACCTCTGGGCATTCAAAAAATTGTAATGAAAAATACAGTTCCGTATTTGAAAATAAAATGTTGTGGTTGTCCCAATGTGTATCATACTTTCTATACAATTTTTATTCGCATGTTTGGATAGTCTACAAAAAGTTGCTATGGCAAAGTTTTGGAAAATCCTCGCAAATAGAAAGATGTAGGCAAAAGAAGAATTTCAAAATTTTCAATTTTTCCGTTAAAACTCCAGTACTAAAGAAGCTGGATTGTCTTGAATCAATTAATGACCTCTGAAGTACACAACTTTGCCCCCATTTAATCATCCCTGTATCTATTACCGTTACCATGATTTCAATGCATAGACTCTAATTTGAATAGCATTGTATAAGAAGTGTGGAAAGTGACATATTCCGTACGAGTGCAGAAAATACAATTTCTAACGAGTTATGAATATACAAATTGTGTAAATTAGGAGTGTTAAATATGAATTCTGAGTATACAGTGCTATTCAAAAGTCCCCTCCCTCCCTCGTATCTTTTGAACCGCTACACTTATATTAATGGTAACAGGTGACGTAATAGTAATAGATGACGTCACTCTGGCCAATAATTTTAAATAGGACCTCGTGGCAAGTGATATCTCGTTTGAAGGGCATTGACATTGGCTACATAGCCATATTAATTTTGTTTGGGTTTAAATTAATTTTGATGGATAAATCAAATAAATACCAAAATTATTTCACATTTAAATATTGAAGATTTTTCAGTCCGCCTCTGGTTAGTTTTCAAAAAATTGACGTTTTTAATTTAATAGTATGTGTTGCTTTGCAAAGATTTTCTAAATAGCTTAAATATTTAATTTTATTATTGTTTAACGAGACGTTTAAGAATTTACATAGGCAAAATGGTACGTACTCAAGCCGACAAAGTACCTGCTATCTTAATAATTGGTGAATCTAGAAATAATCTCCATGAAGCGGAACGTTTATTCAATTAGAGATACCCAGATCGCCATATCTCGAGAACTTACTTGAGGGAGCTACTTCACAAGTTTGAAGCAGCAGGTAGTGTTCAAGATACCAAACGATCTGGTCGACCAACATTTAATGATCATGAAAAAATTTATATAGTTCCTGAAATGGTAGTAAACCCTACTTCCTCTTCAACTAAAGTGGCGTTTATCTGTGAAGTAAGTAAAAGTACAGTACACAGAGTGTTGGCTAAAAATAAATTTCATCCATACAAGTTAAAAATGGTGCACCACCTTTCGGATGACGACCCCGACAGAAGACTCGAATTCTGTGAATGCATGACAAATATTATTAGTCAAAACCCAGATTACACAAAAATGATTTGTTTTAGTGACGAAAGTACTTTTAGCCTCAATGGAAATGTGAATACACAAAATGTGAGGTATTGGAGTGACACAAATCCTCACACCTTTCGTGAACAACATACCCAATTTCCAGAAAAAGTCAATGTTTGGGCAGGTATTTTGGGAAACCACATAGTAGGTCCTGTTTTCCTAAATTCAAATTTAAGCGGTGAAGTTTATCTGGAGATATTACAAAATGCAATTGAGCCGTTAATTCTTGAAATTCTGGAAGATAATTAAGATGAATTTGGCCATCTGGAAATAACATTTCAAAAAGATGGTGGTCCTGCACATTATTATGGTGCAGTAAGATGTTACCTGGATGAAGAATATCGAGGTAGATGGATCGCCGGCGAGGTCCTATAGAATGGCCACCTCGGTGACCAGATCTGACACCATTAGATTTTTTTAATATGGGGGTACTTGAAATCCAAGGTTTATACTACGGCACCAGATAGCATTGGCGTTTTGAAAGAAAGTATTACTGAAGAATGCAATGCTATTTCAGCTGACACCTTCAAACGAGTACGACAAGAGTTTACTAATAGGATGTATTACTGTCAGGAAGTAGACGGAGCATATTTCGAACACATGCTATGAGAATCCATTGTTGATATTTGATTAATTAAATTTAAAAAATAATTTCAATAATTTTTGTATTTATTTAATTTATCCGTCAAAATTAATTTAAACCCATACAAAATTAATATGGCTATGTAGCCAATGTCAATGCCTTTCAAACGAGATATCACTTGAAAGACGGTCCTATTCAAAATTATTGGCCAGAGTGGCACTGTGACGTCATCTATTACTATTACGTCACCTGTTACCATTCGTAGAGAAGTTTACAACACTTTATTTTCACCCTCCAAATTTTATTATTGTAAGTGTAGCTGTTCAAAAGATACGAGGGGGGGAGGAGATTTTTGAATAGCACTGTACATATAATAATTATTATCATGCGGACTAACATAAAGCAAAAGTTGTTATTCGTTAGTCCGCATTCGGTCCTCTCCATTGCCCTTTTTCCTATAACAACCAATCAAATACTGGACTTCTTGCTTCAGACGGATTCTGTCGTGCGACGAAGTCCATATTTTTTTTCTTTTTCTTATAATTATCCATTAATTTAATTTTAATGACTCCTTTTAATGTTGTCCAATTTGAATTTTGTTTGACGTTTGCATAATTATGTAAATTTTCCTATTTTTAATAAAATTTGCCTACAGTATATTTCCCATATTACCTACTGACACATCTTTGATTCTGCTGGATGTCACGGGCATTTGTCAGCTTTCCTTTCATAATACTTTTCATGTGAATTATATATACATTTAAGGCCTGATGATAGCGCAGTTTGCCGAAACTAGTTGCCCCTTTAACTTGGAATAATATATGCTGTAGTATGGAGTTTGCGTTTCACTTACTGCTATTTTCCTATACACTACATTTGAGATGGAGAGTCTTTTTCATTTACTTTAATGTAAGTTATAATCTCTTATAAACTACAAATATTAATCGAAAATCATGTTAGATATTTTTGGTTGTGGTAAAAATAAAAAGTCATTTATTCATTAGTTTATTAGTAGTTTGTTGGTTTACAGAGCTGATTTCAAGTTTTATTTCGTTGATCTAGATGTTAAGTAGCTCTTAATTTGATAAAAGAGTATACAAAATGGGTAAGGTGTCTCTCTCATTCCTAATAAAGTGTGTCAATGAACAATTATAGGTACTTACAAAAACATTTTCACGTTCTTCTCCACTTCACAAAAAATGTTTCTAGCAAAGAAACACGCAACATTATAGAATCAATATTCGGTAAGTTACAACTATTTCTTTTGATGGATCCAATCTGTGTTGTGATAAAAATCGTAAAATATTATCGTTGTTCTAACAAATTATCAAGAGAAATAGTTCATACTTGTAACTGCGTTATCAGAAATAAGTCCACTTGTTCGTGTAGTGACGTCTTCGCGCTCTGCTTGGTGTTCGTAATCACGTGATAACGGGTTACAAATAACGCAATTTAAATTAATTTTATTCAATTCAAGATGAGTAATAAGGTTTTAAAAATGTTATTTTAGGTTTCTGAAAACTGTCTTTTATGTGTAAAATGTAGCTTCACATAGATTTGTAACAACCGTCAACGTCCCAATTACTAGAATATGTGTTTCATTCTCATCTCTGAGAAGAAAAACAAATTCATATTAAAAATTACTGGAAGTCACTTCGTACGCGATCTATAAACAATGAGGCACCAATTCTTACACAAATTCAAATCTACCTACTAATAATCTATCAAGGTCCCAGTGTTGACAAATGATAGGAAGGCACTCTGTGCGTGATCTCGATGCATTGGAGATGCTCTGTATAAATATTGTGTATATCGGGGGATGCCACAGCGCTACCGCGATATATATATATATATATATATATATATATATATATATATTTATATATATATATATATATATATATGTATATATATATATATATATATATATTTATATATATATATATATATATTTATATATATATATATATATATATATATATATATATATATATATATATATATATATATATATATATATAATACATATACTCTATCTAAATTCTAAAGAAAACATTGAAATAAAGAAAAATGTACATATTTGGATGTAATACTAGTGATATACAATGTATTATAAATAATTTAAAAGATTCAATATGCAAATAAAATTTAACATTACAATTTCGAATGACAATAATGCAGAAGATACTTAATGATACATAGATTTTATAAAGATTTTAAAAAAAAAAGAATACAGATGTCGCTGGTAGCAAAATTACAATTAGAATTAAAGAATGAAAATCTCTCTTTGTTATATGAAAACATAAATTTGTATTTTTTTTTAAAAAAGGAATTCTTTGGTAACCAAAGGAGAACAGAATTATTTATGGAAAAAGTTTAGTTAGTTGATTTTGAACCCCTTCTCGAGAGAACATCTAATATGAGTTCTCTCAAATTTGCTGAATAATATAATAGTAATTGATATATTAAAATAGCATCAGATTATAATAATTAGCATGATGAGATCAGTGCGTGAATAATTCCTTAAATAATTATATTGAAATAGTCTTAGTGATTTTTCCGGGTTCTAAATTATAAATTTAGAAAAGTGGTTCCGGCGATTCTAAAAGACGTGCTTAGAATCAGAACGAGTGATCCTGATACCTAGTTGGTGAGTCCAGTCCAGATTTTATAAATTATTTTTCAAGAATTAACAGGCCTTTAAATAAAATTAAGATAGATGCATCTATATCACATTTTTGAATACTGACAAAATTAACGTTAAAGATATATAAAATTTCACCTGAAGAGAAGAGAAAATTTTTTGAATAGACAATTTTATCGCATATAGTTATTTGACATTTATACACGTCAAGTGTAATTTTCGACGATTTGAACGTTTAGAATAAGTAGTTAATTAGGTTGTTCTTCTAGTATATAGGTTGTTTTTTCTAATTTTAAGGTTCGTAGAAAGTACGATTATTGTTCTTTATTATATTTTGGGAATATTAATTCATTTTCACTTGTTATCTGATGGTATATAATATATAATTTTTGATTCCAACTCACTTTGGTATTAATTCAACTCCTATTTCATTGAATTTGAAAAATTTTGGATCCTATAAAACTTTTGATATAATCAGTGACATTCAGTTAATTTTCAGTGACAGAAAAATTGTAGATGTCATTAGATAATTTAATGGTCTTAGAATATATTGAACAAGCAGTCACTATAGATTTGCAATAGTATAATTGACAATTTTGGAATATTCTTTGGAAATTTATAAATTTAAAATTTAAATTATTAATTTTTTTTAATCTTTGAACCCTCCCTGAGGTAAGAGCGAGTAAGTCGATTTTGTAGTAATTTATCTTTCAGAATATAAAATTTCATATTCATCTGAGCCGGGCATAATAATTTGACAATTCCTGTCAAAATTTCAAATAGGTTATATTCAGTGATAAAGGTGTTTTCACATTAGTGTAGTTACTACCACGATTGTAACAACAGCATCTAATAATCAAATTTCAAATAAAATCATATAATACATAATTATAAAAACAGTAGAACATTAAATATATTATAATTTGGCGGCCCAACGTGTGGCGAATTAAGAATTTTTCTTGATAATTAGGTTGATGTTAACATTATAATAATTGTCAGCCAAAACGTGGGGTGATTAAAACTGTGCATATAATTATAAAAATATTAAAAATTTATTGACATTATAATAAAAAAAAATTTAAATATTTACGATGGAACGAAGAATGACGTTAAGAGATGGTAAACAGGTAGGAGTTGAAAGTGGATCCGATGAAGAAAGGGAAGAACAGGAGGATAGTAGACGGGAACCCCAAGGAGGAACAAATAGCAATGATCATTGGATGCAACAATTTCTTTTGAAAATGAATGAGAATATGAATAGGAAATTTGAAGAAAATAGGGCAGATATGAATAGTATGGAAAATAATATGCGAGGAGATATGTATACAATGAGGGAGGAGATTAAGGGGGATATTAACAATATCACAGGAAACATGGACAGGCTGGAAAAGAAAATAGAAGAAGGAAAAATTGAAAATTCAAAGGAGATTAAGAAAATTAGGGAAGGAAATAATGAATTTAGAAAGAAAATTGAGAAGGTGAAAGAGGATATGAAGGGCCAGAAGGAAAATTTGCGCATGGAAATTCAAGAAATTGGCATTAAAATCAGGGAAGATACAAACAAGCAGGTGGTAGAAGAAGTTCAAGAACTAGGAAGATGTCTAGAAGAAAATTTATCTGGAGTAATTCAAGTAGAAGTGAAGAAACAAAATGAGAATTTAATTGAAGAGATACAGTCCATTAAAGTACAAGGACAAACAAATGAAGAAGTAATGCAAATATATGAACAGAATTTGAATAAGAAATTTAATGATTTAAATGGAAGGATAGAGGAACAAACAGGAACGTGTATTAAAAGGAGTGAAAATATAGACAAATTATTTAACCAGGAATTGGAGAAAATGAATAGAAAATTACATGAAACTGTAGAAGAAATAGAAGATAATCTAAAACGGAATGGAGGTGGAACGATGTATACTGGAAATATCGACTTTGGAGTGAAATTTGATGGTAATATGAATGTAATTCACCCAAAAGTATTTATCAAAATAATCAAAAGTAGGATGAGAGGAATAAGGGACATTGTAGAGAAAAAAATCATTATTAGAGGAATGTTATCTGGACATGCTTTATTGTGGTTTTGCAATAAAGAGGAACAAATACCCGATGTCGAAGAATTTGAAAAACAATTTTTAAAATATTTTTGGGGGGAGATACAACAGGCGAGTTTCAGAGAGAAACTATACTTTGGGAAATTTGATTATAACCAGAGTAAAAATTTCAATGCATATGCAATGAAAATGTACAACAACGCACAGTATTTGGAGCCAAGCATGCGAGAAGAAGAAATGGTGTTATATATTTCCAGACATTTCAACCAACAAGTATCTGAAACTATAGGGATACAAAATATCAAGACGATGGAAGGTTTATCAAAGTATTTACTCAGACTTGAAAGAAGTAATAATGAAAAAAGAAATGAAATTAAAAATTTTAATGGAAGAGGGGGAAATGGAGATAGACATTACAGAAGAGATATGAATAATACATATGAAAATAGAAACTATAGAAACAGGGATTTTGATAACCGAAGAAATGATAGACATGTAGACAGGAATTATGGAACTGAAAATAGAAATGAAGACCGAAGATATGGAAATGGAAATAAAAATAATGATAATAAGTACTTTGAAAATAGAAGAGATACCAGAAATTCGGACAGAAGAAATGATAATGAAGACAGAATTGAAAATTGGCGACAGGATAGACGGACAGGAACAAATAATTATTATGATCGAAGAAACTTTGAAAGAAGAAATGATGATAGAAGAAATGATACGTTGGAAAACCAAGACAGAAACTATGATAGAAGAAATCAAGAAATAGGAGACAGGAGACAAGTAAACATAATACAAGAACAAGAAAGATATGAGGATCATAGTCAAACTGTAGATAGAAATTTTACTTAAACCGCTTTCACGTGCATAATATTATTTTTTCTAAGTACGAACATCCAAGAAAATTTGTTGATATTGGGGAAATTGGGGGAATGCATGACAATTTAGGTTTAATATTCATTAAAGGGAAAATACAAAATATAGGATGTAAAATTCTGATAGATACAGGATCAGAAGTAACGTTGATAAGTGAAAGGATTATAGACAAGTGCAAAAAAAATAATATTATGGTGGTAAATACAAATAGATTATCACTAGTGGGAGCGAATAATAGAAAACTATATGATACAAGTAAAATGATAATTGAGGAATTACAAATAGGAAATAATTCGTTTAAAGTACAAATGCTGGTCGTAAAGAATTTAATTCATGATATAGTATTAGGTTCCGATGAATTAGACAATCACAAAATGATTATCATCTATAAAGAAAAGTTGATGAATTGTAAAGGAGAAGATATTCATTTCCTCAAACAAGAAACAAACAAATTAGAAGAAGATACATTTTATGTAATGAATCAAATCAATGAAGAACCTAAAATAGATTTAAATTTGTGTAAACAAAAATATGTGAAAATTGTAATGGAATTGATAAGACAATACAACAGATTATTCAATGAAGAAGTACAAGTAGCAAGGAAATATATACATAAACTGGAAATGAATAGAGATATATCGAATTTCAAAGTAAGGACATATCCAATTCCATATAAATTGAAGGATGAAGTATACCATGAATTAGGAAATATGTTAAAAGATGGAATAATAGAAAGATCAAATTCACCATATATTATTGCAGTTACGTGTGTACGAAAAAAATCTGGAGAAATAAGAATATGTTTAGATGCAAGAAATATCAATAGCTACACAAAGAAACAATACGAAAGTCCCATGAATATCGATAGTATATTTGGTAGAATTACTAATGCAAACATATTTTCAAAATTAGATCTGTAACATAGTTTTTGGTTAATTCCTTTAGAAAAAGAAAGTCGGAAATATACTGCGTTTATGATAGATGGAGTGGTATATCAATTCTGTGTGGTACCTTTTGGATTACAGAGCTCATGTGCAGCTTTAGTAAGAACACTATTTTAAACAAATATGGAAATTTCATACTTCATTATATAGATGATATCCTTATATATTCGGAAAATGAAGAAAAACATCAAGAGCATTTGAACATTATTTTCGAAGAACTAGAAAATGCAGGATTAAAATTAAACATAGAAAAATGTTAATTTTATCAAGAGGAGATAAATTATTTGGGATATGTTTTGAACACTAAAGAAGTTTCTATGGATCCTGATCGAATTAAGACAATTTTAGAATATAAACAACCAACAAATTTGAAAACTTTGAGAGGGTTTCTAGGAATTTTAAACTATTTCAAACGATTGATACCGGATCTTAGTAGAAAAGAAATACCATTAATTGAACTATTAAAAAAAGGTGTTAAATGGCAGTGGAATGACAAACGGGAAAAAGCATTTAGAGAACTAAAGGAAGATTTTACAAATAATCTCAAGGTATATCACCCACAGTATGATAAACAATTTATTTTGAGAACAGATGCATCAGCTGATCTTTTGCTGGAGTACTGATACAAGAACAGGAAAAAGGAGAAGTACCTATTAGTTTCATATCTAGGGTTACTAAAATGCATGAAAGGAAATATTCAGTAACAGAACTTGAAATGGCAAGCGTGGTATTTTGTATCACTAAACTGAGATTTTTTTTACTAGGAGCTAAATTCATTATAGAAACTGATCATTCAGCTTTGACAGCTATGCTTAAAAATAGATATGCGAATAATATAATACATCGCTGGATTTTATTATTACAAGAATATGATTTCGAAATAAAATACATTCCTGGAAAACAGAATATTGTTGAAGGTTGCTTTAAGTAGAGAGACAGAAACCACATTTGAACGGAGAAAGTATAAAATTGGTATAAATAGAATGCTACAAGAGGAAGGATTATATTCATTGGATAGAATTAGGAAAGATCAACAAAATTTGGAATCAAATTATAAAAATAATGCTATTAATATAGAGGAAATATGGTATAAATGTCTGGAAGATAGAGAAGTATTTGTAATTACACAAGATTATGCAAAGGAAATTTTGAAAAATTTACATGAAGAACATGGACATGTTGGGACTAGGAAGTTATGGATGCTTTTTAGAGAAAACTATATAACAAAAAAGGATTTAGCAATTGCCAAAAATATTTGTAAAGTGTGTGCCATATGTCAACTAGCAAAAGAAAAAAATTATCACAATAAAAATTTGACAAAATCAATAGTTGCACAGAAGCCATTACAAATTGTTGCTATAGATTTCATAAGCAATTTAATACCGAGCATACAAGAGAATAAACACATATTTGTTATCACTGATATTTTTACGAAATTTGTTAAAGTTTACCCATGCAAAACAACCAATGCAAAAACTGTGATAGAGATTTTAAAAATGTACATAAAAAAATATGGAACGCCAAAAACAATAATATTAGATCATGCAACTTATTTTGAAAGTGAAGAACTAGCTAAATTTAGTCAAAATCAAGAAATTAAGTTGAACTTTATTAGCATTAGGAAACCATCGTCAAATCCAGCTGAGAGATACATCAAAGGGATAAACAAGTACTTACGAATTTTATGTAATCAGGATCACTGTCAATGGGAAAATAATTTAAATCACGTAGAAAGATTCCTTAACCAAATACCTCATGGTGTTACAAATGAATGCCCAGAATATTTATTTACTGGCACAATACCCCAAAGAAATTGGATAGTGAATCGAAAATTTGAAATGGAAGATGTTTTGAATAAGGTGAATGAAAGACTGCAGAAGCAAGCTAAAAAATATATTAAAAGGATGAACCAAAGAAATAAAAAGAAGACAGTTTTTGAAAAAAGAGAATTGGTGATTCTAAGATCATTGCAAGTTGCAAAAAGATCAGAGAATAGTTGCGCAAAATTATTGCTACCGTTTGAGGGACCTTATGTAGTAGGTAACGAAGTAGCACAAAATAGTTACCAATTATTAGACCCCATTACGGGAAATGGAAGAGGAGTTTTCAACATAGAACAGGTATATAAATATTATACTTAACTTGGAACAAATGATATTATGTTACGTGAAATTTTAATAGATATAGTAGATTTAAGAAGTTTTATAGGAATTAGGAATAATAGTTTAATTTGATTGAAGATAAATTTTAGAGATAATTATTTGAAAGATATAACTATGTTACTAAGATATTAGTATGATATTTGGCAATTTTGAAAGATAAATTATAATTATATGCAAGAATCGATTTATCATTCTTTTATTAGGGGGATTTAATACATATACTCTATCTAAATTCTAAAGAAAACATTGAAATAAAGAAAAATGTACATATTTGGATGTAATACTAGTGATATACAATGTATTATAAATAATTTAAAAGATTCAATATGCAAATAAAATTTGACATTACAATTTCGAATGACAATAATGCAGAAGATACTTAATGATACATAGATTTTATAAAGATTTTGAAAAAAAAAGAATACAGATGTCGCTGGTAGCAAAATTACAATTAGAATTAAAGAATGAAAATCTCTCTTTGTTATATGAAAACATAAATTTGTATTTTTTTTTAAAAAAGGAATTCTTTGGTAACCAAAGAAGAACAGAATTGTTTATGGAAAAAGTTTAGTTAGTTGATTTTGAACCCCTCTCGAGAGAACATCTAATATGAGTTCTCTCAAATTTGCTGAATAATATATTATAAATTTAGAAAAGTGGTTCCGGCGATTCTAAAAGACGTGCTTAGAGTCAGAACGAGTGATCCTGATACCTAGTTGGTGAGTCCAGTCCAGATTTTATAAATTATTTTTCAAGAATTAACAGGCCTTTAAATAAAATTAAGATAGATGCATCTATATCACATTTTTGAATACTGACAAAATTAACGTTAAAGATATATAAAATTTCACCTGAAGAGAAGAGAAAATTTTTTGAATAGACAATTTTATCGCATATAGTTATTTGACATTTATACACGTCAAGTGTAATTTTCGACGATTTGAACGTTTAGAATAAGTAGTTAATTAGGTTGTTCTTCTAGTATATAGGTTGTTTTTTTTTAATTTTAAGGTTCGTAGAAAGTACGATTATTGTTCTTTATTATATTTTGGGAATAATAATTCATTTTAACTTGTTATCTGATGGTATATAATATATAATTTTTGATTCCAACTCACTTTGGTATTAATTCAACTCCTATTTCATTGAATTTGAAAAATTTTGGATCCTATAAAACTTTTGATATAATCAGTGACATTTAGTTAATTTTCAGTGACAGAAAAATTGTAGATGTCATTAGATAATTTAATGGTCTTAGAATATATTGAACAAGCAGTCACTATAGATTTGCAATAGTATAATTGACAATTTTGGAATATTCTTTGGAAATTTATAAATTTAAAATTTAAATTATTAATTTTTTTTAATCTTTGAACCCTCCCTGAGGTAAGAGCGAGTAAGTCGATTTTGTAGTAATTTATCTTGCAGAATATAAAATTTCATATTCATCTGAGCCGGGCATAATAATTTGACAATTCCTGTCAAAATTTCAAATAAGTTATATTCAGTGATAAAGGTGTTTTCACATTAGTGTAGTTACTACCACGATTGTAAATACAGCATCTAATAATCAAATTTCAAATAAAATCATATAATACATAATTATAAAAACAGTAGAACATTAAATATATTATAATATATATATATATATATATATATATATATATATATATATATATATATATATATGTATGTTATATACGAAAAAACGCTTATGTTTAAGTAATGTTACGCAATGTCAAACATCAGATTACGATTTCCGTATTCTCATGAGAACGATGCTACGTTGCGTTTTTATAAAATAAACACATTAAGTAACACAAATATTATGTTACAGAAAAATAATGATTTCTGCACTTTCATGGGAGCGACGCTACATCGAATTCTCCATGAAAATAAACGCTGACGTTGATTTAACAAATTCTATAAATTCTTTGACTTAATGTAAAATAGTTAGTTACAATTATAATTTCAACCTATTACTTCTTTTTATATAACATAAAACTGTGTAACTCAATAAAAATTGTTTTTAAAAAGTTTAACGTGAATTTGTGAATATAACAGTGGCGCAGTCAGTAGGATTCCTAAACACATTTAGAACAAGGATTGCCTAACTAAGTGTGGTGGTTCCTAAACCTTTAAGGAATTTTCAAGTACCAGCTCCAGATCTTCAAGAAGCAGACGGTCTCTCCGGCACCGGGAACACGCAAACTGCTAACCAGGTGTAGCAAAGCTCACGGATAAGGATTTCAGCTGCCAAGGAAGGAATGAAAATATTTACGTAAGAATCTTCTCGTTTTATTTTTATTTAATATTTTGCAATTTATTTTTTATTTTTACCAAGTTCTATTGTCATAATTTACTTTTATTTTGAATACAATCATTTTAATATAAAGCAAAATGCCTGAAACACGTTGTGCAACAAACGCTAATGCCAATGCTAATACTCCAGTTGCTCAAACCGATCAAGCGTCAAATCTAGAACCTTACAGATTATCCGAAATATTTTCAATAATTCCGGAATATGACGGTAATCAAATTTTCTTAAATACTTTTATAAATGCTTGTAAAACAGCTTACAGAATGGCCGGCAACGACCAAAAAGTACTTTTAACTCTTCATATTAAAAACAAACTTAAAGGAAGAGCCGCTGAATTAGTTAATTCACGCGACCCTTCAAATTGGGAAGAAATTAAAACTTTATTAAATACTCACTTTGGAGATACTCGCGACTTAAATTCATTGATTCAAGATCTTCAAAGAATGAAACAACTACCAAACGAATCGCCTTTAATTTTTGTTGCGAGATTACAAACTCTGGAAGCAAAAATGTATTCAGCTATAAGTAAACAACAGCATTTAACAATAGATCAAAAAGTAGCACAAACACGTCTTATAGAATCATTAACTTTAAATACTTTATTAACCGGTCTAGATCCAAAAATCGGTCAAATTGTTAGAGCTAGTAATCCAATAAGTGTTTTATCAGCTATATCACGAATCAGAAGAGAACTTCAATTAACTTACTATGAAAACCACAAACCTCAGACTAATCGTAATACAAATAATAAACCTACTCGTAGATTTAGCCAAAATTCACCAAAACAATGTAATTTTTGTCATAGAATAGGACATACTATAAATGAGTGTCTCACACGTCAAAGACAATCTCAAAATGTAGCTCAGAGTTCCTTTAGACCAAATCAAACTCCTAATTCACATAACCAAACAGGCCAAAATTTTCAACAAAGGCCACAATTTCAAAATAACCAACAAAATCAAAATCGTCCATCTGTAATTAGACCAAATCCAAGTTTTAGACCTCAAGGACCACCGGGAAATCGACCCAACACAAATTTTAATCAACAAAGAACTTTTCATTTCAATCGAAATCGTGATTTTAACAAACACTCTCATGACAGTTATGACTATTATACAGATGATAGTCAAAATTATTATGAAAATCAAGAACAATACTCTGATAATTCACTTGATTATCAAGAATATTACCAAGAAATTAACCCCAGTGCTCCTGACTATTATACTGTTAATAGTGAAATAGAGGAAAACTATTATACTGCTGATAGTGATCCTAACTATGATAATGGTATACCAGTTTGCAATACGAATGAAGACGAAACTTTCGATTATAGCCATATCGAACAAGACAATTTTAATTATAATAATGAAAATGTTTATAACTTTGATTCTGATAACCTCCTAAATCCAAATCATGATTATTATCAGGATTTTCGACAAGGCCCTTTACAAACGAAACCCCCAGATCCGCTAAACAACCAAACTTCAAATTTGTCGATCCCAGACCTCAGTACACAAATTCAAACCATGAGTTTGAACAGTCCAGAATCGGACTGCCTCGAACAGATGTTCATGTGAAAAATACCTTACCGGTAAATTCTAAAAACTTATACTATATTAAAGACAGAACAAACACTTATAAAATTCTAATTGATACAGGTGCTGGATTATCAATTTTCAAACCCAAAACTTGCGAAAATTATAGAAATCGATCCCCTGAAAATGTAATTATTCAAGGTATAACGAACCAAAAAATAAGAGTTAACGAATCAACCCTTATTCCATTTAAACCTAACGATCCACACAGAGTATTCATTTGTAATTTAGATATTGATTTTGATGGATTATTAGGCATGGATTTTTTAGAACATTATAATTGTATAGTTGATCTAAAAAATAAACAACTTATTACTGATTTCAAAATTGTACCATTATTTAAAGTAACAGATAATGAAACTACCAATATTTCAATCGAAAACCAATTTCCACAAATTTACAAAAATACAATTTCCATTGAACCTAGGACTGAACAAACATTTAAACTAAAATGCGATTTAGTTAATACTGATGCTATACTGGTAGGTCAAGAAGTAGAGAAAGTTAAACTACCAAACGCATTAGTTAAAATAAATGAAAAAGGAGAATTTTTTGTTTCAGTATTAAATGTTAATTGTATACCTAAAACTGTAACATTTTCAAAACTTAACTTAGAACCATATGAAATAAATACTGTAAATAATATTCAACTAACTACCCAAGAAATGTGCACCGATAGAACATCGGAATTAAAAAATCAACTAAGACTTGATCATCTTAATGAAGAAGAACGAGACTTAATTTCCCAACTTTGTCATGATTTTTCTGACATTTTTTATTTAGAAGGAGACATACTTACTTTCACCAACGAAATAAAACATTCCATAGATACGCAAAATTCTAAGCCCACTTATGTAAAATCATATCGCTATCCCCAAATTCATAAACAAGAGGTGAAAGATCAGATCAATAAAATGCTTTCACAAAACATTATACAACCCAGCAATTCTCCATGGTCATCGTGTGGGTTGTGCCCAAGAAGCTCGACGCATCAGGTAAACAAAAATGGCGTGTTGTCGTAGACTACAGAAAACTGAATGAGGTTACTGTAGACGACAAATACCCGTTACCAAACATTGGAGATTTATTGGACCAGCTTGGTAAGTGTCAATATTTCACGACACGAGATCTTGCATCAGGCTTTCATCAAATTGAAATAATGCCTGAAGATATACCAAAGACCGCCTTCACAGTTGAAAACGGACATTTCGAATTCCTCAGAATGCCGTACGGTCTAAAAAATGCACCTTCAACATTCCAGAGGGTCATGGACAATGTCCTTGCTGGAATTCAAAACGAGCGATGTCTTGTCTATATGGACGACATCATCGTCTATTCACCGACAATTCAAGAACATATTACCCGCTTAACAGAAGTATTCAAGAGACTTCAAAAAGCTAACTTAAAACTTCAGCCAGACAAGTGCGAATTCTTGAGAAAAGAAGTCGCCTACCTTGGACATTTAATCACGGAAGATGGCGTTAAGCCGTTTCCGGCAAAAATTGAATGCGTCCAAAAATTCCCTCAACCTACGAACCAAAAGGAAATAAAATCCTTTTTGGGACTCGCTGGTTACTACAGAAGATTTATACCGAACTTCGCTAAAATTTCGAAACCAATGACAAAACTTTTACAAAAAGATGTCCCATTTAATTTTGACTCCGAATGTCAAAAGTCATTCCAAGAATTAAAAAATGCTCTTACCTCTACTCCGATATTGATATACCCAAACTTTGAATAACGATTTCTTTTAACTACCGATGCTAGCGCATGTGCAATCGGTGCAGTTTTGTCACAAGGCCCAATAGGTAAGGATTTACCGATAGCCTATGCGTCTAGGACATTGTGCAAAGCAGCAACCAAATACTCTACGATAGAGAGAGAACTTTTGGCAATTGTGTGGGCAGTTAAACACTTTATACCCTATTTATATAGCCGAAAATTTACCCTTATAACTGACCACCGTCCACTTACTTGGTTATTCTCTATAAAAGACCCCGGTAGTCGTCTAGCACGATGGCGCCTCAAATTAGAGGAATACGACTATCAAATTGAATTCAAATCTGGCAAATCCAATAAAAATGCCGATGCCCTCTCTCGAATAAAAATTAACCACATAAATGACTTTGATTCATTTCGCTCAAAATTAGGAAACTTTAAATATTTACCTTACCCAATTTATCCCGCTCTTGAAGATGCAGGACCATCCCAACAAACTGAAAATAAACCTGAAATTGACTGGGATGCCGCTGCAGAAGAATTTTTGTCTTTTGAGGAACTTTATAAAACAAAATCACTGATTGACTATTCTAGAATAGAATATTCCAATAATCATCTACTAGACAAACAAAATAAAAACATTTTAACCTTCTTTCAACAAAACAATTTACAAGATTTTCATGAAAAAATAATTGACGATATATTTGAGGAAAACCCCGACTTTTCTTATGCAAAAATTAATGTACTTAGCAGTAAAACTGTCAAAAATAGAAAATACCTTATTATTGCTATACCATGGGATCCAGACAGTATTAGTGAATACTTATTTGCTGCAATTTACAGAAATCGAGATTTATTTAAACCTTCAGAAAAATATTTTATCGAAAATAATCCTGACTCACCAATACTAGAAACACTATCATTTCTACTTTCGGAAGTTGACGTAAAATTCACTATTTGTCAAAACATTACTAAAGAGCCAGAACAAAATCAAATACCTATCATCTTAGATCAATTCCATAATGGCAAAAGCCACCTTCACCGCGGAATTAATGAAACTATTAGGCGAATACGACAAAAATATAATTGGGCCGGCCTCAATCGAGATGTCGAAAATTATATTAAGTCATGCCGGGCATGCCAAGAGACAAAAATATGTCGCAAAAATTTGGACAGTCTCCTCGTTATAACTGAAACGCCTAAAACACCTTTTGAACGTATTAATATTGATATTTTAGAGGTACCTCAAAAGAATTACGCTCTTACAATAAGAGACGAACTAACAAAATTTTCTCAAGCATATCCGCTTGAAGATAAAAGTGCCAAATCCGTTGTCACTTCATTATTAGCTTATTTTCAGCATTTTGGTGCACCACTTCGCATTCATTGCGATGCCGGTCGCGAATTCAATAATGCGTTAATGAAAGACCTTTGTAATATGTTCGATATTAAGTTAACATATTCAAGTGTCGGTCATCCGCAAAGTAACGGATCTCTAGAAAGATTACATGCTACTCTGTTAGAAATGATTCGATTACATTTAGCAGACCACCCCAATGAACACCCCTTCAGTATTTTACCATTTGCTATTATCGCTTATAATCACTCTATAAACAAAACACACGGATTCACACCATACGAACTTGTATTTGGACACACGTCCAGTAGACCTCCCGAAAAATTATACAATGAACAAGAATTAATTACTAAATATATTAGAGATCTAAATAACCGCATATCCTATTATTATAAAATAGCGAGAGAAAAAACCATAAAGCAAAAAGAAAAAGCTAAAGATCGATTTGACAAACATGTCTCCGAAAACAAACCAAATTATGAAGTAGGTGACAAAGTTTACGTAAAGGAAACTCAAATAAAAAACGAGTTAGGAAATAAGTTTAATGGCCCTTTTGAAATACTAGAGATACACAGAAATTCCGCAACAGTATTAAATTTAGAAACAAATAACAAATCAAAAATAAATTTCGATCTTATGAAACCCTATGTTGAAAATTAACTTATTTTCAGGTTTCTGCTGCTGATCGGAACAGCAACATGTCAATATAAAATCGAACCCATAAACAATACAGTTGGAATCTACTACCACGACGAAACCAAAATAATGGTTTCGAACGACGAATGGACTCTATTAGTGCATAAAAATATATCAGCTTTTAAACAAACTTTTGAAAGAAATGATAGAATTCTTGACACAATTCAAAATACCTTTACTTCAAACTACTCCAGTATGAAGTCCTTCCGATCCGAAGTAAAATCACATTTGGCATTATTGCAACAAATTACAAAATCTATTGGCGATAAATTTAGTGAAATATCTTTCGATGTTAAAAGACAAAAACGAGGGTTAATTAATGGTATTGGCACCATATTTAAATCAATAACCGGAAATCTCGATGCGTCTGACGGTGAATATTATATGGACTGCATCAATAAATTAAAAACTGATCAAAACCAGATAGAAAACTTATTAAAAAATCAAATGTCAATCACAAGCTCAGTCATAACACATCTCAACAGTACTATAGGACAATTAAAATTAAATGAGAAAATATTTAACTCAGATATAGAAAAAATTGAAACCACCATTCGACAATCAACAAACGAAATTGCGCTTATCGAAGCCAAATTAAATTTCTTTGAAATTTGCGAACAACTAATGGAGAGTTATTCGTATCTTGAAAATACTATTAATGATATTCTAAACTCTATCACTTTTGCACAGCTTTAAATAATTCATACTTCTATTATTGAACCAGAAAATTTGATCACTGCTCTTAAGAAAATATCAGAAAATACAGTAAGAAAAGGTTTACCGCTATCAATAAAATATTCTGAAATTTCACAGTATTTGGAAATAATCGATCTCGAAGCATATCAAACAAATTCAGATCTTGTTTTCGTTCTTAAAATACCTTTGATTGAACCACAAGTATTTACTTTATTCCACCTATACCCAATACCAATTTATGATAATAGAACTGGATTTCACCACATTTTATCATTTTCACAAAAATATTTAGCGCGAGATGATGATTCTTTATCCTACATTCCAATCCACGATTTACAAAAGTGTAAACAGTTATCTACGCATCAAAAGTTGTGTCGCGATGTTTACGCGTACCCTATAGACGATAACGCGATATGTGAAGCCCGTTTGTTAAGACAATATAAGACATTTCCTGCGAATTGTAAAAGTGCGGTAGTCAACGGACAAGGTTATAATGTGCAAAAACTCGAAGAAAACGTGTGGCTAGTGTCGATTGCCGAACCGGTACACGTGACCATAAGTCTTCCAGACACAAAAACGAAAACATTAACCGTAAATGAAAATTCTATTTTACAGCTATACTCAGGATGCTCCGCTTTTGTTGGCATTACTAAAATACAAGCTAGTACCAGAAAAACTATAAACATTCCTCATGTACTTCATCCCGTAATGGTTGATTACAACTGTTGCCTAGACATTCCAAACAAAGTAGAAGTACCCAAAATAGAACCACTAGATCTCAATAACATTAACTTGAATGATCTGCAAGTGACAAAACACAAACTGGACCAATACTCAAAAAGTTTGGATGAACTCATAAACAAACCGTTTGTTGAGAAAAATATTTCGTGGTTCACATATACTACGATCTCACTCATCGTTGCCTTGATCGTCCTCTACACCTGTTATAAGTGTAGAAATATTAAATTCAACAAATCGCCAGGAAAGCCTGTTCCGGACCAACCAAATGATGTTTTTATCAAAATTCATAACATGCTGCCAAAAAGAAGACCCAAACTTGACACCGAAGCCTCTGAGGAAGTGGAAATCGAAAATTGACAATTTCATGGTTTAATGTATACCTTTATATTTTTATTTTTGTATTTTGCGTATTTTCCTTTTAATCTTGAAATCTCTGTATATATTGTATTGTCTATTTTATGTATTTTGGTTTTTATTCTCAAAATTGTTGTTTATTAAACAACAATTTTAATTAAGGGGGGAGTTGTTATATACGAAAAAACGCTTATGTTTAAGTAATGTTACGCAATGAGAACGATGCTACGTTGCGTTTTTATAAAATAAACACATTAAGTAACACAAATATCATGTTACAGAAGAATAATGATTTCTGCACTTTCATGGGAGCGACGCTACATCGAATTCTCCATGAAAATAAACGCTGACGTTGATTTAACAAATTCTATAAATTCTTTGACTTTATGTAAAATAGTTAGTTACAATTATAATTTCAACCTATTACTTCTTTTTATATAACATAAAACTGTGTAACTCAATAAAAATTGTTTTTAAAATGTTTAACGTGAATTTGTGAATATAACATGTATATATGTATGTATGTATATATTTGTGAGGGTGTGTGTGTGTGTGAAAAGTATAGTTTCGGGACCATTTCTGCTGGGTAAGTGATGGTTCCGGGACGTTTCTATAGTTCCAGTATGGCCTTGGAAATTTTATATGTTATGGACTTTGTTCAAGGACGGCACACGGTTTTTTTTGTATATAGTATTGTAGAATTGGGTTTTACTTCTTACTTCCCTGAATTCTATAGGTTCTTCAATAGGAGGCTACGTATTTCTATTGGTACTTGGTTGGTTTTGGCATGTGATCAAAGTGCAATAATTCGATTCTATGTTTGTTTATTTATTGTAACTACACTACTAATTGTTGCAAGAAATTGGGTCTATTCAGTCTAACAGATTATGAAGAGAAATTCTCCATTTAATCGGTCACTGCCTTGGGAAGTACATTCAAGATTTTTAATGGTCATATATTAGCATCTGATATTGAACTGCTATATGTCTCATGTTACGCTGAAAACTCGCCGGAAAAGAACCAGGGGCAGACTGAAAGTAACGCAATTGACGTCACCATGTGATTATGACCAATAATAGGGTACCGGTGCGATATGATTCGTCAGATATGCCTTTGGTGAGCAGAAACCTTTGGAGTACGTGATGGGCAGGGGTGGTTTGAGTATTTTTCAAAGGTTCATGTTTGGAATATATTGAATTTGTTTCCAAACAAGTATTATTCCAGGACATCAATCAAATTTATTATCAAACAATTTCAAAAATAGCAATAGAACTAAAGCTAACTAAACTCCACTACAATTTTCGAATAAAAAATAAATAATTCTTTACCCTGTAATTTCTTTATATAACAAATATGAAGTGATGTTAAATGCAAATACAAGTTTAGGGTCCATTACATAAAAATGGGGCATGGTATAAATATAGTATACAGTATACTTAAAAATTGTGTAAAATAGGACAAAGATAAACAAATTGCTCGCATTCATCTGTTTACTATAGTCATAATTTTTATTGATTCTGTTATTAGAAATGTACCTAATTGATATAATAATATCCCTAATGTAAACGCTACCGCTGATACTTCATATGTGGATGTCTCATAGTTGAAACGAGTCGTTTTATTGATCACTGACAACGTTTCTTGGATATACTTTGGATCGACTACTGAAGACATTTCAGTTTTTTTTCTATTTAGCGTTTATATATTTAATAATAATCTCCCCAACAATATTAATCGTTGTCTAATCATTTCAAAATAACGATTTTATCGGATTTTATTACGATTCTATATGCATATATTATTATTATTATTATTCCGTCAAATCTTATTAATCGGACATCATCTCGCAAAAAAGGAAATAGATATACTTTACGGTATGGTATGGGATGTATTTGAGATGTAATTATTTTACTTAATAAATTACCTATTCTGTGAGATGTCCAGAGAATTGTTTAAAATATAGTCGTAATGTACTAGCTCAAAAAAATCCTGTGAAAGAACCACATACTTTAAAAAATCTGTCGCTTCTTTATTCATCCTCTTTTGAAGACGCCGTATAATGATTAATTGGTATTAAACTTGAAATTTCATTGTTTTTTGAATTTTTGATATAATTACCTTTCTTTCGATATTACCTTTTGACAAAAACAAAAACTTTTTCACTCCTCATTTATGTTTATTTTCGAGAGGTCTAGCTAATTTCTCTTGTTTGATGTTACAGTCGACACTGAACTGTACTTTCTTGTCCCCGGTTTTGCCTCTTGAATCTGACACAAACATGTTTGTGTTGTAAGGTATATTTCTGTTGCAAGTGAATTTTGCCAGAAAAGCACAGCGGTATGACTCCAGCGCTAATCCTCTCTTAACGTGGTGAATACACGTTCGTCGTTAAAAAACAACGAACCCAGATTAGCCTAGTGGAGAAACGGTATACCAGGGATCGTCCTAGAAAAACCCTTTCACAGGCGACAAGGATATGTAACGGGATTTATTCGTTACACCCCTCTTTATATGGTTACCGGTGGATGTCGCAAGCTGTTAGCTATGGTAGTAACTTTATATTTTCCTCAAAGTTTCAAAGTACTAAACTTTGAGCGGTTCATCCTGTATTTGTAAGATTTCCACTTATATCAAAAATAAGTCATTATTTATCAACTTATTTATGTGTTGAAGAACTGGTTTTGGTTTTAAGGAAATAAAAGGGGTATATTTAGTATCAACGTAATATCTGGTTATATTACAAAGAAAATTATTTACAAAACAAATTGTTTGTTCGCTATTTAAGAGACTACCCATCTACTGGCTATCAATTAAATAGAATAAAATCCCTCCTTTTTTGTGTCAGATACGTTTGTTCAGTAATCTCAACGGATACTCACACATTACGGTTTTTTCCTGCTTTTTCTTCAAATGATTTAAAATTTGGCTATTGGTTTCAGAAGATAGAACATTGATTCATTCCACAATAAATACGGTGACAGATAAAACCTTGCAAATATTCTCGTAAAAATTGGAAGTTACAGATACCGGTGACTCTAATTCGCTTGAAACTATTCTTATTAATTAATATAAAGTATAAAACAAAACAATCGACGGAATTGTGAAAGATATCTAGCGCTCGCGCTTCTAAAAATAACTTTCACAACTAATTTCTGAATTCTAGAAATTATGCCTAGAACTCGGGCTCTGAAAACAGTATTCAGAACACAGTTACCTATTCTCTATATTCTGGAAGATTCCAAAATCTATCTAGTACTCAGACTCTAAAAATAAACTTTGTAAATCTCATTCCCTACTTGTTTAAAACAAAATTTCGCGTAGGAGACTGATCAGAATCTATTTAGAACTAGAAATATACTCTTCAGACACCTTCTCGTTCCTATAAATAAATTTTTGGTAACTAAATTTAAACGTCTTTATAATTCCTAGATTTGCAAAATATGAGAACTAATTACTTTTCAATAACTTTTGAATAAATACTTTCAATCGGTGAGTTTTATGGTTCGGTTATCCCAGTCAGGTATATCGGCTTAACTACACCACTGATTTTCAAAAATGATTTCATTACAAGTGAGCTCAACATTCCAACATACTCTCACTACTGACATGATGGGGGAATTATGCTCACGCACAACTACCTGATAACACTGTAAAAAGGGAATGCTGAACAATTACCGCGTTAGAAATGAACTTCGAACTTAATTAAGAGTAATTAATGATTTAGCAACTCCAGACAATCCCCATACTAATACTAAAAATTAAAATGAGAAATAGATTTGTTAACTACAGTACTATTTCTGGAGTTGTTCTAATAACAAAATAAAAAACTTCGTTACAGTTCGCCCCGCCCCATAAGGAAAAAAATAAATGGGAGCACAGCGTACATTTTCCGTTCACACCTACCTATCATAATACAATACTAAAGTATGGACGATAAACACAAAACAGGATGCTTCTATCCTAACGATGTCGGTATGATCTTGTAGCATGATAAAAACACAATGCTTTTGTTTTGTATTATAACTCACGGAGGTTCAATAATTCGATTAAGCCACCCACTGACTATGCAACTTTATACACACTTCTGTATAGTTGGTTGCATAAGGGTTGCATAAACTATGGGTTCTAAAATTATTTAAGCATATTCTGGAATAACGGGATTTGAATAATTAAATGGGTGTCTAGAGTAATATTTTTATTAATATTTTTCATGTGATTCAACAATCCACGAGATTTTATCATTTTATGTGGGGATTTTATTTGACTGCCATTGGTAACACTGATTGCAGATGTCAATAGTAAAGGGAAGTTAAAATTATTGAAATTACTTGTCTTATACTTTTCAAATTGTTAGGTTGAGTGTCGATTATGACAAGTCGTGAGTATAAAAAATGGCCAGTGGTACATGGTTTATTACATTTATTTTCGGGACTATCGTGGTGAAAAGCCCTTGGTAACAAGGTAACCTTTCGTCTTGTATATATATTTTCACGGCTATAGCACCAATTTCTTTTTAGGGTTTTTTTCGGTACAGCATAGTTTTACATACAATTTTTTACAATACTTTTTTGCCAAATGGATATGGTTTAACAGTTTTTATGGGTGATGGTAATCGATGATATGATGATCATGCCAAGGTTTTGAGAAGCCTCAATTTTCGGATGTTTCCTGTATGGGATATATTTTCAATATTTTCGTGGAGATAGCTGACAGACCATAGTTCTCCGTTTATGGTAAGAGAAACGTGTCGTATCTCGGATTGCGTTAACGCTACAGAGCGGCAAGAGCTTGTAGCGACGTTTCCACTTCAAAAAAACGAAGCTGGACTCAAGTTTGTTGGTGATAACTGCAGAATGATTCCATTATGGACAACGATTCTTAACCAGATGGCTGAATCTTATTCCACAAGTCGATGTTGGTTGTCAATTAAGCCATTTGACGTTTAATAGTTTGGACACTAACCGCACGTAACACTTAACGTTTTATTTGTTTTCATCTGAACTTTAAGCAACTCATTCATTTCATAACTCCATGTTTTACCGTTTAATGACACATTAACTTTTATAGTTCACTATTTAGTAACTTCACATTCTTATAAACACGTCTATCATTTCACAATTTTATTATTACATTCTTTCAACTTTGTAGAGTTGGAATATTAACTTTATTATTGCATATCGCTCTGAAATTATATTTCAGCTTAATCTTACTATATAAGAGATACTTTTGATTTATTTGGTTATATCTTGTTAAATATTACAGTTTGTAAGGCTGTAACTGGTATACCATTTACATGTTACTATAGATTTAGTGTATATAATGATCTCAGATAGTTGATAACATTAGAAATTGTTAAACATTTTAAGTTAACCAACCATTGATAACTGATTATCAGTGCAGAATTAGAGTCAGTTACCTCATATTTATTGAGACAGATTATTACACCATCTGTTCAAGGTACCATTACATTTAATTAAACTGTTTCATTTGTAATAAAATGTGTTTTATTTGATTCACAAACGTAAATGCAAAACGATATAGATAACATATTTGAAAAGTAACAATAGCTAATTTATTCACTATTGGTTACTTGATTAATCAGTAAGAGTTTTTTGAATGTCCTACTAATGAAGTGGCGCCTTAAAAAATAATACAGGACCAGCTTCCAAATATTTCTCACCAACTCACGGTCTTGTGCTCTACGGCGAAAAGGGAACCTTTGGCAATGTAACCTCACTTCTTGTAGTAACAACAGCAAGGTAAGGTTACAATCTTTCGAAAGCATCTGGTTATTCTGTTTCCCTCTTGACCATTCGTTGCGGAGATGGCGTCTGTAATCCAATGCAAAGGGTGGTGACGGTATTTGCTCGAAAACATTGGGTTCGGGCACGAGACATCCGTCGGAGTTTTTGGGTTCGACCCTACAACAATCTACTGACCTCAATCCAGGTTGCCCACATCCAAAACAGAATAGAATAGAATGTTTACTGGAACATTGCGGTCGAACATGTCCTGTTTTCCGCATCTCCAACATAACATTTCCCAAACTGAAAACCAATCAAGGTTTAAGCTCGCTGATAGGGATACTTTTGCTGAAGTTTGTTGTTGAGAAGGTTTATACCTCAAGCATTTAGAACAATTTCGGACACATTTGCTAATGTCTAGAAATATCCCAGGTCAATGATAGTACTTCGCAATTTTTGAAATTGTATTGGCTATACCCATATGTCCAGCATAAGGAGAATCGCGATTTTCCTTTAAAACTCGTTCTCTCTGAGGTTTAGCCATATATAACATCCAATGGTCGCATTTCTCTGGCTCACGAGAATCATAAATATCCCAGAAAAGTCGATACAACTGTTCATTTCTGGTACAAAAATAGTGGAACTCCTGAGGCCTGCTTTGAACCTAGGTTAACTTTTCTGTATACCAGACGCATTCTACAATATTCTCAACAAGACATAATTCAGAGTCCTTGTTTTCGTCCTATATTTCTGGTAACGGGTTTCTTGATAAGGCAACGGCTAGTCGGTTCAAAGTTCCTTTTGTATATTTTATCTCAAAATCAAACTGCTGCAAGATAACACTCCATGTTCTCAAGCAACCAGACGGACTTGAAATAGACTACAGTCATCGGAGTGATTGATGGTCTGTGAAAACTGTAGAATGGTACCCTTCTAGATAAGGGCGCATCTGTTTAATACCCCACGCAATAGCTAAGCATTCTTTTTTGGTAACTGCTGAGTAATTTTCCTGGGCAGAGTTTAATGTTTGGCTGGCATAAGAAATAATATGCTCTTCTCCATCATTCTCCTGAGTCAAGGACATGCCTAGTCCTGTTTCAGAAGCATCAGTTTCTAGGACAAAGGGCAGATTAAAATCTGGACAACTTAAAACTGGAGTTTCGGACAAATGCTTTTTGATGTTGGTAAAAGTGTTCTTCCGTTCATTCACATACAACATTTTCCTTTAACAACATCGTCAGAAGAGTTACAATACTTGACAAATTCGGAACAAATCTCTGGTACCAAGAGGCTACTCCTAGAAAACGTCGCAGTTCTCTAAGATTCCGTGAGACCAGCAATTACGTATGGGGTAATAGTTTGGCATACAAAAGCAAGTCAGTACAGCACGAGGAAGACCCTCGACAAAAATCAAAGGCTTGCCTGTGTGTATAGCTATGAGAACGTGTCCAACTAGGGCACTTGAGATCATTACAGATCTCACACCTCTACATCTGGTGATAGAAAGATCTGCCCAAGATGAAATTCTTAGAATATCTAAGAATGGTTCAGGCAATGAGAGTATTAAAAACAAAGGAGCCTGGTCCTCTCTAACAAAATACATCTCATCAACAAATCTTCCTAGTGACGAAATGATTAAGAAAATAAGTATCGAAAATAATTTCATTACGATGCTAAATACGAGGAGAGACTGGGAAAGGGAATACACCACCCAAACTCTCAAAGAAAACACCATTAGATGGTATACGGATGGTTCAAAAACCACCACTGGAGCTGGCGCTGGAGTACTTGGACCTGGCACTAGATACTCATTATCGTTAGGCTCCTTCCCGAGCGTCATTCAGGCAGAAATACTTGTGATTGAAAGTTGCGTGGAAATGAACCTAGAAATAAACTATCGAACATATCGATTCAGTCTGATAGTCAAGCAGCTATCAAAGCATTGAGCTCCAATGTTATTGACTCAAAGTTGGCATAGGGAGTCTCTTTAGTCTGGGTTCCTGGTCACTCGGGAATCACAGGAAATGAAAAGGCCAATACACTTGCCAGGAAAGGAGCACGAACGCCCTTTATTGGGCCGGGGCCTTTCTGTGGTGTAGGAAAATGCTCCTATAAGAAAGAGTTTCGGAAGAAAGGGGAAACCGAAAGAGACGCACTCTGGCGGTGCCTTTCCCGGGTTGGAACATTCCAAAAAGTTCCTGCGGAACTTTGACACTGCTAGATCCAGAAAATATTTGGACCTTAGTATAATAAGAACGCTGCCGCCTTAGGAAGCACCTAATGAAAATAGGTCTGGCAGAAACTGACGAGTGTAGATTCTGTGTGGAGGAGGATGAAACTCCGGATCACCTAGTTCTGGAATGCACCGCCATTGCAAGCCAACGCAAGGAATGGTTCGAACAAGAAACTTGTAAGAGTGAGGATATAACCTCGTTGAAGCCGTTCCAAATACTAGACTTCATTAGAACTCTGGAACTGGACGGCAGCTGTAGTAGTAGCGAGAGCAGCTCTGATAGGGGGCACAAAAAACCTTAGGTTTCAGTGCATTGTAACCCCGTTCAAATCTAATTTAATCTAATCTAAGATTCCGTGGAGCGGTAAATTTTAGGATTACTACCACTTTATCGGGATCGGTACAAATCGGTACAAATACCATCTCTGGTTACCACATCTCCAAGGTATTTCATAAAAGCGACATTTTTTTCGGATTAATTTACAAGTTTGCTGCTCGCAATCTTCTGAACACTCCTTTGAAATTTTTCATATGCTCCTCAAATATTTCACCAAGAATAATGATATCATACAAATATGCAAATGCAACTTCATCTAGTTCTGGTGCAAGAATTTGGTCAACTAATCTCTGAAAAGAAGCTGGAGCAGAATGTAAGCCAAATGGCGTAATGGAGAATTGGAATAATTCTCTTCCTGAAGCAGTGATGGCGGTCTGTGGTTGACTTTCTTTTGATAGCGGTATCTGCCCATAACCACTTTTGAGACCCAAATTGGACATATATTTAGCTTTCCGAAGCTTATCTAGGATAGACTTTATGAATGGTAATGGATAGGATCCTTTCATAGTTACTTCGTTAACTTTTCTAAAGTCGATAAGAAAACGGAGACGTCCATCTTGCTTTCGAACCATCACGATCGGAGAACTCCATGGACTACTTGAGGGTTCTATAATTCCGATCCAAGCATTTCATCAACTTCAAATTGATTATTTCCTGCATATTGTGATTTTGCGGTAGGTATCTTCGCTTGATCAGTTCAGTATGCTTTACCCGAATAACATACTCAACCATAGTTGTCAGTCCTGTCAGTGTTCAGAACTTTGGTAACTCCTCATTCAGAATCTGAGTTAACCTTATTTGTTCTTTCTTAATAATACTTTCGGAGGTTATTGGATTTACGGAATGTACTGGATAATCTATCTCCTCGTCCAATTCCCATTTTTTAAAACAACTTATGTGTTTTCGGAGGTCTTTAGGTTCGTCAGAGAGAAAAAGGTTCTCATGATGATATATATCGTTTGCAGCTTCTTTGGCAATGACAACACTGTTCGGGACACATGCAATATCTACTCTTGCTGTAGACTCTTATGGCACATGTTCCAACTATTCGTCTTTACAATGATTTTGCCAAATTATTTCTATTTTCGTCTTCCTGATGGGAGGAGATGAGTTCTGAATGATAATATCTGTAGCGGAAGCGAAAGTACCGGATTCTTCAGAACATTCTTTAGGATACTCCACTTGTTCATCCTTTTTTATCTTTTCATCATGAACTACCTCTTCCTGAGAGGTGCCTTTAAGTAATTCTTTTATCATAATCAGTGACACTCTTTCGGGGAATGACAAAACATACCTATTGGATGTAAAGCTTCGACTGCTTGCATTGGTGAAACCAATTATCCAATCATACCAAGCTTTCTAGAATGAATAGTTATATTTAGAGAGAACATTCATTCCAAACACCATATCGGTGGTCAGTAGGGGAAAATGATCGATAGAGGCGGATATTAGTTTTCCATCGATAACCAAAGGTAAAACATAAGTTTCAGCAACAGACACGATATCGCCGTTTGCCAATCGTGCTGATTCGGACCGAGTTTTATCACATTTCTTGTACAGCGGAAACTCGTCTCGATAAGTCGATCTCCAATGTATGACTTCACATCTCCCATATCGATCAAAGCTACACATTTTTGGTTTTCCATCATAACTTTGATATAAGGACGGTTATCAATTGTTTCTACGGTATTTACAGAATCAGAATTCGGTAAGGCTGTCAGCTGCGGAAACTGCACCTCCCTCATTTCGGCCTCATTTCGGCACAGTATAAGTAACTTCGTTACAGTGTCTTCACACCCTGCTTCTAGAAATGAGGTTGATATTCTGTTTGACTATTTGCAGTTTCAATTTCCACATTATTAATTTCCATATCTGATACATTATATAAATTCTCATATTCTTCATTTTCACTGTCACTAGGATTATAGTTCTTATCTTTGAGTGAATCGTCTGAAAATAATGAACAGAGTAATATTCTATATTTGAGCGAATGTATTTGTCTATATTTGAGCAAATGTATTCGAAAGTTTCGATTTCAGGTTAGTCTTAAGCAATTTTTGATTCTCATTTGCTCACTAACTACATATTCTCAATCGGAGGTTATTTCTTCTCTATCAGCTTGTTTCAAATTCATGGGAAGAACAGGATTTTCTAATTCATCGAAAGATCTTATTAGTGAACAAGGAACCTATAAGTTGTTGTCCACAAGATTACTATTGTCCTCTATAGCATACTAGCCAATAGGAAAGTTGCCTAATTCAATAAATGATGTGAATTCCAAATTAATTTTGAGCAGGTTTCGCGGTAGAATTATCTAGAATTGTTATGAATAAAAAAAATAATTACCAATACATAATAATCAATACTACTTTTTACTTAAAAGCAAACAATATTAAATCATAGGTAAAATGTAAGTAGGATAGACGACAAATAAAAAAGGAATGAACAAACATTTTGACGTAGTGGTAGAAATGAGAATAAATTAAATGTAACATTACCAACAATAACACTGATGCACAGAAAAATTGGTTACTACTAAAAAGGGAATATAACAGTACATAACCTTGATGGGACATGATAAGAAACAAGGCAATAAAAGACAAGAATAATAACAAAAATATGAAAGAAAGAATCAAGCCGGTATCACCATATAGAATAGAACCCTATAAATTGATAAGAAAAATTATAGAAATAGGAAAATGAAGCGAAATATAAACAGGGACGCCAAGAAGAAAATTGATGGATCAAATGATAGGAATTGGTTTGGAGAAAAGAGAGAAAATAGAGAAATGGTCAACTTAGCAAGATACAGTATGGTATGAAAAAAGCTACAGGTTATATGGTCTTTATTAGAAGCATCCAAAATTCTTGAAAGAATAGTACAACTCAACCCATTTCTGCAAAATTTGAAGTTTGTATCAGTTTCTTAATACTTATATTTTTTTTAAATTTGAAACCAGCTGAAATATTGTACTAAAGGAATAAATATATTTTTTTTAAATTTATCTTAATACTTTTGGATACTAAATTGTAATCAAATCAAACAATGTTGTATGTAGTTAAAATCTAACCCAACCTAACTTACCACTGGTGGCGATGATAGATGCTTCATAATTACATCCGCCGTGTTCAACAATGCAAACACTGTTCCCTATTACTTAAATTTTTCTTGTATCAAATATTCCTCCTGAATTATCCGAAAAATCTACTGATATTGCAAAATGGCTGGCTATATTTCTAAAAATTAATAAATCTTCTCGTTATTTCCAGCGAACATAAGCAATTTCTATAAAAAAAAGATTTTGTTGGAAATGCAGTATCGTAAAACTTCTGAAAATATTGTAACTTTTGCACTTACTTCGTTTCAATAAGTACTTCAACTATCATCACAGTGTAAAACAAAAGAACTGTCTCTCATGACCAGAAACTTTTCTGCTTTCATATATCACCCAGAATATAGATTCAAAAAGCTATATGAGCGTTTTTAATTTGTGGGTGTAAATACTGTACTGAACATCTCGTTTGGATATACGTATTTTTCATAAATACGATAGTTCAATTTTTTTATCCGCGTTTTTAACTAAACTTCTTCGAATTCTGGGTTATTGAGAATCGTCTTTTAATAAGGAATTCCAGATATACAGTTTTGGAGTTCCTATTTTATAAAAGTGGAGATGCATTTGCAATAAACTTTTATTTGTTTGTCTACATTGATTTCCTCTTTCCAAATATTTTTCAAGTAATTTCTTCAATAAATATGGAATAAAACAAGGAAAGGTATGGGGAACAAAAACAATTACGAGTATTAGTTATCGTTTCGCGGATTTTTCCCTGTATTACAAATAAAGATATATCACTAAAATAAAAATCCGAGGATAAATTGAGAATTGTCCGGCTTAGAGAAGAAGAGCCGTTTTTTCCAACTGGTCAAAATAGGCATTTTGGCAGCAATTACCTTTGTATTGGACGCGTACATGTATCCAGGATAAAAAAATTCAAGTTTGGAAATAAATTAAAAGCTGAAAGGCTTCAGAAGTGTAGGAGGAATGGGATACCGATTTAAACCCCAATTCATAATTTTTTGCCATAAGCATAACAGACTTGTAAACATAAATAAATAAAAATAGAATTGTTGATATACCATACCCGATCAAGGGTCTTTTTCGGAGCAGATTCTCCATTAACTATTCATTGTTCTGATTACGGCTTAGTTTCTTATGTGCAACACTTTTGCAGTTTGAACAAAATGTCGAATAATTATTATTAGTTATTTCGCCTCCAAAATGATAAAAGCTGAAACAAGATAATATTGTTGGAACATGGCGTAAATTTGTATCTGATCTGGGTAGGGCGCACACTTTTCCATTTGTCCTCATACATGTTTTATATAAAACTAAGAATATTTGTAACGTTCATTTAAATCAAAGAGCAAACGAATTAAAAATAAACGGTTTTAAAGGTGAAAACTAACGTTTCCGCACTTATACACCCCAGATGCCGTATGTATCGTGGTAACAAACCGAAATTTCTCCAAAAATTACCAAAAATGTAAAGTATCTGGATTTATCGGTCCCATTGCATTAATAATAATAATAATAATAATAATAATAATAATAATAATAATAATAATAATGGGGTTAAAATGGTAGTGAAGCGTCTCTTATAGCCTCTCCTACCAATTCCTGCTCGCACCTCCACGTCGGTAGCCCCGGTAACTATCTCTGGAGATTCGGGATCGGGTAACCATCCCCGGTGGCGGATCTGCAGCAGATGGGCTAACGCGAGAGGGAGAACCACCACCACGCGGGGTAGCATCCCGTATGGTGTGAAAAAAAAGTGCTTTCAACACACGAAGAAATCGTTACTCGGGCGGGGAAGGATTAGATGCTGGTCCTTCCAATCGGAACCGTCAGGATGTCCAGCATGTAGATGAGAATGGTGGGGGCATCGCTCATCGAAACGTACCCCATCAACCGCTTGAACCTACGGCGCCTCGGAGACGTGTTGTGCGACAGCCTGTCGCACCCACTGAACCAAATCAGGCACAATCAGAAAGACGACGTATGAAATGGGACAATGAAACCAACAAACAAGTAATACGTTCGTTTTTCACAGTTACGGCACTGGAGACTGATATGACGATGTACCGCATGCGACTGCATAATCACTTCATTGAGAAAATGCCACACCTAAATCACCTCTCAGAACAACGAATAGCAGATCAACGTAGAGCTATCATAAGAAATAACCTAATACCTCTACCTGCAATCGAACAAATAAGGGCAGAGGTGGAGAGGGAGATTAATCAACAGCCTATAAATGAGACCCCAGAGACTCAGGAACAAGAAAGTAGAGGACCTGAAGCTGACCTACCACTATTAAGTCTTCGACCCTCAGTAATCAACCGTCAAACATTATGGGAAGAAAACTACCAACAACATCTTACTGAATTCAGAGGATCCGACCCTGCCAGCAGACCGGCGCTACCAAAACTCATTTATACTCCAAACACGCACTGTCTCTTAGGGATTGCTAATCAAATTCTGGAATGTCAATTGGATGCAGATATGAACCTCGAGGAAATACATCTTCACGTGTATTGCGCAGCTTTAGCAACAATCAAAGCCAACAAACAAAAAATACTAAAAGCACCTAAGACACGTACGCCTCAAAAACCGAGATGGGAACAAAGACTTAGTACCAAAATCGAGAATTTAAGAAAGGAACTTGGTAGAATTCAACAAATAGCAAATGGGCAAAAATCCAAAAAGCTGCTAAATAAAATCCCGGTCCAGATTAAACAACAACTGGAAGGAAAAACAACAAATGAAATAAAAACAATTATAGATGATACCTTAGATACCTGGAAACAAAAACTTGCAGTTGCTTCTAAAAGATTAAAAAGATATCAGGAGAGCTACCAACGCAAAATCCAAAACAACTTCTTTTCAAAAAATCAGAAGGGCTTCTATAGATCGTTTAACAAACAACCTGGTTCTAAAGGACAACCGCCAAAGAAGGAGGACTTACAGACATTTTGGGAAGGAATGTGGTCGAAGGAAATCGAACACCAGGAAAATACACCTTGGATCAAAACAGAAATTCAGAACAACAACCATCTACATATGGAAGAAATAATATTTACATTACAAGATCTAAAAAAGGTAATAAAAAACTTGGCCAACTGGAAAGCACCAGGGAACGACGGTATCCAAAATTTCTGGTACAAAAAACTTACGGCTACCCATCATCACCTAACCAACCAATTTAATATCGCTCTAAGAAACCCTGACCAACTACCAGACTTCCTTACAAATGGTGTAACTTATCTTCTTCCAAAATCTGATCAAACTCAAGATCCTTCTCAATATAGACCCATCACGTGCCTTCCTACAATGTACAAAATCTTCACTGCAGCACTATGTGATAAACTGTACGCATACCTAGAAACTAATGATATTCTAACTGAGGAGCAGAAAGGGTGCAAAAGAAAATATATGGGCTGCAAGGAACAAATAACAATCGATAATGTGATATTGGAACAAATCAGAAAGAAGAACAGAAATCTATACATGGCTTATATAGACTATCGGAAGGCTTTCGACTCAGTGCCCCACAGTTGGTTAATAAAAACTTTGGAAATTTACAATATACACCCTGTGGTGGTTAGGTTTTTAAAAAGTACTATGAGTAATTGGAAAACAAAACTCAAAATTAACCTAAATCACACAGAACTAGAAACTGAATCTATCAGTATTAAAAGAGGAATCTTTCAAGGAGATACACTTTCCGCTCTATGGTTCTGCTTGTGTTTAAACCCATTATCACGTGGCCTAAACCATACAGGATATGGAGCAACTATTAGAGCGGATCGAAACTCAACAACCATAAGTCATCTATTCTTTATGGATGATCTGAAACTATATGCCGCGTGCAAAAAACACCTAGAATCCAACTTAAAACTCATGCACCAGTGGAGCACAGAGGTCGGAATGTCGTTTGGTATGGAAAAATGCCAAACTGTATCGGTTGAAAAGGGAAAGCTAAAAGAAGGAGAACCTATAGAACTAGAGCCAGGCAAATATTTTGAAGCCATGACAGACAAACCCTACAAGTACTTAGGAATCCTTCAGACACACAAGATAGAACATAAAGAAATAAAAGCCATATTAACCACCGAATTTGAAAAACGCCTTTACAACCTCTTAAAAAGTAAGCTTAATAATTAAATGGACTCAAACGGACCTGGAAGCAGTAAACAGAAAGATTAGAACCGAGCTAACAAAACATAGAAAACACCATCCAAAAGCGTCCGTCGGAAGGATAAATTTACCTAGAGAAAAAGGAGGTAGAGGAATAAAAGATGTTGTGGAAGCTTGCACTCAGCAAATTGCAGGCTTGAGGAGTTTTTTCCGCCACCAAAATAGTCAACTTCATAAAGCCATAGTGAAAACAGATACGGGTTATACACCTTCAAACCTAAGCATGGAAAACTTTACGCCCTTTAATACACGAAATGAGGAAGATAAAATTAGAAATTGGCGTTCAAAAGAATTGCACGGAAGATTCATTCATGATTTACAGAAAGACACGATAGATCAAGCTAAATCGGTTGAATGGCTTAAAACTGGAACGCTGTTCCCAGAAACTGAAGGTTTTATGGTTGGTATACAAGATCAGGTTATAAAAACGAGGAATTACCAAAAGTATATCTTGAAGGAAGAAATACCAACAGATAGGTGCAGAAAGTGCAACAGAAGTCAAGAAACGATTGAACACATTCTTTCTAGTTGCCAAAGCATAGCTGAAACTAAATATCTGGAACGACACAACAAAGTTGCCACAGTAGTATATCTAGAAGTACTGAAAAAACTTGATCTTGATCCACAAAACAACGAGCCATATTACAAATATAAGCCCCCTTCAGTTATCGAAAATCAGTATGTTAAGATCTACTGGGATAAAACTATCATGACGGACGTAACAGTACGACACAACAGGCCGGACATCACAGTCATTAATAAACAATCCAAGCAAGCTCTGCTTATTGACATATCGATCCCAAATAATTCTAACACAGAAAGCAAATACAATGAAAAACTAAGCAAATACGCCGAGCTAAGGACCGAAATAAAGGAATTGTGGAATCTTAAAGAAGTCAAGATCATTCCAGTTGTTTTATCCTGTATGGGGCTAATTCCCAAAAAACTAAGTACTTCCCTCAAAGACATTGATATTCCTGAGTCAACCTACCGATTAATGCAAAAATCTGTAATCCTGGATGCGACAAACATTGTTAGGTCATTTCTAGAATAGTGACACCCAACGAAAGTCTTGCTGTTGAGGCCGACTGTCGTTGAAACACGCCGGGTGTAAATCCGGTGACACAAAAAGGAAAATAATAATAATAATAATTTTATTCTTGAAAAAATATACATAATATTGACAATACACATATTAGATAAAACGATATCATCCGAATAAACCAAATAACCCCGGAAGCATAGATAATTGTTTCTGGTATAACAAAATTAGAAATAAAAACTACATCTACCAAAAATATTTAAGAAAGCAGTTGAAACACGTATTGCGGTATATGAATATAAATTTTTTTTTATATTAATCATTTATTGTATCTTCATTCAAGCCCTGTATTGAAGCTTTGGGATATAAGTATTTATTCATATCAATTATTTTATTCATACATCTTTGGAATGACCTGAATAATCTCCAATTATGAAATTGGTCACTTGTATACACTCCGGAGGTTGTATCGTGCTACAAACCGAAATCTCTCCAAAAATGACTACAAATGTAGTATATCTGGATTTATAAGTCCAGTTGTAGTGGCTCTGGTGAGCTGAAAGTCGATAGGGTTTATCTGAGAGACGCCCTTAACAATATCCATTTATAAAATTGGTGACTTCATGCACTCCGGAGACTGTATCGTGATAACAATACATAATTACAGAAAGTGGCCTACAACGACATACACACAGGACTTTTTTTCTAAGAAATCTTTTTCGTGCTTATTTCACTGAAGTGAGTAAATATAATTAAAAAAAATATTCCAACTTATTTTAGGGTAAACCAATACTTTCCTCGTATCGTAGATAGGGTTGGCCAAAAAGTAAAATACATTGTTGAGTAACTTAATCGGCTTTAAACAAAGTCTATTTACTGTTTAAGAAAAATGCACCATGAGAAACCTTCATCTAGCCAATTGCACCAAGAGAAACCATCATCTAGCCAATTGGAAAATGAAATTTGAGTCAAGAAAAGGAAAAGGAATGGGATGCAAGTTAAAAATTTCATGTTGGGTGTGGGGGGTAAATGGTCTTTGTTATTTTAAATTCTATATATTTTTGTAAATATATTTCCACTATGTATATTTCACAGCAAGGTTAGATGCTTTACTTTATTTTTATTAACAAAGGTGTTATCTAAAAGCAATTTTTCAGATGAAGTTAATTATTAAATTTGCAAATTCTACTACAGTTGAAACTGACACATTTTAAACGTGATTATTGACTAAACGAAATAGGAAGAAAATATAAGAAATGTACGGTTTTCACCAATGAGTTTCCAATTTCGAAAAGCTTTTTGCCAATCAAATTAAAAAAAAAACCCAGTTATAAAGGGCGAGATAAAAATTGCCTGTTTTCAATAAAAATTTACTTGTCTTTTTTAAATAGAACATCCTGTATATTTTAAGACCATTCGAAAGCTGAGTTCTTTAGCTTTTTGAAAGTGTCAACATTTTTAATTAAATTTTTGTAAAGAAAGATGATACGCGGGTCTTTCTGAGTGCGTGCTTTGTCATTATTTCAATATCGCCAGCAGACTTTCAATTTTTTAAAGTACGCATTTTCTGCATTTTAAATTGGTTTTGTTATTCATACACTGAAGTAAGTAGAAGTTATTAAAAGCTTTATTTTTTATTGCTAATTTAAACATTATGACATTAACTAAGAATCTTCAATCTTTCAATCCCTTCAAGGCGCCTGGAATGAACGGAGTTTACCCTGTTCTACTCCAAAAAAGCGCCGACATAATAGCTCCAAGATTTGTGAATCTGTTCAGACTAAGCCTAGCCACAGGAGTTATACCTACGGTGTGGGAAATCTCCAAGGTGGTATTCATACCAAAACCTGGAAGACCCTCTTACGATACTGCAAAGGCTTATCGTCCGATAAGTCTCTTGTCATTCCTTCTTAAGGCACTAGAGAAGATGATAGATAGGCATTTGAGGGTCACAGTGCTAGGCAACAAGCCGCTGTACCCTAACCAACATGCCTACCAAAGTGGCAAATCTTGCGAAACGGTCTTGTATAGCTTGGTAAGCAAGATAGAGCAAGCCATTACTTACAAAGAAGTTGCACTGGCTGTGTTCCTGGATATCGAAGGAGCATTTGACAATACGAGCACTCGCTCAATATTGTCAAAGCTGGAATCCAGAGGCACAGACAGGGCAATCAACCGATGGATAGAGAACATGCTAAGTAGCAGGAGAGCACAAGCATCCCTGTGTGGTGTCACAAGAGAGGTGAAGACAGAAAGAGGATGTCCACAGGGAGGCGTTCTGTCACCAAAGCTGTGGAATCTGGTAGTCGACGACCTTCTTGTCTCACTAAACGAGCAGGGGTGGTATACTCAAGGATATGCTGACGACATCATAATTCTAATACGCGGAAAACACGTGGGCATCTGCCCGGATTTAATGCAGAGGGCAATGTCCGTAGTGGAGAGATGGTGTGATGCGAAGGGATTGTCTGTCAATCCCTCGAAAACCATCATGGTACCATTTACAAAACAGCGAATCGCAGAGATTACTAGTGTGCCAAATCTCTTCGGCAATCAGATAAAGGTTGCTAGGGAGGCAAAATATCTAGGAATCCGGTTAGATGACAAGCTAACCTGGAACAGCCATCTAGCGAGCATCACAAGCCGTTCTCAGATTATGCTAATGACAATGAGACGAGCAATTGGGTGCACCTGGGGACTAACTCCGACAATGGTAAACTGGTTATACACCAGCGAGTAATCAGACCAATAATGGTGTATGGTGCGATCGCATTATGGCCTAAAGTTCAGCAAAGCACAGCCGCCAAAACGCAGCTAAAGTGCAGCGAGCTGCGTGTCTGAGCATTACAGGCGCCATGAAGGGCAACCCAACCGCAGCATTGGAAAAACTGCTAAACATCCCACCATTATATTTCTATATACAGGGGGAGGCTAAAATTGCTGCATACAGAATGCAGTGCAATGGCAACTGGTGCAAGCACCATGCTATGAAACATACACGACAACATGAGGTGCGACATCATCGAAATGCCACCTGACAGAATGCCCAAGGTCGTGGAAACTGAGATACCATATCGTGTCAACTTGAGTAGGAGATCCGAATGGGCGCAGGGAGAGCCTCAACGCATGTTGAACAGTATTACTTGGTACACCGACGGCTCCTGTACCCTAACGGGTACAGGAGCAGGCGTTTACGGCGTCAGACCCAGGCAAAGCATAAGTGTTTGCCTTGGCAAAATGACGACCGTATTTCAAGCAGAAATAGCTGCACTAATCGAATACGGCAGAACATGCATAGACAGGAAATACAACAAAAAGACCATCTATGTGAACACGGACAGTCGGGCGGCCCTTTTGGCCTTAGAAAGCCACAGCTATACGTCGAAGATAGTGTGGGACTGTCACAATACCTTGAAAACCTTGGAAAAAGACAATAAAGTAATTCTTCTTTGCGTGCCAAGCCATACAGGGGTAGCTGGAAATGAGGGAGCTGATAAGTGTGCCAAGAAAGGAGCTCATCTCACCCTCATAGGACCAGAACCAGTATACGGCGTTTCATACAGCGCCGTACGAAAAACTGTTTCCAACTGGGTGTCGCTTGAACACCAAAAGCGCTGGAACAGAATAACGGGACATGCTAAGTCCAAAAGAATGCTAAACGGACCATCAAGTTCCTACGCAGCAAATGCTTTTAGACTGGGTAGGAAAGAACTGCGAAAAGTGGTAGGATTCATAACTGGCCACTGGATATTCAGCGCACACCTAGCGAAAATGGGAATTGAAATAACAAATCCCATCTGCATGATGGGTGGAGTAGTAGAAGAAACCGTAAAGCGCGTGGTCTTCGATTGCCCTGCCCTGTGCAGAAGGCGAGCCTCCTGTCTAGATATATTCCTAGGCACAAATCAGGAGGAAATGCAGGAAAACATAGTCCGACGAATCTCAATGTTCGCTAAGAATTTAGGATGGGACTCTGCTTAATACCCGTGAGTGGGGGTGCACAATAAGCCAATTAATGGCTGAGCGGCAACCATTAGGGCACCTGAACCCTAACCCCCTCGTGACTAAAAAAATAAGAACTAAGAACAAAAATATAGCAACTAAATCTTGTAGAAATTCTTGAATATGGCCTCCGTCTTGGTCTAAACACTTTTGAAACCTAACTTGTAGGTTCAAAAAGAATTTTGTAGCATTTCTTTTGCAATTCCATCAATATAAGTTTTGATGTCATTTTTCAACTATCCACTGATTTGACTTAACATAACCCCAAAAAAATATCAGGTATAGACAATTCAGGAGAGTTCGGCGCCCATTAGGTCGGCCCACCTCTCTCTATCCATTTGTTCCGAAATGCTAAACTCACAGATTCTTTTGCTACTATAGAAAAATGACAAGGTACACCATCCTGCTGAAAATAAACCTCCTCCATGATATCTTCTTGTTGCAGTTGGGGATAAAAAAAGGTTTCTAGCATATCTGCACCTATATACTTGACCATTAACTGCTTCGTCAATAAAGAAAAAAGGCCCATAAATTTTGTTTTGACAAACAGCTCACCAGACATTTACTTTTGGAGTATCTCGCTCATATTCGTTAAAAGTTCCAGGCTTCTCACTACCCCAGATATGGCAGTTGTCCTCATCAGACATAATCATATTAACCTCAGGTTCTATTGTAAAAAGATCTTGTAAGTTTCACACATAATTACACTTCTCCAAAAGTCTCTCTTATTAAGTTTTTGAAACGTTTGCATCTTGTAAGGAGTTAAAACTTTCAAACATCTTTGTACTTCTCTTTTAGATACATTTCTAAAATTGGCTATTTTTCTAATAGAAATTTTATTATCAGTTTCAGTCAAGATTTCATTTATGGTTAAGAAACGATGAAGATAACAATAAACACGTGATTTTCACAGCACACTTGATTAATCTCCTCAAATTATCCAAGAATAATAAATAGATGATTAAAGTGGTGGTTAATACTACCTCCCCATTAAATAGTAACTATCGAATTATCAATAAAAACATAAACCTTTTGGTAACTTCTACTTATTTCAGGGTATAATAACAAAAAATATATATTTATGCAGAAAATGCGTACTTTAAAACGTTTAAAGTCTGCTGGCGATATTTAAATAATGACAGTGCACGCATTCGCGTATCATCTTTATTTACAAAAATTAAATCACAAATTTTGATTTTTTCAAAAAGCTAAAGAACTCAGCTTTCGGATGATTAAGAAATATACAGGGTGTTTCATTTAAAAAAGTCAAGTAATTTTTAGTGTCTTTTTTGATGTAAAAAAAATATAATGTGTTATAGCTTTTCATTGGCCATTTTTGTATATAGATAGGTTCATTCCACTATAGTATGCTATTCAGCATTTTTGTCAACCAGTGCTTTTATCGCTGGTGAGACGATTGTTGAAAAATCTTCACGGCGTACTTACTGACAATAAAACCCACTTGTTTTAACGACATGAAAACGATATTCGCATTATTATAAACATCATTACAAAAGCATCCAAAACTTTTCAAACTTCGACGAATACTAAGTGATTCATATTATTTTCTCTTCATAATAATATCAAAGGTTGCAATAAAATTGTTTTCTCAATATCTTCACATTAATAGTCAATATTGGCCATTAACAGTTTACAGTGATAGGAAAATTCTGAGGGCGCATACGTTTTATCGTCAATGTGTGAGAAAGAGACAAATTCATATAAATTCAGTGTATTATTCTTTTTCGCTAGCAGGATATCATAAAGTGGAAAAGGTAGGTACCCCTCTCGAGAGGCGTGTCCATAACGTCAATGTGTTATAAATTCTGTCTACATACATAACAGAAACAGTGTGGCCAACTTTCATTGTATATTTATATTAATTGTAAAATGCATTGTTCTAACATGAGAACAAGTTATAAGATGCTTTAATTATGATAATTCAAGAGGTTGTAACAGATAAAGATAGTTGATCCCATCTATTTGTTGAAAATTTTATTCTAATGCTGGAAATTGTTCTAGTTTTCAGTTTGAAAGCGGTTAAAACCTTTACTTTGCCAGAAATTTATATTTTATTGAGTGACAAAGGTAATGTTAGTGTCGGTATGTACAAAGATGATTATATTACAAATCTTTAGAATTATTGGATGACTCTACCTACTATAAGAAACTTAATACAGATCCTACTAGCACAATACAACAAAAAACCAATAAACTAATTTCAGATTTGGAAAAAAGGAAAAACCTTGAACCATCCTTTGCCAAAAATATTCGTTTGTATAACTCTATTGCACCAAGATTTTATTCTTCGCCAAAAATACATGAACCGGAACTCAGCATGAGACCGATTATTTCATCAATAAATTCACTAACGAGTGGTCTTAAGAGTCACATCACAGAAATTTTTACTATGGCTTATAACAATAACAATCCTTATTTTGTTAAAGATTCTTTTTCATTCAGAAGTTTCATAAATGACTTCAAAATTCCGGATAACTAATACTAATCTTTCGTTAGACCTTGTTCTCAATTGTATTTCCAAAAAAATGGGATGAAATTTGCAGGCATCGTAAGTTTGACAGGAGGTATTTTTTGAGTACTGCTGAATATCTCTTTTATTCAACTTACTTTATATTTGAAAATAATATTTACAAGCAGATATTGGGAGCCCCTATGGGAGGGAGTAGTTCTCCAATTATTGCTAATTATGTGATGGATGATTTGGTTGACTATTGTCTGCCACTGTTGAGTTTACAAGTACCTTTCTTAAGAAAATTGGTCGATGACATCATAGTATGTGTTCCTTAGAATGGCATCCAAGAAATCCTTGACACGTTTAACAACTATAATCCTAACCTACAGTTTACAGTAGAATAGGAGACAGATAACAAAGTCCCCTTTCTAGACATGAAAGTCATTAGAATTTCTGATAACACATTAATCACAAAATGGTACCGAAAACCAATATGATCATAAATTATCACTCCTATCATCCTCAAAAAATGAAAATTAACTTGATAATAGACCTGAAATCCCGTGTTTGCAAAGTAACCCACTGGTCCAAAGAAAGGGAAGGACTCTAGCAGCTCAGGCAGATATTGGTTGAGAATTCTTATCCATTACCATTAATAAATAAACTCCTTTTCAGCAGTACAAATTTTAATCAGACTTCCAGTGTTGCTATTGTTTCACAACATACAGCTCACACTTCTAATAATAACACTACGAACTAAGTATGGGTCATTACCTTACATAGAGAAATTAACACCTAAACTTCACAATCTTTTAAAAGATGAGAACATAAAAATAGCAAAAAGAAATGTTTCCACTGTTAAATCATTATATTCAAAACCTAAAATTATAGTACCAACAAAGGATAAATCTGATGTGGTTTACAAGATCCCTTGTTCTTCTTGCAATAAAATCTATATTGGTAATAATTCACGTTGATTAAAAGGCCGAATCACTTGCAAAAATTTATTCATGTTTTAATAACCTAATAACCCATATATTGAAACATAAAGTGAGATTATTAAAAGAACACCCAACTCTCACATATGAGGAATTCATAGAAGGAATAATGCTAATCCAAAACAATAATTTTTTTCAATAAAAAAAAGATTTTTTGATCAACTGAATGGGTGCACTATGGGTTCACCAATTTCATCAACCCTTGCACAAATTGTAATGGAATACCCTGAAGAAAATGTGCTTAATCAAATAAATTTAAATATATTATTTTTTTAAAAATACGTTGACGATTGCTTAGCTGCCGTTCCATCCAATCAAATGAATCATATATTGACTGCTATCACTAATTTTCATCCAAAGCTTCAATTCACAATAAAAATAGAACAAAACAATACCATAAATTTTCTGGACATGACACTTATTAAAACTAGAGAAAATAAAATTACAACAAAACATTTTATTAAAGAAACATCATCAGGTCGCTACTTGAATTACCACTCCCACCATCCCAATACCCAAAAAAACAGCGTAATCATAGGATAAGTAGATAGTGCCATCGCACTTACATCACCTGAATATTGTCCAGAAATTTTATATCAAACAAAAACAATATTACAAAACAATCACTATCCTTTTAAACATATTGACAGTATTATTAAACAACGCACACATAAATTTTACAATAGTCAGATCCAATCAACACAAACCAATACAATAGCCCCTCTTACATACATCGCAATGCCATACACAAATCAACTCTCAGAAAAACTGAACTATATATTATCTAAACATAACATAAAAGTTTGTCATAGGGCACAAAATACTCTATCACCATTGTTCTCCAAATTAAAAAGTCAAATAAATGATTAAAAAAATCTAACGTCATATATTCTATACCATGTTAAGACTGTATCAAAAAGTATATAGGTATGACAACCCAACATCTTGAAAATAGACTTAATGGCCATAAATATAGAAAAAACGCCTCCACTGCGCTTCATAAACATGTGAAAACTGAAAAACATAAATTAGACTTTAATAATACTAAAATAATATACCAATATTCCAATTACAAAAAACTAACAATAAAAGAAATGATACATATAAAAAACAAAAAAGGAGAACAATGCAGTAAACGATTAAAAATCTAAGCCAGATATATTATAATTTATTATAATAACAACATTAACTCGTTGAATGTCCCTTGTATATTGGAAACCGTTGTTTGTAAGGCAGGAACTTTCGAAAAAATATTTTTTTTTATTACAAAACAATCAGCAATCAGAAAAAAAATTTTCTATAAGCTAATATTATGGTTGGGATTATGGCATGATGAGAATTTGTCCATTGACACACCTCAGGTACTTCACATCAAGTCTATTGGCCAGTTTCTTTTGAGTCGTCTGTTGTCTTCTCTTGTCCGTAGGGGTTCTAAAGTTGGATTCTCGTGGTTTTCGATTTTAGCGTGGTGGTAGTTGCTTCTTTGTTGGATGACATTTTTCACAAGTTTTATTTTGAGGTCGTTATGTATTGTTTCATTGGAGACAAACCATGGGGCATATAATATTGTTCTTAAAAATTTAGATTGGCATCTTTGGATTATAGTTGTATTGGATTTGCTCGAACAACCCCATAGCTCAATTCCATAGGACCAGATTGGAATGATTATTGTCTTATAGATAAGTATTTTGTTATCCACCGCTAGTTTGGATCTTCTACCTATTAACCAGTTTATTTGTCTATTTGTCTTCTTTTCTTGGTTATATGTTGTTTCCATGTTAATTTACTGTCCAAGGTCATTCCTAGCTATATTGTTTCTTGTTTTTTGGGTATTAGGACATTGTTTATGTGAACTTCAGGTGTTGGAGTTTTGCGTAGTGTAAAGGTAATGTGGCTGGATTTATTTTCATTTATCTTAGGATTTTATACATAATTTACAATTAACCTGATGCCCAAGGATAATGAAAGGAATTTATATATATATATATATATATATATATATATATATATATATATATATATATATATATATATATATATATATATATTATAGATTTTATGAACTCATAATGCAATTATTTCAACAGAAATTTAAGATACCAGTACCAATAATGAACTGGTGATCAAGTCAAAAAGAAAAACTGGTTTCATAGGAACAATATTTTCATTGACAAGTGCTCTTTTGCTTCATGATATGAACTGGTGAATGACGAAAAATTGATTCATTTGCCACTATATAAGATCAACCAGGACCATTTAGAGTTATTTTTTTCTTCCATAATGTCTTGAGGAGGATGGAATAATAATCCTAGTTCTCGCCAGTTTCAAGCTTCGTATAAGCGATTACCAGTTAGGGGAGAAATAAGGGAAGGTGGAATGGGAAATTGTGTGCCACTCGAAGACATACCAATTCTGGTAGGTTTTAGCAAAACAAATCGTCAGGCAACTATTACTACTTCTTAGACCCGTATTTTAGACGATTTAGAAGTGGAAAGCGATTTGAAAAATATTTGGAAGGATCATTATTATTCAATGAATCCTCATATGATAAATAATGTAGCCAACCAAATAATATTATATATTTCCGGTTTTGTTCTACGCAAATTACAAAAAACTATTAAATGTGAGAAATGGCAAGAAGCATTGATAGGATGTAAGGAAAATTTTTTAAACTCCTTAATAACCCAAAAAATCATTGAGGATTGATTTACTTATCCATCTCAAGACGTAATAGTAGTTTGTAAGGAAAGCGAACAGGTACCAAGAATGTTTGATAAACATTTAAATAAAAAATGTATAATCGAAATATTAAAAAACTAAATTATTTTTAATTTTATAGATTCAAATATTTTTGATAAATCAAAATATCATGTATTGGAAAATTGAGAAAATCATATATATTTCCTAATTCAATCCATTATAGAGAAATATTTAAAGATAAGAATGTGCTTTATTGCAAAACAACGATCGCAACATCCAACGTACATTCGAATCCAACTTACCAAATTAGTTTTATTTAGAGGTCAATGAAAATTTTAATTCAGTTTGTATTCTTATATTAGTAGTTCAATATTGTATTTAGTGTTATATTCCATGTATTATTATGTTGTTTAATATGTCACTAATCACTATGTCACTTGAAAATAAAATTATTTTTATTCATATCGTTTTACAATAAATATTTCCTACCCACTATAAGCCAGAGCTGGAATTACAAAATTAACTTTTCTTATTTAGTTTAAAATAATTAAAAATGTTGAACTAAATGATTATACTAGAAACAAATAAAAAAATTATCAAAAACCGTTTAATAAAACATAATACCTAAGCTTTTTAAAAATTTATTAATTTTATAATTATCGAATTTGAACAATATATAATTACAATTCCAACACAGAATTTACTCCAATTACAATTCCAAATTACTTTAATCGAAAAAGTACTTAAAAACAATTACAAATTACTTGAAAAAAGTACCTAATTGTAATTATTAATTACTTTTTAACTAGCAATGAATCAGCTCTGCTATAAGCTCTAATAATTTTTATGAAATTAAATTGTTTTCCTCAATTTACTAATTTTTCCTGCGATTACTAATGCCTACAATTTTGATATAAGTTAAATAAATCAATATAGTTTTATTTTTAAATTTCCCATGTATAAAGATTAATTTATAAAGAAAAATTTCAGTCCTTTAGAACAATCATATGAGACGACAATGAAGTTCATGATTTGGTGGGAATTGGTATCACAATAGTTGACAGCGTTACGAGTCCCCTCCCTTTTCTAGTCTAAGACCAGAATATTATTGATGAAGTCAGTCAGAAAATAAATCGAAGTGCCGATACGTGCCTAAAAAAGAAAGATTAAATTAATAAAAAATAGAGTGGTATATAAAAAGGGTGATTTGGTTATTGTTGAAGCATTACGAGTACCAGACACAAGGGTTTGAGTGAGTAAAAAGTTACTTTTACAATTTGAGTGACCATATGTCTTCTGTGGTTGAAAATGAATATCCGGTGAACTCATATTTATTAATAGATCCTATGAATGATAAGAAAAGAGGTATTTTTCATATATCACAAATTTATAAATATTATGATGAATATAGAGACTGATCAGAACAAATTTTAAAAGATAGATTAAGTGTAAATATAATTTAAGAGAACAGGTAATATATGAATGTAAAATATGCATGTTACATGATATTTTAAATTAGAAAATTGGGGTATTCATTATAGATTTTATGGACTCATAATGTAATTATATCATCAGAAATTTAAGATGTCACAATTTAAAATGAATTAGAAACAAATTATAGAAAAAGAAATTTTTTAAATATCCATGAACAATGTTGATACATGTATGTCCTTTTTATGAAATTATGGATGTTGACATTCAATAGTCAAAGGTAAATTCATAATAACAATTTTTTTAAGTATACTATCAATAGTATATCCAATCGGAATATAATGTCTGTATGTCACTCTTGTAATTTGGTTTAATTTAAAAGATAAGATTTTTAATAACATTTAATACAAGTTATAATGCTAGTCTGATTTTATTTATGGTATGAATTTAGTTGATAATATTGTAAATAACCAATTTAAATGTCATGGAGTTACAAAGTGATAATTTCTTACCTGATGATATACAATGTTGGTAAGACATTTCGGAAGGAAGAAACATTGTTTTGAAGGCGGTTGCTAAGGGGAAACTAAGGAAGGTTGTTGTTGACTGGGGACGAGATATATAAAAAATTTGAGAAAAAAATTTTTCTCTGAAGATACCAGAGATTACGGTTAGCAAAGTGCTAACGAAAAGTGTACAATAACTACTATGAGCAGGGAGATAGTATTCGAGATCGTCAAGAGTTGATACGAGTTGTGGATAATTGTCGGTGAGACATTCACTTATAAAAATATTATTTGCATTCTACGTAATTTGTACGAGACATATTAATCGTGTAGATTGATTTGACCAAGGTTCCAGTCTCCAGAAGCTGAAATAAATTCATAAATATTATTTGTGAATTCATTTTGTGAGTTTTAATTGAGTTTAAAATTCCTATAGTATTGAAAATGATCTAAAGTGCTTCGATGAGATTAACTTATAGGTTGTATTATTCATGATAGCAATTTCATACTTACAGAAGAATTTTATATCAAATTTTTACGAATATCGCAAGATATTGTGGTAAATCATTTTAAGTTTATATTTACGTTACGAGACGCATTCTTTAGGTAGATTGCAGTGTGGCAGAACAGCTGATTATTTACTTCGAATGGAAGCCGCGTTCCGTATTTCTATTCAATGAATTGCGTGTATTGGTAGTTAAATTATTTCACAGTTGCATTGTTGTCGAAAAGGCAAGCTTTTCTTATATATTGTTGGTATTTATTGTTCCACTAAAACAAAATCATAGTACATACCTATCTCATTTCTCACACATATAAAAGCATAATATTTCAAAACAATTGGAGCTCCATCTATGAGCCGTTATCTCTACTTACCCTGAAACACGTCCTTAAGGTGAGTAGTCGATTCTGTGTCTAGGAAGCCAAGGCATGAAAATATAATATTCTAGTTTGAAAATAAAACGAACCACACCACACAAATAGGACAACACAAAATATTAAATAAAAGGATTCATAAAAATAAATTTTATGGTATATAATTATAATAATCGGCATATAGCGTGGGGCTGATGGAAAAATAAAATAATTTAAAAAAAAGCAGTTAATTGAATAGATATTAATAGTTAATTATTAATTAATTAATATTATTCAAACACATACTATGTTGGTACTGCCTTCTTCTAATAACAGAATAATAGCGAAACTCAATACAAGCGTTTGTCGTATGGTTTTAATTAAGATGCATATGGTTGATGTCGTATCAGTTACGTGATGGAAAAGACTCAGCGTTTTTACCATATATATATATATATATATATATATATATAAAGATGTACGAATAGTGTTCTTTGTTATTGTTCATATGTCACGCACTATTCGTACATCTTTATATATATATATATATATATATATATATATATATATATATATATATATTATGTATATATATATATATATATATATATATATATATATATATATATTTCCAGGATCGGAAGGTTCAGACGGGAGAGCTATAGACGCCTCCGTGTCTCTGTTGGTTGTTGTCCTGAAAACTCGGGATCTTCCATTTGAAGGCACGAATGTGCGTTTGGTTATCTTGTTGAAATCCCTTGTTTGTGTTTTCACATGTTTCAATTAACATCCTTGCTCCCAAGTTGTACACCTTTTCTTGGTTATGCCGTACCGATGAAGGCTAATGAGCCAGAAACATGCACTATTTTCAGTAGCCCCTTCTTCTATTTGCGTGCAATACCTACTAATCTGTTCTTTTTATATATATATATATATATATAGTGCTATTCAAAAGTCCCCTCCACCCCTCGTATCTTTTGAACGGCTACACTTACATTAATAAAATTTTGAGGGTGAAAATAAAGTGTTGGAAACTTCTCTACGGATGGTAACAGGTGACGTAATAGTAATAGATGACGTCACAGTGCCACTCTGGCCAATAATTTTAAATAGGACCTTATAGCTAGTGATATCTCGTTGAAAGGCATTGACACTGGCTACATAACCATATTAATTTTGTTTGGGTTTAAATTAATTTTGACGGATACATTAAATAAATACCAAAATTATTGAAATTATTTTTTTAAATTCAATCAATCTAATATCAACAATGGATTCTTATAGCAAGTGTTCGAAATGTGCTCCGTCTATATATACAGGGTGGCGCATTAGAAACAGTCCACCTCAAATATTGTTGGCGGGGGAGGATTTTGCGGCAAACCCCGAGACACGTCGATTTATTTTTCGAGGAGGAGAACTTTTGATAGTTATAGTTGTACGGCCATCCCCCTAACAGGAGTGACTACCCCTTCGAGAATCTTTAATGGCATGGGGGTCGAGTGGCACATAGTTCGAAAGGTATTTCGACTCTCTTTGAAGACATGCTAACATTTTTGTGTTATGTGTTAAAATTAATGACAAAAGCGAGCTTGAAGTGTGAGTGAAAGAAATAAAAAAAAAAGTTGCCAGAAGAGTTTTAATCAAAGTAAGTGTTCAAATTGTGATCCGTTTACTTCCAAACAATAATACAACCTCTGTTCAACACTGTTCCGAACATTTTGTAGCATAACAGGAGTTATTTCACCACATGCCACAGTTATCCGATTTCTTTAACGGAGATTTCAATCTGGTTTTTGTCATTTATTTTAACACTTAACACATAAATGTTAGCATGACTCCAAAGAGAATCGAAATACCTTTAAAACTATGTGCCACTCGACCCCCCATGCCATTAAAGATTCTCGAAGGGGTAGTCACCCCTTTTAGGGGGGTGACTGTACAACCATGAGTTACCTATCAAAAGTTGTCCCCCTCGATAACAAAATCGACGTGTCATGGGGTTTGCGGCAAAAACCTCCCCCGCCAACAATATTTGAGGTCGACTGTTTCTAATGTGCCACCCTTCACCCTTATATATATATATATATATATATATATATATATAGAATTATATATACTAATCTAAAGTATATATTATTCTCTTTTAAAATGTAGTGGTGGTGAATTTTAAAACCAAAATGTGTTCCTTCAGGAAGGATTTAAGCTAAGTATCAATTTCCATGTTTATTTTAAACTCAATTTTTCATTTTTCTGATTTTATTTAATTTCAATGTCGAGGCATTGGTTTTTGATTTTGATAGAAGTGATTGCTATGTATCCTGTTTTCTTTGATTTCCAATGATTCTACCATACAACCTTGAAAAAGAAAAAAAAAGTTTTTCGAAAGCGCTCGGTTTCGTATAACAAGAATTTTTAACTTTATTTAGGCTGCAATCCCCGTGATATTTTCAATTTTATTTTATATATATATATATATATATATATATATATATATATATATATATATATATATATATATATACATATATATTTATATGGATGTATATAAAACTAGTGAATATTGGGGAATTGCAGCAAGAAAATGGGAAAGGTATACTCTTAGCGGAAAATGTCCAAGCTTTCCAGGATGTTTGTTCTCATCATCAGGGAGACTAAAATGAAAAACAACAGTTAAATACTGTGGTCAATAAAGAATAATTAGAATTAAAGTTCACAACCACGTGTGTACTTACCTCCGAAGTGAGGTTAGATTCCATAAAGTTGTAAAATCGTAAACTACAGATCGTAAATCGTGAAATGTTTTACAGGAATTGAGTTAACGGAAGGATAACCAACCGCATCACACCACCAAGTGAAAATGTCGCAACATTTTATAAAATAAAATAAATAAATTCATCTTCATGCGTTACTATGTTGAACGCCGGCAAGGAAATGATATAGTTTCCCTCCAATTGGGATGTAACAAGAGACAAACAGTGCTGCCAACAGTGAAATCAGTGAACTGTAGGGCGATGTAACCATTTCAGTAATGGGCTTTGCTGTAGAGCCAACAATTGGTTTAATAAGAAGATGTATTATTTTAGAAGAGAGGAAGAGGGAGAAAGAGTGCGAGACAGAGAGGAGGGGAACGCTCTCAATTTGTGTAGTTTAAGCGTGTAGAGAACATAATCCCAACATGACTTACACAAAGGAAGAAAACAGTACAATAACAGTATTAATATGTAGTAATAATAATATAATATAATAACTAAGTAAAATTGTAATAATTATATAATTTGAATGTATCTACCAACACCAATACATTCAAATTTAAGTTTCTAATAATATTATTAAGTTAAAGTAATAAGTGTGGTGCTGTTAGGAGCGATATGATTGTTTAATACAACTTGAGTAGTGAAATTAGTATCTAAGGACAGCAAAAATGAGTAGATCTCACTTAAGTGATCAATATCAGTTTTCTCATTTATAACATTGTTGAATTGTGAAATGAAGGCCATTTCCAAGAAAGATCTTTTCGTTCTGTTAGACTCAGTCGCCAACACTTTCATAGCCTCATAATTCATCTGATGATCAAGAGAATTTACATGAAAAGCTGACGCGCACCTCTCTGGGTGTAATCTAGAGTCACTCTTATGTGAAACTATACGGCTCGACAGAGATCTTGAAGTCTGTCCAATATACTGTTTATCACAATCTCTACAAGGAATACTATACACCACGTTAGTAAGTGAGGTCAAAGGATTCTTATATTTTACTCTAGTGTAAATCGATCTGATTGAAAGAACAGTTTTATCAGCAATTTTAAAATTACCACATGAACGGAGCAATCTGGCAAGTCTCGGAGTTATGTCCTTAATATATGGCAAAGTAGCGAAAACCGGTCATGAAGGGGACACATCAGTTCCAACATCCAAGAAGAGGTTAAGCAAAATATCAAGATTTTTATTATGAAAAACATTATTTGAAATTCTGAGTACTCTCTGCTTCATTTGTTCAACCAAATTCACTTTCATGGAATGTTTAAACATGTTGCGACATTTTCACTTGGTGGTGTGATGCGGTTGGTTGTCCTTCCGTTAACTCAATTCCTGTAAAACATTTCACGATTTACGATCTGTAGTTTATGATTTTACAACTTTATGGAATCTAACCTCACTTCGGAGGTAAGTACACACGTGGTTGTGAACTTTAATTCTAATTATTCTTTATTGACCACAGTATTTAACTGTTGTTTTTCATTTTAGTCTCCCTGATGATGAGGACAAACATCCTCGAAAGCTTGGACATTTTCCGCTAAGAGTATACGTTTTCCATTTTCTTGCTGCAATTCCCCAATATTCACTAGTTTTATTCCTAACTAGTCAGCAAAGACTATCCTCCTTTTACTTACAGACATGGGGTTTTATCGTAACATCTATATAAACTACGGAGAAGCAACTGTTCAGAAATACAAGACATGGTCTAAAACCAAAATGAAGCTTGCCCGTGGATATAACAGGAAGTGTTTTCTATTGAAATGTAGGAAATCTGGGATTTTACCGAATCATATAACTGCGGCCATTAGACCGATTGACGACCTCCTGATGAGACAGGACATTCACAAGAAAACAGGGATCGATTACAGGTTATGGATAAAGCTTCTTAATATTGAAATTGCTAATAACCATTCATTGATTAGTAAATTAGAATTAAATTGGTCAACTTTGAAAAGGACAATAGTCTCTTTATCCAGTGAATTTCATTTTCAGAATTTTCCAAGTAAACAACAGGTTACTCATAATAAACTTTTCCACAAGATTAAAAATAATAATATACATAACCTTAATAAATTACAAAATGATCAATCTAAATTATTGTTAAAATCTAAGGCGGGTTGGTTGAGAAATATTCCTAATACCACTATACCTGATGATATTTCACAGTTTTTAGCTTTGGTTCCCAAGTTTAGTGTGGAACCAGTCATTTTAAAAGATTTTTCAATCAAATCAATTTTATCTGATGTAGATTATCTCACCTCCACAATCACAGACTCGAAAATGAGAAACATCACGGTGGCTAGAGCCACTAATATTATCACTAATTACGTACATCAACCGCATAATAATTCTTCATTTCATAACCTTTTTCTTAAATCTAAAGCCTTCTTGAAGACGAACCCTCATCTGATTCTCACTCAATCCGATAAGGGTAACGTCACTGTCATTATGGACAGGCAACAATATGTTGAGTTGTCTAATGATATTGTTTTGAACAACAGTTCGTATGTGAAACTATCTTGTGATCCCACTTCCTCTTTACAAAGAAAGGGTAACAACTTAATTAAATCATTATTTAATAAACATCATATTGATATGACAGTTAAGAAGAAACTCATGAGCTACCATGGTGTCCCTCCAAAATTTCATTCTCTTCCGAAAGTTCATAAACCAGTTCTCTCTGTAAGACCGATATTGGCTTCGATATGAGCCCCCACAGAAAATATTGCACAGTTTTGTACGGGAATACTAACAAAAGCGTATGATTAAGACAATTTGTATTTTATTAAAGACTCTTTTGAAGTCTCTGAAAAGTTTAATAATTTGGAAATTCCAGAAAATTATGTTCTGGCCAGTTTGGATGTGGTCTCGTTGTTCAGTAATGTTTATCTTGATGCTTGTTTGAGAGGAATCGATAAGAGTTGGGATCGTATCAATGTCCATTGCTCTATCCCGAAGGAAGCTTTTCTTGAATTAATAGTTTTTCTGTTTGATAGTTCTTACTTCACTTTCAATAACAAAATTTACAAACAAACATTTGGTACTCCAATGGAGCAGAATAGTCAAACACAATATTTGTGTCAGTAATATTAGATTATCTCGAATATTCAAGACAACCGACAAAGACACGGGGGCGCATATAACACTCCCGTCTGAAACTTCCGACCGAGATCTTCTATTACTGATACAAATATTGTGTTTGACTATCCTGCTGAATTCTGTTATATTTTCTCATGTTTCATTCAACACCTTTGCTCCCATGTTTCACATCTTTTCTTGGTTGTACCGTACCGAGGACGGCTAATGAGCCAGAAACATGCATGTCTGCGGTTACCACTCTTTTCATTGGCCCTTCTTCTATTTGCGTGCAATACCCACTAATCTCTTCGTTACTTGTTGTTCATATGTCACGCACTATTCGTACATCTTGTTGTTATTTCATTAATCTGGGTTGGAAGTTTAAGTCGGGAGTGTTATATGCGCCTCCGTGTCTATGTTGGTTGTTGTCTCGAATATTCGAGACCTTCTAATATCACTGACACGAATATTGTGTTTGACTAACCTGCTGAATTCTGTTATATTTTCTCATCTTTCATTCAACACCTTTGCTCCCATGTTTCACATCTTTTCTTGGTTGTACCGTACCGAGGACGGCTAATGTGCCAGAAACATGCATGTCTGCGGTTACCACTCTTTTCAGTAGCCCCTTCTTCTATTTGCGTGCAATACCCACTAATATTTTCGTTACTTATTATATATATATATATATATATATATATATATATATTGAAAACATTGATCTCATTACAAAATTATTGTTAAAAACATAAAAATTCATGTTAAAGATTTTTTTTGGCAATTTAGGGGACATTCGGTATATTAGAAAGGTTCAATCTGGGTAACTATATTCACTGGATCATTTAATAAACAAATCTTGAAGTACCAATGTCTGTATTTAGTTATAACAGTTCCACGTAACTGTGAACGTATCCTATCAGAGGTGAATTCTAAAATTGTCATTTATCCAGTCAATAAAAGGAATTTGAAACAATGTCACATTGAAATAAAATAATAATAAAATGTTTAACAAATCATATTTTGCAATAGAACAACTATTAAATAACAATGGATATTTGAATAAAATAAGACATTATGAAAGATGAATAGGTGGATAAGTGACAAGTCGAGACTAAATCAAACATTTTTGACAATTGAAATATTTTGAAGGTGACAATTATAAAAAAGGTTATTGATCTCCAGAGCGGATTACAACGGTTAATCTGATTGGAGATGATCGTAACGTATGAAAAAAAAGAAAATTATTAGGGGATGTCAGTGTCAGATTTTTTTGGAAAAATATCGAATTGTAATTTGAATTTAGGATTATTGATAATTATGTAAAAGTAAATAGAAGACGACGATAGAACTTGCCTGTAGCAATACATTTTATAAAGTGTTTTTCGTGTGAGAAATTTTGTATCCCGGAGGCAGCTAATTTGTATCCAGTTTAAAGCGAGAAGAGGCTTCTTAGAGTCAGCTAAGTACACCGAGGAGAAGATTGATTGGTAACAAAATTTCAAATATTATATCGATATAGAAGAGTTTAAAAGGAAACAAATGCAATTGAAAATTAACCAAAAAGCATGCTTATTTGAACATAAAATTTTTGATCATTCAGGAACTAAATTAAAATCCAATTAGTGCGTGTAAACTCCAAAACCTTTTCGATACTTTTATTTTTTTTATAATTTCCACTCTATTCCGGGACTATAGTTAAGATTTAGTTATAAGTTGCATAGTTATTAGTTATATTTAAATAATTATCTCTAATGGGAAAACCTTTGTAATTTTGAATTTGTTATTAGAATATTAACAGATTAGTTATTTTCTTTTGATTTAAATAAGAATTTCGCTCATTAAATTTAAAATAATAATAAAATTGGCACCCGACAGAACTCACCTGTGATAGGATCTCAGACCGTGGCAAATATAAATTATATTATAAAGTTTATTAAGTGATTCACATCAAATATACATCACAATTGTCGCATCCAAACGTGGGGCTTGGTAAAATATATTTGAATAAACCGAAATATATAGGGGCAGACAAAACTTAAGTTGATAAAATAAGGTTTAGCTTAATTGGGGCAAATATAAAATTTAAAATATCCATTTTACCATTTTAATACAAAAATAATCATTTAAATCTAATTTTTTCAAAATGGCAAATAGAATGACTCTTAGAGACGGAAAAGAATTAGCAGGAACGGGAGAGAGGCAGGAAAGGCAGGTAGAGGATACTGGAACAGAGGATACTGGAGTACAGGGGGGCGAAGAGCAGAGATTTGGATCAAGGGATTTTGTGGTTCAATATTTAGAGCAAGGGAGACAAAATTCAGAGGAAAAATTGGCAGGAGATGAACAGGGACAGACATTTGTCGATATTGAGGGAGATTCTGAAGAAGAAAGAAGACCATATGGAGGAAGTAATTTGCATGGGGGAAAAGAAATAGTGCAAACACCAGAGACAGTCGATTTAATGAACATAATGCATCAAATGATGATAAAGTTAGATAAAAATCCAGAGAATCTTAAAAATGAAATTAAAAATGAAATTAATCAGAAATTGGATAGAAATAGAGAAGATATGAATAAAAAATTAGATGAAAATCGGGAAGAAATTCAAAAAATGTACAGAAAAATAAACAAGAGTTTGGAAGAAATAGGAAAAATTAAAAAGGAACAAGAAGAGCAGAAGGAAGAAATCAAAGGTATTAAAGAAAACATAAGAGAACAAGAGATGAATTTAAGAGCAGAAATTCAAGAAAATGGAAATAAAATCCGAACGGAAATAGAGACAAATGTTAAGGATAGCGTATATGAATTAAGAAAACAAATAGATGAGAATTTGCCAAAAGAGATTAATACTCATGTAATAAAACAAATGGAAGAAATCAGGGAAGAAATAGGACAAATTAGATTAGACGGGAAACGGGATGAGAAAATTTTAGAAAATTTTAAATTAGATGTAGATAAAGAATGTGAAAGATTGAGTAATGAGGTGGATCAACAGAAAAGATTATACACAAAGGGTCATGAGAAAAATGAGCAGCAGATGAGAGAAAATATGGATGAGCTGTTCAGAAAGGTTCAAATGGCACATGATGATGTAATAAAAATGAAAGAAAATATGAGACAGAACATGGTTATAGGAAGTCCGACTATGATACCTAGTTTTCAAGATGGAGGAGTTCGATTTGATGGAAACATAAATCATCTCCATCCTGAAGTTTTCATTTCTATTGTAAAAAGCAGGATAAGAGGAATTAGGGACATAATCGAACAAAAACTGGTTATAAGGAATATGTTGGTAGGTCATCCGTTATTGTGGTTTTGCAGCAAAGAAGGGGAAATTAATAATATTAAGGAATTTGAGGAACAGTTTCTAAATTACTTTTGGGGAGAAAGCCCTCAATCTGTATTTAGAGAGAAGTTATACTTTGGAAGATTCGATTATAATAAAAATAAAAACTATAATAATTATGCCATGCAATCATATAATATTGCTCAGTACTTAGAACCAGGAATGCGACAGGAGGAAATAGTACTGTACATACCGAGACACTATAGACAAGAAACAGTAGAGACCATCGCGTTACATAATATAAAGAGTATGGAGAATTTATCTTCTTATCTGATAAGATTAGAACGAAGTGTAACACAAAGTAATAGGAATGGACAAATAAGTCGAAGTAATCAGGAAGGAAATTACGGACAAATGGGAAGAAATAATCAAGAAGAATATTTTAGAGGAAACTGGAGACAACAAAGAAATATGAGAGGAGAATATGGAAATAATAACTATCAAGATAGAAACCAACAATCAAATTACAATCAAGAAAATACAAGAGGATTTGGAAGAAGAAATGATGGATATTATAGGAATCAAGGAAACAGGAATGATAATTGGAATAGAAACAACCAAAATAGAGGAAGATGTTTTGACAGAGGAAATGGAAGAAGGGGAAATAGAGGAGAGTATCCAGAAAACAGACGAGATAGATCAGGAGAAAATCAAAGACAAGTAAATGTAATAGGTAATTCAGACGAGAATCGTAACTCTCGTTCTGAGCAAAATAATTCGGATTTTGATTAGATAGTTTCCACTAGCATAACATTCTCTATTCATCAAAATACGAACATACAAGAGAATATATTAAATTTGGAGAAGAATAGGAATTAAAAGGAATAATGGGAATAATAAAAATTAAAGGGAAATTAATGGGAAGCAAATCAAATATTTATAGGTACAGGTTCGAAAGCCTGTATAATAAAAACAAAATTAATAGAAGAAAATATGGAAAATTATGAAAATAAAGTAATGAAGAAACCGACATGGTTATAGGAGTGGTTGAATTAACAAAATATAAGGCAATAATTGATTTTGAGAACATGGAGATGGAGATGGAGAGAATTAAATGGTAATAGAATTGAATTTAAGGAGGAAAATATGGAAGTATTGGCAATTCAAGAGGATAGTAAGCAGTTATGGAATATAGAAAGGAGTGGAATTATGGAAGAATAGGAATTAGTGTGTGGAAATAATGAATATGATGAGAAAGTGAAGAATTTGGTAATGAAATAAGAAGGATTGATTGGAAAAAGATAATGAAAATGCACAAAGTACCTATCGATTAGTAGATACTGTAACTAAACAATAAAATGGAATTTTCCATATAGAAAGCATATTTAAATATAATAAAAGCGAAAATGAGGAAGAACAAGGGTAGAAAATGTTATGACGAAAGAAATGTATTTAAATTATATATTCTAAACTAGATAAATAAAAAATACATATAACTGAATTATAATGAAGCAGTTTATAGGGTAGGAGTAGTTAGATTAGAGAATTATATTTGTCGAGTTGAATTAGAATAGGATTGTACAAAGATAAAATAAAAATTAGAATAGTTGGAAATTGATAATGTAATTGTTAGTATTGAGAGATTATTAATTATTTTTATTAAAAAGAAATCTTCAGACAAATATAAATGTTAGAATGTAAGAATGATTTCAGACGTGTTTAGAAGAAAATATAATTTGTTAAAATTTTATTAGGGGCATTTGAAAACATTTATCTCATTACAAAATTAGTATTAGGAACATAAAAATTCATGTTAAAGATTTTTTTGGCAATTTAGGGGACATTCGGTATATTAGGAAGGTTCAATCTGGGTAACTATATTCACTGGATCATTTGATAAACAAATCTTGAAGTACCAATGTCTGTATTTAGTTATAACAGTTCCACGTAACTGTGAACGTATCCTATCAGAGGTGAATTCTAAAATTGTCATTCATCCAGTCAATAAAAGGAATTTGAAACAATGTCACATTGAAATAAAATAATAATAAAATGTTTAACAAATCATATTTTGCAATAGAACAACTATTAAATAACAATGGATATTTGAATAAAATAAGACATTGTGAAAGATGAATTGGTTGGATAAGTTACAAGTCGAGACTAAATCAAACATTTTTGACAATTGAAATATTTTGAAGGTGACAATTTTAAAAAAGCTTATTGATCTCCAGAGCGGATTACAACGGTTGATCTGATTGGAGATGATCGTAACGTATGAAAAAAAAGAAAATTATTAGGGGATGTCAGTGTCAGATTTTTTTCGAAAAATATCGAATTGTAATTTGAATTTAGGATTATTGATAATTATGCAAAAGTAAATAGAAGACGACGATAGAATTTGCCTGTAGCAATACATTTTATAAAGTGTTTCTCGTGTGAGAAATTTTGTATCCCGGAGGCAGCTAATTTGTATTCCGTTTAAAGCGAGAAGAGGCTTCTTTAGAGTCAGCTAAGTACACCGAGGAGAAGATTGATTGGTAACAAAATTTCAAATAATATATTGATATAAAAGAGTTTAAAAGAAAACAAATTCAATTGAAAATTAACCAAAAAGCATGCTTATTTGAACATAAAATTTTTGATCATTCAGGAACTAAATTAAAATCCAATTAGTGCGTGTCAACTCCAAAACCTTTTCGATACTTGTATTTTTTTTATAATTACCACTCTATTCCGCGACTATAGTTAAGATTTAGTTATAAGTTGCATAGTTATTAGTTATATTTAAATAATTATCTCTAATGGGAAGACCTTTGTAATTTTGAATTTGATATTAGAATATTAACAGATTAGTTATTTTCTTTTGATTTAAATAAGAATTTCACTCATCAAATTTAAAATAACAACAAAATTGGCACCCGACAGAACTCACCTGTGATAGGATCTCAGGCCGTGGCAAATATAAATTATATTATCAAGTTTATTAAGTGATTCACATCAAATATACATCACAATATATATATATATATATATATATATATAATATATTTATATATATATAATATAGTTATATATATAATATTCATAGTTAGTTGATGGAAGCGGCAGTGTAAACGTATTTGATAGTCGCTCCTCGATACGTTTATAATTGTTATAATCCGGCATTATTCATAAATAATAAACTTTTTACAAGTGATAGAACTGTTCATGGCTCCCAAAAAAGTTCAGAAACCAGTAATTAGTGAAATAAAAAATGTTACCCAACTTGATTCACGTGTTGACGAGTTACAAAAAAATGCGAGTAAAGAAATTGATTCACTAAAAAGTCAATTAATTGAGAAAGGTAATACTCAGATCATAACACATAATGAAATTACCGAATTCATGAATAAAATTTCTAATCTCGAAAGTGTATTTAATAAGGAAATGGTCGACTTGAAATTCCTAATCAAAAGTAATGCACAAGAAATTATTGAAGCACATCGGAGAAAAAATTTTCACATGCTCTGTTATTTTCTGGAATTGAAGAAAACCAATCTGAAAATTTAATAGACGTTTGTCTGAAATATATTAATAGATGTATTGATTCGGTAACAAAAAATGATATTAATTATGCGTACCGAATTGGCCGGAAGGGTTATAGTAACAAACGACCTATTCTGGTTTCCTTTATTCACCGGTGGAAAAGAGATGCGATTTTTAAGTCCACAAGAAAATTAAAAGGATCTGTTGCAATCATTTCGGAGATGCTTACAAAAAAATCACACATGCTTTTGAAGACAGCACGCGATGTGCTGGGGATTAAAAACTGCTGGTCGTGGAATGGAAGGATTTTCAAATCTACGAATGGCGTCAAGATCGAGATACGTTCAGAAGAAGATCTAGTAGATAGCCGGTAATTTTTTAAGATTTTGTTATGTTTTGGAGCGGCTATTCATTGTCTACTAAAATTCTTTTTTTTTCCCTTTCTTTTTACCTCGTAAATCTGTGAAACTTTTAATTTCTAAACATTTGTAATTGATTATCTGTTGCTTGAAACAGTCTTTTGATTTTGTTTATTCTTAGTCATGAGTAATTCAGGTATATTTGTTTGTGTAATTGAGTTTATTTTGGTCAATTATTATTTTCGGAAGTATATATATCCCTGCATTTCAACACATTTTATATAATATATTAATATTATGTTGAGTACTGTTTTTTGAGTACAAGTGTACACTTTTTAAAAAAAACATTAATATTCTGGTTATACAGTTCAACTATTTTCGTAAAATACCTGGCAGTTTGGGTTCTTTTTATAGTAACTGATACCAGCTAATTGTTTTGAGTTTTTCTGACAATTCAACAACAAACAATAATTATTTTATTTAAGGTTCATATTTAAATGAACAACTTACGATGTAACTTTATAATTAAATATTAATTATGGGAAAGATACTTAATTTTGCCCATATAAATGTTAGATCACTCTTAGCCCATTTTACTGAAATTAAAAAAATAATTACAAAATATTCTTTTGATGTAATTGGTATCAGCGAAACTTGGCTGAGTGATCTCATTGATGGAAATCAAATTATAATAGCTGGTTATAAATTGATACATGTAGATCGAAAAGACAGAGGCGGAGGTTTGTGTGTCTATATTAGAACCGATATTCAGCATGTATTGACTAATACTTTCCTTTATTGTTGTTTATAGGTCGTCATTATTTCAACAAAGTATTTTTTTTTAGTGAACTAGAAACTACTCTCACTACTATTATCCCATTCAGTGATTATATTGTATGTGCAGGTGATTTTAATGTAGATTTACGGAAACATCATTCAATCGAAGCATGTAAGGCTCTGGATATTTTTGAAGGGTTAGGGCTTACACAGTTAATAAATGAACCAACTAGGGTTACTGACCACAGCGCTACTTTATTAGATTATGTTCTTGTATCTAATACACAAATTGTTGCGAAATCAGGTGTTATTGATGTTAAGCAAATAGCTGATCATAAACTAATTTTCTGCAAGTTGAATATTTAAACTTCTGAAGGGCTTACAACAAAATTTGTCACATCTCGAGATTTTAAGCATTTAAATTATCCTCAATTTAAGTCAGATCTTCAATCTATTCCCTGTAAAAATATATATGATTTGAGGGATGCTAACAGCAAAATTAAATTCATAAATGAAAACATTATTACTCTTCTTAATATTCATGCTCCTGTAAAAACATATAAAATAACAAAAAAATACGCACTCTGGATTACTAACACACTACGAGCTATGATGCATGATAGAGACAATGCTTTGTCAAAATTTATACGAACTAAACGTAAATCAGACTGGACTACATATAAAATGTTTAGAAATATTACAAATGTAGCTGTCAAAAAAAATAGAAAAAACTTTCTTTTAGTCAAAGTTTAGTACTGCCTCCAGTAAAGTTATATGGGATACTGCAAGATCGCTAAATTTATTGTCTAACAACAAACTATCGATACTTCCTGATGAACTCAGTGATGTTGAAAGATTAAATAATCATTTTATAACATCCATTCCTACTATTTCAGTATCTGATGAACTGGTAGAGTATTATAATAATAATAAATTAACAGATAATTCATTTAAATTTAAAACCATTTCAGAGTTAGACATTTTAAATATTATCACAAAATTAAAAAGTAAGGCTACGGGCTTAGATGGCATTAATATATTAAGTTTGCAATTGTGTATTCCTTATATACTTCCATTTATTACTCATTTAATTAATTTTTGTTTGAAAAATTCTGTATACCCTGGTGCCTGGAAAAAATCTAAAGTTATTCCTTTGATGAAAGTTGCCACTGCTACAACATTTAATGATATTCGTCTGGTAAGTATCCTTCCAACCATGTCTAAAATACTTGAAAAGGTAATTGAAATGCAGCTTCTAAGTTTTACTTCTAAACATCATGTTATTCCAGAAACTCAATCGGGTTTTAAAAAACAGCACAGCTGCTGCACTGCGCTTTTAAAACTTACAGATGACATTGTGAAAGCAAGTGATGAAGGAAAACTCACCCTTTTGGTTTTATTAGACTACAGTAAAGCTTTCGATTCCATTAACCATAAATTAATGGAATCACTATTTAAATACATCAATCTTTCAAGAGATGCTTTATTACTATTAAAAGACTACTTAAGTTACAGGCTACAAGCCGTTAGTAACAATAACAAATTATCTACGTTTCTGTATAATAAAAGAGGCGTTCCACAGAGTTCAATTCTTGGGCCGCTATCCTTTAATATATACATTTCTAGATTTCCACACTTCTTTACATCTTGTAGGCAGCATTATTATGCTGATGACATTCAAATGTATGTATCGTTTTATGCAGACGAAATTAAGCTATTACGGCGGTAAATTATGATTTGAATACATTATATACACAATCTCTGCAAATGTGTTTAACTCTTAACCCAAGTAAATCTAACTTTGTGCTGTTTGGTAGAAATCAAGTCGCTCTAAAATTTCCGATATTTTGAGTAGCAACGAAATAGTTGTTAATAACCAAGTTATTGAGCGGCGACAGGTTGTTAAGAACTTGGGAGTGTTTATGGATGAGGATTTACGGTTTACTAAGCATGTATCTTTTTGTTTGCAGAGATCTTATACAAAATTAAGGTTTCTTTACCTGAATCGTCATCTACTTACATGAAAAACTAAAATTATTTTATGTGAAGCATTGATACTTTCTAACTTAAACTATTGTGATGTTGTTTATAGTACTTTCCTAAGTAGATCCGATGAGACAAGGCTTCAAAAGTTGCAAAATGCTTGTATACGATATATATTTGGTGTTCAATTGTCAATATATACAATAACTTGCCAGCTAATATTCGTCATACCCTTTCGAGTAATGCATTTAAAAATAAATTGTTTGTTCATTTACTCTCTCAACAAGAATGAAATTGTAATGTAGTTGTATGGATCTATGTATTCTCCCCTGTATAGGTTTTATATGAACATTCTTCATTACGATGCTCAGCTTTTGCTGTGAATTAACTATGCTAAGGTTAGGTGGAAGAGCAGACATCCGTTTCACTCGGGACGGATCAATTGAACCTCGCCTTAATTGTATATCTCTTTTGTTAATATTTGTTTCCTTTTCTAAAAATTGATAAAGGCATTATTATTATATATATATATATATATATATATATATATATATAACAAAGAACAGATTAGTGGGTATTGCACGCAAGTAGAAGAAGGAGCTACTGAAAAGAGTGGTAACCGCAGACATGCATATTTCTGGCTATTATTACTTATTGTCTATATAAAAACCATAAATGTCTTTCAATTTCAAATTCTTCTTCTTTTTAAAAAAACAATTTGTAGGTTAATAAAATGTCATTTCTTTAATCAAAAAAGAAAGAAGATAACCACAAATACATTAAATGTATTTAGATCTATAGTTAATTTAAACATAACCTTAATGTCTTTAATTATTTCTATGGTCCAATATAAAAAAAGAATAACTATTTAAAACGATTTTATTTATTTTCAAATTGACAATTATTTTTGAAAAAATTCAAAAATTTCTTTTTATGTTATATTCAATTTACCATTTACATCTATTATAATATACATTATCATATACTTTATCCTTGAAAATGGAATAAATAAATTCTGAAAGCTTGGACATAAAAAGTATGAAGGGTACTCGTTTTGATTTGCCGCTTCCCCAATAAACCTATGTTTAGTATATATATATATATATATATATATATATATATATATATATATATATATATATATATATATATTAACATAAAGTGAAACCTGCAACACTCTGTATACTGAATTATGGAATAATAAACTACACACCGTAAGTAATTAAAAATTTTGGATTTTGAATTTTTTTTAAATTATTTAAAAGGAGACAATCTGTACTATTCATTATTTAATAGAGAAAGTATACAAGAATCTAAAGTATAACTATGGAGAAGATTTTAAATAAGCTTTATAAGAATATAGGTGAAATGAAATAACAAAATTTCCATATTTAAGAGAGAGAATTTTAGAACGTTTGTTCCATATAAATAAAAATAATAATCCATTGTTCTCATTGTCAAAGTAAAATAATAATATGATTTGTTTCAAAGAAGTAAATATTAGAGATTGAAAGATAAGATTATGTAACTATTTAAAATGTGTCAAGGTAGGAAGTCAAATGAAAACATTAATTTTATGGAACATGACACTTGTTTAACGATTTGTCATTCCGAATAAATATTTTAGAAAATAAGAACTGTCATTTTAAAAATTTATTGAAATACAATTTAAGGGAGTAATATGTGGGTTATAATCATTTAAGAAACTCAAAACAGAATGTTCTAAAATGATGGATGGACAATCTACTATTTGAAATGAAGATTTTCAATAAGAATTTTGATAACCAATTTTGATTGGTGGAATACTTTTAAAATATTCTCATCAGCGACAAGCAGATTGCTAATAATAAAAAAAATTGAATGGGGACAGTTTTGTTGATAATGTAGACGATTCACTAGGTACTTTCTTTTTTGGTAGCAGAAAAATATTAAGAAGCAAAATTTTTGAGAAAAACTATTAAAACTTTCGGAGAAACAACAATTTGGTATGAAAATTAGAGAAAGGAATACATTATACTTCAAAGCTAATCAGTAATATAATTAATCAAATAGATATACACACTATAAGAAGAAAATTGGTAATTATAATTGAATACAAACCATAAAATTTATCGACGTAATTAAGTAAAATGTTGTATTGTGGAAACGGTGTCTCCACAATACTTTTCAGAAAGCTTTGGATTATGGGATTTGTCTAAAAAGTATTGATGTGGACGAAATGTAGCATTGATTCTTGATATTATGCAAGATGGACAAATTGTATGGTGTCTTCCAAGAGGTAACCTAAAACAAAACAAAAACCAATCATTGATGTGAATTGATTGAACAACACAGTGAACAAAGGTATTTGAAAATATTTCAATTATATATAAAGAAGGTAGAGTAAACTTACCGATTTTGTACAAAGAATTGAACTTTGATATTGCATAGACGCTCATAAGCTTTATTATTCGCCATTTTCTGTCACAGACTTTGATATAACGGATTTCGTGTTATAAAATTTGTATAAAATGTTGCCTATTTTAAATCAGGTATAGAAATAATATTTCACCAGAGTGTATGATTTTATTTGAATGAGTGATCATACTAGATAGTAGGTTATCACAAATTTATGTCTTGTAAAAGAATTATGTATTTGTTTCTACAACATTAAATAACGTTTTTCCATTTGAAAAACATTTTAAAAAAATATTCTTGAGATTTTTCATTTCTTTATGGTGATTACTCCATCTAGTTTCAACAGTTGGTAGCTTTGAACTGACATCTGTGAATCGTGGAGAGGTTCAACATTAAACAGACAGGACCGTCTTTAGAGTTTAATTGGAAATAATAAAGCAAGTATATTTTTGATTAACTAAATTCCTTTATTGAAATATAGGGACTTTATTTAAACTTTGGCGCTCATATTAGAAATTAAAATTGTTTTGTTTCTCTACATTTGAACCCTACTCTGAGATTATGGAGTTTCTCATGAAATTAATTTTAAATTTTACAATATACCGGGCAAACAAAAACTAAATATCAACTAATCTAAAATAAACGATAATTTTTAATATTCTCTCTCTCAATACAAATCACAATAATATATATATATATATATATATATATATATATATATATATATATATATTATAATGGATTGTTATAGTTGTATACTTTGACGACAATACCACTATAATTGTTATATTATCAATTTAATATATTCAACTCTAGTATAGCTAGCTCAGTAATGAAGTAAAGAAAATTTTTTATGTATTCATATATTTATGTGGAGAGCATGAGAAACTCTTACTACTCTTTGGGATCTGGAAGTGATTTTAACTCTATATCTACAATATTTTACATATATATGAATCATTCAAATAACTGATATTATATTTTTTATAATATTGGTGCGCCTATGTATAGAAACTTTCAATATAGCAATCGATTTAGTCTCACAATTAAAATAGATGGAAATTATCAGTAGAATAATCGATTCCAACTGTCACTCATATCAGTTGAAGTAATATTTATCTGAACATAAACAATAGTTTCAAGAATACCTTTAATACAACAACTATATTATATTGATCAAGAATTATGTATTATAAATTTAAAGTAAGTGATGAACTATCTTAAATACTAATATAAAATTGAAATGTCAAACAATAAAATATTTGTTAAATATAAATGGTAAGTACTCAAGTCTATGTTATTACCTTTCTTTTTTTTTATTATAAATGTACATCTCTAACCCGAATGTTGGTACCAACAAAGATAAAAAGAAACACTAACCTCTCAACCACTAATATTCCTTTCTTGAAATTCTGTCTGTTAAAAAACCATGTCATGCATACATATGTCGTCCAGATGGTGATGTTTTTTTTTTACTAGATTTCTTGTTACAGGTAACACGTGTTTGTAATTTTTTTATATATTGTATATATCTTCGTAGAAATTATTATTTTAATAGCCTTATACTAGCTATTTTGAATTAATATATGGAATAACTCACTTCTTTGTACAATAACTTAATTCTCTCTTTTTAAATTCTTCAACCATTTTAGTTTTCTAATCTCCGACTTCCATCATTATTCAAAAATCAACAACCCACCCGCCTTTCTTTTTATTTTTCGTTGCTATCCGAAATCATAAATATCTTGATTTCAGATTCATTTTCTAATTCCTAATATATAATTACAAACCATAAAATTCACATCTTTCTTGACTCAATAAATATAGATTTCTATGGTTCTGCTTCTTTTTCAATTTATAACCTTATTCCAGTCAATTTATAAAATGATTTTTTTGACATTTCTGACATTATTTGATATATATAACCAAAACTCTCTAAATGTTGAATAATTAAGTTATTACATGTTTATTTATTGTAACTATTATTAATGTTCAATGAATATTTTTAGAATATGGATTACATGTTTCTTTTAATTAAGGAATTTTGATTTATAACTTGTTATTTATTACTTACAATGGATTGTCGATATGCTTCTTAAATGAACTACTGTGTTTAAAGGTAAGTTTTATCCTTTTTATTCAAATTTCTTATTACTATTGCTCATATATTGTATTCCATTATGAATAGATTACTTCATCAATAAATTCTTTTGGTATCATATTAAAGATATTGAATCAAATGTTCCAAACTTCAATATATTTGTGAGAGTGAGAATTTCAAATATACTTCCATCTAAGTAGTGAAGAACTATCTCTTCTATATATATATTTTTTACTTTTATAAGGTAATAGATATTATGTATCCTGATCAAAATAGGTGCTAATAATTCTCTAACACTTAACAGATGATGTATATATGCTCCAGAATATTTTGTACATGTAAAACATACAGTTTTTTTTAAATACTGCATTAAATCTTCTGTATATTGGAAATATTTTCATTAACCGATACTGGTTTATATAATTCTGTGTAGTATGCTGATATGAGTTATATTATTTTAGTTTCTGTGTTCTTGAATTATGTTCAAATCCCCTCAAATTTAAATTTTAAGAGTTCTCAATACCTTGAGATCTTCTTCACATTTAAATTTCCAATTTAAAATTAATTCTTTTTTTTCTGGAGGCAAATCTAAATTTGTGTATTATCATTCTTTCATTATGTTCTTTGAATACGGCGATTAATTTCTCAATCTATTATTATATCTCTATTACCTATCATATATCTACACTAAATCTAACTATTTATAAATTAGTAACATAATATTATCTATTAAATAATTATCAACATATCTCAAAATTATCTTGAATCAAATTAAACTATTATTCCTAATTCCCATAAAACTTCTTAAATCTACTATATCTATTGAAATTTCACGTAACGTACTGTTATTTGTTATTCTGAAATTCCCTATATACATGTTGATCAATTTCTTCTATGATCTGTAATATTTCAACTCTCTTTTATTCTACTCTGCCTAAACAACTTACATGGAACTGGATATGATTTTACTTTAACATTTCTCAGTATTCTTCTCCTTTATTACATCGATATTTTAGTTAAGCAACCCTTAGTTCCTTCGAAATTTTTTTGTTATACGTCTTTAATAATTCATTTATAACTTCATAATATTCTTAATTACTATCTGTCCAATTACCATTACTTTTCACATCTTCTATTTATTCATTTATTCTATCTCATACTCATAATGGTTAGCCAGTCTAGTTTCTTTTTCAATCAATCCTTCATATTTCATCATCAAACTCTTCACTTTCTCTTCATATTCCTTATTTCCACTCACTAACTCCAATTCTACCATAATTCCATTCCTCTTTATATTCCATAACTTCCTATTATCCTCTTCAATTGCCAATACTTCCATATTTACCTCCTCAAATTCAATTATTTTACCATTTAATTCTATCTATCTATTCAAAATCAATTATTTCCTTATATTTCATCAATTCATCAATAACTATATCTGTTTCTAACTTCTTCATCGACTATGCTTACATATCAACTTCTTTTTCATCCTTTAATTCAATCTTTTGTATCATATATTTGCCTAGTTCATATAACTTCCGTCCGTTTGTTCCTATAAATGTAATTATTTCATCCTGTCCATCTATTTTGTTGCTTAATTTCATTTCTATTTTCATCATCATATCTTCTATCAAAGTTTCTAAAATTTCTTCTATTCTCACAATACTTGTTGTCATAAATTTTATCTCCATTTCCATATATTCGTTTTTTATTTCTGTAACTTCTATTTTTATTTCCATAATTCATATCAACATGTCTATCATTTCTTCTATTATCAATCCATGTTTATATAATTTCTATTTAAATATGTTTTTAAATATTACTTGTTAATCATAAACCTTTTATGTACACATCGTTTTTATATCCATTGTTTAGCATGTACAATTCCTTTTCGTTTTCCAGATTTCGTTCCCATAATCCTGTCATATAATTCAATTTTATTTTCTTTTCCTAAACTTCGTCTTATTCTCTTCTCTTATTGTTTGATTCCCTATTGGTTTCTGTAACTTCTTTCTGTTCACCACCATAAATTTTTTAATTTTGAAGTCCCATATCTCATCAATTTCTTCCCACAAATGCATTGAAATTTGCATCTCAAATTCTTCCATCTCATTGAAGTTGCTTTTTATTATTTTCATATCCACCATAATGTCAATTCGATTTCTTTCATTTTCAATTCTCTTAATAAATATTCTTGGATCAATTATTTTTATGTTTCTCTTAAGTTTCACTCTGATTTCGCCATTCTCTGTGTAAATTATTGGTTCTTCAATTAGTCTTATGGTTTCATCTATTTCTTCCTTAGTTTCTTGTAATCGTCTGTTCATTTCTTTTAATTCCCAATTAACTAATTTCTCTATACTTTCTCTCCTTTTTTTACACGTTCCCGTTTGTTCTTCTATCCTTCCATTTAAGTCATTGAATTTCTTATTTAAATTCTGTTCATACATTTGCATTATTTCCTCATTTGTTTGTCCTTGTACTTTTATAGATTGTATTTCTTCAATTATATTCTCATTTTGTTTCTTCACTTCTACTTGAATTGCTCCTGATAAATTTTCTTCTAGACTTCTTCCTAGTTCCTGAACTTCTTCTTCTACCTGTTTTTCAATTGTTTCTCTTATTTTAATTCTATGTTCCTGAAGTTCTACTCTCAAATTCGTATTTTCTTCTTTTATATCAATTTTAATTTTATCTATCTGTTTTCTAAATTCTTCATTTTCCTCCCTAAGTTTCTTAATTTCCTTCAAACCTTCCATCTTCACCTCTTCTATTTTCTTTTCCATCCTGTTCATGTTTCCATTTAAATCTTCATGTTCTCATTCATCTTGTCCATCTTTCCATTCAAATCTCCCCTCATATTATCTATCTTCCCATTCAAATCTCCGCTCATATTATCTATCTTCCCATTCAAATCTCCCCTCATATTATCTATCTTCTCATTCAAATTAATTAAAAATTCCATTATTTGATCTCCTCTGCTTACACTATCCTGCCTGTCTTGTCTACTATCCTGCTGTTCCCTTGATTCTTCACTTTCTTTATCTATTAAGGTTTGTTCCTCTACATCTGAATCTCCCATTCCACGTCTCCTTTCTTCTTGTTCCTCATCTGATCTGCCTTCCACACCTATTTGTTTTCCGTCCCTAAGCATCATTCTCTTTGCCATTTTAATTGTATCTAATTCTAATGTTTTTAAAACCTTCTTATCACGAAAAAATCTTAATTTGCCCCACGTTGCGGTGACATATTTATAATGGATTGTTATAGTTGTATACTTTGACGACAATACCACTATAATTGTTATATTATCAATTTAATATATTCAACTCTAGTATAGCTAGCTCAGTAATGAAGTAAAGAAAATTTTTTATGTATTTATATATTTATGTGGAGAGCATGAGAAACTCTTACTACTCTTTGGGATCTGGAAGTGATTTTAACTCTATATCTACAATATTTTACATATATATGAATCATTCAAATAACTGATATTATATTTTTTATAATATTGGTGCGCCTATGTATAGAAACTTTCAATATAGCAATCGATTTAGTCTCACAATTAAAATAGATGGAAATTATCAGTAGAATAATCGATTCCAACTGTCACTCATATCAGTTGAAGTAATATTTATCTGAACATAAACAATAGTTTCAAGAATACCTTTAATACAACAACTATATTATATTGATCAAGAATTATGTATTATAAATTTAAAGTAAGTGATGAACTATCTTAAATACTAATATAAAATTGAAATGTCAAACAATAAAATATTTGTTAAATATAAATGGTAAGTACTCAAGTCTATGTTATTACCTTTCTTTTTTTTTATTATAAATGTACATCTCTAACCCGAATGTTGGTACCAACAAAGATAAAAAGAAACACTAACCTCTCAACCACTAATATTCCTTTCTTGAAATTCTGTCTGTTAAAAAACCATGTCATGCATACATATGTCGTCCAGATGGTGATGTTTTTTTTTTACTAGATTTCTTGTTACAGGTAACACGTGTTTGTAATTTTTTTATATATTGTATATATCTTCGTAGAAATTATTATTTTAATAGCCTTATACTAGCTATTTTGAATTAATATATGGAATAACTCACTTCTTTGTACAATAACTTAATTCTCTCTTTTTAAATTCTTCAACCATTTTAGTTTTCTAATCTCCGACTTCCATCATTATTCAAAAATCAACAACCCACCCGCCTTTCTTTTTATTTTTCGTTGCTACTCGAAATCATAAATATCTTGATTTCAGATTCATTTTCTAATTCCCAATATATAATTACAAACCATAAAATTCACATCTTTCTTGACTCAATAAATATAGATTTCTATGGTTCTGCTTCTTTTTCAATTTATAACCTTATTCCAGTCAATTTATAAAATGATTTTTTTGACATTTCTGACATTATTTGATATATATATAACCAAAACTCTCTAAATGTTGAATAATTAAGTTATTACATGTTTATTTATTGTAACTATTATTAATGTTCCATGAATATTTTTAGAATATGGATTACATGTTTCTTTTAATTAAGGAATTTTGATTTATAACTTGTTATTTATTACTTACAATGGATTGTCGATATGCTTCTTAAATGAACTACTGTGTTTAAAGGTAAGTTTTATCCTTTTTATTCAAATTTCTTATTACTATTGCTCATATATTGTATTCCATTATGAATAGATTACTTCATCAATAAATTCTTTTGGTATCATATTAAAGATATTGAATAAAATGTTCCAAACTTCAATATATTTGTGAGAGTGAGAATTTCAAATATACTTCCATCTAAGTAGTGAAGAACTATCTCTTCTATATATATATTTTTTACTTTTATAAGGTAATAGATATTATGTATCCTGATCAAAATAGGTGCTAATAATTCTCTAACACTTAACAGATGATGTATATATGCTCCAGAATATTTTGTACATGTAAAACATACAGTTTTTTTTAAATACTGCATTAAATCTTCTGTATATTGGAAATATTTTCATTAACCGATACTGGTTTATATAATTCTGTGTAGTATGCTGATATGAGTTATATTATTATAGTTTCTGTGTTCTTGAATTATGTTCAATATATATATATATATATATATATATATATATATATATATATATATATTATAGAGTGAAACACCCTGTATATTAAATAATAAAAATTAAAGATTGTGCATTGTAATTTAGAAGAATTTTTTTAAGTCTGAATTTTTTTATCATTTGAATGGAGACAATCTGTATGATACACTATTTGATAGAGAAGGCATACACAAGACAGACCGTATAATCGTAGGCAAAATTGTGAATAGGTGCGAGAAACAAATTATGTGAAACAAAATAACACAATTTTCATTCAAAAGATTAAGTATCAGAACTTTGTTTATGATAAAAAAAAACTAATGTTTCTTTATTCTGTCATCTAAAAATATTGAGAATTTTGATTTTACATACACACTTAGAGATTAACAAATGTCAGTTAAAATTTTTATGAAATATTGTTGGGAGAAAACAATATATGAGGTTTAAGCAATTGAAAAATTTAGAATAGAATGTCCTGATATGATGGAGGGACGATTCACTGTTTGAAGTGAAGGTTTTCAATGATGAAATTGATAGTCAATTTTGATTGGTAAATAAACGTTTAAAAGAATCACATCAGCGACAATTACGTTGCTAATGATAAAAAAAATTTGAATGAAAAAAGTTGTTGATTATGTAGACTAATCACTAAGAAGTCTCTTTTTGGGGTAGCAAAAATTTGGAAGAAGAAAAATTATTTTGGTAAAGAAAATTATTTTAAATATTGGAGAAATATCAGTTTTGGCTATGGAATTCAAGAAACAAATACATTATACTTACGAGATATACGTTAATGTAAGTAATTAAGTGAATATTAATAACTACAAAATATAAAAAGGAATTGTTATATATTATGTGGTACTAACCGTGACTTTTATTTTATGAATGGTCAATTGCTGTATTGTGGAAGCAATGTATCGACAATAGCTTTCAGAAAACACTGAATCATGGAATTTCATCCAAAGTGTTTTGATGTTGGAAGAAATACAGCGTCAATTCCTGATTTGGTGGAAATGGATAGGAAGAACGGATTTATTCCAAGAGAGAGAGAACCTAAAATAGATTAAAGGAACTGATCATTGAGGTGAATAAACAAAAACAGTATAGTGAACAAGGTATTTAAATTCAATTTATTAATACAAAAATTAAACGAACTTACCGATTTGTGTAAAGAACTGAACATTAATGTTACATGGACGCTAAAAAGTTTATAGTTCGCCATCTTCTATAATTTATTTGTATACCAAGTTGCATAATTGTAATTCACCCTTAGAATTAATATCTCACCAGAGTGTGTGTCTGTTGTATGAATGAATCATTATTTTAGATAGTTGAATTTCTTCAAGAACACTTGTAAAAGAGTAATGTATTTATTTTCATCACATTAAACAACGTTTTGTTCCTTTTAAAGAACGATTTAAAACTGTACGTTGAGATTTTCATTTCATCTGGTGATTTCCGCTCCATCTATTTTCTATAGGTAGAAGTTTGAACTGACATCTATGAATGGTGCAGATATTTGATTCCAAGCAGGGCAGGACCGTATTCAGTTCATAATTATTAAGTAAATAATATATTTTGATCAACAAATTTGTTTTAAAATATAAAGAATTTATTGATTTTGGCGCTAATATTAAAAAAAATTAAACCGTTTAATTTTTATATACTTGAACTCTACCCTGAGATAAGAAATTTCTCATGCAAGTAGCATAAATTGTTTATCACCTATTTAAAATTATCTATATACTGGGCTAATAATAAAAAGTTTAAAGTAAATCTAAACTAAATAAAATATTAAGTATATTTTTTATTACAAAGGATAAGTCTATCCAGTTTAAAAAAAAATGGCCCCCAATGTAGGGCCAAAATCTATCCAGTTAATAAATGACGCACCAAACGAAGGTAAATAATTAAAAAAAGGATTGAAACAAATTTTTAACTGTATTGAAAGAAGAGTCAAATACAAAAATGGAAAGGAAGATGACTTTGAGAGACGGAAAACAAGTAGGAGGTGAAAGTGGATCTGAACAAGAGGGGGAGGAAAGGAATCATGGAAGAGGAGATTTTCAAGTGCAATACTTGAAACAAGGAAGAGAACGTCCAGACGAAGATATTGCAGAACAAGGACAGGAAGAAGAAGATGCACCATTGCAAGAAGAAACAGAACAAGAGGATAGACAAGAGTCTAAAAAACAAACAGAAGAGGACAAACAAGAATTTAAAGTAAAAAAAGAGGAAATGGACGTTGTGAGTATGCTCCAAATGATGATGAGAGAAATAAGAGGAGATTTGGATAAACGAGATAAAAAAATGGATAAACAAAATGAGAATATGAATAGTATGAGGGATGATATTAGGGAAGATATGAATAAAAATAGACAAGAAGTTAAACAAACTAAGGAACTGATAATAAAATTGATGGGAGAAAAATTGGGACATTTTGAGAAGATATTGGAAAAATCAAACACATACATGGAAAATAAAATAGAATCCACTAAACAAGAAATAAGAGGAGAGGAGATTAAAGAAATAACGGAAATAGACAATTCACAGATTAACAGAATTAACAAAATTGAGGAGAAAGAAAAGGATTTCAAAGAAGAGATTCAAATGGATGTAAAGATACAAAATAAAAATATAAATGATGATACTATAGAACAAAAATTAAGTAATAAAATGGAATTTGATGAAGTAAAAATACAAAGACAAATAAATGAGAAAATGATAGATAGCAATTTACAGAATCTAGGAAGTGAGGAAGTCATGAAAATTTATGAAAAAGAGATTTATTGGAAAATAACAGACCCAAATGTTAATACATTAAAACGAATAGTGACATATGGTAAGACAAATTATAATAATAATAGGGGGATACAACTTAATTGGAAGTTAGAGGAAATGAATAAGATATTACAAGAAACCAAGGAAGAAATAGAACAAACCATAGGACAGAATAAAGAAACAATAATTTATGCAGAAAATTTCGAAATGAGAGTAAAACTTGGCAGAAATTTAAAGATAATTGATCCAAGAAATTTTAATAGGATAATTAAAAATGAAATGATAGGAAGTGAGAGTATTATGGAAAATGAAATAATAAAAAGAAGAAACAATAATATGAAGAAATTGGAAACGCAAATTTTGATGAATCTATTGGTAAAAATTGATGAGATAGGGGATAGATAACAAAATAAAAAAAGACACAGTGGAAAATTTAAAGAAACTTAGGAAGCAGATAGAAGAGAATCAAACAATAAGAGAAGAGGATAAAACGAAATTTAGGAAAAGAAAATTAAATTGAATAATAAGGCTGTATTATTGGACCGGAATCTAGAAGACGAATAAGGAATTGTAAAAGGTCAAGAAGGGATATAAAAACCACATGTAAATAAAAAGTTTATAATTAACGAATAATAATTTAAAAAAAAACATATGTAAATATAATTTTGTACATAGATAGCAATTAGGATACGTGAAGATATAATGATGAAATACAGAAATAATTACATTAACATTTCGGAACTCGCGCTCACTTTTGTGATAGAAAGGTCGCGCGCGGACTCTTAGTCCGCAACAGTGAAATACCATTTTTACAAGTTTCATGTTATAATTCTTAAATAAATATACAAATTGAGATATTAAAAGTCATTTATTAACCAAATTTAAACATTTTAGTAATGTTAGAAACATAATATAACCAAGAACTCGAACAAATATAAGAAAAAGCTGGTACAAAAAATTTTTAACAAACATTATGGGTGACACTGACGGCATATCATTAGAGAATGTTCCAAACAAATAAACTTGTGACATTCGACACGAGAATAGCGTGTAGGCCTATTTTTTCGTCGGTCGCAAATAAAACAACGTCCTCTCTGACCTGCTGGTGTTTCTGGAACTGGATGTGCTCTGGTGGTTTCTGCTCCAAAAACTTCATTTATCCTCAGTTGAATAGCCCTGGGAATGGGCTGGGTAGCACGTCGGCGAACATGTTCTTCTACTAACTGAGACGATAAGGCTCGCAAAAACATCCTTCGTCTTATTTCAGTAGCGTTATTTATCAAAAAAATCACAAAAGAGTTTATTCCAGTTACATTTAGTAAAGAGTAAAATAAAACCATGGGCCATCGTTTAGTGTTTCGCGCACAATCATAGGCCGCACATAGTTTGTCTACACAATCAACACCACCCTTTGGAGCGTTATAGTCCATTATCATGTCTGGTTTATTTGTACTGGCATCTATTTTGTCATCAAAGTGCATACTTGACAACAGTAAGACGTTTTTATTTTTCTTTGGTATATAAGATACCAGTGTACAGTCATTCCTGAAGGCAAACATACTCGAAGCAATTGGGCGACCTGATGGACGTGAAAATTCGAGGGGCAATTGCTTTTTATTTTTCCTGACAGTGCCTAAAAAAGTCAGCTTGAAATCTGTATAAAGTGACGTCAACAAGTCCATACTAGTGAACCAGTTGTCCACAGTCACGTTGCGACTTGTTCCTTTGATTGGCTGGCATAGTCTTTGTACCACTGCAGTTGGTGAATTGCTGAATTCATAGGGTCCGTCCGGTTGCTTGCCAATATAAACTTCCATATTCAAAGTGTAAAATGTCTTGGAATCCGCCATAGCAAAAATCTTAATCCCGTACTTGTTGGGTTTACTAGGGATGTACTGTCTAAATGAACAGCGTCCCCGAAACCCTTCTAACTTTTCGTCAATCGTTACAAATTCGAATGGCGTATAAGCAGTTTTATAGTTGTTCACCACAGCGTCAAAAACTTCCCTAATTGGGGCTAACTTGTCAAATTGTGTCCTGTCGTTTCTAGTTTCTAAATCGTCAAATCGCAGGTTTACTAAAAGGAATAGAAATCTTTTCTCAGACATTGTCAACCTGAATAATTCTACCCCAGTAGCATTTTAAGCCCACAGCTCTTCTGTATGTAGACGACTTGACTTCAACACTCCTGCTAAATACAATAGACCAATCAATGCTCGAATCTCCACGATATCCGTATCTCTAGCATCCCTTTCCCGCTGATAGTTTGGTCTAACCAACTGAATATGTTTATTTGTATAATAAACAATGGAATTTAAAATGTCATCGGTAAAAAAATATTTCCAAATGTCAATCTCTCTTTTCAAACCCCTGGCGGTACCTTTCACTCCTGGGAGGTGCTTGATTAGATTTTGCGCTCTAGTTTTTACATTTTGTTTAGGGACATGCTTTGCCCAATGCGTAACGCCGTCTTTACCAACAAACATAGGCTTCCCTTCCCATGGCGTTTCCAAATTTTCTGGTTCTTCCACGTCCGATATCTCTTGTTCAGTGTCTGTGTGAAGGTCTTGCTCCTCAACATGGTCTTCTTCTCCAAATTCCTCCTGATCATCAAATTGTACATCAAACTCGTTATCGCTTTCTTCCAGGCAGTCAATCATCAACTGGTTCAGGCGTGCCTGTTCCTTTTCCCAAGAGTAGGCCATCCTAAAAAGACGTAAAAATTAGCTTATCCCTTCATTTATTTTATTAGACTTTTTTATTTTATAAATAAAATAAAAAACCACGTAAAAACATACTTTTCTTTTGTAAAAACATCCGAGAAGAAATTTATCACTAACAGTCGCATGCGGACTCACAGTCCGCAGATCTAAATATTTTTCAACCAGCTCCACTAATCAACGACTTGTGCACTACTGCTTAGCCAGTGCAGCGTTGAAGGAAGATTCTAAGCGGAGCAAGCTCCTCGAGTTACGAATTTTAGAATTAACCTAGGATAAGTTGAGCTGCGGAGCGAGACTCCGCGCGCGAGTTCCGAAAGGTTAACAGATATAATAACAATGGAGATTATAACAATAACAATAATTATAATAACAATCCAGGAAATAACAATAATTATAACAGAAATTTTAACAATCAAAACAATTATAACAGAAATTTTAGATACAATAATAATAACAATAATAACAATTATAGAGAACAAAACTACAGGGAGCAAAATAACAGAAGTGGACAATACGACAACCGACAAAGAGAAGAAATTAGAGAGCAAAGAAAAGATTATAGGGAGGAAGAAAGAGGAAACGGAAATGGAGGACAAAGAAGGATAAATAATATTCAAAGAAGAAAAGAGAGAGTGATATCGGTAGAACCGGAAATTATTACAGAACAAGAACCCGACCAAAATTTTGGATCGAGCACATACCAAATGTAAGAAATATCATCTGTACATATGAACATCCAAGGGAATATATTAAATTTGGGGAAGATTTGGAATTAAAAGGAGCAATGGGATTGATAAAAATTGAAGGAAAATCAAATGGGAAACTAGTCAAAATATTAATAGATACAGGCTCGGAAGCATCCATAATAAAAACAAAACTAATTGAAGAAAATATTGAAAATTATGAAAATAAGCTGGTTAAAATACCGAAAACTACATTAATAGGAGCAAACGGGAAGAAATTGTGTGAAGTTAGCAAATCTATAATACAAAGTATTGAATTAAAGGATGGGAAAGAAGTTGAGATGCAATTATTGTTAGTAGATAATTTAGAATCAGACATAGTTATAGGAATAGATGAATTAACGGAATATAAAGCAAGAGTTGATTTTGAAAAGATGGAGATTGAATTAAATGATAATAGAATTGAATTTGAAGAAGGAAATATAGAAAAATTGGAAATTGAAGAGGATAATAAGAAGTTATGGAATATAGAAAGGATTGGAAATATGGAAGTATTGGCAATTGGAGAGGATAATAGGAAGTTATGGAATATAAAAAGGAGTGGAAATATGGAAGAATTGGAATTTGAAGAGGATAATAGGAAGTTATGGAATATGGAGAGGGATGAAATAATGGAAGAATTGGAATTAGTGTGTGGAAATAAGGAATATGCAGAGAAAGTGAAGAATTTAATATTTAAATATAAAGGATTAGTTAAAAAAGAGATGAGAATGGCAAATAACTATGTACATAAGATAGAAGTTAAGGGAATAGAAAATTTCAGAATAAGAACATATCCCATACCTTACAAATATAGGAAAGAAGTTGATTCAGAGATACAAAATATGCTAAAGGATGGTATTATAGAGAGATGTAACACAAGATATGTAAATCCTATTGTGGTCGTAAAGAAAGCAAATGGTGATTGAGGATTATGCCTAGATGCAAGAAATATTAATCAATACACTGTACCACAATACGAGGCTCCAATGAATGTGGAAGCAATTTTTCGGCGCATAACGAATACGAAAATATTTTCTAAAGTTGATTTAAAACACAGTTTTTGGTTGATTCCTTCGGATGTAGATAGTAGAGATTACACTGGCTTCTCTATTGATGGTGTGTTGTACAGATTCTGTGTAGCTCCATATGGTATACAAAGTGCTTGTTCGGCCTTGGTTAGAGCATTACACCAAATACTAAATAAATTTGAAGACTTTGCATTTCATTATATCGATGATATATTGATCTTCTCAAATGATGAAGAAGAACACCTAAAACAATGCAAATAAATACCTACGGAGAATGGAAAAAAGGGAAAAATAGAAACAACATTTAAAAAAGGGGATTTAGTGATCGTCCGTGCTTTAAGGGTATCAGGTAGGAACAAACAAATGTGTGCGAAATTGAAACCACCTTTCGAGGGACCATATGTTATAGACAATGGGAACGGGATAAATAGCTATGTTTTAAGATATATGGAAAGTGATGAAAGAAGAGGTGTCTTCAATATAAAGGATCTATATAAGTACAATAATTAATGAAGAAGTAAAGAAAAGGAATATAATAAATGTTTAAGGTAAAATTTGCGTTCATAAAATTTTTCCTAACATCAAAATTTGATAAACGCAAAATTTAGGGGATGTTATTATAGAGTGAAACACCCTGTATATTAAATAATAAAAATTAAAGATTGTGCATTGTAATTTAGAAGAATTTTTTTAAGTCTGAATTTTTTTTTATCATTTGAATGCAGACAATCTGTATGATACAATATTTGATAGAGAAGGCATACACAAGACAGACCGTATAATCGTAGGGAAAATTGTGAATAGGTGCGAGAAACAAATTATGTGAAACCAAATAACACAATTTTTATTCAAAAGATTAAGTATCAGAACTTTGTTTATGATAAAAAAAAACTAATGTTTCTTTATTCTGTGAAATTAAGATAATCTTATGAATTTGTCAGAAGAAACCAAACAATATTTGTTGAAAGAAATATTAACATAAGAAAGGGTAACTGTTTAGACATAACTAGATAGGAAGCTGTATAATAATATGAATTTCAGAAAGCATGACATATGCAAAACGAATATTCATTTTGCACATATATTTGAAGTTAACAGCTGTCATCTAAAAATATTAAGAATTTTCATTTTACATACACACTTAGAGATTAACAAATGTCAGTTAAAATTTTTATGAAATATTGTTGGGAGAAAACAATATATGAGGTTTAAGCAATTGAAAAATTTAGAATAGAATGTCCTGATATGATGGAGGGACGATTCACTGTTTGAAGTGAAGGTTTTCAATGATGAAATTGATAGTCAATTTTGATTGGTAAATAAACGTTTAAAAGAATCACATCAGCGATAATTACGTTGCTAATGATAAAACAAATTTGAATGAAAAAAGTTGTTGATTATGTAGACTATTCACTAAGAAGTCTCTTTTTGGGGTAGCAAAAATTTGGAAGAAGAAAAATTATTTTGGTAAAGAAAATTATTTTAAATATTTGAGAAATATCAGTTTTGGCTATGGAATTCAAGAAACAAATACATTATACTTACGAGATATACGTTAATGTAAGTAATTAAGTAAATATTAATAACTACAAAATATAAAAAGGAATTGTTATATATTATGTGGTACTAACCGTGACTTTTCTTTTATAAATGGTCAACTGTTGTATTGTGGAAGCAATGTCTCGACAATACCTTTCAGAAAACACTGAATCATGGAATTTCATCCAAAGTGTTTTGATGTTGGAAGAAATACAGCGTCAATTCCTGATTTGGTTGGAATGGATAGGAAGAACGGATTTATCACAAGAGAGAGAAAACCTAAAATAGATTAAAGGAACTGATCATTGAGGTGAATAAACAAAAATAGTATAGTGAACAAGGTATTTAAATTCAATTTATTACTACATAAAAAGTTAAACGAACTTACCGATTTGTGTAAAGAACTGAACTTTAATGTTACATGGACGCTAAAAAGTTTATAGTTCGCCATCTTCTATAATTTATTTGTATACCAAGTTGCATAATTGTAATTCACCCTTAGAATTAATATCTCACCAGAGTGTGTGTCTGTTGTATGAATGAATCATTATTTTAGATAGTTGAATTCCTTCAAGAACACTTGTAAAAGAGTAATGTATTCATTTTCATCACATTAAACAACGTTTTGTTTCTTTCAAAGAACGATTTAAAACTGTACGTTGAGATTTTCATTTCATCTGGTGATTTCCGCTCCATCTATTTTCTATAGGTAGAAGTTTGAACTGACATCTATGAATGGTGCAGAGATTTGATTCCAAGCAGGGCAGGACCGTATTCAGTTCATAATTATTAAGTAAATAATATATTTTGATCAACAAATTTGTTTTAAAATATAAAGAATTTATTGATTTTGGCGCTAATATTAAAAAAAATGGAACCGTTTAATTTTTATATACTTGAACTCTACCCTGAGATAAGAAATTTCTCATGCAAGTAGCATAAATTGTTTATTACTATTTAAAATTATCTATATACTGGGCTAATAATAAAAAGTTTGAAGTAAATCTAAACTAAATAAAATATTAAGTATATTTTTTATTACAAAGGATAAGTCTATCCAGTTTAAAAAAAATGGCCCCCAATGTAGGGCTAAAATCTATCCAGTTAATAATATATATATATATATATATATATATATATATATATATATATATATATATATATATATATATAACATTACGAGGGAACATAGGGTTTACCTTTAGTGTGTTAGAAAGAGACAAAATACATATAAATTCAGTGCATCATTCTGTTTCGCTAACAGGATATCATAAAGTGGAAAACGTCCAATACAAGAAGTTGAAAATACAGATGTGTAATGTGAACAGTTTAGTTTATTATTTGAGAAATAATAAGATTGTATGTACTATACTGATAGCTTAATGCAATGAACAATAAAAAAATCAACACAACTTTCGTTTATCCCTTCATGATTAATTTACAAAGAAATAATTCAGTAGTAATAAAATTCACTATATTAGTTCGGTTAGTATTGGAATAAATAACCTAAATAACCGTAACATGCGAAATAAAATTTGTATTAATAATAATATGTGTTTCCAAATATCTCAATTCTCATTATTTGCTAACAGGATCTCATAAGTGGAAAACCCACAACGCCAGCCTCTTACTATTTGTAGCTTCTGACAGTATTGCCAATTTTCATTGTATATTTATATTAATTGTAAAATGCATTCTTCTAACACGAGAACAAGTTATAAGAAGATTTTAATTATGATAATTCAAGAGGTTGTACCAGATCAAGATACAATTAATTCCATCTATTCGTTAAATATTTTATTGTAATGCTGGAAATTGTTCTAGTTTTCAGTTTGAAAGCGGTTAAAACCTTTACTTTTTTTCAGATTTGGCAACGTGAAATTGGTCTCCAAACATCTGCTGTGTTTCGAATGTTAGTAAAAAAATATTGGTATCTTTTTCGTTTGTTATCGTTCGTATGCAAATGAGAACGAATTCTCTGTGTAAACACACACACAGTGCAAATTAAAAAAAAAAACGAAAATAAAACTAAAATCGAATTCTATTGCCTACAATTTTTAAATAAAAGTAATATTATGATATGTAATAAATTAAAAAATAAAACTTAATTTTTCAATGAGCTTAAATCAAATGTTCGAATAAATCCCCGTTTTGCGCTAAGCAGTAGCTGAGACGGTTATAAAATTCTTGACGAACACGTATGAGCATTTCAGGTGTTATTTGCATACAAATTTGTAAAATTTGTTCCCTTAGTTCATTTAGAGAAGAGGCTCTGTTTTCTTGAAACCCATAAATTCTCGATTTTATATAACCCCAGAAAAAAAAAATCGTTGGGAGCCAGATCTGGAGATCTCGCAGGCCATCTTATGTTAACATTCGTGGAGATTATCCGATTGGGAAATTGTGTATTTAGAAAGTTTATTGCTAGTCGATAATTATGTGATGCACAACCGTCATGTTGGTACCAGATATCATTGAAGTTGACACCTAATTGTATAAGGGCAGGAGTAATTTGATTTCTCAGCATGTCCAAATATTTCTGTCGGGTTAAATTGCCGTCAATAAAAAATGGTCCAATTGAATGGTCACCTAATATTCCAGCCCAAACATTTAACTTTTAGGGATATTGAGTACTATTATTATATTGTTTGTGTAAATTTGTCCTTGACCAATATCGAATAACGGATGAATTATGTGCACCGTGTATGGGAAAAGTAGATTCATCTGTGAACAAAATATTTTTCGAAAAATTGCGTCCAATTGTATTCCTTCCATAATTATTTCACAAAATTCCATTCTACGAAATTGATCGTCTGGAAAAATTTCATGACTCTTTTTCAGTTTGAAACTACGATAACCATTTTTTTTTATACAGTCTGAATCGTTCTCGGATCAACATCAAAATCCTTTGCTATATGAGTGGACGATTGTAGGGGATTATTTTCCACACTGGCACAAATTAAAATATCTCTTTCTTCTTTTTCGGGTTTTGTTTGACGTTTTTGTGTACGGGGTTCATGTTTAGTAGGATTGACACATCCATGCTCTTCAAAATTTTTTATAACCGTTCTCACTTGTTTTTTGCTAATTGGATAGGCATTTTCGAATGCCACAATAAACAAATTTTCTGCTATTTCTCGATATGAATGACCCTGGTAGTACCATTTTACAATTTGCACTTTATGGTGAACTTGCATACTCATTTTAATAAAATTTGCAAAAGATCGTTACTCATTCGTATTTTTCTTGCATAGTGGCATCCTGGCAGTGTTGCCGATCTCACTTTTGGTTATAGAAAGCTTTTAACATTGAATGTGATGATATGCATCTGTTTTAATTTATTGATACCGTTGTTGACAGTGCGGAGGATGCTAGTTATTGCAGAATATCTAGCGTTATTAATAGAAAAATTATATTTTCGTTCTACAATTCACTTAAATTTGATTTTGAGGCAAAATAAAACACTACTGGCGATACAAATGAATAATGCTGGCGATAAAACAAAGAATTCTAAATTTCCGTAAATAAGAGGAAAATGGATTGAATTTTCCAACGTAAACTATGAGATGAAGTAAAGTTACTACTCAATTTTCAGGTTAATTTTCGAATGGGTATATTTTTCTACTTCACTATAGCAGAAGTAGTTTCTTTTTGTGAAAATTCCGAAGAACTGAATGCAATCAGATTACTAGGTCAATTGTTAGTAGTTGACCTAGAATATTGAATTTCACAAAAATTTCAGAGACGTTGAAACTCTCTTGCATATACAGGGTGTATCAATGTAAACTGTATGGACGATAACTGCATTCTTATTTGATCTAAGGCAAAAAATGTCTTAAATAAAAGTTGTAGAGAGCCATAAAAGCTATGTATACACTAGAGTTTTTTTCCCAACACCATAGCGGTTTTGTCTGTTCATTACCACACCACCGGTTCCTGACAGTGCAGAGCAAAAATGAAAGCTATGTTCCAATACATAGGGAGTCTTATAAATGCAAAACTTAAACATGTGCTAATGGTTCTACTGGTGTGATGTCTGTTTACAGGGTGGCCCAGACCAACATACAAATAATCCTACAGAGTGAACTAGAGCTCAAAATAGGACGATTGAAATCAACTTTCCTTTATAGGCTCCATTGAGCCGTGTGAGTTTAATGAAGCTCTTTTTTATGGTTTTGAATAATTCGAAACCCGTGAAAAGTGAAACAGGATTTCAAAAAGAAATTTAAAAAAACAGCCATGAATTCACTTGAATTGCTAGACTTAGGTGTAACGCTAATGAAGATCATATCAAAAGAATAAGGAATCTAAAGAGATAATGAAGTAGTGAGGAATCCATCATGACTGAGTACAAGTTTTCAGATCAGTATCATCATTAAAACTCTCTCTATTGTGCGTTTTAGATGGAATAGACAAAAAATATTTTATGAAACTTATACAAATGTTCGTACAAAAAATAGACAGTACATATTCCAATTAAACATGTTTTCTATTTATATATAGTTTGCCAACGAAATTATTAGCCAGCCCGCTATTTTGTTATTAAATGGGCGGTCGGTTTGAAATTTGAGTGATTTGTTTAGGTACATTGGATGAACATTTCAGGTATTTAAAAATCTGACTGTCATTTCCGGTTCAATCGGAAACTTAACGAACTTCGTCATTACGAAAGGAGCTCCCTAAATGTTTTTTAAATTTGGATTCTAAGAAAAAATATGTTAAACATTTATCATATCCTTGACTTATCTTTGGCGATTTTTGAGTCGTACATTTTATCCTTTCTAACAAAAAGTGAAAGTGTGTGCGAGAAGTCCGATATTATTTTTCAATGTCATTTCATCCGTATGTAGGTATGATAAGAACAATAACATTCCTCCCGATTCTACAAGAGGTGGTGTTAAATCTGGCAGTCAGATGTTGATGACGTCAAATATTTATTTCAAGTGGAAGCCAACTATTAAACCCCATATTCAAAATCTTCCAGAGTGTTCTGGGTCTAAAGTTCCGATTTTCAGAGGTATTTTCAATGTTGGGATTTTGATTAATATGATAATGGGAATTAATGGCTGCATGAGAATCATTTATAACGTTGAATTTTCTGAATATGAGACTTAGGTTATTTTCAAAATCAGCGTCTGAATATCAAATTTTACAGCATTAGAATCGAAAGGAATGTTTTTAGTACTGGAACATACAAGGCCGCCGAAATTACAATGCAATATTTAGGATTTCTGGTATAATAGTTTATTTTATTTCAAACTGATAATGGGCGACTCATTTGACATGTCTTGGAACCGTCATAGCTAAAGATAGAGTATGAAGTATCATACATGTTGCAAGTTTTCAAGAATCCAAATATTGAAAAAGATTTAGGTTATTCTATTTGAAAAAATAACAAACTTCATTGAATTTCCATTTGAACCCTAAATTATAGTCAGATGTTTGAATACCTGAAATATTAATATTTATGTCAAAATTAATAAATTCAACATGGCGGCTCCAAAATGGCAGGCGAGATTTGTGATTATTGTCCAATTGTGGGTTGAAGTTACAAATTTAGCCGGAGATTGTCAAAATTCAATATCGTGGCTCCACAATGGCAAACCAGTTAATCATAATAGCTCAGAACTCAAGGAAAAACTACCTTATAATAATGAAGCTGTATCAGAAATGCATAGATTTACGAGAAGACTAAAAGCATAAAATAAAATTATAAAAAAACTTTTTAATGACAAACTTTTATTCAAATGCGCTAGAAAGTGAAAAATAATTTCTTTGGATGTATAACGTGGATTATTCTGTAGGTTACAGATTGAGAAGCTTTCGTATTCGAACTAAAAATTCTGCAGCATGCTCTATGTGAAAAAAAAATTATATACAAAGTATCGTTAAAATTGTGCCACCCTCAAGTTTCTATTTTCAAATACGAATCTTTATTTTTAATTGCATTGATTCAAATGCCAAGAGTCATGTTTCGTATCGGCGTAGTATTTACATATGAACTACAGACTGTTTTGGGAATATTGAACTATTACCGGTAAAATTTCAAATCTACAATAATTAATCAAGATCTTGTTGTATGATCAACTTGGCATTGATCCACTTCTTACTCACTGATATTTTTCAATTACAGCTGTTATGGAATATTAAAAGAGGTTAAAATTGTTTTGGTCATAGTTCAATATACAAAATGTTGTTATGGCAAAGTTTTGGAAAATCCTTGCAAAATAAAAAAATTTAGGCAAAAGAAGAATTTCAAAATTTTCAATTTTTCCGGTATAGCTCCAGAAATAAAGAAGCTAGATTGTCTTGAATCAAATAAATGACCTCTGAAATACACAACTTTGCCCCCATTTTACTATCCCTATATCTCTTACCGTTACCATGATCCCAATGCATAGACTCGAATTTGAATAGCATTGTATCAGAAGTGTGGAAAGTGACATATTCCGGACGAGTGCAGGAAATACAATTTCTAACGAGTTATGTACTCTAGTTTTCCTACGACTATGAATACACAAATGGTGTGAATTATGAGTATTGAAATATGAATTATGAGTATATAATTACTATCATGGGGAATAACAGAACGCAAAAGTTGTTTTTAGTTAGTCCGCATTCGGTCCTCCCTATTGCTCATTTTTCTAATACGACTATTCATTTACTAGACTTCTTGCTTCAGACGGATTCTGCCGTAAGACGAAGTCCATATTTTCTTTCCTTTTTCTTTTAATCATACATTTATTTAATTTCAATTGCTTCTCTTAACGTTATCTAATTTTAATTTTGTTTGACGTTTGCATAATTATATAAATTTTCCTGATTTTAATTATCCTACAATATATTTTCCATATTACCTACTGACACATCTTGGATTCTACTGGATGCCACGGGCATGTGACAACTTTCCTTTTATAATACTTTTCATGTGAATGATATTTACATTTAAGCCCTGATGATAGGTCAGTGTGCCTAAACTAGTTGCCCCTGTAACTTGTTATAATATATGCTGTAGTACGTATTTTGCGTTCTACTTACTGCTATTTCCTTACATAATATATTTGAGATGGATAGTCTTTTTCATTAACATTGATGTGAGTTATAATCTCTGATAAACTACAAATACAAATTGAAAATCATTTAAGATATTTTTGGTTGTGTTAAAAATGAAACAGCTGATTTCAAGTTTTATTTCGTTGATATAGATGTTAAGTAGCTCTAAATATGATAAAAGAGTATATAAAATGAGTAAGGTGTCTCTCTCATTTGTAGTAAAGTATGTCAATGTATAATTATAGGTACCTACAAAGATATTTTCACGTCCTCTACCACTGCACAAAAACCATGTTTCTAGCAAAGAAACTCGCACCATTATAGAATCAATCTTCGGTAAGCTACAACTATTTCTTTTGTTGGATTCAGTCTCAATTGTGATAGAAATCGTGAAATATTATCGTTGTTTTAACAAATTATAAAGAAAAATAGTTCATATTTATAACCGGGTTGTGAGAAATAAGTTTAATTTAAAACGAATAATAAGATTCTTAGAATGTTATTTAAGGTTTCTTAAAACTGTCTTTTATGTATAAAATATAGCTTCACATGGATTTGTATCTACCGCCAACATTCCTATTAATAGAATATATGTTTCATTCTCCTCTCTCAAAAGAAAAAGAAATACATATTTAAAATTACGGGAAGTCACTTTGAACGCGATCTATACACAATATACAGGACGCACCGATTCTTAAAGAAATTCAAATCTACCTACTAATAATATATCAAGGTCACAGTGTTGTCAAATAATAGGAAGCTACTCTGTGCGTGATCTCTATGCATTGGGGCTGTTCTATATACATATTGTGTAAATCGGAGGATGCCACAGCGCTACAAATCTATACGGACGCCACTTCTACCGCTATCGCGATATATATATATATATATATATATATATATATATATATATGTATATATGTATATATATATATATAAAAGGAAGATAGTCTTTGCTGACTGTTCGGAATAAAACTGGTGAAAATTGGGGAAAGCAGCAAGAAGAAAACGGAAAACGTGTACTTTTAACGGAAAACGAGTACTTTCAACGGAAAATTTTCAAGCTTTCGAGGATGATTGTCCTCATTATCAGGAATACTGAAATGGAAAAACAGCATTAAGATACTGTAGTTGATAAGTAATATATAATATAGAAGAAATCGCAACTGGTGCGAACTTACCTCCGAATTGAGGTTAGGATCCATTATGTTATATAAAAATAAACTACGGACATTCAAATATGAAACAGTTCACTAACAAAGGTTTAAAATAGCACAATCACAATCAGATGACTAAAAAAGCTAACATCTAACACCATTTTGCAGACAAACGAAACACGAGTGCTTTTTTATTGTCAAAAGCCGGCAGGAAACTGATATCAAATTCTTCTAATTTGGAGGGATTGAATTGACAGGCAACGATGCCAGCCAATAGTTGAGTGGATGAACGTGACAACAAGTCCCAGATAGCACGCAAGTTTGCTGCAAACTTGCTTGATTTTTGATATTGAGTTGCTCAAGCAAATTTGTCATATTAAGCGTGAAACAAGTTTGCAACAAAATTGCCATGTCAAAGGTGAATATGAAAAATTGTTGCAAATTTGATGCAAATTTAAAAAAAACATTTTATTGTTTTTGTATTTAACCGTAATCAATTTTATCACTTATATGCGAATAAACTCAAAAAACATAAAATGTATTAGGTAATATAATAATGTTTAAATATTCATAAAATTTAGACATATCAACGTTGCGACCGGATACTATTTTATTTAAAGATCAGGGTTTCACTACGAAAAGAAGAAGATTAACATAACCTTACACAATGAACTGTTCGTTGAGGGTCAGACGCCATTAAAGATGAAGATTTTAATGGTGAGTTTTGGTGGTTTTATCTAGAAAAGAGTGTTTTCGCGCGTTATTAGTGTTAGTGATTCTATATCGTTATAATAGTTGCCAGAGACCCTGAAATTCTATCACGATTCTATATAGTGATTTTCGTTGTATAGATGTAAGTATCTTATTTTTATATATAAAAATAATATTTGGGTAAGAATATGCGTCTATTAATATGAATTGTGTTTATTTAACTTCAATTTCCAATTACTGATTAAATAAAGTAGGAGAATAAGTTATAGAGCACGTGGGTTTCTTTTATTTATAATAGATAATTATTAATTTTTTGATTTCTGGGTAAAAGTATTACAATCAAAATAAAATGATACTAAGATGTTATATCTCATTTCAAAAACTATAAACTTATTTATCTCAAATATAGATGAGTGATATAACATATTCAGAGAGATGGGGAAACAGCAGTTTTCATGAATTTGACAATCTTCTGAAGTAGTTTATATAGTCGTACAAGTTTTATTATTTTATTACAGGTTGTAATTGAAAAAACTTTAAGTTCAGCTGGCTACCCTATTCAATTAGTGACTGACCTAACAGAAGGCTTAAACAGAGTGGAGTAGAAGGTTGACTCCATTTTATCCCAAACAGAGAATACTGCCAGAGCTCCAAATCAAAATGACAATTGGGAAAATATGCAACGAATTTTTGTTTTTAAATCTAATTCAAATAGGCAGATATTGAATAAAATTAAAACAAATTGTTGAATTTGAATTACCCTTATATATTTTTTTCTTTAATATTTTCGTAAAAACAAAATTAATACACATTTTCAAATTGTAAACTTGTTTCGTTTCGAAAAAAATGTCTTTCAATCAAACACAAATGGAATTATTTGAATTAGTTTATCACAATTCAACCTTTGTTTCAGAGCTGAGAGACAACAACGAAATAATGATGTTGTAAATAATATAGGTTAATAAAAGTTCTTAAATTTGTTTGCCTACTTCATTTAAAACTACAAATGTGCCGTGGATGCTAATAAAAGTCGTTGACATCTATGATAAAGGAGGAAATGAATACCAGCAAGTCCCTGTGGGATATATACTATTCTGACATTTGACACCCAGTTGTGACTTGTGACAAGTTTGAGTTTATAAACTTTAAGCAAGTTTCATATGGCTGACTTGGTGCAACTTTGATATGTGGTAACAAGCAAGTTTACTTTATACTCGCAGCAAGTTTGTGAACTTGCTGTAGCAAACTTAATGCAAGTTTAGAAGTTTGATGTGTCAAATATGATGTAAGTTTGTAACAAGTTTAAATTGCTATTTGGGGTACCATAAGAGAATGGTCTCCGTTGTGAAAGTTCATATTAAGGATGGAAAAGAAGAATGCAGAGGAGTTGAGAAATTGCATTCATAAGAAAGAAGAAGAGGAAATTGATATATCTCAATGTTAGGAGTTTTGTATAACAACAAAACATATACCTTGGAGGACAAGGTTAAAACACAACACCAGCCAAAAAAGACAAAATCAAAAGCAATTAAGTAATAATAATATTGTAATATAGTAATTATTAAAGTAAAAATAATAATAATTATGTAATATATATATGTATACTGAAAAAGTGATAATGGGTGCATCTACCAACACCAATGCACCCAAAATAAGAGATGTTTTTAGAGATATGTTAGCTATCCGCAAAAAGGGTGGTGTCAATTGAGGGAACGTGATTGTCATTAGTGGAAAGAAGGTTATAGTTGTAATCTAGGGATAACAAAAATGAATAAATCTCACTCAAGTGGTCTGTGTCAGTCTTTTTGTTAATTACATTGTTAGATTGTGAAATAAAAGCCATTTCCAGAAATGATCTCTTAATTTTGTTAGACTCTGTCGCCAACACCTTCACAGCCTCAAAATTCATACGATGGTCAAGAGAATGAACATGGTTTGCTAAAGCGCAACGCTCCGGATGTAATCTACAATCACTCTTATGTGAAACAATACGGTTAGAAAGTGATCTTAAAGTCGGTCCAATATACTGTTTATCACAGTCCCCACATGGAACGCTGTACACAACATTGGTAAGAGAGGTCAACGGACATTTATCTTTAACTCTAGTAAAAATTGATCTAATTGTTAGAGCAGTTTGGTTAACAATTTTGAAATTACCATATGCCCGGAACAATCTGGCAAGTCTCGGAGTAATGTCCTTAATGTATGGAAAGGAAGCGAAAATTGGAGGAGTAGGGGTCGTAACAGCGCCCACATCCATTTGGGCCGAGTTAGGATGGCTATCATCAGTCAGCAGTTCCATGGAATTAGATGTGCTGAACAATAATTTATTAAGTAAAGTTCTTGGATAAGAGTTATCCAAGAGAAGGTTAAATAAAATGTTAAGATTTTTATTGTGGAAGATACCGTTTGAAATTCTAAGGAGTTTCTTTCACTCCTTTGTTCATTAAGAAGAATGTGGACGATATTATCGTGGCACTTCCTAGAGAGGGCCTAGATGAGATTCTTGAGACTTTTAACAGTTATGATCCTTATATACAGTTCACATTAGAAAAAGAAGACAACGAAAATTCCGTACCTTTCTTAGACACTAAGTTCATTCGTAAAAATAATACTATTATCATCGATTGGTACAGGAAACCTTGCAGCTCTGGTAGATACTTAAATTACCATTCTTACCACAAACATTCTATGAAAGTGAACTTGGTAAAACAAATGAAACTGAGAGTCCTTAGAATTTCAAACGGTATCTTCCACAATAAAAATCTTAACATTTTATTCAACCTTTTCTTGGATAACTCTTACCCAAGAACTTTACTTAATAAATTATTGTTCAGCACATCTAATTCCATGGAACTGCTGACTGATGATAGCCATCCTAACTCGGCCCAAATGGATGTGGGCGCTGTTACGACCCCTACTCCTCCAATTTTCGCTTCCTTTCCATACATTAAGGACATTACTCCGAGACTTGCCAGATTGTTCCGGGCATATGGTAATTTCAAAATTGCTAACAAAACTGCTCTAATAATTAGATCAATTTTTACTAGAGTTAAAGATAAATGTCCGTTGACCTCTCTTACCAATGTTGTGTACAACGTTCCATGTGGGGACTGTGATAAACAGTATATTGGACAGACTTTAAGATCACTTTCTAGCCGTATTGTTTCACATAAGAGTGATTGTAGATTACATCCGGAGCGTTGCGCTTTAGCAAACCATGTTCATTCTCTTGACCATCGTATGAATTTTGAGGCTGTGAAGGTGTTGGCGACAGAGTCTAACAAAATTAAGAGATCATTTCTGGAAATGGCTTTTATTTCACAATCTAACAATGTAATTAACAAAAAAATGACACAGACCACTTGAGTGAGATTTATTCCTTTTTCTTATCCCTAGATTACAACTATAACCTTCTTCCCACTAATGACAATCACGTTCCCTCAATTGACACTACCCTTTTTGCGGATAGCTAACATATCTCTAAAAACATCTCTTATTTTGGGTGCATTGGTGTTGGTGGATGCACCCATTATCACCTTTTTAGTATACATATATATATATATATATATATATATATATATATATATATATATATATATTACATAATTATTATTATTTTTACTTTAATAATTACTATATTACAATATTATTATTACTTAATTGCTTTTGATTTTGTCTTTTTTGGCTGGTGTTGTGTTTTAACTTTGTCCTCCAAGGTATAGGTTTTGTTGTTATACAAAACTCCTACCATTGAGATATATCAATTTCCTCTTCTTCTTTCTTATGAATGCAATTTCTCAACTTCTCTGCATTCTTCTTTTCCATCCTTAATATGAACTTTCACAACGGAGACCATTCTCTTATGGTACTTGTTGTCACGTTCATCCATTCAACTATTGGTTGGCATCATTGCCTGTCAATTCAATCCCTCCAAATTAGAAGAATTTGATATCAGTTCCCTGCCGGCTTTTGACAATAAAAAAGCACTCGTGTTTCGTTTGTCTGCAAAATGGTGTTAGATGTTGGCTTTTTTAGTCATCTGATTGTGATTGTGCTATTTTAAACCTTTGTTAGTGAACTGTTTCATATTTCAATGTCCGTAGTTTATTTTTATATAACATAATGGATCCTAACCTCAATTCGGAGGTAAGTTCGCACCTGTTGCGATTTCTTCTATATTATATATTACTTATCAACTACAGTATCTTAATGCTGTTTTTCCATTTCAGTATTCCTGATGATGAGGACAATCATCCTCGAAAGCTTGAAAATTTTCCGTTAAGAGTACACGTTTTCCGTTTTCTTCTTGCTGCTTTCCCCAATATTCACCAGTTTTACAATGAATATATCACACATACAGTCATATGTACTAAGCACTATATTGGTTATTTGATGCTTGTATCTGGAAGTCAGTGAGTTGTGAAAAGGATTGGAAGAGGGTGTCACTAAAATTTATGATTCGAAGAATATCGCAGCAGTTGACTTAAACTTTGAAAATTTTTCACAAAAAACAATCAATAAAGCACAGGTACGTTTCAACTTCAGAATACTAAATCTACATAATTCATTTGTCCCAATTCTTCTATGAGGATATAAGTAATTAATCTTGAATATACGGTATCTTAAGAATTTTTGTGGAACTTGTTCAGCAGCTTGTATATGCCTTTGATTCAAAGGCATATCCATTAATTCACTTATACGTTCAAGTGTAGCTGCCCCAATTCCACGAGGAGAATCAATATTGTCTTGTTCTTTTCTTTTTTTTAATTGGAATGAGTTACAGCTCAAGGTCATCAGCTTAGTACCTACAAACATTTAGTTGTAATTATCTCAAATCTCATTCATTAATATGAAAAATTCAAACCTTGAGGCATACCTAATATAGCCTGATCTCTATTTGGAAAAAAAATTACCAAAGCAGTTTGTAAATTTGCAATGCCATTTTCAATGGAAGAAGACAAAATATCATCTGTCATGCAGTCTTTTATCTTTCCATTTTTCACAGATTTCGTTATTTCCTTTTCCTGTACCTGCTACAAGCTGAAACAATTTATACTATCAGGGGTATATTTCTCAACAGGCTACAAATTTAGACATTTCCATGCATATCTTCTAATATAGTGCTTAGTCATATTTTAAGTCTATTTCCTCTCATTTTTCCCCTCTTTCCTTGATATTCTTTGCATGTCTGTTATATGGCATTCATTTTGTGTATCCAATCAATCTCACTCTTTATACTCGTGTTATGTGTTATTGCTGGATATTTAACTGCGTATCGCAAATTCAAATTAAACTGAGTTAAGTTCGTTATTTCTAAAATTGTTACCTGGTGTTGTGCAAGGGAAATAATTTGCTGTGTAAATAAAACTGAGAATATCTTTTCTTCGGAGTATTATTCGACGTCAACTTTTTCGTAGACCACGAGTAGGAAACCACCCAAAATATATAATACAGACAACTAATTGTCCGACTAGTAAAATAGTCAAACTGACTGACTGACTTAACTCTGAAAACCTGAAGGTTCTTGAACAGCACTGTCAAAAAATTGTGTAATAATTATACTACCAAAACTGCTATCTACGGAGATCGGTAAAACGTTGCGCCATGTACACGTCTCAAGTGACTCTAGAAAGAATAAAATTTCATTTAATAAACAATTAAAATACCTAATTGAATTAAAATCACAAACATTTTTGAAATCACGTAAAATACCATGTCGTATATTAAATTTATCCACCTTATTCTATTTTCAATTGATACTTACAAAGAAACATTCTTCCAAATAATTCTCAATTTATTGACTGAACTTTATTCAGATAAAATTTTTATATATACATATTTATTTTCCAATTAATTTTAAGCTGATCTAAAAAATCATTTGGCTAGAAAAAAATTTATATGACTTGGCCCAATTTTTGGTATAAGGCTGCAAAATCATTTGGCAAGAAAAAAAATGTATGACTTGGCCCAGTTTTTGGTATAAGGCTGCAAAAATTGGGCCAAGTCTTCTAAATTTTTTTTCTTGACAAATTAATTTTTAGATCAGCTTAAAATTAGTTGGAAAATAACTATGTATATATAAAAATTTTATCTAAATAAATTTCAGTCAATAAATTTAGAATTATTTGGAAGAATGTTTCTTTGTAAGTATCAATTGAAAATAGAAAAAGGTGGATAAATTTATTGTACGACATGGTATTTTACGTGATTTCAAAAATTTTTGTGAATTTAATATAATTAGGTATTTTAATTGTTTATTAAATGGAATTTTATTCTTTCTAGAGTCACTTGAGACGTATACATGGCGCAACGCTTTACCGATACCCGTAGATAGCAGTTTTGGTAGTATTTCAATTATGTTTGTAGTTTAATCTTTTAATTCGCTCTATTGTACATTCAGTTTAATTTTTTCGACGTGTGACAAGATTATAGTTTTCAATCAAAAATATTTTTTTTCTAAGACTAGACAATCTACAAAATATTTTCATCACTTGTTTAAATATTGTTTAATCAAACTATATAAAGAGTGGCCAGCCTTTTTTTCTAGCAAATTTTAAGTGTATTTTTCATATTTTTGTATGAACAATTTAGTGTAGCCTCCTCCACCCCTCTAAGTCACCACAGTCCTCACAAACAATTTTTAGTTTGCTAACATAGAGTCATTATTTCCTTAAATTACTGACTGCCATCCAGCAAGCTGATCGTTCTCTTTTTCTCCTATTCACATGAATCTATATCGTCTGCTAAAACTCATTTATTGATAATTTGGCAAGTATAAACTTTTTTTACTGCTGTATATCGATTCTTCATGAATGTTAATTTCAAGATAAATTAATGTGTCAATGAATGTACAATATAATCAATTTTAAATTAAAACTTTTTTTATGAATATTTATTCTACAGAGCTGTGAATGAAATCTTAAGCCCTATTTTTTCAACAGGCCATCTTTGTTTTGTGATTGTCTCGCCATCAATCATTGTCCATGATGAGGATTTTTAATCTTTCACCATACTGTAACAATGACTATCAGATTTGTGATTTCCTTCATGAAATATGGCACTTGTCGGCGTAAATCTGTTTTTGCAAATCGATATTCACTTACCATTTGGTGTAAACATCTTCTCGCGTTCACATTTTTTTCTTATTATGATTCTACCCTCGTCATTAACTTTCCCTCTTTTTTATTGTCTTAATGTCAGAATAAAATTGTTAAATTCATCTTTTGAAAACTTTCATTTAATTAATCAGTCGACACCAGCGCCATCTCAGTACCTTACAAGTTTCAAACTACTTTATTGCAATTCATGTTATTGAACTCAACTTTTCATTGTAGTAAATCTCTATTCAATGGAAGTTCATATTGTGCCCGTATGTTTTTTCTCGCACATTTTCATGGTTAAACTCATACCCTAAACATACATACTCGTATTTCTTCCATGGTTAGTGTGCCGCGATATCTGACGGAAAATACGCGCATTCTCATTACGTGATCACCAAGTGTGATCAGTATTTGAGCACTTGTAAAAAATTAGTGGAAATTACAAGTAGGGCAAGTTCAGTTTGCCCAAAAAATGACGTCACAAAATTTGGCGAGGGCATGCACTAAAAAGTGCGTCTTAAATTGAACATCCAATCAACTACGAGTGCAGTGTTTCACACCCAACTTTCGGTCAAAAAGCGGAAAACAAACAAAAAGCAAAGAGCAAGACACCATATGAACATGAACAGCAGCATGAGAAATATATATTTTATAATAAATGAAACATACTAATTAACTCTTCAAGTAGAGAGAAAAAGTTTAATAAAAATGTAAAAATGTCTTTCAACGAAAAATGGTACATTTTCATCTTTATCTGAATATTTCCTATCATATAAGTACAATCCAGTATCTTGATTTTTTCTTCAGGACTTATCAGAAACATTTCTTCATACGAACTATAGAATCGGAAGATGAAAGCAATTTGGTTAGCATTGCTTATTCGAATTTTTTTGTATTTGGCGCCACTTAGAACTGAACTAACAGGACTACACCGTCTTTCATTTCAGGGCAAATAATATTGAACTGAAGGCGCACTCCGACAGTGCCGCTTGTAAATCGAACACGTGAAACTGGAAGAGTGCCAACTCTGACAACAATAATTAAACACAACTTTTGAACTGAGTGCGTACTCAGTTCAGCCGAAGCAGGTAAATCGAAAACGCTATAAGTGTACTTATTGAAGGTGGGTCTGTATGGGCTGATTTGAAGCGGACTCAATTTGACAGCGCAATACACTGAGCAAAATACCCTAATTTTCTTTCTTAAGATGCCCTTAATAACTGGTACAAAAAATCGAATAGTGGTTAAAATAATTCAAGTGATTACTAGCATGTGCATAATTATCACAAGTATGTTGACTTTGTTGAAACATTTTTATAACAGTTATTCGATAAAATGATGTAGTTAACTGGAAATCTAATTGCTGTTATTATAGTCATTTCGTTATAGACCTCATTGAATTGTTTCAATTCAGCACCTACTAGTCCTAATTAGGTATCCACTTAACATTATTCAGTCCCAACAAAATAGATCACCTACTTACAATTATGCAGTCCTCGTATAACGGTTATTAAGATATCGAATAATTTTTTTGAAAGAAACGGCTGTTTAGCATCGAAATGCAGTTTTTTCTGGTCCGAACATTACCGATGTGATTGTCGATCTCGTCTTATTGGTTATTTGTGGTTGGAACCTTGGAACACCCGCGCGCCTCGAATTTCACTTTCACATTTGGTTTAGGAGTGTTGAGTGTTGAAAGTTTGTGTGCGGTGTAGGTGATTATTTGCAGTTTTTGCAATTAACTGTGAGGTTAGGTTGAATACGCCAACAATGTTAAATTGGGTTGAGTATATAAATGGCGTTCAAAAACCTATTAATACAGTGGCGATTAAGTGACTATATATCTGACTATGTTCACGTCTCGTATACACCAATCAATCGAAATACTAAAACATTTATAAGTATGTAAAAATTACGTATCTCATCCTTCTTTAAGTTTATTTTGTAGAAAACATTTTTATTTGAATTGTTGTATTTTTGTTATAAGCTTCTTCAATCTAAGAATTTTTGGGGGCTTTGATATCTAAACTTGACTGGAAAATATGTTTATTTGATTTTATATCTATCATGTTGTATTTTTGTAGTTATCTATAGTTAGTTCCATTAATTTGAATATTTTGTTATATTTTGTTATTATAAATGTTTTATAGCAAATTTAGTTTTATTTAAAAATATGAGATAATTATTCGAAAATATAGTAATCTTTATTGTATTATAGTCTAACCGCTATTAGAAAAGTTTATAATACTTATAAAAGTACACTCGATATCGGTTATATGACATATCATATTCTTAAAAAAATCTAATAACGTTGACTTTTTACCAGCATAATTTTTTCTAGAAAATCTCATAATCTAAATTAAGTGCCCTTGATTCCGATTGTACAAAATTCCGTTTGTTATTTGAAAATTTAATAACCTTTACTATATGACAGTACAATTGCTACTAGAAAAGCCGATAATATTTATTGAGTGCACTCAATAACAATTATATGAAATTATGTTTTTTATTTGAAAATCTAGTAACCTTCACTATATGACAATATGGTTGCTATTAGAAAATCCTCTAATATCTATTAAGCGCACTCGATAACAGTTGGACGATATTCTGTTTTTTATTTGAACATCTAGTAACGTTTACTATAGGACATTATTATTGCTATTAGAATATCTTATAATACTTATTAAGTGCACTCGATAACGGTTATAGGAAATTCTTAAAAATTATATCTATTAACAGTTATTCAGTGGTGTCCAACAAAGTGACTTAAATAACCATAATCATGAACAGTTGAATACTTATAAAATAGAAAGGGATATGTACCTAGCTAATTCGGCAATCAAATGATCGAAATGTCCTTCATGGAGAAGATCTGCCATCAAGCACAATCTAGTAAAGTTACATTTAATTCATCAATTGCAAAAATAAAAAAACATTAATTAGTAGAAGAAAGAGATTTGATAATATAAGTAGTTATCGAACAATTATTTGAAGAATATGAATCAATAATAGTAATATCACTACTTTTCGAAGAGTTCATAATACAATTATTTATTGAATTCACCTAGAAAACCACATCTAATATGGAAAACCTTCTCATCCATTTTGAAAAGACTATTAAGATTTCTATTTTTGAAGTATGATTATTAAACTATACATCAAAAAAAATTTAAAATACTGAAAGATGAAATTCGAGACCGACAACCCAGAAATTTAAATATTTTACACTTAAAAACCCCAAACAAAAATTTTTATAAATAACAAAATATACGTTATTTGATAATGTAAACAGTTATCGAACAATTACTTGGAGAATAAGGATGAATAATGGTAATAAAAGAACTTTCCGAAGACTTCATATTAGAATCCCACTATGCAAATAAATATTACAGTTATGTTAATTCAACATCACATTGTGATAATGTTCTTCTTTTTTTTCCTCTTGTTTTCATCACATGCACATCTATACAACCGCTTATGCCCAGCTTGTGGCTATTAACTTTTGTGACGTTTCAACTTAACTTCTCAGCGATGTTAAAGCGCTGCCTTTTTACATTACTGTGATGTTACTAGAACTTCCTCAAAAGGAAGCCTTTATAACGAACTAAAAACAACATTTCTGTTACATTCTGAAATGCCTTTTAACATCTTGTCGATGTTAATGCAATGTCTAAAAAATAACATCTTATCAATGATCTAAATGCGACATTTCATATACAATACAGTGTATTCTCGTAGATGTTGTATGGACATTGCTTAAACCTCTAAATAATATACCTCAAACCTTCTAGATGTTTCTGTGCCTAATCAGCAAATACTGGGTGAACAACTAAGAACGCCAGCTGTCGGCCATATTTCAAAAAATAGTCATGGTACAACTTTAAAGAAATACCTTCAGGAAAATGACCCTGAAAAATCGCTGGAAAATATTTTTTAGATCCTAAAATATCTGCTATGGGGTGGAATCAGCAGTTCAAGAAATAATACTGTGATTATCTCCAAAAAAGACATCTAAGGTAACCTAGAAATACAATTTTTGATATATTGTTGAGATTATGAAAAATGTAGTTAGGGACTTTTTGTCCTTATTCTTCATGTAAGGGGTGGGGGAAGGTTCAACCCAAAAAACAAATTTCGTAACACTTTTTTAACAGATATGTGAAAAGGTTGACAATTTTCCCATTTTTATCGGAAATTTCAAAGGTAATGAGGCATTTTTTAAATTCTGATGAAAAGGGGTTAAAAAAATAGGAATCTATTCAAAGATATAAGATTTACAATTTCAGATATAAAAATTCAAAAAATGCTTCAATTTACATTTGAAATTACTGAGTGGATACAAAATTATCTATTTTTGTTATCAATCTTATTAAACAGAGAAACTCTTTTAAATGCAGCTAAAATCATTAATATCGGTTAAAAAACGAAAAAGTTATACATTTGTTTATAAGTTTTAACCTTCCCCACCCATTATTTGAAGAATAATGGCAACAAATCTCCTCAATTAAATTTATTCATAATCTCATCAAGATTTCAAAAATTGTATGTTTTGGACACCTTTAGTATGTTTTTTTGTAGTATTATGTTTTCGAGTGTTCATTCCACCCCTAGCGGATATTTTAGAGACTGCAAGATATTTTCCAGCAATTTTTCAGGATCACTTACCTAAAGGTAATTTTTTTGAAAGTTGTACCATGATTCTTTAATGAGATGTGGCCTACAGTCGTTCTTAGTTGTTCATCCTGTACATTTAAAATAAAATAGCAAAAAAAGCAATACAGGATTTAAAACGCTTATTCACTATTAATGAACAGTACAGTAAATTTGAAAAAAAACAGGTGCAAAATTAGAAAAAAAAATATCTTGTCCAGGAATCCAACCTAAAAAAAAATTGTGTAAGCATATTACATAACAAGTCTGGAAAGTGGAAACTATCGAACAATTACTTGAAGAATAAGGATGAATAATGGTAATAAAAGAACTTTCCGAAGACTTCATAATAGAATTATTTATTGATTTCACCTAGAAAACCACAACTAAAATGTAGAACCTTCTCTTCGATTTTGAAACGACTATTCAGATTTCTATTTGAGAAATATTACTATCAAACTATACATCAAAAAAAAAATTAAAATACTGAAAGATGAAATTTGATACTGACAACCTAGAAATTTGAAAATTTCATATTTAAAGGCCCCAAACTTGCTAATATTGTTAATATAAATTCTATGAACAACAAAATATACTTTATTTAATAATGTAAACAGTTATCGAATAATTACTTGAAGAATAAGGATCAATAATGGTAATAAAGTAACTTTCCGAAGACTTCATGTTAGAATTATTTATTGATTTTACCTAGAAAACCTCAACTAAAACGGAAAACCTTCTCTTCAATTTTGAACGGACTATTCAGATTTCTATTTTTTAAATATAATTATCAAACTATACATAAAAAAAAATTAAAATACTGCAAGATGAAATTCGAGACCGACAACCCAGAAATTTAAATATTTCACATTTAGAAACCCCAAACTTGCTAATATTGTTACAAAAAAATTCAATACAATTACTTATTGATTTCACCTAAAAAATCTCAACTAAAATGAAAAACCTCCTCATCAATTTTGAAAAAACTATTCAGATTTCTACTTTAGAAACATTACTATCAAACTATACATCAGAAAAAATTTAAAATACTGAAAGATGAAATTTGATACGGACAACCCAGAAATTTAAATATTTCATATTTAAAGGCCCCAAACTTGCTAGTTTTGTTACAATAAATTCTATAAACAACAAAATATACGTTATTTGATAATGTAAACAGTTATCGATTAATTACTTGAAGAATAAGGATCAATAATGGTAATAAAATGACTTTCCGAAGACTTCATGATAGAATTATTTATTGATTTTACCTAGAAAACCTCAACCAAAACGGAAAACTTTCTCTTCAATTTTGAACAGACTATTCAGATTTCTATTTTTCAAATATAATTATCAAACTATACATAAAAAAAATTTAAGATACTGAATGATGAAATTCGAGACCGACAACCCAGAAATTTAAATATTTCACATTTAGAAACTCCAAACTTGCTAATATTGTTACAAAAAAATTGTATAAATAACAAAATATACGTTATATGATAATGTAAACAGTTATCGAATAATTACTTGAAAAATAAGGATCAATACCCAGATAGCACCAGATATCCATGGGATGTTCTGACAGTCTTCGATTTGGAAGATATATATCCAAATATTATAGGGTTATTCTGGGGATATCTAGAATATCTGTGGGTACACCTAAATCGAATATTCAATGTAAGTCCAGTTGGAATATCCTCAGATTATTCTTTTTAGAATATTCGAATCAAATAGTTCTAAGAATATTCTATGATTATTGACTTGGTTCAAACGCTCTTTCTGTTCCATGAGCATGCGTCAGTATTTGCAGTTGACAGTTGACGGTAACGACCAGTGAAAAATGGCGGTTCGACCATCTTATATAGGTTATTGTTATTGGTGAAACAGTAGTGTATGATTAATTATTTTTGATCGTTAATTCATTAGTAAATTTTTTGCCACTGTGGAGTGGTTTAAATATGTTTCTACATTGTATTCTATGCTACGGGTGGAACTAATACATACGACCTCACGCATCAAAACAGGTACGTTTTATTGTATTTTTTTAATGCCTGTTGATTTATAAATACATATTTTAGAAAATTATCGATTTGCTGCTAAAACTTCCAATAAATGATTAGGCAAAGTTTGAAGAAATTGAGTCAGCTTTGCTGAAGAATCCTATGGATATTTTGTAAGTTGAACATTCAATATTATATTCAAATCAAAATATGAAACTGCCTCGACATATTAGAGTATTTATGTGTTACTTTTTATATTTGAGTGCATGAAAATATTAAAATAATTGTTGATATCATACATTTTTGCAACAAAATTAATGGATAAATGTTTTCAATTGTAAGTAGAGTAGAAATTCACCTCGTTGCTAAAGGTACAACAAAATTTTATTTTCTCAGGTAGTTTCACGTAATTATGTTACCGAGATGTATGCTATGAGTTCCTAAATTAACCTTCCGTTGGTCGCGCCCGTTCTCAGGGACCGGGGCATAATAAACTAATGCCTATTTTTCTAAATATCGGAGTGAGAGATAGCGGGGATCGTCTACCTTCCTAACGCAGCTTTCTTTTAGCGGCAGTACGTAAGTGAGCGCCGTGGGAGTAAGGTGGTATGTGTTAGGGCGTTTCCCGGAATCTCAGACCGGCGCGACTATTAGTGATACATTATTTATGTGTACTCTGAAAGCGAATTTTCAAAAGAATGGCGAGTTATGAGCAAGAAGAAGCCCGTCTTAGGCAGTTGATGGAAGAAGCGTTTGACGAGAAAAGTGTGGCAGATGTTTGCGATGACCAATCCGATTGTGATGAATCTGATCACGAGCAGCAATCAGATCATGACACGGATACCGAACAAGAAATTAGCGACACGGAAGAAGCAGAGTATAGTGAACCTTTGCCATATTATAAGGGTATTAATTTTAAAATATATTCTTAGTTAAGTTTCTACTATATTCTGTTTTTAGGAAAAGATGGATCGGTATGGAAGAAACATCCACCAAGTCGTAAAACTGTGAGAACAAGAAAAGAGAACATAATAAAAAGATTACCCGGATGTACTTCAGTAACTAAACCTCTAAAAGAAATTTTTGATATATTTAACTACTTCATAAATGAGGAAATGGTTCAATTAATTGTAGATTCAACAAACACGTTCATTGAGTCGATCAGATCAAACTATGCCAGAGATAGAGATGCGCTTCCCACCAATTCCGTAGAAATACGAGCCTTATTTGGCTGGAATTACTTGGCTGGAATTACAGGCTCAAACAAGACAAATACCGCCGATTTGTGGGACAGGAATGGTTATGGCGTGGAAATGTTACATCTTGGTATGTCACTGCAAAGGTTTCGATTTTTACTAAGGTGCCTCAGATTCGACGATAAAAATACACGTGAAGAACGGCGAAAAACTGACAAACTAGCTCCGATCCGTAGTCTGTTTGATATGTTCGTAGAAAACTGTCAAAACGGATATCACTTGTCTGAGTATGTTACGATTGATGAAATGTTGCCTGGTTTTAGAGGGCGATGTAGCTTTAGGCAATACATACCATCAAAGCCCAATAAATATGGCATAAAGTTATTCGCCTTATGTGATGCTAAGATGTTTTATACATCAAAACTCGAAGTTTATGTTGGAAAGCAGCCAGAAGGGCCATATGAAATGTCTAATAAGCCAGAAGATATAGTACTTAGAACTTGTCAACACCTTTCGGGCTCCAATCGAAACATAACCATGGACAACTGGTTCACTTCGGTCCCTTTAGCTCGAAAATTACTTACAGACTATAAACTGACTTCCATTGGAACCCTTAGAAAAAACAAAAGGGAATTACCCGATGAATTTTCAAAGCCTGCAAAAAGACCCGAACATACTAGCATGTTTGGTTTTACTGAAGACTGTACCATCGTCTCATATATACCTAAAAAAAAGAATAATGTCATTATGCTCTCTACTATGCATCACCACGATGATATAGATGAAAGTACAGGAGACCATCAGAAACCGGTTATTATCACTACGTATAACTCAACAAAAGGAGGTGTGGACGTCGTGGACAAACTCATCGCGACTTATAATTGTTCAAGAACTACGCGGAGATGGCCAATGGTTTTACTCTATCTGATTATAAATGTCACTGGGATTAACTCTCAAGTAATTTACTTCTCCAATCATCCAGATACCAAATATGCCAGAAGATTTTTTTTGAATATGTTGTCCGAAAACTTATTCGCCCCCATTTGAAAGTCCGTGCTCTCCAGACTAATCTTCCGCGAAGTTTAAGGGCCCGTTTGCTAGATTTTTCCGACCCACCAGCCGACGTACCAGTAGAAAATGTTAGACCAGGTAGATGCGCTTATTGCGATTGGAGAAAAAACCGAAAAACCAAGTATTGTTGTTTTAAATGCAGTACTTATATGTGTTTAGAGCACATTGTCGCTATTTGTCAAACTTGCCGCGACAATGTAGTTTAGTTGTTTTTGTACCATGTATTCAACATTTATCTATATAAAATGGAAAGTTCATATTATTTTTGTACTAATTAAGGTCCATGTAGTTTATTTTATGTTACGTTACTTAAATATGCAATACCTGCAATGTTTCTTTGTAACAACATAATACTTTTATTTGATTTATATTAAAAAATCTAAATATAGCATGTTTTTCTATAGCTCACATGAAAAATCACATTTATTTTCACTAATTCCCAATTTAACTAAACCCGGTCTAGGAGACCGGCGCGACTATTTGACTCATAAATTAAGGCGCGACCAACGGAAGGTTAAATAGCCTATAGTTACCTCTATTCCTTTTATTAATTGGGATTGGCTAGAAAGCTCTACACAACTAAGCTCTACACAACTGGTATTCTGATAATTCAAGGTTAAATTAGTTCTGACATTTGGTAAATAATAGTTATTGCTGGTCAATTGTAGAAGTGTCTAGTTTCAGGCATATGTATACTGTTCACACAGATGAAAGCGGTCTTATATTTTTGTTCGTTTGTTATAACTTTTCTTATAAACTGTAATTGTTCAATTTTTAAAACTTATGAGATTACCTTCCAAATTAATATAATTTCAGGTTGTACCTCTGGCAAGATTGGAAGGTTCTTATTTGCAACAATATATTAAACGATTCTTGCAAAAAATCCTGATACAGTATTAAATGGAGGGATACAGTATGCATGGATACAAATGGAAAAATGCTTTGGAAAAACAAAGCTCTTTGAAGCAGTAGTAGGTATAATAATAATATTATTTTTTTTTGGAATCTACATGTAAATTAATTTAATATATCATATCATATACAAGAAACAAGAACTTCTAATCACTGTTTTGTTTGGAATATTTTGCTTTTTACTTGTCTCCTACAAGACTTATTTTTTAAATTACATATTCGATGTTTAACTTCATCTTTTAAGTTTCAGTTTTTGGGATTATATTTTGATTGTTATACATACATACACAAAAATCACAGTAGAATAGAAATTGCTTATTAACAAAAAATGTAATTATTTTATTGTTTCAGATGCCGTCCAAAAGTTGGACAAGAACATAACAAACAGAGAAGTTGAATTGAAAACAGGAATTTTCTTATCCAAATGTAAGGAACGGCAGAAATTTGTTTCAAAAAGTTCGTTGAGTATGGAGGAAGTCAGTGAATTTTGGATTTGAAAATTATGTTAGTTTCAGTTATGTTATGAGGTACATCTTATATTTATGTATAAATAAATTAAATTGAACTCAATGTTTCCCGTGCTTTAATTTTTTCAATTAAAAATATTTTTTCCTATATACACAATTCGAAATTTTGAAAGATTTCTTAGATATTTGTAAGATATATACCAGGGAACACTGGATCATTGTACTCTCCCTTTTCTCCTTTAGTTTCAGAGAATTTTTATTTAAATTTGGGACATACTGTTTGCATACTGAATAAGTGCGAGAGAGAAGCTTTCCCTTGCAGATAATTCTATTCCGTCTCACACGAATGGAGCTTATGGATAAAATAATTGGCGATATTGAACGAAAGTTGCTATCATTTTTGGTGGAACAATAAGTTCATTAAGTATACAGGATCTTCCAAATTTCAATCAATTATCTTTGAAACTAAATATAAAAAGGGCGGAGTACTATGATTCAATGTTACCCGCTCAACAGGTATCATCCATATTGGGATATTCTACAAATATTTGAAATTTTGCTATATACGTTCCACAGATATCCTTATAATATTCCTAATATTACTCGGATATTTGTAGAATATGCCTATTGGAATGTTCTATGAATATTCTGGATTATCTTGCTATATACATTCAGCAGATATCCTCAGAATATTCTTGAATATTCCTTGGAAATATTTATAGAATATTCATGGAATATTCAAAAAATTTCCCATTTCATGGTCCATAGAATATTCGAGAGAGGATATATATATATATATATATATATATATATATATATATATATATATATATATATATTTAAAGTGGGTCTATAGAATAATACAATATCCGAAAACGAATATTTTTAGTACGTCCATTGAATATCTAGTGCTATCTGGGTAATGGTAATAAAAGAATTTTCAGAAGACTTCATAATAGAATTATTTATTGATTTCACCTAGAAAACCACAACTAAAACGGAAAACCTTCTCTTCGATTTTGAAACGACTATTCAGATTTCTATTTGAGAAATATTACTATCAAACTATACATCAAAAAAAAATTTAAAATACTGAAAGATGAAATTTGATACTGACAACCTAGAAATTTGAAAATTTCATATTTAAAAGCCCAAAACTTGCTAATATATTTACTATAAATTCTATGAACAACAAAATATACGTTATTTAATGAAGTAAACAGTTATCGAATAATTACTTGAAGAATAAGGATCAATAATGGTAATAAAATAACTTTCCGAAGACTTCATGATAGAATTATTTATTGATTTTACCTAGAAAACCTCAACTAAAACGGAAAACCTTCTCTTCAATGTTGAACAGACTATTCAGATTTCTATTTTTTAAATATAATTATCAAACTATACATAAAAAAAATTAAAATACTGAAAGATGAAATTCGAGACCGACAACCCTGAAATTTAAATATTTCACATTTAGAAACCCCAAACTTGCTAATATTGTTACAAAAAATTCTATAAACAACAAAATATACGTTATTTATTAATGTAAACAATCATCGAACAATTACTTGAAGAATAAGGATGAATAATGCTAAGAAAAGAACTTTCCGAAGACTTCATAATACAATTACTTATTGATTTCACCTAGAAAACCTCAACTAAAATGAAAAACCTTCTCTTCAATTTTGGAAAAACTATTCAGATTTCTACTTTAGAAACATTACTATCAAACTATACATCAAAAAAAATTTAAAATACTGAAAGATGAAATTTGATACCGGCAACCCAGTAATTTAAATATTTCATATTTAAAAGCCCCAAACTTGCTAGTATTGTTACAATGAATGCTATAAACAACAAAATATACGTTATTTGATAATGTAAACAGTTATCGAATAATTACTTGACGACTAATGATCAATAATGGTAATAAAATAACTTTCCGAAGACTTCATGATAGAATTATTTATTGATTTTACCTAGAAAACCTCAACTAAAACGGAAAACCTTCTCTTCAATTTTGAACAGACTATTCAGATTTCTATTTTTTAAATATAATTATCAAACTATACATAAAAAAATTTTTAAAATACTGAAACATGAAATTCGAGACCGACATCCCAGAAATTTAAATATTTCACATTTAGAAACCCCAAACTTGCTAATATTGTTACAAAAAAATTCTATAAACAACAAAATATACGTTATTTAATAATGTAAACAGTTATCGAACGATTACTTGAAGAATAAGGAGGAATAATGGTAAGAAAAGAACTTTCCGAAGACTTCATAATACAATTACTTATTGATTTCACCTAGAAAACTTCAACTAAAATGAAAAATCTTCTCTTCAATTTCGAAAAAACTATTCAGATTTCTACTTTAGAAACATTACTATCAAACTATACATCAGGAAAAATTAGAATACTGATAAAGATGAAATTTGATACCGACAACACAGAAATTTAAATATAATATTGTTACGAAAAATTTTATAAACAACAAAATATACGTTATTTAATAATGTAACCAGTTATCGAATAATTACTTGAAGAATAAGGATCCATAATGGTAATAAAATAACTTTCCGAAGACTTCATGATAGAATTATTTATTGATTTTACCTAGAAAACCTCAGCTAAAACGGAAAACCTTCTCTTCAATTTTGAACAGACTATTCAGATTTCCATTTTTTAAATATGATTATCAACTATACATAAAAAAAATTTAAAATACTGATAGATGAAATTCGAGACCGACAACCCAGAAATTTAAATATTTCATACTTAAAGGCCCCAAAATTGCTAATATCGTTACTATAAATTCTATAAACAACAAAATATACGTTATTTAATAATGTAAACAGTTATCGAACGATTACTTGAAGAATAAGGACGAATAATGGTAAGAAAAGAACTTTCCGAAGACTTCATAATACAATTACTTATTGATTTCACCTAGAAAACCTCAACTAAAATGAAAAACCTCCTCTTCAATTCCGAAAAAACTATTCAGATTTCTACTTTAGAAACATTACTCTCAAACTATACATCAGAAAAAATTTGAAATACTGAAAGATGTTTTGGAATTGGCTGCTACCCCCTTTCACCCTGTTATACCCCTCGTAAGAGAATGCGACTAGTCTCGTTTTATTTCTACTGTAACTAGCTAGTCGTATGTCGATTTTCAGAGTGATAACTTTTTCCCTTCTGCCCTTTTTCATGTTTTGGAATTGGCTGCTACCCCCTTTCACCCTGTTATACCCCTCGTAAGAGAATTCGACTAGTCTCATTTTATTTCTACTGTAACTAGCTAGTCGTATATCGATTTTCAGAGGGATAACTTTTTCCCTTCTGCCCTTTTTTATGTTTCGGAATTGGCTGCTACCTCCTTTCACCCTGTTATACCCCTCGTAAGAGAATCCGACTAGTCTCATTTTATTTCTAGTGTAACTAGCTAGTCGTATATCGATTTTCAGAGTGATAACTTTTTCCCTTCTGCCCTTTTTATTATTTATATAATAGAATAATATCTTGTTTTTTCAAACAGTTCTCCATCATTACAATAAAAATAGTGCAATAAATACCTAAATCTCATTTTTTCTGGGTAAGTTAATGCAGTTTATTACTTATTAATATATAATGTTATGATTTGTAAAATTTAAACGCTCCTACATTTAAACGCCCCTAGACAATACACCACTGATCGTTCGGGCGTCTTCGGTAAATCGGCCGCTAGATTTTGGCTGCCAAGTTCACACCGGTGAAAACCACAACTAAGATGGAAAACCTTCTGTTCAATTCTGAAAAAACTATTCAGATTTATAGGTCCCTTAGAGATTATACAAAGAAGCTTTATTTAAATTATTATGTCTAGTTCCAGCATGTACCCTAGTGTTGCACTGTAAAATATAAACAAACTCTTTGACTTAAAGAAATTATGTTATCTGTGTGCATCTGTAAAATATCATACTATGAAAAATAAACTTAACTCACCTGCACATACATATGAATCCAAAAATAAACACTTATATGAAGTTACTATGATGACAAAATCTTTATGTCAAATTCTTCCTATTAACACAACCAAAAGTTCTGTGAAATTAATGTCTGAAATATCTCTTCATTCTCTGCAATGTCTATCCACTTCATAGATTTTATGTATAATTATTTACCGAAACAGGTATTGAGGTAAATTTGTTCATCTCTGGCATACATTTTTTAGTATTTATAATAAACAAATTGGCTTTCATGAGTTGTTCGGTATACTAATTTTCAATTTGGGTTTAATACCACTGATTAACTGATTGTAGAATTCATTTTTATAGGAGAAATTGGTAAACATATTTGAAAAGCTTGTTTATATTTATATTTAATATAACAAAATGACAAATGACATTTGTATTGTAACGTCAACTAACGCTGTTGTGAGGGACGATACAATTTGATGATTTTAGGAACAGTGCTCGAGAATATAATTTTTATGAACTATTCGCAATTAGAGCATTCACAGCCTTGCGTATGCATGGCGTTGGGAACGACGTCAAGAATAATGCCCCGATTCCAGATTCAGGGCATCAGTGCGGATGAAACTCAATCATCGACCACCACACCTTCAAGAAATGAATCACCGGTAGCGACATTGATTCTCTTTCCGAAATATAGAAACCACACATGACCAACGTTCAACTTTAGAAATATTTTTACAAAAGTTACAACTTTTATTTTTTAGAACTGAATATCTTTTTAATAAATACATGGAAAATTATTATTGTTGCTGCAAATGGAAGATCATATATGAATTCTATGGCAAATGTATGCATACTTTGCCCGTAGATAATATACTTTTCAACTAATTAAAAAAATAGAATTGCGGGGAGAGGGAAAAGACGAAATTTTCGGTATAAGAGTATCTGTCGTCTAGCGCAAAAATATATAAAAGTGGGCGGAGTCGAGACGTGACATGGCGCGAGTGACGAGCAGTCACTCTTTATAGATTTCTGGGAAAAATAATGGAATAAAAATAGATTGCACAACTTTCATATCCGATATGTACAGAAAATTCTGCTTGTTGCTTCTAATTAAGACGTAAATATAAATAATGTTTTCCTAACTCATTTTCGTAATCCATTTGCATGCACAATTATTGCGGCTCACAGCTGAACACATTGGAAGTATTCTTATGTTCTCTATATATAAGAAAGAAAAATATAATTTAATTTTTTCTCACCAATGCAACTTCATTCTAACATACCTAATACCTAAATCTAATCTAAAGTCTCTTCCCAATTATATTCGCCAGTCTAGATATTCTAGCATGAATTTACACTTATACACTCTAACGTTATGAATATAGATAACATCAAAGGAGCTCCTGACAAAATTAAACTATTATGCGAATTCTCATCTGAAAGGTTGAGAGTGGTGTTCCACGTATTTGGTGGTAAAATAAAACAATGGAATGAATTTTGGGTAATTAAGGTTATTGTTATTAATTTTCTATAGAATTTTTCTATCAATTTAAGTGAATGCGGAATAATAGAGGATAACTTAAGCATTTCCTTATGCATATTTGAAATCTTTTCCACACTTTCTATCAAAATTAAAACATTTTGATAGAGAATAAATTGGATGCCAGCATTATCTGCTATAATTTTCTTAACATGATATTTGAGATTATATTATAAAAATATACACGTCAAATAATTCTAAAAAAGGCAAACACGTCCAAGCAAATAAATACAGCCAATGGAACCAGTAACGAAGCAGAGAAGAAAATAATAATGAACAGAATGAACAAACTTTATTTTAAAACTCAATTAAGTAAATTGATACTCCAGGAGTGATTTGCAGTGGTGAAATGTCATATGATCAGTTGGTGTTAGTAATTCATGATTATATTTTTTCATATTTTCATTCAAAACTCCAAACTATTTTCCAATTGGTTGTTGGGGTTCCACGATAACACATCGTCTCAAAAGACATTAGGGACAAAATGTTGGTCAAAAACTCAAATAAACTTATAAAACAACTACCTTATTACCCTTCGCAACCGACGTACGCCAAATTATTACCCTGGGGTACCCGTTTTCACAAAAAAAGAAGAAAAAGAGTTCGCAGACAGTACTGCAGCAACTTTTTTAAATGAAACTAACTGTTTAGAAATAATTTCACAATATATTGAAAATATATATTGTGGAATTACTTAGAAACAGTTAGTTTCATTAAAAATATGCGTATATTCCACAGAGTAACATTCGAAACAGTGAAAGTCCTGCAGTTGATTCCTGGGAATGCATTAGAAAATGTTCCTGATCATTGAAGGAGGCATTCAAGATGATTGCCACAATACCTATATACTAGTTAATTCTAATGCAATGAACTACATTTTTACATAATATTGCTGTTTTCAAAGAAATGAAATAATCCATAGATTTAATGAACTATGTACGTTAGTTGATTCTATGATTAATTGAATCCACTATTATATTCCCGGGTAGGAATTGAATGATACACACGCCATATATAGCCAATTATATAGTATTATCTTCCTGTTTACTGGAATTTTTGAAGTAACAAACGTCTTGGGTACTACCTATGGCCTTCAACTTGAAGCATGTTGGATGTGTAAAATTTTATTTAGATTCCTTAGATATCTATTTCTCTTTCATGAATCAGCAGATCCTTAAAGAGAAGAATCTATGGCATACCAATTACATTACGTATCTTTTGTTTTTGTAATAATGAGAACTTTGAGTTATTTTACCATTTGTGTTTAAACGATAATCTAACACGGAAGTCACTAAGATAGTTTATTGGAAGATTTTCCATTTGATGTGACATTATATTCAAGGTTCAGTTCATTTCTCCATTTCAAAAATAAACATCCCAACTTGAATTAGAACTTCAACGATTTTATTAATGTATTTGGGGCTACTGTTTTCTACTTCATTGGACATATCATGTTATATAGATATAATTCTGTTGTGAATATATATTTTTTTTCTGGAACATTAAGCTGCTCGTTGCTATATATTATATTCTATCCCATTAAGTATTATTTCAACGCGTTACTTTAGGTCAGTCCAAGTAAGTTTTTGGAGTCTTCTACTACTTTCGCATTTGTATTATTTGACAACACAACCTATGAAGGCGAAATACTTTTTCACATACCTTTATCCGATATTTTTAGAATCATTCGTTGTACTTAATTTTATTACCAGAAAAGTATAGCACTATTTTCAGGCTGCTCTAAAACGTATATATTCGTATAAAAATAATTTCCATCAAGAATTTTCAGAGAACTAATATATGATAAGCACGAATGGCTGGTAGTAATCTCATTTAACATGTGGTAACCGATGTATAAGAAAATTGGTGATGTCTCGCAGCGAACAATGCAAATTAGGGGTTAAAGTTTTACCAGTTTGAAAATTTGTTACAAATTTCATAAGACAAAGCGTACGAATGCTTATTGAGTTTCTTCATGTTCTTTAGATGGTGAAATTAGAGGAAAAGGAATTTAGATATCAAGAAAATTGTGTGAATTAGACTTGTCGCTGTTCACATTGGATTGTAATAGGTCGTCAGATGGAGTCGATTTCTTTCGCGATAGACAACAATAGATTAACAGTTATGATCTTGATTCATGTAACGGTTTACGCCACGATCGTATGAGTGAAAAATGTACTGTCGGCACCACCGTTTTACTACTGTTTCAAGAAAAGCAAGAAGAATAGCATAAAAGTTTGCTAGAGTCAAAGGCATTGAAAGAGATTGCATGTCAATTGCTAGTGAGAAAGGTCACAGATAGAATATTATAAGATAAACAGTAGGAAAATAAATAGTGAGATAAATAGAGATTTACAGAGATAAAATCATATTTCTAAATAGTAAAGTATGACTAAGAGCATCTGTTTTGAGCACAATAATATTTCGTTATTGTTTAAGTTCCACTTAACCAATTTTCAGAGCAATATTACACACAAATCTGAAAAAACAATAGTATTCTGAACACATACGATCAATATGTAAATATATTTTTTTCGTTCACTCTTAGCAGACTTCGACATATTTAAAAAATGTAGTCAGCCTGACACTTCATTTTTTGACGGCAATGCAGTATCGGTGAATGATTTGAAACACATATTCGTTAGCTGGGCCCAGTATACAATAACTAGGAATATTCTTTGGTAAGAAATATACTCCTTGGAATTTTAAATTGACCTAATTTACAAAGATTTTTAGAAAAATCGATCCATTTGTCAAAAACATCTGACGATAATTCATCAGCCCAATCTATTTTACTAGCCCAAATTTGTTGCAAAATTATTTTTGCAACTACAAGCACAGATCCAACATATCCCTTAGAGTCAAATATTTCAGCAACCCTAATCTTCTTGTGATTTTTTCTACTTTATTATTTTTATTTTCCACGGTCGGAAAAGACACCTTGATATTGTCCTCAACTAGCAGCAAAACTAAACCAAGAATCTTACTATTAATACAATCTGCACCTATATCAACCTAACCTAACCTCAATAAGTTTATTAATTCATTCCTAAGCTCAATAGCCTCCTTCCTAGAATTAGAACATCAAAGAATATCATCTACAAAACACTGTTTAACAATCGCCTTGTATGTCTTTGGATAATTTAATACTTCTTCAGACGCTAACTGATTCAGACACCGTGTGGCCAAGTACGGTGCGGTCTCATAAGTCGCCGTGTTAAATTCTATTATTTTAACAGGATTCTCATAATTTTCCTGCCACAATATATTTTGCACGAACTGCTAAGATTAATTTGCACCATTCGATAGATATGTTCTATGTTTGTAACAAGAACATAAATATATGTCCGAAACCTCAAAATAATATCAAATAGTTCCGGCTGTACAAGAAACTCCGAAAGCATGATATCATTTAAGGAACGGCCTGTTGAAGTATTATTACTTGCATCGAACACCACTCCGCAATTTGGTGGACAATGCATCTTCCCTAAGCACACAATGGTGCGGTGAAAACACCCTATTCCCAATATTATTCTCATCCTCAACATATTTTCCGTGCCCAAATTTAACATATTCATCAATAAACTCTTTATACAACAAAAACAATTCTGGAGTCCTAAAAAACCTATTTTCCATGGAACTTAACATTTTAAATGCCGAATTAAACAAATTTCCTTGTTTTAAAATATCATCTACATTTTTTAACGGTGAATCAACTTGACATCTACCATTCCCAAGTCGCTTGTGCGTTTCCCGAAATATGTTTTCACACATTTTATCATCAAGTGACAAAAACCTTTGATTTGTCACTTCCTCCACTTGCCAGAACCTTGAAATAACATCATTTACATATGTTACCTACGACTGACAAATGTTTAACACTAAAATTATTGTAAGTCCTTGTGGTGGTTACTTAGTAAGGGTCCCTCGTATACTCGACGTTTACCATAAAGGCATATTATTATGGAGGAAACCACTTACCTAGCAACCTGTATTCGGGAACAGAATAAACAATAACACATTTATAAAATCACTGGGTTCAAGTTTAATACATTTAAAAATACACGATTATAAATATCAAAACGACTTGGTCAAAGTATTAATAACAATAATAATATCATCCTGGTTCGTTCACACCCATTATATAGGAAACATAGTTGTGTTTTACTACACATCCGACCTCCGTCTATAAATTGTACATGTCTGTTTATAAAATAACAAAAACAAGCTTTCCTTGATAAATGACATTGACTATGGCCGACCAATGCTCACTAAATACTATAATTAATATTAACCTGAATTTAAATATTATTTCTAAGTTAGTGTCCTTTTGTCTTTTAAGGAATCACTACATCCTTATATTTTCCACATTGCCAAATTTCCCACTATTTCCAATATTGTAAGCTAGTGGGGCCGCTCCAGGCACAATTCATCCAGGATGTGTATTTTGAAGGATAGGCAACCCTGGGCCTAAACGAATAATTTCGGGGAGAATTGCCTGAAAATATAAATCAGCCAAAAACAACAACTCAATCTCCGAGGGCTGAAAAAATGCTTATGGAATATTAATTTTGCTGGTATCAACCACCACCTGTGGTAACTCACACGTGAGTTCATTTGAAACCCTGCAATTTACCGACACCCTAAAATTGTTGTCACTTTTGACTCCACAAACAAATCGACAAACTTGTCAACCACACTAATATTTTTACCAATACCACCAATCGCCAAGTATGTACTATTAATCCTAGTATCCCGAAGTTTTTTCAAAAAATTTAAAGATATGAAATTAGACTGAGAGCACGAATCTAACAAAGCTCTTGCCTGAACCATATAACCCTCGCGGGTAATTATATTTACCTGCGCAGCTGCCAACAACACCTGAGACCTAGGTATCTGCGAACATGCAACAACATTTTGTTGTTCTCGCATCTGATGCTGACTTGAAACATTATTCGAAAATAAATCCACACGTGCCTGTGGCACTCTCAATAATGAATTTGATTGAGCCTCACCTCGTTGAGGCCGACCCTGGCTATTATTATTAGCTATATTTTGGTGACCACCAAGGTCACTAACTGGACCTTCGCCACTGTCCGACCTTTGGATATAGGTAGCCCCCATGTTTTGGTTATGGTTAACCCTTTCATCATACAATAAATCATGATGCCGTTTACCGAAAGTGCTACAAAGAACTGGAAATAACACTAACATTATTTGAACAATGCTGAACGCAAGTACATCACTTATTTGAAGCTTTGAAATTAATAAGTGTGAATATATAACGATAGCTTATCTTTATTTTGAAAATATTTTATAAGTAGATATAGTGCTTGTGTCACCCTATACATCGTATGATTTGATATCACATCCTTTGTAAGGGGTGTATTTGCGTCGTTTTTGAACTGATATAATTACTTTTTGTACAGCTTTTAAATTCAATTTTCATATACTTACGACAAGTAATATAGATTTTTTCAATAGTTTGTTGGAGGTATGCAGTCTTTAAGAATTTTTTTTCCGGAAAAAAATGTTGATAAGGGAATAACTTTTTCATGGCATCGCATGATTTTTTGAGAATAAAATTTTTCTTACATTTTCTCCATTGAAGTAACAAAATGGAGTGGAATTTCAATATTTTCACAAAAAATCGATTCTTCTCACATCTTGATAACGAAACAAATGAAATTAAGAGAAAATTTTAATATTTTCATAAAAAATGGGGTTTTCACATATTTTCGTCATGAAGCGAGCAAGTTTAGTAAAATTTTTATGTTTTTTGAAGGAACTAAATTTTTGATGGTGGCCACCATGGGCCTCTAAAACCACTTGAAAATCGATGAAAGGCATAGTTAAAATCATTTCCGACAACTTATTTCCATTTAAAATAGATAAAATTGCATTCAAAATAAAAAAAACAGAAAATTTTCGATTATTGATCTATTTCACTCGGATGGCCGTTACACGAGAAATCCGGAATGTTCAATTTTTGCCGTTGGAAAGATCTTGAATATTGCTACAAAAATTATATACCTAGGGTGTTTATCACTATCTGTGGTAGAAATCCGTATAAATTGGAAAATCTTGAAAAAAACAAAAAAAATTCAAAAGGTGGACCATGTATTTTGGCTAGAACTCCATAAGGCTACTCCGATAATCTGAAATACTACACACTAGCTACAAAAACATAGAGGGGTCAAAAAACGTATAAATTGGAAAAAACGTGAGAAAACTAAAAAAAACCAAAGAGTGGGCCACTTATTTTGGACATAATTGGATATATACCGTAGGAATGACCTAGAATATAGGTATAGAAACAACCAAGGTGTTTTTTTCTATATGTGAGGTGAGAAACCGTATAAATTGTAAGGCATCACGAAACATTTGGTTTAACCAAAAATGCCTTAGAAAAGAAGTAATACCAAATTATGTAAATATAAACTGCCATACTAAAACACCTCAAGCGAAAAGCTATAAAATGTGCTCAACGAGTATGTCTTAAAGAAGAATGTAAAAAATGGTTTAAAATAAGAGACTCCTCAGACAACTACATAAAACTTGTACATTCTGAACTCACGTTCCAACCACATCCAGTAGAATTTGACTGTTTAGATGACAAAATGAGAGAAAGTGTCAAGTAGATAGGTAGCACTGATTCGGGCTCATTCCTTATGTAAAATAACATGGGAAATCGCTAAGGTTCATTCTGGACTTTTTTGACCAAACCAAGGTCATTATTGCTGTGACGTCAGCAACCCCTCAAGGTTAGGCATTGCCCACTGTTGCTATGTGCATTGGACACGTTCGATAGGCACATATGGCAGATGACACACGTGGCAGTTGACAGACGTGACAGTTGACGCATGTGACTGTTGACAGGACCAGCGCCCCGCCAGCGCCAAGGTGCTGCTGTGATGTCAATAACCCCTCAACGTCAGGCATTGGTAACCCCATTGTTGCTATGCGCATTGGGCACGTTCGATATACAGGATGTACAAAGATGCCATAAGAGCACTAACATATATCTCTGTTAATCACCGGGGTGCCCGGCCGTGGCTGGTGGAAGCGAACTTTTTCCGTATACTGCGCATGTTTTCCGTTACATACAGACCGTAAAAGACGTAGTTTAGCGTTCTGCGCAGGTCATAAGGGCATTAACGCATATCTCTGCTATTATTGGGCGGATTTTCAAAACGGCATTACGGTGGTTAGATTATCTTCATATACAGGATGAGAAAACATGTAGTATTTCAGCGATCAATATACAGGGTGTCGACATAAAGATGCCATAAGGGCGCTAGCGTCACGTGTAACGTCACGATAATAGCAGATATACATTGAGGCGCCCTTATGGCATCTTTATGTCGACACCCTGTATATTGATCGCTGTAATACTACAAACTGCAATGTGTCATCTGTCTAGAAAACGCCTAAGGAAACTTGTGTTCTGTGTCACCTATCAATCTTCTTGTGTTCTGTGGCGTGTGTCTTCTAACCATGTGGTGTGTGTTACTTCTGTAATGTGTTAAGTGACGCACCACCTCCCTAAACGCGTATCTTTACCAAATAGGAATAAAACAACACAGGTAGGGATAAACAAAACAGTAACAATACGGTATTTTTTTTATCGTTTTTATTGGCAATAATAGCATGTTGAGTATAACACAAACAAATACAAATATTACACACAAAATACAACTATTTCCTTATCTCTATTACTCGTATGTTTCATTTTATCTATTTTTATCTTAATTCTATAACTTAGATCCATTTCTGCACATTATCCTTCCAACCAGTAGTTTGAGCAATAGAAGATTTCCGAATTCTCAAACTTTAATATGTAACGAAGTCTCTCTCTGTATTTAACTTCGTTTATAGCGGTAATTACAATTTCTGTTTCTTCGGCAATTTCTTCTAAGCGCTGGGAAAACCTTAATTTAATACGATCTTTTATCTTCTGCATAATAATGTTTTTAATTTGGATCATATCTTCTTGGGTAAAAGGAATATCCTTCCATACCTCCGTAGGAAACTAAATTCTCTATCTTAGCAAATGTGTCGCTTTGGTAAGACGAAATACCATTTGTAGTAAATGTTACAAACGTTTCTTCTGTAGGCAAACATATTATCTATAATATAACCATCTGCAATGAGAGCTGCTCTACTGTTGTAAACACTTTAGAAATATATTTTTGTGGTAACCCATTAAGAAGTAGACATTTTATATGGCATCCTTTTCCGCTAACACACCAACATAAGTATATTTGTTTTTATTGTTCATGGTAAATGCCAACACTTTATACACACCTGCTGGGTCTAGGTTGGCCCAATGGCTATAAAAATAGTTTTCTGATCTCTTCCTCAATTGTGTTATCTTCTCTTCTTTCTCCAGTAGACTTCTAAATTCTTCCTTCATTGCAGTTGCCTTTTCGGGAAAATCCAGCTTTCGCCTCTTGGTACCTAGCTCATCCATTTCATGTTTTCGTTTCCTTGTCGATATAATGTAAACTTGCGACAGGGGGTCGATTACTTGATTCTTATAAGGAGGAAGTTTGTTTGTTTTATTAGTTCTCTTCCTTAAAATACATGCATCCAAATTATCTGTAGAGATTAATCCAGCGTCCTATATGACAATATCCTCCGGTATAGTAGAAAATGGGGTGCTGGACCTAGAAAAGTAGGTCTCTCCAGCTTTAATTTAACATTTTTGTATAATTCGAACATCGTCTCTGTTCTCCTTTTCTTCTACAACTTCTATATGGTTAACAGGGGGGCAATTAAAGCTGCATGCAGGGAGAATGTAATTTATAACCTTCTTCCTTGCGTCGGATTCTTTTAGTAAAGTTGTTTATAATACCGTCAACTTCCTTGTATTGCTGTTACTCCAACAAACATATTGCAGCATATTGTTACACACAAGACAACAGCTGTTCTGTAGACTCTCGGTCAACTTTGTCCACATTTTTGCAATCGAAACAGAGTATAACGGGAGCATTTTGGATGTACAACTTATTACCTTGTACCAGAGTTATGCAATCTTCTAAAGGAATGTAGCCTTCTCCATGGAAATTTCCAATTGGGTACTTATTTATCGTAGGTTCTAATCTGGTAATACCATGCTTCTTGGCCAATGCAGAAGAGAAAGTTCTCTTTCATCTTGCGTCCGGGCAGTTGACGAAATCTATAATATGGTTTCCAATGCTGTTGTTAACTCCAGGACTGGTGTTTTGACAAAAAATGTATTGTATATTTTAACCCTTGCGTTAGATGTGTGCCAAGTTAGGCAATCACTGCCAACTGTTTTATCATTGTTTACAATAACATTGCACTTTCCTTGTACTCTCCTTGGATGCAAAAGTTTAAGTTGTTTGTTAAATAATTAATCATTTCTTCTTCGTTAAAAACTCCTGCAAAATCCTGCGTTATGTCTAAGTCCATTAGGTAGTAATCTTCCTTCCGGAGTTGCTCCAATAAATTTGGTATTTATTTAAGTAGCCTGTCGAGTTGAACGTCCGCCAATTCTACTTTGTATGGACTGCACACAGGTTCTTTATGTTCCCTTTTAATAATTTCCAAATCTTCTCCGACTACTTCTCTTGTTCCAATGACAAGCGGGTTGTTACTTAGTAAGAGGATAGGCAGCTTAGCTTCAGCACCATGTTTTGAAGAAATCAATTCCAGATGGTTTAACATTAAATAAGAACAAAGGTGGGAAAATTTGAAAAACAACGATATCTTTAAAAGTTTTATTAGAATATTTATACGGGTTTAACAAAACTTATACACAAAATACAACTCTTTCTTTGTTTCTGTTGTGTGTATATTTTACCACGTTGATTTTTATTATTAGCCTATAATCCAAGTGTATTTCTTTTAATTCTTGTTCCAACCAGTCATTCGAAAGTCACAAAACATTTATATTGTCTAGTTTTAATATGGTCCCGATTCTACCTCTATGCATAACTTCTTTAATTCCAGATATTACCAGTTCTGTACCTTCTGCAAATTCTTCCAGTCGATGACCATCCCTAAATTTTATGTTATCCGCAATTTCTTGCATTGTAACGACAATAACTCCTCCACTTGGGTAAATGGAACGTCTATATTTTTCCATGCGCCTGTGTAAAATTGCAAGTCTTCGATTTTGGCAAATGTGTTAAAACTCGTATATCCATTTGTAGTAAAGGTAGCAAATGGTTTTTCGGTCGGCAAACATATTAATTCCATTCCATTGTTATATGGTGATGTGACATAACCGTCTTCAACAAGAACTTCTCTATTATTGTAAACGCGTAAAAACGTATTTTTGTGGTAACGTTTTAAGTAGTGGACGTCTCTTTGCCCTTCCTTATCCGCCAAAACTCCTACATAGGTATATTTATTTTTGTTGTTAACGGTGAACGCGGATTCGCTGTATTCTCCAGAGGGTCCTAAGTTTTTCAACCTGGTGCAGAAATAATCTTGTAGTCTCTCTTTTAATTCTGCTATCTTCCGTTCTTTCTCCAAAAATGTTCATATTCCTTTTTAACCGTAGCTGTATTTTCTACTCTATCTTCCTTTTCTTTAATTCTGTTTCCTACATTTCTAATTTTTGTTTCTTTACAGATAATACAGAAATATGGGGAATTGATATTATATCTTTTAGCACAAAAGGCTTTAGCTTACTTATTTTGTTTACCCTCTTTCTTAGAACTCTGAGTATAATATTACATGTAGATACCAGTCCGGGTTCCTGGATGTCGATATCTTCCGGGATAGTGCTAAACAGTGTGGAACACCGGGTAAAAAATGTATCTCCAACCTTAATATCGCATTTTTGAGAAATTCGAACATTTTTCTCCTCATTACTCGTATCTTCTACGATCTCTATATAATTGATAGGTAAGAAGTTGAAACTAAATGCAGAAAGACAATAATTTATAACTTTTTTTCTTGCGTTGCGATCCATTGGTAAACTTATCTGTAGACCGGTTAATTTCCTTGTATTACTTTTCCCACAGTATACAGATTGCAGAATATTGCAGAAATTCAAGACAGCAACTTTTTTGCAGTCTTTTTGACAAATTTGTTGACATTTTAGCAAATGAGATAGAGTATAATGGCGCATTTTGGAAATAAAGTTTGCTATCCTCTAGTAAGGCTGGACAGTCTTCTAAGCAATTGTATTCCCCTGTTTTGTTATCGGATATGGAATAATTATATATGGTTCTAATCTTGTAATTCCATGCTCTCTGGCTAAAATGTTGGAAAATGTGTCTTTCAATCTCTTTTATCTCGACAGTTCACGAAATTTATAATATGGTTACCAATGCTCTTCTAAACACCAGGACTGGTTATTTGACAAATACATTTGTTGTATATTTTAACCTTGTTGTTAGATGCAAGCCACGTAAGGCAATCAATAACGACTGTATTATTATTATTTACAATTACGTTACAATTCTCCCGATAAATTCCATGTTTACGAAAGTTAAAGTTACTTGTTAAGTAGTTTGCCATTTCTTCTTTCTGGAACACCCCACAGAAGTCTTGAGTAATATCGAGGTCTAGTAGATAATAGTCTTCTTTTTCAAATTGTTCTAATAATTCGGATAATTCTTTTAATAGTGTTTCCAAATTTAGATCTGCTAGTTCCACTTTATATGGTATACATACAGGTTTATCATATTTTTTCGTAATTCTTTCCATACTTTCTCCAAGAATTTCTCGAACACCTTTGGCCATTTGATTGTCGCTGTGTAAGAAGAAGGCTTTAACTCCGCATCTCGCAGAAACAAGGCCACCAAATTTTCCTCGAAGGTAACAGTTAAACGAACCACAAATTTCCTTTTTTACAAGTCCACTTCCTCCATTACAGTCTTCAGAACCGCATAACTTTACTACCATTATATTGTCACAAAATGGATCCGTTATCGGTGCCTCTCTCAGTAGCTCTTCTCTCTCCGTGTAATCGATATTTCCAATATCCGTAATTAGATTGCCTATATTTTCTGTTAGTAATCATTTTCCGAATCTTCTCTTTCGCCTGACAATATAATTTTCAACCAAACAGAGTGCCCTTATGGCATCTATATGTCTACATACTGTATATCGAACGTCGTAGTGACGTACCTAACATATTACCGTTGATTCGACTCCATTCCGACCAATAATAACCGAGAGCCCTTATGGTATATTTATGTCGACATCCTGTATATCGAACGTCGTAGTGACGTACCTAACATAATACAGTTCATTCGACTTCATCCGACCAATAATAATAGAGTGCCCTTATGGCATCATTATGTCGACATTCTATATATCGAACGTCGTAGTGACGTACCTTACATAATACCGTTTATTCAACTTCACTCCGACCAATAACAGCAGAGTGCCGTTATGTCCTCATTATGTCGACATCCTGTATATCGAACGTCGTAGTGACGTACCTAACATAATACCGTTTATTCGACCTCATTCCGACCAATAGTAACATATTGCCTTTATGGCATCATTATGTCGACATCCTGTATATTGAACGTCGTGGTGACGTACCTATCATATTACCGTTTGTTTTTTGAAAATCCGACCAATAATAGCAGAGTGCCTTTTCGACATATTCATGTCGACACCCTGTATATTGAACTTCGTAGTGACGTACCTAATGCCGTTTATTCAATGAAAATTTGACCAATGATAGTGCCCTTATGACAACTTTATGTCGACATCCTGTATATTGATCGAACATCCTAGTCGAACGTCGTATGACGAACCTAACATAATACCGTTTGTTCGACTTCAATCCGACCCATAATAACAGAGTACCCTTTTGACATCTTTATGTCGTCATCCTGTATATTGATCGAACGTGACATACCTAACAAAATGCCGTTTGTTCGATGAAAATCCGACAAATAATAACGTTTGTTCCATAAAAATCTGACCAATAATAGCAGAGATATTCGCTAGTGCTCTAATAACAACTTTTTTGAACATCCTGTATATGATGATAATCTAACAATCATAATGTCGTTTGTTCCATAAAAATCTGGCCATTAATAACAGACATATGCGATAGTGCCCTAATGACATATTATTTGCACATCATGTATATGATAATGGTCTAGCAATCATAATGTCGTTTGTTCCATAAAAATCTAATCAATATTACCAGAGATATTCGCTAGTGCCCTAATGACAACTTTTTTGAACATCCTGTATATGATGATAATCTTACACTCATAATGTCGTTTGTTCTATAAAAATCTGACCAATAATAGCAGAGATATGCGCTAGTGCCCTAGTGACATATTTTTTGCACATCCTGTATATGATAATAGTCTAGCAATCATAATGTCGTTTGTTCCATAAAAATCTGACCAATAATAGCAGAGATATGCACTAGTGCCCTAATGACATCTTTTTGCACATCCAGTATATGATGATAATCTAGCGATCATAATGTCATTTGCTCCATAAAAATCTGACCAATAATAGCAGATATTTGCGCCAATGCCTCTAAGACCTGCTCAGAACGTTAAAATACGTCTTTTACAGTATGTCTGTAACGAAAAGCGTGCGCAGCATACAGAAAAAATAGCTTCGATATTTTTTTTGTTAGCTACCATGTGGATCACCTCTGCCATGTGCTGATCAATAATAGCAACCTTTATGACATCGGCGACCCCCTGTATATAGTCGTAACATAATAACGTTTATTAAACTTCAATCTGATTAATAATAACAGAGATATGCGCTAGTGCCATAATGACATCTTTTTGGCACATGCTGTATATGATGATAATCTAGCAATCATAATGTCGTTTGTTCCATAAAAATCCAACCAATAATAGCAGAGATATTCGCTAGGCCCTAATGGCAACTTCTTCGAACATCCTGTATATGATGATAATCTAACAATCATAATGTCGTTTGTTCCATAAAAATCTGACCGATAATAGCAGATATATTCGCTAGTATTCTAATGACAACTTTTTTGAACATCCCGTATATGATAATAGTCTAGCAATAATAATGTCGTTTGTTCCATAAAAATCTGACCAATAATAGCAGAGATATGTGCCAATGCCTTTACGACATGCACAGAACGTTAAAATACGTCTTTTACGGTCTATCTGTAACGAAAAACATGCGCAGTATACGGAAAAAGTAGCATTGCTACCACCGCCCTTTTGGCTCGAAAAAGTAGAGTTTTCGCGTCATCGATATTCTAGCGCCCTTTTGTCTGTTCGCGATACCCTGTATATCGAACGTCGTAGTGACGTCGAAAGCGCCCCATTTGAATCGCCCGCCAACGATCAGCGCCATCCATATCGAACTTCGTAGTGACGTCACAAGTGCCCCAATTGAATCGCCCGCCAACGATTAGCGCCATCGTCACTTCTCCCAGCGCTCCGTCTTTTTGTCGACACACCCCTTCAAACCGTCAACCTACGCTGAATAATCTAACCATCATAATGCCGTTTTGAAAATCTGACTAATAATAGCAGAGATATGCACCATTGCCTTTAGGACCTGCGCATAACGTTAAAATATGTCTTTTACGGTCTGTCTGTAACGAAAAACATGCGCAGTATACGGAGAAACTAGCTTTGATACCACCGCCCTTTTAGCTCGAAAAAGTTTTCGCGTCATCGATAACGCCCTTTTGTCTGTTCGCGACACCCTGTATATTGAACATCGTGACGTCACCCTCCCCAGCGCCCCGTCATTTTGTCGACACACCCCTTTACCCCGTCACCTTCCGCTGGTATCGTCGATACCCTATCGTCGCAGTGACATCACCCGCAAGACAACCCCGACCGTTTTGGCAGATATGTTAGTGCTCTACATGTTTTCTCATCTTGTATATGAAAATAATCTAACCATCATAATGTCGTTTTGAAAGTCCGCCCAATAATAGCAGAGATATGCGTTAATGCCCTTATGACAGTGGGGTTACCGATGCCTGACCTTGAGGGGTTGCTGACCTCACAGCAGTACCTTTGCGTTGGCGGGGCGCTGGTCCTGTCAACAGTCACATGCGTCAACTGTCACATCTGTCAACTCTCATATGTGCCTATCAAACGTGTCCAATGCACATAGCAACAGTGGGATCTCAATGCCTGACCTTGAGGGCTTGCTGACGTCACCGTAGTAATGACCTTGGTTTGGTCAAAAAAGTCCAGAAGGAACCTTAGCGATTTCTTATGATACTTTACATAAGGAATGAGCCCGAATCAGTGCTGCCTATCTACTGTGTCACCACGATGAAGCACAAAGAATTTGGGTAACAAGAACAAAAACTACAGAAACTTGAACACACAAAACATAGAATTCAATACTATAAACATTATGAGACTGTAAGTACTTACATACCAACAAACACACTTTGCACCACGATTTGAAAACCTTCAGACACTAATTTTACAAACAGTGAAATAGAATTTTTTTTTAAATAAAGGTTTAAAGTACAGCATGCCACCAACATTTACGAATATTATTAAATAAATATTAGCTACCGGATCAGGAATAGCTTTAAAATCTAATTCGAATAATTTTCTTTATGAAAAATTGAAAATTGGAAAAGGTTAAACGCCAAAAAAAGCCATTACAGTTTTAAGTACAATCAAAAAGAAAGTAGAAAATAATTACCTAACAATTACAAAATCTGTTATATTAAAAATTGAAGATTATATTTCAAAAATATATAACTTTATAGAATCTAGGGATGTACAAATTCTTAGAGCAGGCCCAATAAAAAAGTTTTCTAATAATGTAATAGATATTGTTAATTATTCAAATTATCTTTTAGTTATGAAAAGAAATGCATCGTACACTAAAATTCTCAATCTCTTCAATTATATGGAACTGTTAAAATACATAAAATATCGAAACCAATTCGACTTATAGCTACTTATATTAATACTCCTAGTAATATATTAGCAAAACAACTTAATAATTACGGATATATCTAAATACTGAATTAAATATTCAATAGAACTAACCAAAAAATTAAAAACTCATAACTCTATACTCATTTCATTTGATGTTACCAATATGTTCACTAAAATTCCTTGTAAAGAATGTCTAACACTTGTAAGAAAATTACTAGAAGATGAAAAAATTAATCCATGAATAATATCATGAATTCTTGATTTACTTGATGTGTGTATTAATCATAATTATTTCAATTTTGACAATACGATATATATTTAAAATTAAGGTTTACCAATGGGAAGCCCTATATCACCAATTTTGGCAAACATTTATATGGACAGTCTAGAAAGAAAAATCTTTGAAAGTAATATTTGAAAGAATCTTATTTTGGTATAGATGTGTATGTGACATGTTAGCTTGTTTTATAGGTAGTGAACGACAATTAGACGTATTTTTCATTCATATTAATAATTTACACCCACAAATTGAATTTACATTAGAAGTTGAAGAAAGCAACTAAATCAATTTTCTAGATTTGAAAATTCATAGATTTAAATACTTGATTTATTCAATTCACAGAAAACCAGCACACACTGATGTGACTATTCCATATAGTTCCAATCATCCCATGTCACATAAATTAGCAGCATGTAATTCAATGATACATAGAGAATTTTCAGTTCCTTTGTACAAATGTAATTTTGAGAGAAATAATTCAATTAAACAAATAGCAACATCCAACGGTTATTCATTGCATATGATAAATAAATTAATTCATAAAAAAGAGGGAAAAGCGGTATTACAACTGATATTTCCTCAACAACTAAAAAAATTATAAAACCATCACATATGCAGGTAATATTTCAAAATAAATATCTTTAGCAACAAATACAGCAATTTCTTTAAAAACAGAAAGTAATGTGAGTACAAAACACATTATAAAATGGTTTAGCGTGATTCTAGCTAGCAAATTATGATATTAAATGTTCTTAAAGGTAAATTTGAATAATATATTAAAATTTTTAATGAATAAAGTATGCGAACGTTTATTTATCAATTGTTTATTCTGTATAGGATCAATATATTATAGGTATACATAACGATCGAATTTTGAGATAAATTACCAGATATCTTTGTGAAGATATACTACAGAAATAAATCTGTTCATGATATAATATTAATAGAACGTAAGCATATACGAAGAAGCTCATTTTCAAACAAATAATCATCGTCTAGTTGCTTAAAGGAATTTTTTTTTACAATTTACACAATCATGCGATCATAATATTTGTCAAAAGTGCTGAGTAAAACCATGTGTGATCTGACCAATCAGGAATCTCAGAATTGTCAACTTAAATTTAAATAACTCCTTCTAGTTTAAAAACAAGGATAATGTAATTATATTCTATTCAAAAAATTCTATAAATGACTTTTTGTGGAACTTGTGCTTTGCGCAACGCACCGCTTCGCGGTTCGTTGCGCAAACTGCACTCGTACTACAAAACGAGTCATTGTGACTCTTGTTTTATAAATAACTATTTCCGCACCTATACACTCCGGAGGCTGTATGGTGCAAACACACCGAAATTTCTCGAAAAAGACCAAAAATGTAGTACATCTGGATTTATCGGACCCGTTGCGATGACTCTTGTGAGCTCAAAATCGATAGGGTTCATCTGTGTGATGCCCTGAACAATATACAATCATAAAATTTGTTACTCATATGTGCTCCTCAAGCTGTGCTGATAAGATATGTTACAGAAAGTGGCCGACGACGACGAGATACACACAGGATTTTTTCTTAAAACCCGTTTTTCGTGTTTTTCTCGGTGAAAACGAAAAAATAAGTCATATATCTATTCTTTACTTGATAGAATGTTCTTGTGAGTGTTACTTTTCTTTTTTTGTAATTCTCGACGAACTTTATTTTTATCAACTACCTTAACATGCTTATCTGATAAGAGTAAAAGTAAAAAGGCCAAAAACTTCGAGGATCAGTTGCAAATTTGGCTACCGTTCGATTTGATGCCCTAGTCATATCGGCGATCTGGGCAACATTTGGTAATGCAAATCTGAGTTTGTTAGATATTTTTCACTATATATAATACAAAAGCAAGCGAGGAGCTGCATTCTTGGAATTTATTGCCCGGGGGCTGCGCGTTATATATCGAATTAACGGTTTTTAAGATTAATACTAATTTATCTGGACTTGTACACTCCGGAGGCAATATCTTACTAACAAACTGAAATTTCTCCAAAAATTACCTAAAATGTAGTATATCTGGATTAATATGACCCGTTAGTTATAGCGCGCTGACCCACAGTTCATACATGGTATTGTACTTCGACCTTCCGTTACAATTCGGAGACGCTGATCCATGTTTCAACAACATTGCACAACAACTGATGATTTTGCAAAATTGCATATTTTTAGTGAATAGTTGCATTATTTTTGTATATTAGTTCGATTGATATAGTGAATTTATTTATTAAGTAGTGCAGTAATTGTCAAAATAAAGTATATTTTCAAAAAGCGACTTTTAACGCAGTCAGTTGTATAGTGGAAGATCGATTATCCACTTCAAATACCTTTGGAAAACGTTGAAGTTCGTCCAAAAATGTTAGAAGAAGAAGTAAATCGAGTGAAGTTTATCGAAAATTGTTAGAAGAAAGAAACAGAATCAAAATAGGTTAAGAAGAAAATTCTTTGGAAAACGAAGTGAAGTTCATCCAAATGCTTTAGAAGTGAAGAAACGTAAAGAAAACGAAACTAGTAACCGGAATGTACCTCAGCATCATCATTAGCCTGTAAGAAACTATAATTTTTCCTTTTTTTAGCTATATGTCAGATACACCTCCAGCAAACACTCTTCAGACTTCTCAAACAATACAACTTCCACCAATCCTAAATGTAAACGCACATAGACTCATATTTACACCATCTCAAATCAACACCACACCTGAATTTAATACAAAACACCTAGACTACCTTTCCCTATACGATGTAAATCGCAACGAGCTGTACAATTCCATTATGCCGCTACCCTAACCTTATGTCATTTCTGGGACAATAACAACATCCACAGTTTTCAAAATCATCTCCTATTCCAAGGGATCCTAAGTTAACTGACAGGAAGAGCTAAGGAAATCATCTGACTCTACGAATGTACCGAATGGGAACATATCAAAGAAACTTTGAGCCAAAACTTCGCCGACCAATGTAATCAGAATTCTCTTATAAGAGACATAGTAAATCTATGCCAAGGACCCAATGAATCTCCATAGCAGTACAACGAGAAAGTAGTGGGTCTGCTAAATACAATATATAACTACATAGAACTTAACAAAAGTGATATTAACATAAAGGTAAGTGAAAGAGATTTTTCCAGAAACAAGCTTGAACAACTTTGGGAACCCTTAGTATCCACTATCAGTGTAATGAGACCAAGCAATCTATCTACGGCAATGCATTACATCGAGGAAGAGAACAATATAAGATACGTACCGAAAGCAGGAAACCCTCAACCAACAACAGCTGGCATATGAGCACTAACCAGCAGCATAAGTCACCAGCACCTCTTATGTCTTTCCTCCATCAATTACCACGGTGCTACCATCAACCACCAAGTTGCTACCATCAACTTTCAGACCACAATGGCAACCACCACCCCTCCAACCCCAATGGCATCCTTAACATCAACAGTTTGGTTTAGACCACCGACGCAGCCAATTAATTTCATTCCACAAGGCCAGAAAGTATTCCTTGGACCAAGGTTTCAACAATTCAGTAGACCTCAACAACAAAACTCCCGGAGGAGTAAACATGGAACATCCCAGCCACATAAACCGACACCAATGAGAATTAGCGCTAGAGCTACGACTTAAATTCGGAACTGAAGACCTCAACAACAGCAAAATCGACATCACATCCGAAGAATTATTCAACATTGAATATGCAAATGAAGCCTATGTTTATGATACTAAAGAATTTATTGAATAAATAGCTTATGACTATTACACACACATATATATATATATATATATATATATATATATATATATATATATATATATATATATATATATGTATATATATTATATAACCGAAAACCAAATTCTAGAATTATAGTATTGACCTACCCTGAAGAAAAATGTTTAAGAAATTATAAATTTGTGTGATACGATACTTGTTTGACCAGTTATTACAAGAGAAATCCTCCAAAATATGAATACATGGAACACCACCGCCAACGAAACCTTTGGAAATTATCGCTCTCCTCATCTATGTAACACATTATAGAATATCACACATGATGGTAGCTGTCAGGGGTACCGAGTTCAATAATGGAATTATGCAGGAGTTTGTAGATACCCATTAGATTAAAGTTCACTACAGAACTGCGGATAGCTCTTTGTTGAATGGAATGGTGGAACGGTTTCACTCCACAATACTCTAAAACCTCAGAATCATTAGAACAAGAATGAAAACTCTAGGTCTTAAGGAACAAATGCTATTCGCCATCTTGAGTTACAGCTCTTCCGCTCAAAATCCTTTTGACATAGACATCGATAGATATTTGCTAAACAACTATACATACGTCCATATGGAAAAAACTGAGGAAATATGTGAAGAAATCAACAAGAGAATCCAAAATTTCAAAGGAACGGCCATGGAGGAAAATAATGAGAGACGACAACCTCCCATATCTTACAAACCTTGTACCAAAATTAATACCTAAAATATGATCAAAAGTAATAAACTACTTCCAATATTTCCTCCTAAAACCGGTACAATAGACAAGGAAGTCACTATTGACACATAAAATACAACTGTACACAAGAAAAATGTCAAACACCAACCAAGTAGTCTAATAGGAATCCTATATTACAGATGTAACTATATAGTGGCTCAAGAAGTCCTGATTTAGGATTTCAAGAACCACCTAGGTATTCTACCCCTCAAGCTAGAACTAGCAAGAATTCAAACAAGTAAGCCCGGCTTTATCCACTATTTCCACCTGCGACCATTGGCTGAAGAAATAAATGCACTCGAAGAGCAATATCGAACAGTTACATCAGAAATTCAGGAAGGACTTACGCATCACTATTTCGATCCGCTACAAAAGTTCGACCAAAGTTGCAATACCTACCAATCGCTGCTAACAAGAAACTTCTCAGCATCTACCCATAATATAAACTGAAGAGAGGTTTAGTCAATGGTTTGGAGCATGATCATAGTAATATCAGGCAATTTGGATCAAGAATATGCCGAAACATACGACAAGGCCATCGCCTCCCTTGAGATAAACCAAAACAACATAATATCAGAAATTGACAGGCATTTGAGTATAAACAAACTAATCATGACAAACTATAACATCACAGTGACACTTTTTATACACAACCAAGAAAACATTACTTTTGAGATAAACAAAATCAACACCGACCTGAACGAGTTTGTATTTGAGTTCAATCACTATATGGATGTACGAAACATATTAGACCAGCTTAACCAAACTCTTCAAACTAGACTGAGAAACAGCCATTACCTCCGCAATATTAAATATCATTCATAGCAGCCTAATCAAACCAGGAGAATTGGAATGACCAGTTGAGAAAATGCATGAATATCACTCATCCGATCAATTGTCCTAAGTTCAAGGAGATTTCATAAAATACTTCAACATTTCAAGAGTTGACGGTTATTACACCAATCACACATTGGCATTTGTCATCCACTATCCAGTCTTGTTTCCAGACCCGTTCTCATATTTTCATCTGTTTTTAACTCTAATACATGAGCAAACTATAGTTATTCCACCATGTCCTTACCTAGCCTCTATCGAAAATATGTACCAATATATGGACGTGTAAAACAGATACTTCAAGAAAACTATGATTGTTTTAACGAGATACTGAAGCTCGCCAACGAATAAGTCCGTTAGGAACATCCACCACATTCATTCAAGAGAAGCCATAAGACCATTATATAGCCGGTTTTCCCCATGCTACAAAAATTTCGATACAGTGTTCTATTTCAAAAACTATGGTACTTCAGGAAACATACCTCATCGAACTTCCTCCAGGATGTCGCTTCAGAACAGATTTGAAAACACAAAATTCATAATACGAGAAGAAACTGTAACCCTACCAAAAATCAAAACAACCTCACATATACAATTATAACGGTTATGAAAATCCCGTTATACCAACTCCACCTTTTTACCAGGGAAAAAGAACGACTACAATCAATACCTACCAATCAGCACACTTATATCAAAATTGGACCAAGTCTTATAAATGTTTTCCTTGCTCTATGATTTCTTGAATCTGCTTAAAATTCGTTGGAAAATAACTATGTATATATAAAAATTTTATCCGAATACGTTTCAGTAAAAAATTGAGAATGATTTGGAAGAATGTTTCTTTGTAAGTAGCAAGTGAAAATAGAAAAACTTGGATCAATTTAATAAAGGACATGGTACTTTACGTGATTTAAAAAAAATTGTGATTCAAATTTCATTGCTTCAATTGTTTATTAAATGGAAATTTTATTTTTTCTAGAGTCACTTGACTCATCTCGGGACTATTTTATGTGACATCCAAACCGTGTTGTTGAATTTGAGTACGAAATTTATTTTGTTTACGGGACACATTGGACTATATGGTAACGAAAAAGCTGATCGATTAGCAAAATATTCATTATTGAATGGAGATTTATGAACGTGTATACCGGAAAATATGCGATTTGCACAATAAAAAATAAAATGTATGTATCCTGGTGAAAACACTGGGATACCGCATCACAATCCTCAAATAACACCTATTTCCAAATTTATTCTCACCTCCAAACCATATTTTCAATAATACAGCATCCAAATTTTATTCAGAAAGTATAGTTAAAATTAAGACTAGTCATGGAAGATATACCTTGCCAAGGTAGGGATCAGACAGTCATCATTCTGTACTTGCACTGATAATTCTTATGCTGATCTTAATCACATTTTCTTTGGATATAGCAATTATTATATTCACAAAACAAACAGTTTACTACAGTCACTTGCTGAACAAAACTAATCCCTACCTTCTAACCTCATTCACCTTTTAAGCTCCGATAACTGTGATACTTAAAATATACTGGTTAATTTCATCAAGGATGTGAAAATTAATATTTAGGTAGAATCGTTAAAAAATTCTGTGTCGAATGGACAGCTACCTAGCCATTTTCTTTTACACACAAACACACTTATTATAGTCTCCTTGTATAATATGAGTTCCAAGAACCGATTTAATTATTTCATATGAAGTAAGTTCAACTTACAGAAAAAAATATTTAATTGCATTCATCCTGAGAATATTTTATGCTTAACAACATATCCCAATTCTTCTTAGTGTAATAACGGGGCCTCTCGATAGTCGTGGTTTAATATTCAACATTAGGTTGAACTTTCTCAATCAATTATCGATAGTCATTGTGAAAACTTGAAGAAACGTAAAATGTCTGGAGCAGACGGTGTGTGTACCATAGAAATTATGTGCTTGCTATGGTCGCGTCTGGAAAAGCGAAATTTTATTATCTTAAACTTTTGTTAACGATAGCCGTTATTACCGGAGAAACACGAAAAGAGTTTCAGTTAAATTTTAAACAATTGTTAGTTTTCTTTATTTATTATATGGCATAAATACTGAGAATATCTGAGGTCGGAATATACATGGTCGAGGCGCCCAAAAGTACGCACAACTTTTAATAAGCTATAGTTCGAAATGTGGGTGTTATATTTCCCACAAAACAATACAATGCGACAAAAAAACTATATATTTGAGAGGATGGAAGTAATAAAACTTGTTTGTTCAATAAGGAAGGAGTAAATTAACAAAATATGTTTAGTATATTCGCACTCTTATGATACCAATGAACTAAGAGGGCGCATAATGGTATTTTAAGAGTTCGCATAAATTGCAAGAGTACGCAGTTCCTAATTTTGATGCTATTCATGACAAAAGTCCCACAAAAATAGCCCCCGCCCTTCATAGGATGTGCCTATTTCATGCAACCACCTCAAACATTTTGAGCATTGTAGTAAGTCGACTTCTGGCGGGTACGTGTAAGTCTCAGTACAGGCTGAACAGTTCCAGATCGTTTACCTATTTGCTTTTCAACTTTATTTTTTGCCTCTCTTTCTAAATCTTTAGCAGCAAGTTCCTCCTTGAAAACTTCATTGATTCTTCTTAACAATTTTCTATGGAATAGGCCAAATATTTTCAAGAATTCCATTGTTACTAATTTTCTGTATTTTTTCTTCTGACAATAAATTGTTTGCTTCATTACCGTCATTAGTATCTTTGAAAAATATATTACGTATAAGAAATACAACTCAACTTATAACTAATTCTGTTTCTTTCCTGAGCCTGGCGTAAAATGAAGATCTTCATTGGTTTCCCCTTGCATTGACGTAATTGAAATTTTCTATTTTCCCAATTCATTGAATATCTTACCTGCATTGTTACCTGTAAAAGTGAAAAGATGAAAATGCAATCTGAAACCCTCTTCTCAGAGTGGAATTTGTAGAAGTCTTCATTAAAGAAATAAGTGCAATTTCATCCTGATTATAGAAGCATCCCGGCTTCGGCGAAAGGTCTGCGATTTTGTCTTGTTTAAAGGAAAATCTAGGTTTAGGAGAAGACGGATGTATGATTCCATCTGAATTAGAGGAATATCCAGGTGTTGGCGAATGGAATGTCGACTTTTGTTCGACATATGCTATGGAAGCTATATTTACGAGTTCTCATAGTTAGGGATCATTTATTTCAATCTCAATATTTCCCAAGCCAGTATCATTGTTGACAGCAGGTTCGTTTTTTGGAGCAGGTGTATCATTGATGCCGGATGGTGCAAAGTCTTCTTCTGGAAATATATCTGAATCGTAAGGCCAGATACCCGTAGAAGAAACTGATCTATTACTTTTCCTGGATCTCTTACCATCCATTTGTCAGCTTTTTGGGAGTAAACTATTTTCAAGTGCCCAAAGAACACAACATCCAAGAGTTGGAACTTATGGCTAGCGTGAGGTGGCAAACTTAAAAGTTGAATTCCGTTTTCACGACAAAATTCTACTGATTAAATGCTTCTATAGTAGGCATGGTTATCCAAACTGAGGAGTATATGTTCTTGTTTATTTGGATTTGTATGTGTGCAAATTGTTGCGACCACTTCATAAATAATTCTGTATTTATATAGCCACTATCTGAAAGGAGCATAATAGTGTTAGCTGGGGCTCCATGAAGGAATTCCTTCTTTACTCTTTCTCTGTGATAAATAAGTGCTGGTGGTATATAAGGCCCAAAAGCAGTAATAGTTTTCCTCTTTCCGTTGATACATCGTTCTCTACAGAAGAATTTGATTTTTTTTAATTGAAACCAAATAGAGGTCTATCACTATTAATGATAATAATGAGTTAAACTTCAATTAAAGTAAAGTAAAATTTAAGAATAAGCTTCTAACTTGAACATTTTTCCTTTTATTGAAATAACATTTAGAGTTTTATTTGGACCGGTCAATATTCCTGTTTCATCCGTATTATATATGGATTTTACTGAGAATCCATAATTTTCTATACACATTTTCAAATGATACCTGAATTTTATTGAAGTCAATTACTCCTGTGAAACTTATTTGTTCTGGTTGCCTTACTGACAGTTTATGCCTTTTGCAAAACTGCGAAATCGATATTTTCCAGCTAATTGTTTACTTTTACTAAAAGGATGTTGAAGCTTCCATGTCTCAGCATATTCATATGTTATTGTACATACGTTATTGTACAATTTGTATAAATTACAGATACGTTTTGAATGTTTATTAACCAATGTTATAGATAGCAAGTCACTTCTCTGAACATTATTATTTAATATTTCTCTTTTTTTTCATTCCAATAGAGATTCTTGCTGTATCCAAGTTTACACAAAAGATTCTTACGGCTATCAGCTCAGCAATCACTTCAAGACCCATTAATATGCAAAAGCTTTCCCATAGATATATAATACAAGTATAGATACAATTATTTACGTTGAAAGGCGGTCAATCATTAAAAAAAGACGTAATGCGTAGCTATTTCGTAATCTTAAGAAATAAGAACCGACATCCCTTATGGTTTGACGTGATGTGCACAATTGCCAGATTGTACTTATCCATATCACTGATCGATTTAGTGAAATTACTTTGATAGGTAATATTACTACATGCCCCTATTTATTGGTTCCACATATTTCACATGGATACATACTGTTTAAGATAATGCATATATTTCTGAACCAAATAAACTGTTTATGTAAAATAGTTTTTTAAATATAGTTAATGTAATCAATATAACATTCCTGTTAAGTACGACAACATCGCGAGATAAATAAATTTTTAAATGGCCGCTTCTCATTCATCAAATGAATAATAGTAAGGTCTGTCAATTTTGTAGTTGTGATGTTGCCAGAGCGGTTCTGTTGTTGCTGTAAGTGTTTTTGTGTTAATTTTAAAGTATTTTCATTTAATTTGTGACTATTTTGTTCGTTAAAACTATCAATAATGATACGAGAGTGTATTTTGTCTAAAAAACACAACAATGTGGGTGCCGAAGTGACTTTTCATAAGTAAGTATGGTTATAGTATATGGGAAACTTTTGCTTGTATCAGAGGCGTAGATTTACAGTACCTTTCTGGTGATGGGTAAATAAATGCGAAAATATCAACAATAGTTTTATTACAAAACAAAGCTTTTGTAACGTTTTGTAACTTTGTCAACTTGAAAAATTATAAAATACTATTTAAAAAAATACTTATATTTTACCAATTCACTATTATTTGAAACCATCATAATGTCAGCAACATATTGAAATCGCTATTCTATTTGGGTATTTATTTAAAATAGTTGAAAAGAAGTTAGTAATATCTGCAAATTTTGCGATTTTTTAGTGTGTCTTACAATTTTTAGCCCTGACCAAGTAATAAAATATGACTAACGCTTTGTTTGTGAAAAAGAATCTGTTTTTTAATCCTTAAAACTATTGTTGATCTATTTATATTTCTTTAAAGTTGAAAAAAATGAATGTAAGTATTAATTTTTTATTCTCTCTTAGCTTCCCCACTGACATGCAAGCAAGAAATATTTGGCTGTCACTTATTGGTCTTGAAGAAACTGAAAGTTTTTAAGAAAAGAACAGTACTTTGTTCATATCATTTCGATCGTGCAGATATCCTTATTAAAGTAAATGATGTAAGATACCTTAAGCCTGGAGCAATGCCAAAACTTCAACATTCTTGGTTTCCATCAAGCTCATTTATGTATGAATGAATCTATTAATGGCATAATGACTTGTTCTACTATTAGTTAGCTCACCCTTAAAAGCGCTGCTTGTCTACATATATATGATATGTTACAGCTCAAATTCAGACGACATATTTGACAGTCCTAGAAAGAATAAAATGTTGCATCTGCAGAGGCTACACTAAGAAAGAGCTTATTTATGGATGATAGGTAATCAATTATTACCTCAAATAAGACTCCGATTCTCAAATCTGCAAGAAATACTGGTTTCCTCAGATTTCTTATATGTATTGAGAGTCTAAAAAACATGTTCAACTTCTAACAAGAAAAAATATTTATTGACATTGAGTTATCCCAGGATCACCTTGAATTATTTTTTGGAGCTATTCGTAGCATGGGTGGCTATAATAACAACCCGACAGCCAGACAATTTGAGGCTGCCTTTAAAAGACTGTTAGTCTACAGTGAGATATCGGCGCCAAAAACAGGTAACACTGTGGACAGATGATGGGGAAAATTGAGAAGAATCTGAAGACTATAAAAATGTATTAGTCAAAGTAAATATGGACACTGCAGAATCTAATTTTTTTATGTCGACATCTTGGGACTTAACTTTATATGTCCAAGATGTTTTATCATATATTGCTGGTTTTGTAGTTAAATCATTAAAAAATTTATTACTTGTTCTAAGTGTGTTAATATGTTGAAACAGGATACAAATTGTTCAAAACTGCAAGTAAGAAAACCTTATGGTAGACTAAAAAATCCAAGTGATATGGTAATTAATATCTGTAAGGCTGGAGAAAAATATTTCAGATTTTTCCATAAAACTCATGACATATTTAATAAAAATATTAACGGTTTATTAAATTTATCAGTTTCTAAAATCATTAGCGTTTTACTATCAAATGTATTCGATTTTTTTGGTGAATATCTTTATGATGGTGATATTTTGGACAACCATGTTATGGAATTATTAAAATTAATTCTCAAAAGTTATTCCAGCATTAGAATTCATCATGAAACCACCAAAAAAATAGATTTACTGAGAAAAAACTGATCAAGAAGTATTACTACAAAGCTAATTTTATTTAGAAATTAATAATGTTAATATATTTTTTGTTAAAACTGAAAAAACGAGTATTTATTTTACCCTTAGAATAATTCCAAGTTTTTTTGTTTTATTAAGTCGAAAAGTTCCTTATCACTGAAAGGTACCAAATTATCATTTTTGTTTGGTTTTCATGAACAAGTAATATAATTTTATATTTTTCATAAACTGAAAATAAAGAATTATTCCTCTACTCTTAAAATTGTAGATTTTCATATTATTCAGGCTAAAGGTACCTAAATCAAATAAGTTAAGTAAATATGTTTTATCAACACTGAAAGGTACTCTAAATGTTATATATTTTTTGGAACATTGAAATTTCAAGTTAAAATATTACAAGTTATAAAATTACATGTTGAACTAAATTTTAAGCCATAGATTAAATTTAATTTCAATTAATATTTTTGTTTGTATAAATAATTAATTTTGAATTATTATCTATTTTATTGCTACTTTTTTTTATTTGGTACAAACATGCCCGCATCAACTACTAAGAGTTATTAGCAGGAGGACTTACACAAGTAGTATGTGATGTATTTGTGTTATAGAATAATTTTTAAATTTTGTTATACAAATTAATGTCTTTGAGATATTTAATTAAAGCACTTGTGTTTTTGGTGAGCACATCCTTGAATCCCGCACTTAATTTATTCTGTATTCTATATCTAGAATATTCAGGACACTCTAAGATGATATCTTTTACAGTAAGAGAAACATGGCAATGTATACATTCTGGTGCTGGTTCTTTGTTGAGGAGATATTGATGTGTATGGAGTGTATGACCTATTCGCAGTCGGGTTAAGACAACTTGGTCTCTTCGTTTTTCTGGTATTGATAGAACTAAATCGACTTCTTTCAGTTTGGATGTCATATTATTCCATATTACTTGCCAAGAATTAAGTATATGTTTTTTGATTGGGTTTGTATGGTCAGTGTAGGGAATTTTTTGAATGTAAGGTGCTTCTTGTTTAGATGTTGTAGCTACTGCTAATTGATCGACTTCTTCGTTTCCTTTTATACCAGAGTGAGATGGTTATTGCTACTTGTTTTTCACTCACGAATTAATAACCTTTACGTGAATAATTTATTGGGATACGCCACTGATTGTGTTAGGAGCGCACGTAAATCTCCTTCTCTAGGCTTTTATGCAGCGTTGCCATACGAGTTCCAACATTAGAGTCTCTATTCATTTAATCCACATGCAAAATTTTTGGTTTCTTTCTAAATGTTGAGGTCAAAACAAATATCAATTTATGAATGAAATGCTTTATCTACTGTGTATTATATATCTATGAGCTTTCCCTAGTTCCTTGGGTTAACCATAAATCTTTGTTAAAATCATATTCTCAAGCATTTTTATGCTTGCTTGATAACATGGTCAACTTTTCTGTAATAAATCCCAATTAATAATTTTCAATAGCATTATCTGCATTACTCGGTTATCCGTTTCTTATGCACATTCCTTTCTGATCTCCCGTCTTATGAAACATTATTATATGTACGCTTCTCAATCTTGTGGACACTATCTCATCTATCCATATATTTTTAATATGAATACATACACTTGTTTATGTAGCTTGTTCCTCCTAGTTAAATCAGTTTTATCTTTACCCATTACAGTATTGACTTCTTAAATTGCTGACTCCTCAATATTTATTATGCGTTTATCTGACACTCTCATTATTCCGTGTTCCAAATTTTCGATTTATGAAAATTGTTTATGGCACTTTTGCCCTCTTTCGATTATGTTATAATCTTTGTTTCTGATCCTGCTTTCTTCATGTTTATTTAGTCAGTTAGTTGCAAGGAAAAGCCCATGCTTATTTGGCACAACTATTCTCTATACTCAACATCGCTTGATTAAAGGAAATATAAACTAAAAGTCGCCGTTCAAGACTGACAGAGATCAGCTGAAATTGTTATATTATAAATCTATTCGTACCACTTTAACGGTTACTTGGGAACTAAAATTATCATTTTGAAGAATTTATAGTGAAATCACTAGAAAACTGATTGAACGGTTACGATACTTCCCTACTTCGGCTCCGTCCGACTTCACTCTTTTTCATCGAAATCTCAAATTACCACTAATACGCACCCGTTATCAGTCGATAGAAGTCATAAAAGAGAATTCGTGGCGAGTACTGCAGTCGATGGCATAAATTTGGATGCGTATTACATATTTCATGTTTACATGGCCAATTTTTTTGTTATTTTTTATGTAGTAGGACTTATTGTGGCCTCTTATTCGCTGAAAAATCTTTTTGTGATAATGTTTATCATATACCTCAATATTGCATATGTCATACTCGTTAATTCCTTCACTCTTCTTATTTTTCTTGTTTGTAATAATCCATATTTGTTTTAGGCTATCCTCTTTTTGTATTAACGTTTATTCTGTTCGTGATTTCGAGTTTCCATCAGATCAATAATAATTTATGAATTTTTTTCAATCTTTTTGAATAGTTCGTCTGCCAGCTTTATTGAATGTCCATGTTGTTCCATTTCTTAGTTAAATCACTGCTATTTTCCTTTATACGATACCGTACAGCACTTCAATAACTTTCTTGTTATATTCACTACTTCTGAAAGGGTCAGAGATTGTTGTTGGCCTTTTATGTGTTAAATTCGATTTTTTTAAAATATTCTTCATTCACAACTATCAAACCCTTTAACAACATTTTGAAAAAATGATAAATATATGACGATGTTCTGGCCATTTTTTCATCATGTTGTGCACGTCTTGTATTCATGTCATGGCTCCTTGCTGGCAGCATTATCCATGTGTTCTTGCTATTTACAACAACTTTGTCCCTTAGAATGTTTGTGACTCCTAGAATATTTCGACTAAGTTATCCCTGAAAAGTAGCTGAAAAACAGAGTTTCAAAAATGATATGGGGTTTAGTTTTTGAGGTGGCAACATGACTGACGTAGATTTTATTTGATTTTGTTTGTTTGGATTGATTTACATGTTGTGTGTGATATAGGTTTGGAGTTAATCAACATTGTTATGTAATTAACTTGCTATGCAGAAGCCTACACCCACTATCTCGGATGTCTCCTGCGCGATTTGCGTCTATGAGGTTGTTACGAAGATCTGGCCGAAAATTATTATAAAAGTTTGATAAAATTTATGTTATGATGTCTTTGATAGTAGGCATATCGGCTTTGTCATGTAACCAAGAATTTTTGGGTAATCTGGGGTAAAAGTTGTGTTTGATTGCCATCCGTAGACACTTATTTTGTACCATCTGTGGGGAGTGGAAGGTATGTTCAGTCCCGTTAAAGTAAACTGGAGTGGCGTATGTAAGTATGGGTCTGATTATGTATTTGTATGTAAGTATTTTGTTATGACTTGTTAAGTTACTGTGTGTGAAAATGAGTCGATATACTCGTAGTTTGCTCATTGCAATCTTAGCCTTGCGTACCTGTTGCATAATATGAGCATTTGCCTTTGTATTATCTTGTACATATAGTATACCCTAAGTATTCTAGAGTATTATTAGTCATGATAAAATGCCCATTCACGCAAAGCTGCGATTGCAATGATGTGTTTTTTTAGCTATTCTTCTGAGTAATAAATACTCTGTTGTGGATGCGTTGATAATTTGTGCTCGTGTAGGTATGGTAAGATTTTTGTATTTATGTGTATATCGTCGGTATACATTGCAGTTAATAGGTGTGGGGATGTTGAGAGATCGTGGATGGATAGGGAGTATAGCAAAGGAGATAATACCAAGCCTTGCGGTACTCCCGATATAAATTTGTCTATTTTAGAATAAAATTTTCTATTAGTTAGTTACATATGAAAATGAAATTTTAATCAAATAATTAGTAATTTCTAATTGAATGAGTTTGTTCATTAATCCCTCAAGCCATACGAAGTCGAAAGCTTTTTGAACATCTATAGTTACCATAACTGCTTTGTTTTTATTATGAAAGCCCTCCCTTATGTAGTTTACCACTCTAATTATCTATGCTACAGTGCTATGGCCGCTTCTGAATCCGTATTGCTCAGAGGCGATAATGTTTTGTTTTTCGATAAATTAACTCCAATGTTAAAATGTCATATACCTGGAAATGTTATTGTTACTTTGACATCGATAAAAAAGGTGCATCTCTTTTTATCATATCAAAACTTCCCTTCCTCAATATCTAGTAAGCGGACGTCACTTTTACACAATGACAATGAGTCGCAAATTTGGTTACTTATAATTTCACAGCAATAAAGTGTTGGTAAAACTGCAAAAACTGTCAATTAGTCTGTCAGATTTTTGAATTTTAAACATATAGTGCTTTTATTTTGAATCGGTGTGGTAATTATTTAACTTTGTTGATATAAAAACCCAAAAGATGGATCCTTTTGGTGAAGTTTCGACTGAGAAAATTACAAAAAATATCGAGAAATCTATACCGCAATCTAGAAAAAACACTAAAGCTTCAATCTGGAGACAATTTATGGAGTTTTGTCAAGTTGGAAAGTATGACTTGTCCGAAATATTTCCATTACACGAAGTAGCAAATATATTAAAGGATTGGGCCTATAATATGAAAAAGAAAAATGGAGATGATTATAAAGAATATGCGGTTGAATCAATTTGGAATTCGACTGCCAAGATGGTATAAGAAAAATATTTCTGTGAGTACAATACTAAATTTAATCCTTTTGTCGACATAACTTTTAAAGAAGCTCGTGATGCGAGAAATAGTAAACGGAAAGAATTACAAGCTATTCCAGAGAAAAGGAAGGTATGTTCTGTAGCATTGCACTAGAAAGATATACTGAAAATGGCAAAATTGTGGAATGCAGAAGAACCAGAAGGACTACAAAAAAGATTTTTTCATATAGCTTCTTATGAATTAGCTTGGAGGGGAGGAGAAGCTGTAAACTGTAAAATATACCATTTTAAAGAAGAAAAAAACCACGATGGAATTCCAACAAATAGATTTGAATATAATTTTGTGGATTTTTCCGATTTCCTGTTTGTATCTATTAGTTGGAGACCCTCCGCAAGCCCTCGTAGTAGATTTTTGATCACGTCTGACATAGGTGTGAAACTCCACTTTTTCAATTTTGAGTACAGTTTTTAGTTCTCGAAATCTTCTACATCTGTAGTGAAAACGACTGACGAGTTATTTGTGCGTTTTATCTCGAGTGGTTTTGTAATTTCTTTCTTTAATTTATTGACCATCTCTCGATGGTGCGAGACATTTCCGTCAGTTGATATCGGTGAACAGATTTCTGCTATTTTTTGTGTTTTAGGGGCAGTGGTTTTTGTTCTCTTGAGATCCTGTGATGTGGCTTCTTCTTCATCTGTAGAGAAATCGGCGTCGTTAAATTTTCGAAAATGGATTTTTTTTTGTTTTTTTTTGCATTGTTGTGTCAGTTCTGCCGTCCTGAAATGAAGTATCTTGGGTATGTAGTTGATCGTTTTGGGCTGCATGTGGATCCGGATAAGGTGAAGGCAATGTTGGAGTTACCGACTCCTCGTAATATTACGGAAGTTCGTCGTGTGGTTGGAACCTTCTCCTGGTACCGGAGATTTATACCTAATTTTTCAACCATCATGGTCCCCATTACGGGTCTTCTGAGGAAAAATCGTCCTTTTGTGTGGTCTTCTGAATGTGAGTCTTCGTTTCGTCGTGTTAAGGAATGTTTGGTTTCTGCGCCGATTCTTACGTGTCCCGATTTTAATAAACCCTTTGTTGTACAGACCGATAGTAGTGGTCATGGTTTAGGGGTTGTGTTGAGTCAGCCTCACGAGGATGGTGACAAGGTTATTTGCTATTTAAGTAGATCTCTTACTCGCCAAGAACGGAATTTTTCAACCACTGAACGCGAATGTCTCGCTATGGTTTGGGCACTTGAACAACTTCGGCCTTATTTAGAGGGTGTTTCTTTTACCGTCATTACGGATCACTATAGCCTACTGTGGCTACAGAAGTTGCAGAGTCCGAAGGGTCGTCTAGCCCGATGGGCAGTCAAAATGCAACAGTATAACTTCCAAATTATACATCGCAAAGGTCGTGAACACGTAGTACCAGATGCTCTTTCTCGGTCCGTTCCTGTGGTCGATGAGGTGTCTGTGGAGGTTTCATCTGAAGAGGTACCGCCCCCTCTGTTTGATACAACCAATGATAAGTGGTATTGTAAGATGGTGAAGAATGTCGCTAGTAATCCCCTTAGATTTCCGGATTGGCGTGTGAAGGATAATCTCCTCTTCAAACATGTTGTCAATAAGTACACACAACCGCTGTCGCTTGGTGAATCTTGGAAACTGGTAGTTCCCAAGGCTGGTAGGTCGCGTATAATCATGGAAGCCCATGTCCCTCCCACATCTGGACATACGGGTATTTTTAAAACCTTCCACAGAGTAGCTGAGCGTTTTTACTGGCCGAAAATGAGGGTTTACGTCGCTAGGTATGTTAATCGTTGTGAGGTGTGTGCGGCGCATAAGGTGTCACAAGGTAAACCTGTTGATAAGATGGCGTCTCATCCAAAGCCTAGCAGGCCGTGGGAAATGATTTGCACAGATCTGATGGGGCCTCTTCCTAGGTCGAAACGAGGTAATTCTTTCATCCTTGTCGTTACGGATTATTTGACCAAGTATGTGCTGATATACCCACTTAGAACAGCGTCTGCAGCGGCCGTTGCTCGTAAGATTGAAGATGAAGTATTTCTTGTATATGGGGTACCCAAGGTGATTTTGTGTGATAATGGTCCCCAATATCGTAGTAATCTTTTCCGAAGTTTAGCTTCCCGATATAGCTGTCGTATCAAGCTGAATGCCAATTATCATCCAAGGGCTAACCCGTGTGAAAGAGTTAACCGTGTGATTAAGACTATGATGGGTTCCTATGTCTCGGATAATCATCGTTGTTGGGACGAGCATCTCGCTCAGATAGGATGTGCGATTAGAACATCTACTCATGAAGTCACGAAGGTAACACCGTATTTCGCTAATTTTGGTAGGTCTATGCTGTTGTCTGGTGCCGATTATGTTGATAATTCAGATTTAGATCTGGGAGATAGTGTGAGAACTCCCGAGAGTAGTCGTAATGAGAGTTTTAGGAAATTGTTCGCTGACATCAGGAAACGGTTAGAGGATGCCAATCAGAAGGCTTGTGATAGCCATAATCTGCGGCGTAGGCATGTTGAGTATCTCCCGCACGATTTAGTGTGGAAGAGGAATTTTGTCCTTTCGGATGCTGCGAGGTATTACACGCGTAAGCTAGCGCCTAAGTATATAGGGCCCTACTCGATAGCTAAGAGGGTATCTCCGTGGACGTATGAGTTGCACGATAAGGATGGAGCTACGGCAGGAGTATGGCACTGCAAGGACTTGAAACCATACTCTACGCAACCGCCTGACGATGAAAATTAACCTTTCCAGGTTAATTTTCTTTGACGAAAGGGGGGAATCTGTAACGCGAAAAATTCGCCGAGCCGTCGTAAATTTAATTTGGCTAACCTGTCGACTGAGAGAAGTCACAGCGCTGTCGGAACCGAGTTAAAAATTTCAGTCCTCCAATTGCCGTCAAGGTGAATACACATCATTTCAACAAGAGATATTTGCATGTGCTCTGGGAGCCATAACGTTATTTCACGGAAAGCCTGATAAATTCTACGTAGGGGAAGAAAATATCGCTCGATTTAACAAATCGAAGGTCTGACCCAATAATATACTGAACCAGGGGGTGCCGATGACCAAAGGATTCCAGTAGAATTGGTAGATTTAGGAAACCACGTGGAAAATTCCCGTAGACGGCATTGGAATTCATTAAAAAGGGGGGTTTTAGTATATGGACATTAAAACGCTGATTGGAATTTAATGGGTCGGTGAGACCAGTTCCAGGAGGCCTGGATTAATCTGGAGAAATTTCAGTTCCTGTTCTGGTGCCGGGAAAGGAAAGGTTAACAGTTTTCCTTTTCTTATTCCTCAAACTCAGTAGTAAATTCACATCTATTGCTTCACATATTACCGTTTTTTTATATTAAGTTTTATTTATTTTTTTTTCTTGCGGCGATTACTGTAATCTCGTTTATCCTTGAATTTTGTATTTAAAATATTTTTGAAATCTTGCTCATAGATTAAGATACGCTGGAACACTTGGTACGTACCTAGTATTGCGATATTTAGTAGTTTTTTTTACCTATTTCTAATGGTTTCTTGTATATAATTTTGCGCCGTATATAATTTTGAGTTGTATATTCTCCAGCAACGCTAAACTCGTTGTAATTTAAATTTCTGGCTTATGCAATTATTATATTCATATTGATACTGGTATAAATTGCGGAATTTCAATAATTTCGACTAAAACAGGTGTAGTAGAAAATCGAAATTTATATTTCATATAGCACCTCGTATTTTATGAAATTATATTCATTTTTATTTAATACGACTAATACGGTCGCATTTATCTGAGGTGTTGGTTCGCAACTGAAAGTGAAGATGGCGCCAACTGACTACTTCTCGCTTGTGTAACTACACGAACCAAGAGAGGTTGTCGGAGGGTGTAATCTTCAGTTCGGATTAGAGATTCTGAACTGGAAGGCTTTACGGCACTCTTGAAGAGACCCAAGAAGGTCGAAACGCGTAAGTGTACTATGCTCTTCCGCTATCAGTTGCGAATCACCACAGATGTCCGTATCGGCAAAATGGCCGATCGACGTCACGGTTTTCGAAGGGGATGTAATTCAATATTCTGCGTGGTATTAGCCAGGAATGTAGTTGTTTTGCCCTTCGAAGAACGGTCAGGCCAATAAGTCGAAATTATTGAAATTTCGACTAAAACAGGTGTAGTAGAAAATCGAAATTTATATTTCATATAGCACCTCGTATTTTATGAAATTATATTCATTTTTATTTAATACGACTAATACGGTCGCATTTATCTGAGGTGTTGGTTCGCAACTGAAAGTGAAGATGGCGCCAACTGACTACTTCTCGCTTGTGTAACTACACGAACCAAGAGAGGTTGTCGGAGGGTGTAATCTTCAGTTCGGATTAGAGATTCTGAACTGGAAGGCATTACGGCACTCTTGAAGAGACCCAAGAAGGTCGAAACGCGTAAGTGTACTATGCTCTTCCGCTATCAGTTGCGAATCACCACAGATGTCCGTATCGGCAAAATGGCCGATCGACGTCACGGTTTTCGAAGGGGATGTAATTCAATATTCTGCGTGGTATTAGCCAGGAATGTAGTTGTTTTGCCCTTCGAAGAACGGTCAGGCCAATAAGTCGAAATTATTGAAATTTCGACTAAAACAGGTGTAGTAGAAAATCGAAATTTATATTTCATATAGCACCTCGTATTTTATGAAATTATATTCATTTTTATTTAATACGACTAATACGGTCGCATTTATCTGAGGTGTTGGTTCGCAACTGAAAGTGAAGATGGCGCCAACTGACTACTTCTCGCTTGTGTAACTACACGAACCAAGAGAGGTTGTCGGAGGGTGTAATCTTCAGTTCGGATTAGAGATTCTGAACTGGAAGGCATTACGGCACTCTTGAAGAGACCCAAGAAGGTCGAAACGCGTAAGTGTACTATGCTCTTCCGCTATCAGTTGCGAATCACCACAGATGTCCGTATCGGCAAAATGGCCGATCGACGTCACGGTTTTCGAAGGGGATGTAATTCAATATTCTGCGTGGTATTAGCCAGGAATGTAGTTGTTTTGCCCTTCGAAGAACGGTCAGGCCAATAAGTCGAAATTATTGAAATTTCGACAAAAACAGGTGTAGTAGAAAATCGAAATTTATATTTCATATAGCACCTCGTATTTTATGAAATTATATTCATTTTTTTTAATAAATATATATATATATATATATATATATATATATATATATATATATATGTATATATATATATATATATTTATATATATTTATATATATATATATATATATATATATATATATATATATATATATATTGCATTAGCGTCCGCCCCGGCGTCCGTATAAAAAGTAACCACCTTAGCCTCCGCCCAATATACAGCGTGTATAAAGGACCACTCAATTAGCGTCTTTAGCGGCCTCCTTACGTTTGACAACGTTGCGTCTCTTGGTATCGATGAAACGACCTTGATTTTATTAAAATTATGATATTTGAAGCCGCTATATACTGTTGTTATAGAGATCGCGCTCGAGTTGGCTTCCACCTATTCTACAAAACTTGAGTTATCTATACATATTGAATGAGATTATTATTTCGACCGTTGACCTTCACAGCTGGAAAATTATCTATTTCAGAAGGCATATTTCTCTCCAACTTTAAAAACCTATTTATAAAACATATATTGGATTCAGACTTAGTTTTATTTTGTACACTTTAAGAATTGTATTACATTACGAGATTAGCGTAACTCATCTGGAATAAGATTTGGAATGAAAAACACTAAAACAAAATTTGACTTTTATATTCTTCTTATTAAATTAATGTTTGTTATAATATACGACTATCCGTAATATCATCAATATTTTTTTCTAAAATTCAGATCCTGATTAGTAAATGATTAATTTGGGTAGAAAGTAATACAATTATTAATAATCGATTTATATTAGAATGTTTTATTAGGAACAAAAGTGGATACTTTTGTGATGATTCTGTTGGTTTGCAGTTTACAGACTAGCCATGAAGCTACAATACTGTTCAAAATTAACGCATTCATTGTTTTAAGCTATTTTTCTTCTGAGCCATTGATTGGATACCGATTATTTTTTTCACATCATGGGACTACCGTTTTTCACATCATGGAACTACTGTTAGAATGTTTTCTAAGAAATGTCGACGTTTTACCCATATACGAGGTGTATAAATAAAGTTGTGTTTTTCCATCTTATGTTGCAGCACCCTGTGGAATGTATTAGAAAGACATGCTAAAATCATTAATATTGCGAGATAGCTTCATATTTTCTCGACATTCTCGTAAAAAGTCATCCGAATATCTCTGTTATCAAAGTAAAAAAGTACGTCCAATGCATAACGTGATTTTATTGAATTGTAATACGCATAAACTTTATTTACATTCAAAACAACTAAAATGTAAGAAAACACATTCTAAATAATCTTAAACAATCCTCTCGCAAAAAAAACACTCTCTATTTTTAATTACCTTGTCACAGCGACTAGGCATAATTAAAATCAAGCGTCGTATTTGTTCTTGCTCAATTGCACCATAACTTCAATGTCGTCAAGAAAGACAGGAGATGGTTGCCGGATCCTGAGTTCACGATCAATAATATTCCCTATGGGATTTAGATAAGGGCTGCAGGGTGGGTAGTTCAAGGTTTTTTACTAACCTCATACAAATAATTACGGATCCTACGTGCAACATGTAGTCGCTCATTAACATTCATTAAAAGAAAGTTATTTCCTATGTGAGGAGCAAAGTCTATTTTACGATAACTTAATCCTTCATTGGTCAAAATAATTACCTGCACACATTCATCGCGGCTCAGATTTCTTGAAATACTGTCCATGTCAATTAACTAACATACGCATAGCAGCAAGACAATTTATTGAACTTTGAACAATATTGTCAGTTTTAAACTGCTTTTTCATAACAAACTACCTACTTATATTCCATTAATGCGTATTAATATTTATAAATTATCAATAAATTAAAATTGAATTTTACAGACGTACAAGTAGTATATTGTATTATCGCAAGTATTTCAGATAAACAAATCCAATTAGCAATCAAGGCTGCTAACTGTAAATCATTTTCCGAGCTTACAGAATTCGTTACAAATTTTCCTAGCGCTAGTAATAAAGTAACAATGTTGGACAAATCTGTGACAAGTAAATCCCTTAATTTTAAATGTGGTTTTCCGACTCCACAACCAGATAGTTTCAACGAGAAGTATTAGAAATGTTAGATCAATGTTATGCATGCGGTGAGATCGGATATAGAGGTTTTCAATGTACCAGAGTAAAACCGAAAACGGCATGTTCCTTTTGTAAAAAATTTGGACACAATGAAAGTGAGCGTCGTATAAAGGGAAAATAAATGAATAATATTAGTAAAGCACATATAAAAAGTATTTACAATAAAAAAGCTAAAACTGAAAATCATACAATACAATGTTTTATAGATTTAGGAAGCGATTCCACTTTGGTTCGCCAGTATATCGCTAACAGAATAAAATTAGGGAAACAAATATTTCACAATAACGCCGTAAAACTTTATACGTCTGGAGGCGATAATTATGTTGTCTTATGTTGTCCCTAGGTATGAATGCTAAATAGAAATAACATTCGATGAACCCATTTATGTATTTTAGAAGATTCTGAAATACTATACGATTTACTAATCTGACAGTTATGCACAGAATATTGGTACTTGCTTATTGTTAAAACTAGCTATTTAGATTTTTCTTAACTCACAATGTCACACAATTCATTCTTAGATGATAAACGTTTTGCTATAAACCAAATTGAAAATGTAAACGAAACTGAACTTTAATTACATTTAAAAACATGTCATTGTGGATCTCTTTCTATTGGGAACAGATATCAAAAAAAGACGGTTCGCCGCGTTTGTGTGTTGACTTTAGAATGTCACGTATGAGAATTTTTCTTTTGGATATACATTCTAATTTGAGAATAAGTAGTAAAAAATACAAATTCTCTTCTTCCCATATATAAAGTAAACTTTATACGTTATACAGGGTAATTCATTGGGGAATGCGCATACAGTTAGGGTAGATGGAGAAGAATGAGGTGCTTTTAAATAAACCAAATTTTATGGGTCTATCGTTCTTTATTAACAAGGTTCAGGGTGATTTATCAATTTTCCCCATTTTTCAATTCATCATAACTCATGAACTTATGAAATATTTGGTTCGTATCTCCTTTATCCACAGTGGTATCGATTAACAAAATAAACAAAGTCTCATTCCAGGTCCGGCCATACGAAATTATTAAGTAGGTTTCGAGTAAATGCAGCACCCTGTATTATCAATACTCTAAAATTTCGTTTACAAATTTGCGAAGAGCAGAAAAAAATGAGTATGAGTAAGTGTATTTGGTGTTTCCGCATACAACTTTATTACTTATTAATATATTTTTCTCCCCCACATGATACTTTTTCAGCTTGAATCCATAAAATCATCAACTTTTCTCGTTCTCCCAATTTCTGGATCCTAACCGTATTTAAAAACGAGAGGACACGTTCGGACTTTGAACGAATTATTATCATCAATGATTAACAACCTTTATGTGTAAAAAATATAACATATGCAACAAATTGTATGTATAAGTTAGACCAAAAGAATTAGATACAAAAAAATGTAAAGAACACAACTGATAACAGTTGTGTGGCCTCTGATTTGCTCAATACACTTCCGTGCTCTAGAAGTAAGCTTTGACTTTCTAATCATAGCTTGGTTATTTCTCAGTTCGTCGCATGCCTCCTTAATTCTCCGTAGAAGGTCATCTCTAGTGTTTACTTCAGTTGAATTAACTTTTGATTTTAAATAACCCCAAACCCCAAATGTTCATAGGGTGGTTCATCAGTTATGATTATTTGAAAAATGGGAGTAATTAATAAATCTTGGTTATAACGAACGGAAGACCCATAAAATATACGTTATTTTGAAGCACCTCGGTGTTCTCCATCTACCCTTATTGTATGCGCATTTCCCAACGAATCACCTTGTATGAATATTAACAAAAAAAAATTACTGTGATATTATTGATTTCATAAAATTTAAAATCACAATATACAATCATATCACAGATAACGCAAGGGAACCTTTACAAAAACTGGGTTATTTGGATATTGAAAAATTTTCCCACTATTGACCCTTCCCAAATGTAAAATTATCTTTTCATATAGCATATATTAAATCTGCCTAAGTTTAAAAACCTATTTACGAAATATATTTCAATAATATTATTTAAGATTATGATAGACAAAATAGAAATACAGGTTTTTCAATGTACATTATAATTATTAAGATGTTCTAATTGGAATTTAGATATTATTTTGTACATTTTAAGATATGAAAATTAAACAGGAAAAATAGTAAAGTCAACATAGAAAAAGTCCTCTCTGTACTTCGAGCTAAAAGTTCTTATGACCTTTTCTATCTCAAACGGAAAAGAATAATTTTATTCACAATAAATATTGTAATATGTTGATTACCTACATTGAACTGAATTTGCTATGACGTATTTTTCTCTCCTAGATGGAAAGAATTCGCTAAATAATTCCGATAAGTATAGATGCACAACTAAATTATAATTTTGGTAGAATAAATAAAATTGCTGGTTTGTGTTTTTTAGTTTATGAGACACTGATAATTTTTGTTTTTTTACACATTTATTAATTTTTTCTGATAGTCCATGAACATATGGTAATGACATGTATATCTCTTGTTGATTTATTTGTTGACTAGAATTGAAAATAGCATGAACTCTCTTCTTAATGTGTTTATTAATAAAAGTTAACAGATAATTATTTTCTAACAATATTTTGCGAATTTTGTTTAAATTTTCTTTTCTAAATTTAGGATGCGACAACTTAACTGCTCTGTCAGTTAAATTTTTGATAACATTTTTTTTATAGCTTAGTGGAGCATTAGAGTAATAACTTGTGTACCTGTGTGAAGCAAGTGGTTTTGAATACCAATTTGTAAAAATGCTACCTATATTGTCATATGAGACAGACACATCTAAAAAATTTATTGTATTTTCTGTTTCCATTTCAGCGGTGAATTTTAATCTCGAATGATAGGTATTAAATTTATCTAATATTTCATTGACTTTGTCCTTCGGTACACAAGTTATTATGTTATCTACATATCTTTTAAAAAATACTGGTTGAAAACTAAGTGATTGAATAACCTCTTCCTCAACGCATTCCATAACAAGGTTGGCAACCGTTGCAGCCATGGGAGAGCCCATTGCTATTCCAAATATTTGAGAATAAAAATTGTTCTCAAATTGAAAATATGTTGAGGATAAACACAATTCAGCACCACTGAGAAACTCATTTAAATCTAAGTTAGTGTATGTTTTGAGTTGATCCCATTTTTCTTCAATTATATTCAAAGCTAGTTTTGTGTCTACATTCGTATATAATGATGTGACATACAGGGAAATCAATACGTGATTTTTAGGGACATTTTGAGTTCGTATAAATGTAATAAATTCCCATGAGTCTTTTGTGTAATAGTTATTTTTGCCTATTATATTTGATAGTATGTCGGCAAAATATTTAGATAAATTGTAAGTAGCAGCCTGCACGTTACTTACAATTGGTCTTAAATGTATACCATTTTTGTGAAGTTTTGGTAATCCATAGATTGCAGGAGGTTGGGCATTATGTATCATTAATTTATTTTTTGTTATTTTATCTATTAATTTTGATTGAAACCAACTATTGACTTATTTATTAACAGCTGTTTGAATTTTCTCAGTGGGGTTGAATCTTTCTTTTTTATAGGTAGAAGTATCATTAAGTAGTTGTAACATTTTTTCTCTGTAATCTAATTTTTTCAATATGCTCTAATGCTCCACTAAGCTATAAAATAAATGTTATTAAAAATTTAACTGACAGAGCAGTTAAGTTGTCGCATCCTAAATTTAGAAAAGAAAATTTAAACAAAATTCGCAAAATATTGTTAGAAAATAATTATCCGTTAACTTTTATTAATAAACACATTAAGAAGAGAGTTCATGCTATTTTCAATTCTAGTCGACAAATAAATCCACAAGAGATATACATGTCATTACCATATGTTCATGGACTATCAGAAAAAATTAATAAATGTGTAAAAAAACAAAAATTATCAGTGTCTCATAAACTAAAAAACACAAACCAGCAATTCTTTTCAAAAATGAAACCAAAAATTCCCATAAACAAGCAAACGCACACAGTCTATCAAATTCCATGCAATGTAAACAATACCTTCAAAAAAGAATTCAAGCACACAAATATGCAAAAACCGATGTCACAGCATTATCAAATCATTGCAAAAATACTGGACATAGTTTTAACTTTAACGATGTGAAAATATTGGCCAGGGAAAAAAATGAGAAAGTTAGAACGTTTTTATAAATGATTAACATTAAAAAAGATCCTAATAGCATGAATAATAGAAGCGATATTATTAATTTAAACATCATCTATGATGGTATTTTGAGAGAATGATATTAGCTCTGATCTCTTGCACTTTGCTATAAAATTTAACAGCATTAAAATCAAAATTTGTCCGTACTAACGATAAAGTATAAAAAGGAAAAATATTAATTATGATAAAAAAATTACAACTAATCTATAGAGAGACCAATTTGTATTCAGTTCAATATCCAAGCAATGCGTGATAAATATGTACCTGTTCAGAAATTGTTTTGTCTTTCATGTGATATCTGAAATAATGAGAGAAAGGTAATAATTTATATTGTTTTCGTGTAATTTGATTTTATAAATATTGACATAATTTTAATTAATACATGTAATAATTTTAGATTATTTTATTAACCAGAAGATGACTTCATAAGTCGAAACGTACGTCGTTAATAAATGTTTTTTTTAAGTATATTTGACCTTTAATCCAAAAAAGTAACCAAAATATGTCTTAAGTGGTCAAGAAAGTAAATAATTTAGATATATATATATATATATATATATATATATATATATATATATATATATATATATATATATATATTTACATCTCTTCGATAACCGTGCGTCCGTACATTGTGGTTTTTGCATTAATACCTGCGTCCTGCGACTTTCTGCGTCCGTATATGGACGCAGAAAAGTTTTTTGCGCCAATAAATGCAGGATGGTCCAAAACGTAAAAGAATAAATTTTTAGCCGGACGCCTATTTGTGAGAATGGTCGCCAGTTTACGTATATCGTAGTTCAGCCAAACTCCGAGTTGGTGCGCTGTTCACGCTCTGCGTATATCGGGATGGCGTATATTTTTGTCACCATTTCGATATTTCTGCGTCCACGAGATTTGGCAATGTTGTAGTGCTTTATTTTCTGTAGTTTTATTTATAATTGATATTGCAGTGTGACAAGAGGACGTTCATAGGTGGATATGCCATTCAGTGTCTCTTTTAGAATATATCACGTATTTCTTATGTTGGAATTCGCCTTCTTTCGACGGGTTCGGATTGGATCATTTTTAGTGCAGTTTCTCAGTAATATATTTGCTCCAACTATTGCTTAATCACTATGAATAGGTGTTCTGAAGGTTTTTGCGATTTATTTTTCGTGCAGGTCCTGAATTACGTTTCATGAATGATTTATTATAGATTGATCAGATGTTCACAACAAATCATTCGGTTTAACTATCTGACTGTCTATCTAATTGACATACGCCAATCTTACAATCGAATTTTCAGCCACATCTACCTACTCTATTGACAATAAATTTGACGGAGAATTTTTGTATATTACTGAGTCCATTGTATGAAAAAACTGGTATGTAGAGGTTTTGGAGTTGGAGAACACGTTTCTTTTGCAATTTTATTCCAAATTGGAATTTCAGAATTTAGGAGAAGAAAAATTATAAATTGATACTCAAAATTCTAAAGTTCATTCAACGGTTTTGCTAATATTCATCACAAATTGAGGGATAATTTCTTCAGATTTGTGACGTTAGTAATTCTGTAATTAACATATTTAAAAGCATGCCATGCAATATTCTTTTTTATTATCACAATATCATACTTCTCAAATCCGAAAGAATTATTTTCCCGTTTCAGTGCATTCGAAAAAAGCTGGTTACGAAAAGGTTTAATTATATGTTAATGATCCGACTCTCCAGGAAATTGGTATCCGGGAGTTTTTAGGGTCGGATAACATGATGAAATCACAAAAGAATTAAAAATAAGAAAATAAATACATATAAGTATGCATTAAAAATGCGATGAGAATGATCTAATAATGTAGATCTGACATAAGTTATCCAGTTCAGAGAATAATATATTCAAAAGCTTGTCCCGATAAACTTTTGAGTTCCACTACTTTCTGATATAACATTACTACATATGGGTACTACTCAGAATTATTGATATCGGAGGATTTTTGTGAACAGATTTTTTGGTTAAGTTCAATGATTCGAGAAGACGTCGTCAAGATGGCGAACAAGTTTTGTGATTTAAGGTGTTATTCTAATAAACATTTCTACACAGTGCTTTTAGGTGTGGGAATTGAAATTATCCGGCTTACCAAATATGCGGATTACGGATTCCTCATGAATGGGATCAAAGAATTGAATTAATATAACTAATTAAAATTCAACTGTGTGGCATTTAGTATATCTGAGATGTTTACTCTTGATAAATCTCCTAAAAATATGAGCAATAGCTGATTTGATTGGAAATTATGTCTAGAAACATGCAATACAATGATTTTACACCACACAAAAAATTGAAATGAAAAAAGGCTTTTAGTTTTATGCTAATAATTCAGAAACTATCAAATATCCTTGATGGAGGAGAAATTTTGAATTGAAAAGTCCTTTCTCCAGGAACGCTGTCTCCATTATTTATAATTTTGATTTAACTGAAAATACAGCTCCGGGCGACCAGTACGGCAAATAATTGGTCTATAAATTTTTCGCTTCTTTCTAAAAAGGTTACAAAAAAATTTAAAAGTTGATTATTTTGTTTATTATAATTTTTTAAAGTTAGAAAAAAGATTAAATTTCCCATTTTTAGAAACGTTATGAATTTTCTCACGTCATTTGTTTATAAATGGTTTGTAGACAAATGAACTATTTTTTTCATTTCATTCGTCATATTGTGTTATGACTATGATGTCTTCAAGAAACCATTCTTATTTTTCCATTGTTTTTAATGGATTTTTTTATATTTCCATCATTTATATGATTAGTTAAGAATTTTTTCTGCTTAAAAATCACAATTGGCATTTCTCAATAGAGTTACAAAGAAATATCAATAATTTCATTGTTTATCAAGTTATAAACAAATTCTGACCATTATATTCTTTTTTAAGACTAAAAAAATTACAAATACAGCCAATGCTTTTTTATTTCTTATAAGAAATTTGTATACTTGCTCAACTTGTGTATTCAGTGGACGCAGAATTTGATGCTCTACAGGAGTTTTTCTCTTAAAGTATCCATTTTCAAGCTGCACACTCATATATAGTACTATATTTCCGTTTTTGACAAAGCTGTAAAAAACGTTGTTTTCTGACCGTGGGTAACGCAGAATTCAATGCTATTTTTCGATATTCTATCGTTTAGGCAAAAAATCGAAGAAAGTTCTAAAATTTCGGCCATGAGATTTGGCAATGTTGTAGTATTTTATTTTCCGTATTAATATATAGAATTATTATTTCATTGTGACAGAAGGACGTTCAAAAGCGGGTATGCCGTTCAACGTCGCTTTTAGAATACATCATGTATTTATTATATTGGAGTTTTGATTTCTTTCGTCGGGTTTGAATTGGGTTATTCAGAATGCACTTTCTCGCTGACCTTTATAATCTGAATTCCAAATCTCAAAATGACGAATGAGTTTTGTGATTCATAGTCCAATACTATTCCAGATTGGTTGGCAAAGATTATGGAGGTTTTGTCCAAATTCATAAGAAGTTTAATTAAATTTATTCAGATTTGTGACGTTACTATGTAATCTAAAGTTTCAAAATATTGCCGCGAAATATTTCAAGTTTGAATATAAGTATTCGTGTGCAGCAAGCTTTTGAATCTGTTATCCACAAAAAATTCTTTCGCCAGCTCGGAAAGGAGGTAGTTTATACCACACACATCTGAAGAAACTATTTTTCTGTTCCGAGCTGGCGAACGAATTTTTTGATTTAGTGTCCTATTCTAATCAAAATTGGTACCTAGGGCTTTTTGGTGTAGGGATTGAAGAATTCATGATCAAAATGACAGAAGTGAAGAATATTGACAAGTTTGTTGATTTATGGTTCAAATTATCAAATTTGAGTGTACCAATGAAAATGGTAACTATAAATACTTAGGTTCCCTTGAATATTCCTTAAAACATGACATATTTGAAAGAAACGTTTTTTCTTACAGAAAAGAATGTTGCGTGTGTCATGTGCAAAAAGCATATTTGTTGCACTCAGATTTTCGTGCATCATGTAGCAATTTTACAAGTTTAGGACTATTTAAACAAAAAACTATTATTATTATCAACAGTTTAAACTCAGTTTTACTGTTAACACGTTTTTGATCTCGTTTTTCACTTCTAGTGTATTTCAACTACTGAAACTATTTTCATATTAGATTTATTCAAACAAAATGCATTTTATTCTTTTCGGGTTTCTGTGATTTCAAAATAAAGAAATTTTCTCTATATCGAATGATTTCATAAAATTTGAAAATAAATAACTATTTTTTTAATTTATCCAAAAAAAATTTCTTCTATTATTTTTGAAAAGAAACGGTATTGAATGATATTGTTGAATTCTTTGAACAAAAATGAATGTTGGTTTGAACTTTTATTACTTGTTATAAATTCTATTTTAGGGGAAATATTTTATCTTTTTAATACCTGCTTTTCTAACCATGTGTTAAATAAATTCTTTTTTGCTTATTTAGATAAGTAACTTGTTAGTTCGTTCAAATTTTGCAACTGAATTTTTACCCACTCCTATTCTTCGGATTAACTGGAAATTTGTCAGGGGTTCATAATTCCTGTTACAATACATGATGGAATTTTTGTTAAAAAAAACGAAATGGCAGCTTCAGCATGGCAGACGAGATTTGTTATTATGTCCCGATTTGACTCAAAATTGGTAAGTGCGTGTTTTCGGGATCGGAGATTATGAATTTCATAAATTCAAGATGGCGAACGAAAATTCTGATTATTTTCCGTTTCGTTTCAAAATTGGTATGTATGGGTTTTCGGACTCGGAGAATACGAAATTTTCGTCGAAATTCTTAAATTAAAAATGGCGGCCACAAGATGGAGGAAGAGTTTTGTAATTATGGTCAGATTCTATTAAAAAATGGTGTGTGGTAGTTTTTGTGATCTGAGATCATGATTTGTTTCGCAAAATTAATGAAGTTTTGTGATAGGATCTGCCGAGTAAAGTTATTCCGAATTCAATATGGTAGGTTACTATGTAGTGAAGTTACAGAGAATCTGTTGAAAACGGTTCATGATTGCATGATTTGGTGAGACGAGCGTCGTTAGCAAATAGCTCAAAACGCACAGGGAAAAGAGCTTGTAATCACGATGCTCTATTAGAAATGAACAGATTAAGGCGCAATAACTAAAAAGCATGAAATGAAATAAATGATAAAACAACTTTTAAGAGACAAGTATTTATGTGAGTTGTACTAAAACGAATAAAATAAGTTCAAGTAATCGCCGACAATGATAAACTTATGTTTTGTTGAATTATTTGGTTTCAAATAGCTTGTCATGCGAATTGGGGAAAAATAAATACCTCGACTAGTTTCTACTCATCAACCAATCACTGTCCCATGAAATTAATTGATGCCTACTTTTATGAACATTTCGCGCGACAAGCTTTTTGACTTATTTTATTCGTTTTAGTACAGCTCTAATAAAAGCTTGTCAATAAAATGATTTTTTATTATTTGTTTTCCTAAAACTTTTTATTTCACAAACAGTATGTAACTGGAGTAAAAAGCTGGTTTCCTCATTCCTATGGGAGAACATCCCAAAAATCTGAAGAGTTTTTCTAGTCTAGATTAACGAGAATTCATTGTTTGATTAGACGAAAATTAATTCCAAAAATATATATTCACAGAAATTGATGATTTATCAAAGAAGTGAACACTCATATAAGAATCGTTTATTTATTTTATGTTATTTTCCTGGGATAGTCATTTGGTATGTGACCCATGGGAAAATAATATTTACTTCCTTTTCACATCGGAATTTTTAAAACATATACCAAACATTTAACTTCGCATACCAAACCTACGATTTTTACAATGCAATGTTTCTCTAGTGTCGTGTATTCAATAGTTTGAATGGATATAATTGAAAACTATTTTCAGACAAATGCACTAACAAAGAAAATAGGTACTTATAAAAACAAGTTTTTCAACAAATTCCCTAGAAAATAAAAATTATTTTATTTATAAATCTTGATATTGGTTAACAGATTCAAAATTTTGTTCTGCAACAAAATACTCATTTTGTATTCGCAGCAAGCTTTTGCATGTTTGCCCACCTAGATCAAAAAATCAAATAAATTATTATTTTTTAGCGTATTTCTTCATTTATTTATTTTTATCTTTAGTGTATTTGTAAACAAAATTTCTCTTCAGTTTTTTTACTTTCAATTTTGAATAGACTAGAATCATAATAAAAAAACTTGTCATCTGGGAGCCGCCATATCGAATTTATGAATTTTGACCGTGAAATAATGATCTCCTACACAAAAAAGTTATTATATCATGAATAAATATTTCACAGTTATAGATATAGACGAAGAATATTCTTTGCAATTTTAACTTCCATGCCAATTTGGATAACTTTGTAGGTGACCCTATAATGAAACACACAATATAGTTATACTGATTTACGATTATCACCAATACCTCTCGCAGAGTTAATGAATACGAATCAAATTCGAGGCGCTTATATATCTGGCAACACTGCTTGATGCAGAAAGGTAGATAAGATGAACATAATACCAGAAATCGGACGCAGAGTTGCATATGTGGTGAATAAGTATATTCGCGGATGCAGAAAAATCGATAATATGTACGGATGCAGAAATGCCTGCAAGATGTATGGTGAAATTTGGAAAAAAAACATTTTTGTTTTGAGAGTATATTGAAATTTCAAAGTATCTACGTGTTCATCTCAATAAGGACATCGGAAGTAAATCATTAGAGTATAATATACTCTTTGATTTAAGGGAGACGCCGAAACGTCGGAAGAATGAAAAGACGCAGGAAATATAGTATTGTTTATATATAAATATATATATATATATATATATATATATATATATATATATATATATATATATATATATTTACCCCCAGATGGTGGAGTGCGTTAGAGCGCCGGAAATTGGGTTTTCATGACCTGAAGGACGGGGGTTCGAATCTCACTCTAGTAAGGGCTTTTTCATAAATAAAAAGTTCCACTAAAAATCTGGGGGTACAGGGTCCGTCAGTAAATGGCGAAAACTGGCGGACGACATCCCTCGCCCCTTGCCAACCCGCATTGAGGCAGCGTGGTAAGGTACGCCTCACAACCCCAGCATGACAGACAAGGACAAGTTACGGCCCTCATTCTCCGTAAGCCCAAAGGGCCCTAGGAGGGGTAGATCCTGGGAACCAGCCACGAGGGCAGAGGGTGCTAAGAATCTGCGGAGTCTAAACCACTACCCATTGACTACATTACACCTAGCAACTTATAACTGCCGTACACTCTCTAATCAAGCTAGGATTATGGAACTGGGAACAGAGGCAGCAAAAATAAAGTGGGATATCATGGCATTAGCGAAGTAAGACGAAAAAATGAAGAACTCATAGAACTTGAATCAGGGAATCTTCTATACCACCAAGGAACACCAACAGGAAGAACAAGCGGAGTAGGATTCCTAATTAAGAAAACCTGGAAAAATAGAATCATAAGGATAACAAGCACCTCAGACAGAGTAGCCAGCATAACACTCAGACTCTCCAAAAGATATACTATCCAGATTATTCAGGTATATGCCCCAACAATCAGCCATAGTGACGACGAAATAGAAGAATTCTATAATGAAATAACCCAAGCGCTCAGCAACGACAATAGTCACTTCAAATACATAATGGGAGACTTTAATGCCAAAGTAGGACACAGGAAAGACCAAGAAAAAGGAATGGGGAAATATGGATTTGTAGAAAGGAATGAAAGAGGAGAGAGATTAATACAGTTCGCACACTTTCAGAACATGTATATGGCAAACTCCTTCTTCAAGAAGAACCCTAACAGGAAATGGACGTGGGAAGGCCCCGGTGCAACTATCAGAAACGAAATAGACTTTATCCTCACCAATAAAATTAACACAGTAAAAGATCTAAGCACGCTCAACAAGTTCACTACAGGAAGCGACCATCGACTAATTAGAGCTCGACTGGTCTTAGATATAAAACTAGAAAGGTCAAGACTAATCAAAACCAACACAACGAAAAACAAAAACAACGAAAGGCTGAGAGAGAACTCTCACCAATATGAAGCACTACTAGAAGAAAGACTACAAAAAGTGGAATATAACAACACTGAACTGATGGACACAATTCGAAACTGCGCCGTAGAAGTGGGAGGTCTGCAACAACGAGGTGAACACAAAAAACTAATTCCGGAAACAAAAGCACTATTACAAAAACGAAGAGAAATGAAAAAGACAACCAACATTCAAAGAATTGAATACACCGAACTGTGCAAGACGATACGAAAGAAAATCGCAGAAGATATCAGGAATTACAACGAGAAACTGGTACAAACAACAATAGAAAACCGTAAAAGCTACAAAAATGCAAAAAGGGCACTAATAATAGGGAAAAGACAGATAGTTGCATTAACTGATGGAAACACAAGAACCACAGACAGGAATGAAATAATAGACCTAGTAGCCAAATTCTATGGAGACCTATACAAGGCCCCTGAAAATTTGGAAGAAATAATAGAACACTCAGAAGATGCCATACCGGAAGTTTTGGTGGAGGAAGTAGAAATGGCACTGAAAAGCATGAAAAATGGCAAAGCAGCGGGAAATGACGGCATCACGACCGAAATACTCAAATATGCAGGAGCTAAAACATGGAAGTACCTTGCCAAACTATACACGAACTGTCTGATGTCCAGGAGCATACCTAAAGAGTGGAACAGCGCCCTTATAGTGTTGATCCACAAGGAAGGCAGCAAAGAAGACATTAAGAACTACAGACCAATAAGTCTACTACCAGTGACGTACAAGGTATTCACAAAGATCATTCACAACAGAATACAAAATACACTAGACTCGGCCCAACCACGAGAACAGGCTGGATTCCGCAAAGGCTTCAGTACAATAGATCACATCCATACCCTCAAAGAGGTTATCAGTCGAACCAAAGAATACAACCAACCACTAGCACTAGCCTTTATCGACTTTGAGAAAGCATTCGACTCTATATATCCCAGAGCAGTAATAAATGCCCTAACAGAACAAGGGGTCGACAAGCCATATATTGAGAACCTAGCAAATATATATAGGGAAGCCAAAGCGAGAGTTAGGATATATGAGAGCACACCAGAATTCCCCACCAGCAGAGGAGTTAGACAAGGAGACGCAATATCACCAAAGTTATTTACAGCAACACTAGAAAGCATCTTCAGAAAACTGGGCTGGAACAACACAGGTCTGAATATAGATGGAGAATACTTGAACCATCTAAGATTCGCTGATGACATCATCCTGATAGCGAGTAACCCTGGCGAAATGCAACAACAAATAAATGAATTGAATGCAGCAAGCAACGAAGTAGGCCTTAAAATAAATCTGAGTAAGACTAAGATAATGGTATAACGAACTGATAAACGCACAAGAAATAACAATTAATGACACTGCCCTGGAAATAGTAGAGGAATACATATACCTGGGTCAACTAATACACATATCAGGCTCTCTACTTCCAGAAATAAACAGAAGAATCAAATTAGCATGGAGAACATTTGGACAGAACTCTATCATCTTCAAGTCTAGAATGTCACTCCGTTTGAAAAAGAAAGCGTTTGATCAGTGCGTACTACCAGCATTAACATACGGCTGTGAAACCTGGACCCTGAAAACTGATATCATTAGAAAACTCCAGGTAACGCAGAGGTCTATGGAACGATGCATGCTTGGAATAACAAGGAGAGATAGAAAAAGGCTTGATTGGATCAGACAAAAGACCCAAGTGATAGATGTCATAAATAGAATCAGATCCCTAAAGTGGCAATGGGCGGGGCATCTCGCTAGAAGGACAGACGATAGATGGACCACAAAGATAACGCAATGGTATCCCCGAGGCGTGAAAAGACCAAGAAGACGCCCCAACTTAAGTTGGGACTACGACATAAAGAAACTCGCTGGATCAACTTGGGGCCGCATAGCTAGCAATAGACAACAATGGGCCCACATGGAAGTGGAATATATAAATATGTAAAGGGAGGCTACACCATAACAAAATGGTTGAATAAGCTGCATATGATGATGATGATATATATATATATATATATATATATATATATATATATATATATATATATATATATATATATATATATAGATATATATATATAGATATATATATATATATATATATATATATATATATATATATAGATATATATATGTATATATATATATATATATATATATATATATATATATATATATAGTTTATTTTATATTCTTGGGATTGAGGACCATTGAACTAGAAAAAAAAATGATCAAATTAGCTTTTTGGACCTTACCCTCCATCATACAACTAACACAATAAAAACGGAATGGCACACAAAAGATACCTGGTCTTCCCGATATTTGAATTTTAAATCACAACACCCTTTAACGCACAAAAAAACTGTCATTATAGGACTCGCAGATCGATCAATAAATCTGTCCGACCCCGAACTCAGAGAGAATGCAATTATAAAAGCTAAAGATGCCCTTATACGCAACAACTATCCCACAAATTTGATAAATAAGATATATAAAAAACGTTTACATATATTTTATAACCATAATAATACAAAAACTAAAATAGACAATAAAACAAACCAATTCCTCACTTTGCCATATATACCAAATTTATCAGAAAACCTAAAAAAGACATTTTCGCACCACAACATACATGTTGCTCATAAATGGTACAACCTACTAAAAACCAAATACACCAATCTAAAAAGTTCAATCTCAAAAGAAAAAAAGAGCAATATAGTCTATGAAATACCATGTAGAAACTGTGAAGGGGTCTACATCGGACAAACGAGTCAGTATTTGAAAAACAGAATAAATAGTCACAAATATGACAAACGAAACAAAACGGCACTCACTATCCATGTTTCAGAAAACCAACACGAATTTTATTTCGAAAACACAAAAATTCTTCGAAGTGAAAACCACACAAGTTCTAGAAATGATAGAAATACAAAGAAAAAAAAGTTCCGTAAATTTAAAAACTGACACAAAAAATCTTAGTAAAATTTATAATGACATTATAAAAACTTAGAAATATAGAGAAACACGTGGTACATTCCAAATTTATTACCACTGCCTATATAAATATAAAATCCATTTATTACCACTCCCTATATAAATATAAAATCCATTTTAATACCAGTCAACACAAAAACGACACATTAAAACCTCGTTACGGCTGCTTTCATTGTATAGAACAAATACTCGTATATTCCAATACAAATTTTCATCAATTAAAGTCATATTATTAAAATGTTCGTTTTGTTTTGGGTGTGAGTTATATTCTGTTATGTGATACGTCCTAAAACGTCTATAAAATATATTGAATAATCAAATGAACGTTCTGTCGAAGGTAAGATTTATTTGTTTTCTTTTTAAAATGCTTTCTGTAACTTGTACCATTTCTTTTAGTTTTAACAAAAATTTTATTCCTGATGAAGGTCATTGAAAGACCGAAACGTTAAATAAAAATGTATTAACTACTAGTTAAATGTCTTTAAAAATGTTCCTCAATCCCAAGAATATAAAATAAACAATATATAATTAAGTAAAAAAGACCAAGAACCAAAAAAAAGCAAAACTATATATATATATATATATATATATATATATATATATATATATATATATATATATATATATATATATATATATATAAGCAAAAGGTGATGATTATCAGGTATGCGGTCAGTATAAGAATTAGAACTCTATATTCCCATTCTCAATATTTCGCCTCAGCAGTGTTGACCAGCCAAATGACACTCCAACAACCCTAGCTAAGGTGTGAGGAACGTGCAGATGGCTGAATGGCCGCAGAGAATGCGACCGCGAACGTCCCCCTGGGGGTACCAGGCGACACCTCCTTGGAAACAGCCTTTCCGTGGCATGCGGGGCTCTGCCAGAGATGACGAACATTTCCCTAGCTACTTGTGGTATCAAAATTGATTAACAGAAAAAAACCGGAGGATGAGCGAGAACGCACACCTCCAACTCAAAAGCGCCCTCGAGGTAAAAGAGTCTGCGGTGCTGAGGCAAAGAGAAGGAGGAAAGCGAGGCAGCAGGCTGGCGTCTCTACAAACACCACCAGAGCCACTCGCCCCTCCCTATCTAAACCTGGCACCAGCGGCCAAAAATGCAAGGGTGGCGATGGCAGTTCCTTCTCCAAAAGAAGCCTGGAACGCGTCGCCCCCCAAGGAAAGAAGCGCATCCGCTCCAACACCTTGGAGGAAAAATCTTCCAGAGAAAAGAGATTACGGATGGATGCTAAAGCAAAAAGCAACAGCGAAGCAGTTACCAGCCATTCACAGGTAGCTATTATAGACAAGGCCGATCCATACGGTAGAATAATTACCGATAATGGATACCTTGTCAAAAGTTAACCAATGGAGGCTTTGGACGAAACCCTTATATCCGCCTCTGGCAGTCAGAAAAAGCCACCTACTTTTAGGTCATGGTCGCAGTCTGGCGAAATAATCAGAGTCAACTGCGATAATGATGAAAGCTTGAGTGACTAAAGAACACAGTTTTAAAACTGAAACCGTGGAAGGAGGCAAAGACACGTACATAACCTTCCCCAGCTGACAAAAGCCACCCTCTGGGTCCCTAGCGAAGCTCACGCTGACCTGGGGACAAAGAGGATGTGCTGCACTGGCTGGACAAACAAAACCCAGACCTTCGGGTGGATGCATGGTTTTCTTTCCACCAAGAAGCGAAGGTCACTCCCAGAGGACCTCTATTCGTCTTTGGCATAAGAAACGAGGCGCGTTCACCTTATTGATTGTTAAAACAAAGAAACTCGACCCGGAACGGAGGAGATCGAGCACGGATCTCCCTCTCCCATCCGAGGAACCCCAAGGAGCAGTTGCTTCTGCGGAGACTGTCGAACCAAGATGGCGACCGACAGTCTCCTGGCAGAACTAACAGCTCTAAGCCAGGATACAGTCGACGTCAACTCACTTCCCAGTGAGGAAGTGGATATGAGCTGGAAGAAATCATAACCCATCTCACCACCATCAAGAAGAGATGAACAATGAAAAGTTAAGATTTATTCAGTGTAACTTTCAACACAAAAAGGTGGCTTCGGCAACACTATGCCGCCATCTGGATGTGATGAAAGACACAATAGCACTTATACAAGAACCCTGGATAAGACAAATCAAAATCATGGGTCTAAATTTCAAGACCTACCCACTGACACATTTTTTGTCCTCCGACCTAACGGTAGTGAAGGTTGAATATGCACAGAAAGGTTAGAAAAAAGTGTTAATACTAGCATCCGCATACCCCCCTCCGACGCAGATAAACCACCACCAATTAAGGAGTTGGAGGACCTTGTGGAACACTGTCTCACCCAGAAGCTTGAACTGGTAATGAGCTGCGATTCAAACTCCCACCGCGTAAGCTGAGGCAACGAAGATATTACCACTAGAGGTAAGTCTTTTTATGATTAAATAACTAACAAGAATATATGTATTCTAAATAGAGGTACTGAACCACTTTTTATTAACTCTCGTAGTCAAGAGCGAATATATATTACCCTATCTACTATTCACACTGGGAATATAATCTCCGGCTGGTATGTATCCGACGATATTTCAATGTCGGACCACCGCTGGATAAAATTCGAAATAAAACTGGCGCTCACAACCTCTACAATGACTCGCGACCACGGGAAAATGGACAGGACAAAATATGTCCACTGTTTAAAAGGGGATCTGCGAAGAGTCGAGGATGTGTTGCCTAACAATAAAGGATATTTGGAAACTTATTCTAGAACCATTCAAAATTCCATAATTAATGCCTACAACATGTCTTGCCCACTCAGGCGGGTCGATCTTGATGGAGCCTCCACTCCGTGGTGGTGCTATTAGCTTCATCAGCTCAGAGGGACGGTGAGGAAATCCTTCAATAAGGCTAAAAGAACCAGAGTCAAAGAGGATTGGAACTCATACAAGTCTCACCTCAAGGTGTATGAAAAAGTCATTAGACAAAAACAAAGAGAAGCATGGAGAATCTTTTGCGAGGAAATCGAGGATTTCCTCCAAGCAGCTAGATTCCAAAAATCCCTCTCAAAAGATTCCCACCGTCATATCGGAATACTAACCAGAGAGGATGGCACAAAAACTGCCAACCTAAAGGAAATCCTTCAACTACTAATGTCAACCCATTTCCCTGACTCCAGAACCACAAATACGGCAGCCTGGAAGGATGAGGAGAATCACTACTCGACGGACGATGACTGGCGTATATAACGACAGATCGTCTACGAGGACAGACTGAGGTGGGCCATCTCAGGCTTCTCCCCCTTCAAATCCCCAGGAACGAACGGCATTTACTTTAGTGGGGCCTGGATGATCTAATGCCGCACCTGGTAGGAATCCTCAGATCCTCACTGGCACTGAGGTATATTCCAAAAGGTTGGAGAGAAGCCAAAGTTGTGTTCATACCAAAACCAGGATGAATGAACCATTCCATCCCAAAAGCATATGACCCATTAGCCTCACATCGTTTCCAATGAAGACCTTGGAGAGGCTGTGCGAACGATACATAAGAGATGTGGTGATAACATAGAATCCACTGCATCCAAATCAACATGCATACACTCGAGGGAAATCCACCGATTCGGCTCTTCATCTCGTAGCGGGCAACATCGAGAGATCGTTGGAAAAAAGGAGTCGACCCTGGGTGTATCCATGGACATAGAAGGCGCATTCGATAGAACCACCTTTCCTAAAATAACAAATGCACTTTTTAACAAGAATATCCCCCAAACCATAATTGGCTGGATATATAACATGCTCTCAAAAATAGCAACAAAAATCATTGTAGATGATGTAACCATCAGAGGCATGGTTGTAAAAGGTATGTGGCACAACGTTTCTGCGCAAGTTCCCCGCGCATGGAGTCTCTACTGTCGCGAATTATAAGACTGTTTTACATAAACAAAATATCATAAATTTCAATACATTTCGAAACATCGCCTTCAATGTGGATAAATATTATAAAATATCCTAGTATATTAACTTTTACGTCATTAGAAATGGAAATATACAAAACCAATCTTACATTGGTTGGTGTGAATCTGGTTTCTGTTTGTCAAATGCAAAGTGACAGTGTCAAACATAACAATTCCGAAAAAGAAGACAATACAAGAGTGAGTATTTTTTAATTTATTCAGGATTTAGTTTTAATAAAGTAAATAAAATTAAGTGAACCTTTAAAATGTCACCACCAGGTAAAATTCGTCGTAGTTGTATAGCAAAAATGGTAATAATACATATTTTTGGCTGCTTCGCAATTTGAAGTTTAAGAACAAAACATTTTTCAAATTTATATCTGACATTAGTCAAAGGGAACAGTGGTACAAAATTTTAGAACTTCCTTATATATCCAAAGATGAAAGGTTGTGTGTGGATCATTTTGATGATGAGGCATTCACAAATTCATTACGCAAAAGACTTAATAAATTTGCTTTACCTTTGCAACCTTTCCATCATACACCACCAAAAGTAATTGAAGATAATAATAATAAAACTCAAGCTTTTGAAAATACAGTATTGCCCGTAAAAAGAAAGCTTATTTTTTGTAACAATAATGATAGTCTTAAAGAAACTGAATTGGAACCTTTGCCTAAAAAACAATGTTGGGAATCTAGGGTCAGTAATTTATCTCCCAAGAAGTAGAAAATGTATCACATTAATAGAGATCAGAGAAATAGAATTTGTAAATTGAAAAAGGCACTTATCAGTAATAATAACAAAATTAATGAATTGGAAAATATTGAATTCCCGTTTTTAGATATAGAATTAAATGATTGAAATTTTGATACTCAAGCAATAAACTACGTTTCTGGTTTCGTTGTTAAAAAAATCACAACTTTTAATTTCGCCGAATGTAAGGCTAATTTGCAAACAGATATTTTAGATGTTCACCATACTTTCACTTCCTTCAAAGAAAATGATGATAAAACACGTCTAATTTATGGTCAAAGAGAAGTCGTAAAATTTCTTTACATTCTGCTTGACATTGTTTATCATTTTCTACCACTTTTAGGTCATGTAGAAAAAATTACTGAAACAAATGTCGAGAACATAAATCATACGTATTTTCTCAACTCATTAAAGTTTGTGTCCCCTTATTAATTGAAAAATATTATAATGATGGTAAGAGGACTAACAAACGAAAATAATTATTATTTTTTGGTAACAATGTACTGCGTTCAATTTTTTTTTGTTTTAGACCTGTTCCTGTCTTCATTTAAAGGGGAATCTACTTTTCTAATGCTTTTTATTAAAATATTTGATGTAATATTGGATGAACTTTCTTAAGTATAATGCTGTAATTTGAGTAGAAATATGTAATTTTATGATTAATAGTAATTTGTAACTGTATGGTAAACTAATGATATAGATAATAATAGTTTTTTCATGTTTTGTGTTACGAATTTAAAACATCATTTAATATTCAAGCTAGTGTGCCATTTTTTCTTTTAGTTTTCGTTAAGTATATGTTTATGTTGTGTATTTACACAACTGTAGGTTTCCTCTGATTTACATGTTATGTCTTTTTAATTGATTTAAAGAAAGTAAATGTGAAGTTTCTTGTTTTCTGAAATAAAAAAGTTAAAAAAGGTGAGAGATGGGCAGCTATGGGGATGGCGGAGGCTGCAATAGAATTTTTTTGAAAAAAACTATTAGAATAAGATCAATGTAATAACATATATAAGTAACAGACCTATGTATAGTAAACAAATATTTTATTAATTTGTTTTTATATTATGTGCAGGTTAATAAAATTTTTAAATGTGTGCTGTTTTATTATTTATTACCTAAATTATGTGTCTCAAAATTGTTTATTATTATTATTTCATTACAAAAATTAAATATAATTTTTTGGAATGAAATAATTATATAATAAACAATTTTAAGACAAACTGTAAAATTTACCTACCCATAATCCAAACTACCAAATTTAAATATCCCGCCTGTAAGAATTAGTTCTGTTCCCCGCAAGGGGTGTACTGAGATCGACGCGATGCCGGTGTTTATACGGGATCGAACACTCTCTTTATTTGTTTAGTTCTCTAAGGTAGTCATATTATTACCTGTTTAAGTGATTTCTGTGTTGGAAAACTGTGATTTTAATTATGAATTTTTCTATGAAAGAACAAACAGATATGATTTGTGTAATAGGAGAAAGTATGAGAAAGTATTTACTTGCATCCAGAATATATCAACAGCGGTATACTGAACGGATGCACCCAAATACACGAGCGTTTGAAGGATTAATGGATCGTTTTGTTCGAACTGGTTCAGTGATATATGAAAACACGAAATAACAAAAACTGTTACCACTGAAGAAAAGGAATATGATGTACTGCTAACCGTTAACGAGAATCCCCACATTAGTACTTCTGATATCACGCCAAAACGACATTAGTGAAAAATATTAGTCGTAAATATCCTCAACAAATATAAAATAGATCCGTACCATATTCAATTACACCAAGAATTAAATTAACTGTCTTGACCCTTACTTCGTGGAATCTACTCATTTTACTGTTTGTAAATGGAACTTACTGTTTCTAGTTAAAGATAATTGACACTTGTTTCGATATTAAATATCATCGTCAGAATGACAGAAGGTACATTTCATTTGAAGCCTATCTGATGTATAATAATTATTTTGGCTAGACCAAGAAGTGACCTACCTAGTGATTGACTTAATATATGTTAATAGAAAAATGAAGAAGATGTGATGTTACAAATATTAAGGCTAGATAGTATTAGCCGTATGGAGATATTCTTAAGAAACCCACAATATCAAGTTGTCAATGAACAGATAAATCTAGGGAGTTCTCAACTTTCAAACTGCCTTCTTAAGTGATAATTGTAAAGATCAGCAGATACAGTTTTCCTGGTTTTCTATATCATTGCACAGTTATACTGATCTTAATAGGAATAAAGATATCCTGAATATCTCCATAGGGCTAATAATATGTAAGCTTTGATATTTGTATCATCACATCTTTTTCTTTTTTCTATTATCATATATTAAGTCCATCACTAGGTAGGTTACTTCTTGGTCTAGCGAAAATAATTATTAAACATCAGATAGGCTTCAAATGACATGTAACTTCTGTCATTCTGAAGATGATATTTAATATGGAAACAATTGTTAATTATCTTAGAATTTTTAAAATCTTTTCAATATATTGTGAAATAAACTAGAAACAGTAAGTTTCATTTAAAACAGTAAAACACCAAGAATTGATAGACAAACAATATCCTCGCAGGTGTAAATGGGTTCCCCAACAAATCCGTGTTGTGCTCTTTTATGATGAGACTACTTGTTACAAAAACGTAACGGTCAACAGGCATAATTTTCATTATTACTAGACAAGCAATCCGTACATTATAAAAACTCATAGTCAAAATAGGTGGCCTATAAAAAGTTTGGGGTGCTATCGTTGGAGACCACGTAATTGGGCCACATTTTTTTGACGGTCGTGTGAATGGTGTATATCTCGATGTTATTGAGAATCATTCGCCACTGTTACTTTAAAATGTTCCACTTAATGTTCGGCAGGTAAAGTATATGGTTTTTAGACGATGGTGCTCCAGTTCATCGCACGGCCCTTATTCACAACCACCAAAATCATATTTTTCCTGGAAGGTGGATAGGCAAACGAGGACCAACTTCATGCCCAGATCGACCACCGGGATTATCATAAACTGATTTTTTCATGTGGGGCTATATAAAATACCGCGTGTGCCAAAGAGCTGCGACAGTAGATGACATGAAACATAGGATAAGAGAAGCTTTTAATTGTTTTCACGTACAGATGTTGAGAAATGTAGCAAATTCAATTGAAAATCGAATACAAACTTGCAAAGACGTTTTAAATGGATACTTCGAACAAATAGTTTAAAATTATTTTCATTGAATGTTGTTATGGTTTATGTTCATTAAATAATAATATTTGTTTATATTAACTAAATATTACTCAAATTTGGAAAATAAAAATATTTTTTTGGAAAGTAATGAATTCAGGTATAGGGAATGCTTCACAAAAATGGAATAACATACCAAATGCAATTATAAAAAAATTTAGGGGAATCCATAGAAAAAATTATGATAAATTTACTATTTAGCTCACCCTGTATATAGATGTTCGTCGATGATTTCTCTAACATTAGTTTAAAAACTAGACAATATTCGTAAACTTACTGCGCAAAATAAATAATCATTTATTTACTAGTTCTTCATATACAGAGTTTTATTTCGTCGCATTTGGATAGAAAATTGTGATATCTTTTTAAATACTCTATATAATTAGGTAAAACTGCATATTGTGAGTAAGATCATTATAGGAGAAATCTGAACATGAGTAAATATACGTATGTTTGCTTTATCACAGAGCTATGTGCCACCCTGTAGATATCGGCATATTTTCTAGGGGCATGTCGCACCCTACAATTTTTGACAATTAATTTTTTGGATAATATCCATAATAACATATTCAGACTAAAAACTATAAACATCCCTCATTTTCAAGCAATTGCAGTTTCTAAGTTATTTGTCATAATAATATTCAACTCATTCTCTAGAGAACGAAAGTCTCACTAGGGAGGAATAAATATGGTGCAATTTTTATCCAGTTCGCCGTACGGCTATTCAATGTTAATTAGCAGTATTTCAAAAATATGACCTGACTAATCGTGCAAGGATATCTCCTAGGTATTTCAAAGAGCGAATATTTAATCCTTCATTTTAAGCTAACCTTCTATAAAATAAGACTTTTTTTTTCTTAGAAAAATATGTTACTTCAGAGACTACAGGTTATTAAAATATATTCTACTTTAATTTAGTATCCTAACAAAATATTTGTAATACAAAGCATGGTGTTACTCGTGGATATTTCGACAAATAACACCCATTATACGGCATGCGAATATTCAACATTCTTCTTCTTCCTCTTGTATTCTTGACAGAAGGGCGTATGCCACATAGTCGACTCTAGGGTGGTAATGCTGCTTTTCTTATCACGTCTCTCCACCTGTCCCTATTGACTGCATTGCAGGCAGCTCCACTGATAGTTGTTTTATATATTCTTTCATTTGGTCGGACCATCGTCTAGAAAAACGACCTCTAGGTCTAGTCCCTTCCTCTTTGCCTCACACCACTAAACGCTCTAGATTATCATTATTGCGTCTTGTAACGTGGCCCAAGTATTTTATCTTGGTGTTGACTATTTGAGATAGTAGTCGCGGTTCTTTGATTTCACTAAGGACAGCCTTATTTTTCCTTCTTGCAGTCCATGGTATTCTTCTCCAGCAATACATGTCGAATACATCTATATTTCTCTGATACTATGATTTCAAGGATCAAGGATCTACCGCGATCGAGGCTAAGGTAAATATTAGAATTTGAACTATTTTATTTTTGGTGGTGAGTCTAATATCATGATCCTTTCTGGTTTTTCCATGCTTTTCAATGATCTTCTTACAATTTCTGTTTTGTGTTTCATCTCCTGTGTGCAGCCTCCTTAATTTGTTATCAGTACATCCAGGTAGATAAACAAACTGATGCGCTACTTGACACTGTCCTATGTCTGTTAATTTTCGTCTGTTAATATTTCCCAGATCCACAATTATGATTTCTATTTCTGTTCCAAGTTCAATTTTGGACAGTATTTCCATTGAAAATGGTTAATTGAACTATAGACGTAAAATTCAACTGTAATATAATCAAAAGGACGATTTTGTTCATAAGTTTGAAAGTTTTACTTACTTTGGTGCTTATTATATGAGAAGAGATGTTTAAAAACTTTTTTATAATTCGCGTATAAAAGAGACTTCATTATAACATTGTTAACAGTGTCACAATGAAGCTCTTTGAACACTGTTTTAGTAATTTTTAGTGTACAGTTCGTTATTGTGTTTAGTTATATTTTTATTTGACATTTGACGTTAACCTTGACATAAATTATAAATAAAATTATCTAGCATTGTTCTAGCTTGCAAATTATTATATTAAATGTTCTTAAAGGTAAATTAGAATGATTTATATATTAAAGATATTAATGAATAAAGTACGCTAACGTTTATTTATCAATGATTTGTCATTTTCTTATTTTTATATTGTATAGGATCAATATATAGGTATACATAACGTTCGATTTTTAGGAGAAATTACCAGATATATATATGAAGATGTATTACAGAAATAATTCTGTTCACGATATAATATAAATAGACCGCAAGAGCATATACGAAGAAGCTCTTTTTTAAACAAATAATCATCCTCTATTTGCTCAAATTAAAGTTTGCTTACAATTTACAGAATTATTCGCTTATAATATGTCAAAAGTCAGAAGTGATGAATAAAACCATCTGTGATCTGATCAATTAGGAATCTACAGAATTGCCAACTTAAATTCAAACCACTCCTCCTAGTTTAAAAACAGGGATTATATGCAATTATATTTTATTTAATGAACTGAATAAATGCGAATTATAGAAATTATTGTGTAATACTTGTGTCATAATGACTTTCTGTAGTACTAGTTATATGCGCAACTCACCACTTCGCGGTTCGTTGCGCAAACTTCACTCGTACTACTAAACGAGTCATTGTAAGACTTGTTACAAATAACTACTAATCCACTGAGATATAATTCCAAAGTTGTAAAATTCATTATACAGTATATTAAAGTATACGTGGATAAACAGGTCTTTCAAACACGCGCCATTTTTCGAGCACGACGGCGCAGCCGGAGTGCCGAAATAGAGCAAGTGTTTGAAAGATCAGTTACCCACGAATACTTTACGCTAATTTTTAATGGTGCACTTTGAAATCATAAAATATGATTATTATATTATTAGTACAAAAAAATGGAAGTCCGTTCTCGATTCCCAGCCAAGTTCTATAGATAGTATTTTTTTTTATTTGACGTTACGAGGTACTGCTGTCAAATCAATAACCAAAAAGTTTCTTTATTCATATTTAAAAGGATACAATGTATATATGAATATATAAATAAATTTTGCAGACAAAACCAAATAAGACATTGGTTCACAATGGAAATATATAATTCAAAAAATAATAAAAAAAGTTGTTATTGATACTTACGTTTCTCAAGTTGTTGTTGTTACCATAGGGACTTTAAAAAACGCGCGTATTTGAAAGTTTGATTTAAACACGCTGAGGCGTGCTTCAAAAAGGTAATATGAGGCATCAATAAAAAAAAATTATATATATATATATATGTTTCAAGTGTAGGTTAAAAATAGAAAATCAGTCTTCCTGCATGCATTCAGTAACAGAGTCTAATACTAGGTATATGTTATCATCTTGGCCCTTTTCAAACTCATCACTATATATTCCTTCCTTCAACTCCTGAACTCAATTTTGTTAAAAGTCATTTAGTAGCGGATATGCTCATTTTATAATTGTTACCTTGTCAATTGTTCGGTACCAATTTCTCCAAGTTTCCTTGAATGGGACCAAGATGACGTATTATTATTTGAAACGATACTGGGCGCTGAACAATTAAGACGTATGCGAACGGCACTCTTGTTTTGGTTGGAGAGCTAAGAGTCGTGGGTTAATTTTAGGGAAGTTATTCAACCGCAAAGGTAATTAAAGGGCGCCAGTAATTTTAATTCACAGGAAAAATTTCAAAAACTGTGATAAGAGAGAGAAATTATAAAAAATGAGGTATTTTCGGTAATGTGTCTGTGGAGGTTAGGTAAGTACTCACTAAAACGCAGTTTATTATGTTAACCAGTTTATTAACATGTTTGACCAGCGTCAGTGAACAGAACATCAAAAAATTTACAATATGGGTACATGCATAACCGGGTACCGCAAAAATATTAATATACCTATACATAAAAACAATAAAACAAATTATCACTCAACACTACACGGTAATTGTTCGAAAAATAAATCGTCTCCAAGGAACAACAAATAAACAAATAAAAATTATATAAATACACAAACGATAAATATCGCGGAGTTTGCAAACTAAAAAGATTAGTTTATTAATGAAATTATTTTCCGTTTATTCAAAAAAGGAAGTGAAGAATAATATAATATTACTGAATTACTCGAAAACAAAAAAACACATAGGCTTTGTTGAAGTTACGTCAATATAACGGATCGGAAAATAATTTAATCTAGATTTAGATGTGCACGCCGAAATTCTTAACGGTTATTCTATAAAACAGCATAAAACATGAAAGTTGCTTAAAACAGTGTCAATATTAGTATAAAATAAACTCGTTATCATAATAAAATAGTTTTGATACCGTATGGTTCTCTCGCTAAAGAAATGGCGTGACACTAAATTAGTCTTTTCACCATCGTCTAAGAAAAGGTGCGATTTACTCCAGGTAGGAGAGATACAAAATAATCATTCACGATACCTGACAGTCTCCAGCCAATCACCACAATACTAATCAGGTGATGACACTTGCATCAACGCCGGAGGCGTGGTTTCTCGATTAGGTCGATTTAAAAATTTAGAACAGCACTTGTAATACGTAATCTACTCTCACCGCGCGATAGAAGAAATCACAGACACTCGGTATTCTTCGGTAACTTAAGGTCGGTAATAAACGCAACAAACAGATACTCCGGTAAATTTAATTCGCCGACTCAGCACAGGAAATATCGGTACTTTTATACGATACGATACGATATCTCAATAACTAAGAAAATCACATTTGATTCGCTCAAGTATTTATCATAGACTCAATCACCAATAGCGGGTGAGAACGACAGAATAACTAGCGTTGAGCCCCTTAGAAAATCACAACTGATTCGCCCAAGTATTCATCGCAGACTGCCTCTCGTGACGAGATTTTTGGGATAGACAGCCTTTCTTTAGAAATTCTTTCCGAAAAATGACGGTAAAGCTAGTTCTGAGGAAGCCATATAACAAACCATATTAAAAGAATCGGGCCATAAATGCACTAATTACGCAGTCTACCCAGAATTTCGTAAAAAGTACATTTTTGTCCGAGGAGATATTAAAAATATAGGGAAAATAATAACGTTAGATAATCTAAAATCTTTCCTAAATCTGACAACAACGGTTTTAGAAGGTCAGATCTTCCTATTAGTAAGCTGGAAGCTTAATGCCAAACAGTCCTCACATTAAAAAGAACTAAGGGGTCCACAGAAGCAACTTGTTTAACATGGCGATTTCCTGACGTATCCATTTTTTAATCCTAAGATTATATTTCAATATACATAAACCAATATAAGACCAATTTTTTTGAGAATGAAACGGTTTTGGAAGCAATGGATATTCTTCATTTTCATAATTATGGAAAATTTTAGAATTAAAAATAAAGTTAGCACGCTTGGAGCCATTTGAATGACGATTTTTTCCTTTTAATGTAATTTTATGTTCAAAATAACATACGTGTAAAATGCACAGGTGGGAAAAGGATGGAACTAAACAAGTATAAAATCTCGAGCGAAAAGAGAACAATCGGTTCAAAAACTCGACTTACCGGTAAATAATCGCCGTGTACACACTATTTATAAATAGTAGTGCGAATTTATTACTTTCGCTTTTTAAAACATAAAGTCACCTTTTTCGAAACAAGAACTTTTTTATTGTGGTGAACACTCCATATCACAGCATCTGGGGTCCCAAGAAGGTAATTGAAGATCTGCAGATGAGCTCGTTCAATTTTTCATACTTTCTGTGCATTCGTAAGAAAATAAGTTTAAATAATTATTTACGTTTTCATAATATCCGCGTTCACCCTTCAATATTAGCAATTATTCGAATTTTTATATAAATATTGAAATTAATAAGAATTATATTGTGTCTGTTAGTAGCTATCTTCTGTCCGAATGTCAATATTTAATACACATAAGAAATGACATGTCCGAAATTTTGTTCTACGAAGAAATATAATAAAGACATGTGTCTCATTGATTTGTTATTCTACACGGTTGCAGAAAAAATAGTGTATGCAACACGACCGAAAATAATTTTTTGGACTCACAGTCTTCCAGAATTTTGTGTACTCATCCAAAATCCAAAAAACAGTATTTTGCGGACTTGTTACGTAAATTACTATTTTAAACTTCAACAATACTAACAAAGTGGCCCATTTTATTTTCTGTCTATGCCAATATCAACTGTTGCAATAAAATAGTTTTTCCGGATTTCTTCACATTAATGTTCAATATTCGCCATTAACAGTTTGTATCCTGCATTGGTACTAAAAAAAATTTAACCCAAAATTGTTAAATATACGGGTTTTCCCATTTAAAAATAGATATATTAATCGTACATCTCAAAAAATATATATTTGGCTACATCGAGAATATAAAATTTGAAATCGCTGCACCATCTAATATACGCAACCAAAATTTTATTAGCGTATCGGGGTGACAAATATATGTTAAGGTTTCCATACTTTACACGCGCACTGTATAGTCAGTTAATCACTGCAAATTGACTGTTCATCGAGGCTGCCTAACTACAGGCTGACAAATTAATTTTGGCAGTCGGAAGTTTGGCAACTTCCGATGCGCCGTAGCAAAGACGTATGCGGATTGCAAGAGCTCACTTCGCTGGCAGAATTCGTAAACTTCGTTTCGATAGTACAGTTCAGAGAAAAATGTGATTACCGGGGTTGTGCAATACTAACTTGTTATGACGACTCCAGAAAGTAAAGTTGTTCATAAAAAGTTGAGTGAGCAGTGTCGTGAAATAATTATGAACGTTTCAAATTCCATGACCGAAGAGGCAAACAATGACAAGTCGACAATTCCATTGACAAAGGTAAATTTCAATTATTGCAATCAAATTTTTGAGCCAAAGTAATTATTTAACAAATTTACACTCGATACTAAATTTTTTAAATCGATTATCGTACATAAAATATCTATTTGTTGAACGATTTGAAAAAGTGACATTAGGGTGATACAAAGTATTTTGTGCACTCATGTGTCAATACTATGCACCGTTATCATTACAAACAATAAACGCAATTTTTAGTCCATTTAGGGCAACTTAAATGAGACATTTTTTGGTTTTTGCAAGCCTGCGGCTCATGCGTCGATGTTTCCATTCGTGAAGAAAATCACCACTTCATGCACTTCTTGCATACTATTCTGTTTCTGTCTACAGGAGTATATAAAAGGGCACATGTTTATTTTGTGTAAGATACCTATTTAGATGTAATATCTTTGAGGCTTATTTCAGAAGGAAATAGGGCTATTGTAGAGAGTAAATTTATATATATATATATATATATATATATATATATATATATATATATATATATATATATATATATATATGTATATATATATATATATGCACAGACTACAGTTTGGGTACGAAAACTTCAACCTACACGACAGTTTGAGGACAAGTGGTCAGTTTCGGGACGGTCCCGAAACTTCTACCGTTCATCTTCCATACAGTTTGGGTACAATGTCCCCAAATTACAGTGTGGATAATTTAGAGATTAGTTATCGTACATTTTCAGCCCAAATGTAACAGTGAATTTTAAGAAAATATATATGAACCACTGGATGTTGGTTCCCATCAAATATATCATAAAAAATATAATGTTATAGTTGGAGTAGGGCTCTTGGGTCTAGCATACTTCCATATTTGATAAAAAAAATTTAAGGGCGGGAGTGGGGGTGACTTTGTGAAATACTTTGATTTGATATTTTTTCACGGGAATGTATTGATGGATGATTATCTTTCATTTTATCCTAAATCAGTCATCCCCCACCCAACCACTAAGGGCGGGGGTGGGGGTGACTTTGTAAAATAGTAATAAAAATAAATTATTGAATTTGGAATCAAATTGTACGTAGTTTTTTACGTATACACCTGGAATTTCATTTTGATGGCTTTTTTTATAAAGTTATGCAAAAAAATGTTATCAAAAAATTGATTATTCAATGGTGTAGAGCTCTCGGGTCTAGCAAACTTCCATTTCCAATTTCACAGCAATGTATTGATGGATGATTATCTTCCATTTTAAACTGAATCAGTCATCCCCCACCCACCCCCTAAGGACGGGGGTGGGGGTAATTTTGTAAAATAGTCGTAAAAATAATTTTTGAATTTGGAATCAAATTCTACGTAACCTTTTACGTATACGCCTAAAATTTCATCTTGATAAATTTTTTTTATAAAGGTATTCAAAAAAATTGTTATCAAAAAATTGATTATTCAATGGTGTAGGGCTCTCGGGTCTAGCATACTTCCATATTTGATAAAAGAAAATGTTTTACGGGAATGTATTGATGGATGATTATCTTTCATTTTAACCTAAATCAGTCATCCCCCACCCACCCCCTAAGGGCGGGGGTGCATCCCCCACCCACCCCCTAAGGGCGGGGGTGGAGGTGATTTTGTAAAATAATCGTAAAAATGCTTTTTTGAATTTGGAATCAAATTCTACGTAATGTTTTACGTATACACCTAAAATTTCATTTTGACAACTTTTGTTTATAAAGATATGCAAGAGAAATGTTACCAAAAAATTGATTATTCAATGGTGTAGAGCTCTCGGGTCTAGCATACTTCCATATTTGATAAAAAAAATTTCACAGCAATGTATTGATGGATGATTATCTTCCATTTTAAACTGAATCAGTCATCCCCCACCCACCCCCTAAGGGCGGGGGTGGGGGTGATTTTGTAAAATAGTCGTAAAAATAATTTTTGAATTTGGAATCAAATTCTATGTAACCTTTTACGTATACGCATAAAATTTCATCTTGATAAATTTTTTTTATAAAGGTATTCAAAAAAAATGTTATCAAAAAATTGATTATTCAATGGTGTAGGACTCTCGGGTCTAGCATACTTCCATATTTGATAAAAGAAAATGTTTTACGGGAATGTATTGATGGATGATTATCTTCCATTTTAAACTGAATCAGTCATCCCCCACCCACCCCCTAAAGGCGGGGGTGGGGGTGATTTTGTGAAATAGTCGTAAAAATAATTTTTGAATTTGGAATCAAATTCTACGTAACCATTTACGTATACGCCTAAAATTTCATCTTGATAAATTTTTTTTATAAAGGTATTCAAAAAAAATGTTACCAAAAAATTGATTATTCAATGGTGTAGAGCTCTCGGGTCTAGCATACTTCCATATTTGATAAAAGAAAATGTTTTAAGGGAATGTATTGATGGATGATTATCTTTCATTTTAACCTAAATCAGTCATCCCCCACCCACCCCCTAAGGGCGGGGGTGGAGGTGATTTTGTAAAATAATCGTAAAAATGCTTTTTTGAATTTGGAATTAAATTCTACGTAATCTTTTACGTATACACCTAAAATTTTATTTCGACAACTTTTGTTTATAAAGATATGCAAGAAAAATGTTATCAAAAAATTGACTATTCAATGGTGTAGTGCTCTCGGGTCTAGCATACTTCCATATTTGATAAAAGAAAATGTTTTACGGGAATGTATTGATGGATGATTATCTTTCATTTTAACCTAAATCAGTCATCCCCCACCCACCCCCTAAGGGCGGGGGTGGAGGTGATTTTGTAAAATAATCGTAAAAATGCTTTTTTGAATTTGGTTTCAAATTCTACGTAATCTTTTACGTATACACCTAAAATTTCATTTTGACAACTTTTGTTTATAAAGATATGCAAGAAAAATGTTATCAAAAAATTGATTATTCAATGGTGTAGAGCTCTCGGGTCTAGCACACGTCCATATTTGATAAAAAAAATTTCACAGCAATGTATTGATGGATGATTATCTTCCATTTTAAACTGAATCAGTCATCCCCCACCCACCCCCTAAGGGCGGGGGTGGGGGTGATTTTGTAAAATAGTCGTAAAAATAGTTTTTGAATTTGGAATCAAATTCTATGTAACCTTTTACGTATACGCATAAAATTTCATCTTGATAAATTTTTTTTATAAAGGTATTCAAAAAAAATGTTATCAAAAAATTGATTATTCAATGGTGTAGGGCTCTCGGGTCTAGCATACTTCCATATTTGATAAAAGAAAATGTTTTACGGGAATGTATTGATGGATGATTATCTTCCATTTTAAACTGAATCAGTCATCCCCCACCCACCCCCTAAGGGCGGGGGTGGGGGTGATTTTGTGAAATAGTCGTAAAAATAATTTTTGAATTTGGAATCAAATTCTACGTAACCTTTTACGTATACGCCTAAAATTTCATCTTGATAAATTTTTTTTATAAAGGTATTCAAAAAAAATGTTACCAAAAAATTGATTATTCAATGGTGTAGAGCTCTCGGGTCTAGCATACTTCCATATTTGATAAAAGAAAATGTTTTACGGGAATGTATTGATGGATGATTATCTTTCATTTTAACCTAAATCAGTCATCCACCACCCACCCCCTAAGGGCGGGGGTGGAGGTGATTTTGTAAAATAATCGTAAAAATGCTTTTTTGAATTTGGAATTAAATTCTACGTAATCTTTTACGTATACACCTAAAATTTCATTTCGACAACTTTTGTTTATAAAGATATGCAAGAAAAATGTTATCAAAAAATTGATTATTCAATGGTGTAGGGCTCTCGGGTCTAGCATACTTCCATATTTGATAAAAGAAAATGTTTTACGGGAATGTATTGATGGATGATTATCTTTCATTTTAACCTAAATCAGTCATCCACCACCCACCCCCTAAGGGCGGGGGTGGAGGTGATTTTGTAAAATAATCGTAAAAATGCTTTTTTGAATTTGGAATTAAATTCTACGTAATCTTTTACGTATACACCTAAAATTTCATTTCGACAACTTTTGTTTATAAAGATATGCAAGAAAAATGTTATCAAAAAATTGATTATTCAATGGTGTAGGGCTCTCGGGTCTAGCATACTTCCATATTTGATAAAAGAAAATGTTTTACGGGAATGTATTGATGGATGATTATCTTTCATTTTAACCTAAATCAGTCATCCTCCACCCACCCCCTAAGGGCGGCGGTGGGGGTGACTTTGTAAATTAGTCGTAAAAATCGATTATTTTTAAAAAAAATGAAATCCCAACAACGTCATCGTTTTCATAGAATTTTTTTATATACGGTCCTAAATTTTCATAATTTGATCTTGAACTTGAATTTTTTCTCAGGTATTGACAAAATTTCAGAGAAAATGCGATGATTCTGGATATGGGGACACTCTGTGATATAAGAAACGGGAAGACATGAAGACATCATTTTCGGGATGCGTGAAATCTCAAAAAAACACATTCAAAAAAAAATTCTCACTCAGGGGTGGTCTTTTTGGGTATTTTTGGCAAAATGAAATTCCAACGACGTCATCGTTTTCCTTGAATTTTTTTATGTACGGTCCTAAATATTCATAATTTTATCTTAAACTTCATATTTTTCTCAGGTACCTATTGACTTTGACAAAATTTCAGAGAAATCATGGAAAGTTAATTTTCGGGATACGGCATATAGGATGCGTTATGTATTTGTTTAATACAATGATTTCCAGCAGAGCGGAAACTGACTGAAACAGAATTCCACAAAATTAAGTGTTTGTTATGCCATATGCTTCTTTACACACGTTTAAGATAAAATTATGAAAATTCAGGAACGGACATAAAAAAATTCAAGGAAAACGATGACGTCGTTGGAATTTCATTATTTACAAAAGTAAGTGTATTCACCCCCCAAAAAAAACACCCCCGAGGGGGAATTTCTTTTGAATGTGTTTTTTTGAGATTTCACGCATCGTATATGCCCTATCCCGAAAATGAAGTCTCCATGTCTTCCGGTTTTTTATATAACAGAGTGTCCCCAGATCTAAAATCATCGCATTTTCTCTGAAAGTCAATACCTGAGAAAAATTTCAAATTCAAGATAAGATTATGAAAATTCAGGACCGTACATAAAAAAATTCTATGAAAACGATGGCGTCGTTGGAATTTCATTTTTTCGAAAGATAATCAATTTTTACGACTATTTTACAAAGTCACCCCCACCCTCGCCCTTAGGGGGTGGGTCGAGGATAACTCATTTAGGAAGTTTGCTAGACCCGAGAGCTCTACACCATTGAATAATCACTTTTTTGATAAAATTTTTTTGCATAACTTTGCATAACAAGATGAAATTTTAGGTCTATACGTAAAAAATTTTTACGACTATTTTACATATTCACCCCCACCCCCGCCCTTAGGGGTTGGGTGGGGGATGACTGATTTAGGTTAAAATGGAAGATAATCATCCATCAATACATTGCCGTGACTTTTTTTATCAAATATGGAAGTATGCTAGACCCAAGAGCCCTACTCCAACCTGCAAAGTTGTATATATAAGAGTTTATCCAAATGCTTTATGGGAAATTGCTGTTTAGAGTGCTAAGAATAAATTTTTCAAATGTCCCTGAATAAGATTTTCTAGAAACACTATTACAAAAATCAAAAAATCGCTAACTTCAAAAATAGTGAAATTAAACAAAATGTGTCATTCAACTTCTTAATTGTAATGCTTGTAAATAAAAATAAAATTAAGAAACAATATAGATTTAATATTATGATGTAACATTTAAAATATCAACAGGATAAACTAAAGAAAAAATGGAATACTATATAATTATTGTATACAATACAGCCAAGTCAAATTGTTTTGTATATGAATCAATAATGTAAACCCTTCTCACAGAAAACAATAATCGTAAAATTGCATAATCTTCGCTTCAATTCAAAGTTAAATTATATACGAAATTATATAGGTACATTAAGATATTATATTCATAGTAGGTATAAACCAACTACAAATTAGAATAAATCGTGGGATAAATTAAAAAATATTACCACAATTTTTTGTCCCTGACTTTATTTTTGTACGACTACAAAAATTTCCGAAAAAAATCGGTGAAGTACCAGATTTGGTATTATATTTCTCGAATTTCCACACTCTGCATACTCATTTATTTCCTGACATTACACACACTTTATTAAACATTTTATACTTAAATTGGCCTATAAGGGACTGATTAACCAAATAAAAAACGGCCACTTGTTATGTTAAATTTTGGACTACAAAAAGTCGTGGCCTTGTTCTTGCGTCCAACCTTCTGCAGAATACACGGAAGCGCATTTCGCTTTTACTTCGATTTTCGAATGCATTGAGTCGCACTCCATTTCCGTTAGACCAGTTTTATAAAACTTATGATCTATTTGGCTTAGAGTAGAATAACTTGAGACAATTTGAAGGCACATAGCAGCGAAAATGGAATTTTTTGTTGGCCACCTCGCCCATCGGACATCATTCGAACCTCTTTAATATTTTGATGTGCTAGAATGTAACCGTGAATATAGGAAGATATTTCAACTGATCCTCTTTTTCCTTGAGTTTCCTCGCAAACAACAGAGAATATCTTGGTTTGCAAAGCTGTAAACTGAAAAATTGTAGATGGTTCATATGCTCAAATAAAGGTTTTAACCTGCTGGATCTTTGGGTATTGTAACAACTGCCTGTAGATCGAAATTTGAAGATAAAACTTCCGTATTTTCCTTTACAATTTTTTTGTCGTCATCCTGGACTTTCGAGCTAATGGTTTTCTTTCTAAATATTCTCGACATTTTTTTTTCCTTTTATTATTTCAATTTCTATCATTGTTTTTTGCTCTAATCACAAGACAACACTGATCTTGCAACGTGGAATACAGAACAGTGCAATGTTTTCTGGCATTTATGAAATAATTTGCAGTTACAAAAGCGCGAAAATGTTACAATAACGATTATTTATAAAGTTCATCGAAAAAGATAATCGCGATACCGACAAATTCGCAAGCATCTAAATAATTGTTTGCAACGTCAGACACGCGAAAGTGGTACATTCAGATATTTTGAATAATTGTTCGCAAAGCCAATAACGCAAAATTGTGAGTTTGTCATGGATAATATGGTTCATTTTAAGACTTATGGTGCACTTAGGTCAAAACGGCCAATTTTGCACATTCATGGTTTTGGCATTGGACCGACGATATTTGAAAGATAAACATGTGTAAGAAATAAAACATTTCTAATGTCTACCATTTATTTGTTTTAAGTTCTTCAAATATATTTAGTGTAACCCCTTTTATTTATTTAATCCAGTATTAGCCCAATTGCGGTACATCAGTAAGGAACTGGCTTAAGCATTGGTGGTACTCAACGTGTTAAATCAGATATATTTTCACAAATTATTTATGTATCAAGCAGAGCTTTGTTAATATTTTTTGCTGAAGGAAATAAGGCATTTTATACAAAGCCGTTTTGATTCCCAGTAAGCAAAATAATTACTTGTTTTCCTCTCGAGCACAGCGCATTTATAAGACACAATTCAGTTAATTGTCGGCCTAACCGCATTAAACGACATCGTGAGTGTCGGACCACGTTTTATCTAAATAAACATATTTCTATTACTTTCCCTATAACTTAAAATCTGACTCAAACAATTATGACATGACGAAGTACCACAATACGGGGCGATTCCATAACACGCATTCGACTATCTAATTTTTTATACTTATCGTAAAACCACGCTCTATTAAAATTGGTCGAAGTGTTTCTAATGATGTATATTTAAAATATTCAAAACTCTTGCATTTTATTAAAAATAATTTTTAATGTTGAGACTTGATTTTCTTTGTACGTATTGTAAACCGTTCGTTGAATCACATCTTTAGATGAACTGTCTACCCGACGACTGACGATAAGCTTTCGTTTTATATCGTGTTCAGTCACAACACCTCGTTTAATTACTAAATAAATTGTGGAATAAGTAATTTTCGTTAACTTGCTTATTCTTTTAATTATTTCATCTTGAGTTGAATTGACATACTTAGCTTTTAAGCTTGATTACATATTTAAAACTACTTGTTGAAAATGAATATGCAAATCTCGATTTTCAAATTCCCGAAATTGTGTCTCATTGTTATTAATTAGAATTGCATTACTAAGATGTATTTCATCATTAACTTGGATAATATCATAACTTTGAATTACATTATTAGCAGGAATTTCATTGTTAATGTGAATTACACCAAAAGGTCTCCAGAAAACCATTGCACAAAACAAATCAAAGACAACTGTATATAAAATAATTAAACCGCATTCAATAAAAATCTCCTGAAGAATATTGAGATATTAATCTGAAAACGGCGCGCGCTGTTGCTCTTTAAAAAAAATGTTATCTTCTTTTTCATAAAGTAATTACGACCTATACTCCAACACCTCTGCCGACGACCGGCGATTTGAAGAATGCTTTTTAGCTACGTTGATATTCAAAAGTAAGATGAGCTTTCCGTAGCTTGTAAAAACTGACCACCGATATGTATTGATAAATTTATCGGTATTACTTAGTATCTACTTAAAGCGCTTATTAACGAAATATCGCAGTGCCCTGGTAAAATGATATTTTTTATACTGACTTTGGAAGAGGTATAAGTATTTTTCTAAAAAAGTCAATTAAAATTTGTTGTTCAAATCCACGCCACATAAACATTATTTCTGAAGGTACAGATCATCCCACCCAATTATTTCTTGCCATCATCGATAGATTATCATTTTTGGTCGAGTTATAACAATGCCAAGCGAGTCAAAAATTTTAGAAATCAAACCTAATATTTGTGTTTTAGTTAAAATATCTTAATTATGTTTATCACGGGTAACTACATACTCAAAGTCTTCTCCTATTGTATTCCAGAATATTCTCAATGTTTTAGAACTATCATTTTCAATAAAAACGAACCCAGATTGATAGAAGAACTACCCTCCAAATTTTGTACCACACAATTCGAATTTCATTTTCTCAAATTAAAACTTAATGTTTGAGAAATTTTCTTTGCTAAAATAATCAGTTCAGATTCCGACCTATACTTTTACATCTGGTTTATCCCAATTATTACTCGATATTTCTTTTAAAACAACGGGTCGCTATGAATGAGGCCGGACCTGCTCGGTATGTTACTAAAATTCTCTTATCTGTACGATTCTCGACCTTCTAAAGTCTCGCTAAAAGGGTGCTTTTTGTTAGAGAAAAAAAGTTTAGTTTTCAAGCATGAAGATGTTTCTAGTTATTAATGTATAATTCGTTTGTGTACACAAATACACTGTAGTTTTTAGTTTATCAATTCAGTATTTTTCCTATATTAAATCAAACAGTAGTTAGTGCCCGACGTTGCGTTATATAAATGCTAAAAATTAGTCTCCAAACTATTTGGGATGTATAAGAATCAGCTGGAACTGTTATACAAAAACAGTGTATAATAAAGCTACATAGCATGATAAGGAGTTTTGAAATAGGTGATATTTTATAATCGAGCACTGTTCCAACAGTTTCAACCCATACTTTCTGGAATCTATTCAAGCTGTTTTGAAATAACACTATTTATGGATTTCGTTTAAAAATTGCTGAACAACTGTTTATTTTATAGAAAATTCGATCTCACATTTGAGAATGTTGACTTTACTGAATACTGTGCTTATCTATTATAAAAAAGTTCCTAGTATGTATGCATTTACTATAGATGAAGGGCCTTGCCAAAGTTTAAAATCGTGTTTGTTTACTATTTACGTTAACTAACATAGAATTTTGAATACTATTGAAATTAATAATTAAATTCAATTAACTGTCTTGACTCTTACTTCGTGGAATCTACTGTTTTAAATGAAACTTCTGTTTCTAGATAATTCCACAATATATTGAAAAAATGTTAAAAATTCTAACAATTGTCAAATTTCTTAGAATTACGAATCTTCAGCTATATACAATAATAATATGACTTGGGTGTAGAATGTTAAAAGTTATAAATGATTAGATTGGAATCGCTCTATTCTAAAATTATCAATCGACTGTTGAAGCTCCTGTGAAAGTACTCTTGTTCTTATAGATAATGCTAGGATTATTTTAAATATTCCGCTAAGGAAACCAGCAGATCAGTATCGGTTTGTAATAATTATATCTGTGAGATAACTGGACGATCCCAATAATAGTATATTATTTTATATGGAGGAAAAGTGATACTTTTCATGACGCGCTCGTGTTCAACAGTCGAACGGAGTGAGGCTGGTAATAGAGAGCAACTCATGAAAAGTAGCTTTTCCTCCAAATAAAATATGCTGTTTTTTCTTCAAATATCGACAAATTAATGCAAAAACGTCTCTTTTTGATAGTGATAATTTTTAAACATAATTGGGTTCGCAAGGCGGTTTAGACCGGTGTCGGTGAGTAGGAACAGGTTGTTGCTATAGTGATGTAACATAAAGCTGTCAGTGGACACTGTCAACAATATTAATTTATTTTTTACAATTATTGCGTCTACGGCTGCTTTTCTATCTATGTTGCTATGATAACACTTTTCCCTCCGCTGGCGGGAAAGTGAAAACTAAAGCTCCGGCCGAGGAAAAATGAAACGCCTACACAGTCGAAAACTGACAGATTTACTGACGTTTGAAGAAAAAATAAGTTTTCTTAGACTCTCTCAGAAAGTTTAACTACACATAGTTACTTAAAAGTGTCCTCTAAATGTAGATTTTTTTCATTTCTTGCAGCACTAAATAGACTGTTAAAGATTGTATATAACATGTGATCCTATTGTGGCCAACATTGAAGCGATCGTTTCTTATTAGATAACAGCAGCAATTTTCTTAAAATTGTCTTAAAAAACTGGAAATCATTAATGAAGAGTATAACAATTCCCCGCGAGGTTTTGGTCAGTATATAACTCGAAAACTATTTGAAGTAGAAAATTAAAATTAGGCAGTTATAAACCGTAGTATTACACATTTCAAGCAAGCAGTTACTTTGCTGCAACGTCATGTTTCGGGTCACGTGGTATCATTTTTAAAAAACTTAATGAGACAACCTGAATATTGTTCCACTGCTGTAAAGGTATCTCTCATACTAATTCGGCGATACCTATTTTTGTGTGTCAGGTACTTAGAAACGAAAAACAAATTTTTATAAGGTTTTTTATTTGAAAAAAAAAGAGAGCTGAGAAACAAAAAACATATTCTAGTAACAGCTATTCTAGTTGTCAAAAGCTGTCAGCATCAGTGAACAATCGGTCACTGTATTATTGTTGTTAAAAGTTTTGTGACTTGAAACTTACCATGCCTTTACGTTTCACTTATGACGAGTATGTCGATATGCTGATGATCTATGAAGAATATGGAAAAAATACCAGACGAGCTAGAGATTTATATAGAAATCGTTTCCCCGACCGAACAACTCCAGGAAAAAATAATTTTACTTATGTAGAACAAAAATTAAGACACGGTTCATTTCCAACCGGAAAACATCAAAATTCTCCACGTTAGCCTATTCTTACGGAAGATAATATTATTAACATTCTTGCTTATATCCAAGTCAATCCCCAAATTTCAACTCGATGTCTGCAATAAGAATTAGGAATAAGTAAATCTACTATTCAGAGGGTGTTCAAGCAATACAAATATCATCTTTTAAAAATACATTTAACGCAAGGTCTAACTCCTGCAGATCCAGAAAGAAGTGTCAATTAAAATCGTAGAGGACCCTTTTTTCTTAAATAAAATATTGTGGAGCGACGAAAGCCGTTTTCACAATAACGGTGTAGGTATCGTTAATAGATATAATTGTCACTACTGGTCGGCTGAAAATCCCAGCTGGACGCGAGAAACGTATTTCCAAACTATTTTGGGAATAAATGTTTGGTGCGGTTTGTTTAATGGACGCTTGATTGGGCCGTATTTTTATGAGGGGAATTTGACAGGCGAAAGGTATTTAGATTTTCTCCAGAATATTCTTCAACATTTGCTTGAGAACAATCCACTAAAAGAGAGAGCGACTATAAGGTGGCAACAGGATGGTGCAACTCCTCATTTTGCTCAGCGAGTAACGTCACATCTGAATGTGTATTTCCAAGACAGCTTGATTGGGAGAAATGATACAATACATTGGCCGGCTCGTTCACCACATATAACCCTGTTAGATTTTTTTCTTTGGGGATATTTAAAAGGATTCATTTCTGTTACAGCTCCTACCGATGTAGATAATTTAAAAAACAGAATCAGAGCAGCTTGCCAATCTCTTACACCAGAAAGTATTGAAGCAGCATGCACAAGAAATTTACTTAGATTTGAATGCTGCATTAATGAAGGTGGACATAAATTTGAGCATAAACTGTAGTAAAAGTGTTATTGTTTTCCAATTCTTTTTGTTTTTCAAATAAAAAACTTTATGAACATTTGTTTGTCGTTTGTATATACCTAACACAAAAAAATAGGTGTCGCCGAATTAGTATAAGAGAGACCTATACAGCAGTGGAACAATATACAGGGTGTGTCATTAACTTTTCTAAAAATTATACCACGTGACCCGAAACGTGACATTGTAGCAAAGTAGCTGATTGCTTAAAATGTGTAATACTACCCACAGTTTATAACTGCCAAATTTCAATATTGTAGTTCAAACAGTTTTCGAGATATATACTGGCCAGAACCTCGTGGGACACCCGTATATAAAAAAACTATGACAAGCGGTATTTGTTTAATTAAAAAAATTAAAAACGTAAAAAGTTCTTTTTTTAATAAATTAACACGTTGAGTGCCGTATGTATCCAACACGGATACACGAGATACGGTGCTTCCATCGCCGTATGTATCCGCGGCTGATACACAACTATTTCTGTTATTTCAGCCGCATGTATCGACGTTGGCTGCATGCCTTGCATATATCTCTATGGGGACTATCGCACTACGGCCTGGCATACCCAAAACCTTATTTGGCCTGTATATTTTATCCTTAGTTTTTTCAGGACACCATTTTTTCAGTTAGTGGGTTAGTGGGCCATACACATGAAAAATGGATTTGGCCTGATATACCCAATTTTCCGCTTCCACGGAAGCACTCAACGTGTTAAATATTAATTAATTAATATTTAATCTTAATAAATATAAGAAACGTCGTACATTATAATCTTTAAAAAAAAATGTAGGTCATTAGTAATCCAATTTCGAAGAAGTTTTTATTTTTCAGTGAATCTCAACCTTATTCAGTTATTGTTATTTATATTAAGATACACTTTTAATAGGTTAAGCACTCTTGGGAATGCCCTTAAAATTTATGGTTAGTAATGTTTATTGATAGAGGTAACAGTATTTACTCACGACAATTAAGAGATTTATATTTAATTTACGTTTCAGAAAAACAAGAGTACAAATCTATATGACCGAAGATGATAATATAATATACAGTTTGAAATTTGATGGACGTGTTTTTGTGTGTCTTCTCGAAACTAGACTCGCGTTAAATTGTTATTTGTCAGTGTTTTCTAGTCTTCAGCATTCTGATTTTAAAATATTATTGAGTTTCCACTTTTAATAATAATGGCACAGTTTACTGAAAATACAACAAACAGTACTTTAAAGAATAATAAATTATTACTCTGAACAACTTGTTAGGACTGAATAATCCTGGAAACATTATTACTGATACCTAGTAATGTTCTTTTATTCCTGTAACTTATACCATATCTAAACGATTTTGTAAATATTATTTTCCACGGACCTTACATAGGTACTTCACCAAAAGGGATCTCAAATTATGCCCTAATTTTCTAAGAATTGATAATTTTTTTTGTAATAGCTTCATATAGTGCAATGAACAAAAGCCGTACCAAAAAAGATACAATACACCGATGCCACATTATAACGGCTTGATGTAATCGCTTATTGATACCTATACTCTGTTTCATGTTTATCGTTGGTAATTTATTAGTATTACTTTGAAAGGTCTTCAAAAAGGCGTCCGTATTCTTAATTATCAATGACTAATTAAATATGAAATATGTAACGGGTGCCCCAATAAGAATGGCTTTCGGCCATATATCAGAAAACGTTCATGGTACAGCTGCGAGTACAAAAAATGTAACAAAAGAGATAAAAAACTTGAGAAGCCAAATTTTTCAAAAGGCGGCATAACAAAAGCAATCATTGCATTCTTCAAAAAATTCTGCGTATATGTACTTGATATTTAAAGTTTCAGTCTACTTAAATAAGATGTGGGGGAGAATGGGAATTGTTATGAAAAAAACACCCATAACTCCGGTTCTTAACCGATTATTGCAAACTTAGTCATCTTGAAAACAGCTCTTTTCCACTAACATAAGAGTGAAAATTTGGACATAACCTAATGAGTAACTTTCAAGCGAGGGGCGCTAATTTTTTTAAAATCTAGTTATCTTTGGAAAATATTAAATAGGAGCATGCAATTTTAATCGGGATTATAAAAGTAGGCTTAATTTGTAACATAATGGCGAATACCGCATGCCGATATCTTTTCCGGTCCCGACATATCTTAAAAATTTATGAGTCAGTTGAAAACTAACAGCTTTAGAAGTGAAACTTATTATGTTACGCAAAAACTGTGAATGAGTGTACAAAAACTATTTACAATAAAAGACAAACAAAAGTAAATATTCTTTTTAAGAAATTATTTTATTAAATGTTCAAACAAACCACAATCTTGAGCCAAACTTTATTTTAATTCCATTGCTTCAAGTAAATGCATGAATATTTTAGAAATAATCAGATATACTTCTGTTCAACATTACCGACATTGTTAAATACATTAGCAGAATGGATTTATAGATGAAAGAAAAATTAAATAGTTTACTGACGAAACCAGGTATCCAACCAACGACCTTTAGGTTTTCAGTCTAACGCTCTGCCGACGAGTCTATTTCGCTTAGTAATATCATGGAGTCTACTGATGTAACAGAAGGGGAGAACAGCATTGCGTCTCTCTCACTGAGCTTAATTAAATAATAATTAGATAAGGACAAGGAGTTTAACAAATTTGTTAGTTTTACGAGTTTACTTTTACGCCAAAAATCCTGTAGTGTCCCATAAATTGTTTCACTTCATAAAGCGTAAATTTTAAGCATTCACCTATGAATATAGATTACCTACTATGGGGTAGTACGGAATGGATTTTAACAATTTTGAAATAATTACAATTGACATTCCTTGCCCTAATAATAATAATTTCAATATTACTTTTAATCTGACTGTGAAACGGCGTTAAGGAAGTTAAAGTAGAAATATATGTATGTTTTTTTCCATGGCCCACTACTTCTTTTTATATATTTCCACTTTAACTTCCTGATCGCCGTTTCCCAATAACATCGAAATATTAATTGAAATTACCATTAATCAACTTTAATTCGTTCCAAATTATTAAAATATGTTCGGAACCTATAGCCACAGTAGGTAATCTATATTTAAAGGAAAATAATTAAAATGTATACGTTTTTTACGATATGTCGGGATAGGAAAAAGATATCGACATGCGGTAATCGGTATTCTGTTACTAATTAAGTCTACTTTTATAATTCTCGATTAAAATTGTATACTCCTATTTAATATTTTCCAAAGATAACTAGATTTAAAAAACAAAGTCAATAGCGCCCTCTAGTGTGCATGCTACTCATTAGGTTATGTCGAAATTATTAAACTTATGTTGATGGAAAACAGATGTTTTCAAGAAGACTAAATTTGCAACAATCGGTTAAGTTGAACCCGAGTTAAGGGCGTTTTCTCATATCAATCTCCCCGTACACATTATTTGAGTAGATAGACTGAAAATTTAATATCAAATATACGCAGAATTTTTTGAAGAATGCGATGATTGTTTTTGTTATGCCCTTTAATTGAGTTAATTTTATGAAAGTTGGCTTTTTAATGTTTTTATCCAATTACGCCCTCTCGCGGTATACCGAAACTTTTGTTATATTTTTTCCCGCAGTTGTACTATTAACGATTTCTGATATATGGTCTAGAGCCACTTTTATTGGGACGCCCGTTACGTATGTAGTTTTTTTAACGAAAAATTTTGAACGCGGAAATCAATCAAACTTTAACAATTCGGTAGGTAGTGGAATGAATGGCAAAAGGTCAAAGGGAGAGCTATCTGTTATTTTTTTTAAATGAATTAAGGGTTATGATGTTGGTTGATTGAAATGTATATCCTCATGAAAAGTTTATTTGGATTAGACCGCAGGGCTGCCAGTTAGATTTTCATTTCATCAGTAAAAATCTTGTCAAAAATTGAGTAATTTCAATAGATTTATTTTATGCTATAGAAATTTCAAAAAAGTATAATGAACTAAACTTATGACCTCGAAAAAATATGTATTATTTGAAAACAAACTTTTCATTTAAAAACAAATAAAGTAAACATACAGTGTCCACCATGTTCGCTACATATGGGAACAATTTTTAGTTGTTGTATATAGGAAAATTTAATATATACGATCGATTCTGCATGGTCGATAATCCAAAATTACATCTTGACATCAGTTACATGAACACTTCATGGCCACAAATTGGAAAAATTCGACGTGGAAATGCGAAAAGTGAGGTTAGATGCCAAAATACCGAAAATTGTTATTTAGAAAAAGTGATTAAAATGATATTTTAGGAGTACGTACAAAATTTGAAGCAAAAACAACAAAAAATAAGAATTTCCTTATTTTTCTCCATTACGGTCTTCTGAAATGATATTGCCTCAATTTCTTTTTTGAAAGAGTTTAATTAGCACCGTATGTAATTTATAAACGTAAAACTATTCAAAATTGGTCATTAAAATCATTCCTAGAGAATTAAATGGAAATATTAGTTGAGCATTTGAAACTTTCCTGTAACAATACCTTGTCCAATGTTGTCAGTTTGTGAAGTTTAAAATAATTTAGTACTGATACCACAATTGAAAAGAACCGTTTTTGATATTTTCAATAAATATTTCATTAAATTATTAAAACTCATTAACTAGTCATAATAATAATAATAAATTGGATTAGTTTACCAACGTATTACTATTAGTGTTTTAAATGAAACTCACGGTTTCTAGTTAATACCACAATATAATAAAAATTGTTGAAAATTCTAAAAAATTGTCAATTGTCAACAATTGTCAACCGTGAGTTTCATTTAAAACACTAATATGAGTAGATTCCGCGAAGTAAGGGTCGAGACAGTTAATTTCATTAAGTTATTACTATTTTTTGAAACAATATTCAACAGATTACCCACTAACTCATTACTAATAAATAACTTAATATTTCAAAACACAAATTCAAAATGTCCTCCATCTCGTTCCATACATTTCACCGTCCCGGAATTCGTTTCTCTTTGAATATTTCGGAGCGTACCTTGGTTAATAGCATATACGCAATCCCATATGCATTGTTCTAAATGTGCGACGTCTCTGAAGGGTGTTACTCGATAAATTTTGTTATTTGAATAGCCCCATAATAAAATGTCCAGAGGGCATAGGTCCGGGGACCGTCTTGTTGGAAATGAAGATTGGCTCGCTTAGCCAGTGGGATACCATCCAAAAATTTGGTTAATTCATTTTCCAACAAAGTTGAATAACGCCTGGCATTCAGGTTTTCTCTAAAGAAAAATGAACCAATAATTTGACAATTCCAAATTCCAGACCATACATTAACCTTGAGTGGGAGTTTGTGTCTGCCCATCAACGACAGTTTTGTGAGCTTACTGTTCCATTTGATGTGAAAGTAGATTCGTCGGAAAATAAAACATTTTCTGTGAAATTTGGATTATCTTCTATAATTCAAAAACCAAACCGGACGTCAAAATATTTTTCTTCAGAACTTGAATAAATTTAGGCTTGCACGGGTGAAATTTGTTTGTCGCATTGTTTTGATTAAGATGCATATAGTTAATGTCGTATCAGTCATGTGATGGAAAAGACTTAGCGTTTTTACTTGTAGTTACTTTAAACTTCTTTAATAATTTTGCTACATTTCTAAAATGGACGTTTTTGCCAGGATATTTTTGGTTAAAAATATTAGCAGCTTCTCTTGAACATTGATAATTTTCTCCGCAAATTAGAACCAACTCTATTTTTTCTTCACGTGACAGTATAGAAGGAATTTTTAGTTATAGATAGATAGATAGATATAAAAATATCTTTGCAGAATGTGTAAATAGAAGTAAACTTAACGAAAACGGAGAATTACGGATCAAATGCAACAATGATGTTACACGAGTATTCGTTTCTGATTTTAAAGCCCACTTAGTTAATTTAAAACTTTGTATTGCGGCAAAGTATTTGAGAAAAATGGGTTCTAGGATGATGAAAGTATAAAACTAGGAATCGTTGTGAAATGTATGCAGACCTTTCAAAGATAATAAATTATCTTGTATTCATATTATCGCATTGTTTTTTTTATAAATATTGTCCAAACATGAATCATTACGCTTATTAAATAATAGTTATTAATGTAAGTTGTCATGTTCTGAAACTTTGATGAAATATTACATAAAAAAAATTAATATCGGCCCTTTTCAATTGTAATATCACAATTAAATTGTTTGAAACTGCACAAACTGACAAGATACAAAAAAATTTCACGCGTTCAATGAATATTTTCATTTTATTATATATGAATGACCTCAATCAATATTTCTGAATTGTTTTACCCTCACACATTAAACATGGCGAAAAGTACGGATTTTTTTATTTTTTTGTTTTTTTGCTCGAAATTTCATAAATGGCCCTAAAATATCATTCTAATCACTTTTTCCAAACAACTTTTTCGATATTTTGCCTCCATGACAGTGGCATCGTGAGTGACGTCAGAATGTCTTTTCAGATTAGCGACCATGCAGGATCGATGGCATACATTAAATTTTCCTATATCCTACAACTAAAAATGTTTGCCATATGTAGCGAACATTAAGGGGGATACGATATATTATACCTACCTACTGCTTCATTTTAAAAATAGTAATCACAAAATAAAGTTACGTAGATACTCATCAGGTACGAGTATATAAAAAAAATAGAACGAATAGTAATGAACAACAAAAATACAAAACAAATAAAAAAACAAATGTAAGAAAATAACTGTTATAGGTATATAAAAAATCGATTTAAATCTGAATCTGATAAAGTATTATCCTTTTTTGGTATATACATATCATTAGTATGTAAATGTATTACTTCTTTTGTAAAGTTAGCATTAGTACAATTTGCTTTTCTCGACTGCAAATACATAATTTTGTGTGTGTAGATGTCTCACATACTAGTTGTGGCTAGTTTGTTTCTTTCGTTAGTTTTCATTAAATAGGTAGGTAATAAGAGAAATCTCTTAAATTAATTTAAACAGAGCGTTTGGAAATATCATGCGAGATATGATTAATTAAAAATTAATAATAATAATAAACAAGTGTCATAATTTTTTTCATCAATATGCAAATCAGTAGATCTGAAAATATAGTAAAACCGGCAACCATGTAAGACCGTTTCTATTTCAGATTTTATGAAAGACTAAAATATGTTATCTAAGTATGTTTTTATAATGTCTGCTGTGGAATCGCCGCCTTAATGTTTTTGCTAATAGCGGCGTTCTTATAGTTTTTTTTATTATTTCCAACATGCAGTTGTTGGGTTAAAAATATTTATACATATAGATTATTTTCTATAGAAACCACATAAATGCAATATACCTTGAAAATAATATATTGAATTGAATTGTGATGGTGGAGCGAAATGTAAAAAATTCTTGTTTTTTACATTTTTCTCTTGGAATATTGAATTATATAGATACGTTATTTATAATCATTTAATCCAATAAAACGTATTTTAAAAAAATAGCAGATAGTGTACACTTTGCCATTTCACTACCGAATTTTCAGAGCACACTCTGATAGATTACAGAAATCATCAGAAATGTATTCTGGACTGAGAAAGATGTGTCATATTTGCTGTACCTATGTTTGTACAGGAGCAATATTAATATTATCTAATACCTATGCACTATTTAGAATCAGTTGTCTTAGCGACGGGCCTGGCTCAGTGGTGGATCTAGGGGCGAGTGGGCCTCAGGACATTTCTTACAGGTACACTGAGTAACACGTAAAAAGTAAGAAAATTAAAACGTTTTCCATTCAGGACAAAAACTAATACAAAACGAAAACTTAAATTTTTTTGTATCATAAAAAGTGTCAAAACAAAAATATGTTTTATTCAGCTACTTAATTCCAAACCAATATCTAGATTGGTATTTTCCGTATTACATTGAAAGGAAATAAATGAAATACTTTACATAAAATATAAAAACTAATAATGAACTAAAATCTAGAACTACGTTCTTTTTCTGACTTTAGTATTGGCAAAGTAATCTATGAGATCTTTTAAATCTAACTTCGCTGCGATATTATATTCTACATTTAAAATAGATTGATCACGATGATTGTTGACCTAATGCAATTTCTTAACATTTTCAATTTACTAAAGGATCTTTCCAATTGCGCAACAGTTACGCACAGGTAGGGTAAAAAATAGAAGAAACATAACATAAACTTCAGGAAAATCAAGTTTCATATACGAATACTATTTGGAAAAGTTTCCTCTTCATATCTTTTTTGAAGTCATCTCTTTAACTAGTTCAAGTAACATATCAATATTGATTGACAACACCGTTAGTAAAAATTTCCCGATGTTTTCGAAATTAGTATTGTTGCAACAAATAATATTCATTTGATTGATTGCATAGCAGAAAACCTCTATTCAATTTGATTGGTATTGGTATCAATTGAATAGTAATATACCCGGACTTTGAAGTAATCTTCTCTATTATCAAATTGCTATTCCAAAGCAAGCTCAACAATTTGTTTTGGTACTTTTCGTTGCCTTTTAAATTGAAATACTAGCTCTATATTGCATTTAATTGCAAGAGTTATTGGTTCAGATATTCAATCATTCTACGCTTCTTGAGCTCTTAAAGCAGAAATGTAGGTCAATGTATTTCTTAAGACTGTTGCGCCGCCGATATAAATATCAATTCTTTGTAAAAATCTTGATACGTGGTTTACTTGAGATAAAGTTTTGAAGATAAAAATATTAATAAAAACAAATTCAAAGTTGGCCATTTTCTTTTTCAGATTTTTAGCTTCCATGGTTGCTTCCTTTTTCTGCGATTTCGATTCAATATCTGAAGAGCTTTTAGAATATCGAACAATCGAATTTTTATTGCCATAATTGATTGAATACTTCCTGACCAACATGTAGGGTTAAGTAATTTCTGATTCCCCAGTAAAAGAAGACGAAAGCTCCCATCGTTTGATAATAGATCCAAAAAACGACGATCGACGAAAATATGATAAATGAAATCCCGAATTTCCGCATATTTCATAAATTTGCAAAAAATGATTTTTTTAATTATATCGCAGTATTACATAGAAACATAATTGTTATTATATTTGGAATAAATTGTAGCAACATAAAAGTCAATGACATTCAATGATATATTTAAAAAAAATTCCAAAATGTTTCGTTTACGCAACGTTGGGGACTAATGGGTTAATTAGAAAATTTATTACAATAACATACCATTAAAGCCATTCTGATTACATGAATGCAAACATTCTTCCATGTTTCTGGTGTGACTCTAGCAAATGTGTCATCTGTCAACTTTAACACGTCACCTACCTTAAAAGTTGTATTACGCACTCCAACTTCATTTTATAATAGCCCACATCTTTTCTATTGGATTCAATTTTGGATCAGGTGGTGGCAAACGTAACACGGAAGGACCGTGTTCAGCTAACAACTTATAAACAACATAATTTTTAAATATTGGTTTATTTAGCTGTATTTTCCTGTAAAGTTCCGGCTTAATATCAGTATAATCAAAATGAATACTTCTTTCCCGTAACCATATTTGCATATCTGCCTTTTTCCAAGTAGACGTTGGGTTACGTTCCACAGATCGTTATATGATTCATTATTAATAACTATTACAAAGTATTTACTATCTCGACCCATACTTCGTGTTATCTACCCTTATTACTGTTTTAAATGAAGCTTACTGTTTCTAGATAATTCCACAATATATTGAAAAAATGTTAGAAATTTTAAGAAATTTGACAATTGTTTCGATATTAAATATCATCGTCAGAATGACAGAATATACATTCCATTTGATGCCTACCTGATGATTAATAATTATTTTTTGCTAGACTTAATATATGTTAATAGAAAAAAGAAGAATATATGATATTACAATTATTAAAGCGTAGATATTATTAGCCCTATGGGGATATCCTGGATATCTTTTTTCCCAATTAAGATAAGTATAACTGTGCAATGATATAGAAAACCAGGAAAACTATATCTGCTGATTTTTAAAATTATCACTTAAGAAGACAGTTTAAAAGTGGAGGACTCCCTAGATTTATCTGTTCATTGACAACTTGATATTATGGGTTTCTTAAGTGTCTTCTAATTTCCAATTCTTCATGGAAATCCAGTTCTTGTGTCTTATTTGTGAATACAATTTCAAAAAAAATTACAATATTGTTTAACCTGAAATTGACAATATCGTTTAATCAATTTATTATTCTCGAGATTCTATATTCTACTCACATTACAGCTAGAACTTGCTATCAGAGCCTTTAAAAAGACATTTTTACGATAATGTTCAGAAATACAGCATAAAAGCAACTACAAAAATATAACAATATACGAAAAACGATGTTTTGTTGTTGTTCAATGCCGTCAGCCCTGTTATAAGAGGCGGATCGTTTTCATTTTCGTCGTTTGTGCATCGGATATTACGAGATAATCAATCCCCAAACTTATATTATTTGGGTTGCATACTTGGTCTAATGGTCTTGCATTCGGTACGTCAAACTTTATACCATGGAATAATTTCTTTGCTTCAAACAGCTGTGTTTATATCAAAATCAAACAAAATAACGTTAAGTTTGAAAGTTTTTTTCAAAATGAATGAGAAATCAGTGTGTACTGAGTGCAAGTCATCTTTCAAGCGAATATATGGGTTGCGGAAACAAGTAAAAATATTTCATGAGGGAAGACTTGATGATCTAGCTCCACTTAAAAAGTGTATAAAGACTTACAACTCCAGTTGTGATATCTACAAGAAAAATTTCAACCACAAGAATCATCTCCATAAAAAGACTCATGGCATTTTATCAGTAGATTCCTCAGAATCATCTCCAAAAAATGCAAAGAAGTGCCCTCTCTGTAGTTTCAAAAATTCGGCTAAAATACAATTACACAGTCACTTTAAGGAGAACCACGACATTGAAACGTCTACTGAAAACTTTGTTTTTGCGACAAAGGACGATTTTGAATCACGGAAAAATGAAATTGTATGATCTGATTTTAATAAACTTGCACATGCTTTTCTTATTCAAACTGTGAACCTGTTAGTAATAAAAACTGTCTATGGTTTTTAAAATTAGTTTTAGAATATGATTATGATTGATGTTAAGTATTATACTTTTTTAAATTAAGTATTACATTGTTCCCACTTTTTTCATATTCTACACATGGATGCATTTTTATTTTATTAACATCAAACTAACATACTTCCATATTTGATGAAAAAGAATTTTTCACGGGAATGTATTGATGAATGATTATTTTTCATTTTAATCTAAATCAGTCATCCCCCACCTACCCCTTAAGGGCGGGGGTGGGGGTGACTTTGTAAAATAATCGTAAAAATAAATTTTTAAATTTGGAATCAAATTCTACGTAATTTTTTACGTATACACCTAAAATTTCACTTTCAAATCTTTTTTTTATAATGTTATGCAAAAAATTGATTATACAATGGTGTAGGACTCTCGGGTCTAGCATACTTCCATATTTGATAGAAAACAATTTTTCACGGGAATGTATTGATTAATGATTATCCTTTATTTTAACTTAAATCAGTTATCCCCCACCCAACCCCCTAAAGGTGGGGTTGTAAAATAGTTGTAAAAATAAATTAGAATTGGAATCAAATTCCACGTAATATATTACGTATACACCTAAAATTTCATATTGGTAACTATTTTTTATATAGTTATGCAAATAAAATGTTATCAAAAAATTGCGTATTCAATGGTGCAGGACTCTCGGGAAGTATATATTTGATAAAAACATTTTTTTCACGGGAATGTATTGATGAATGATTATTTTTCATTTTATCCCGAATCAGTCAAAATGTTTCACGGAAATGTATTGATGAATGATTATCCTTCATTTTAACGTAAATCAGTCATACCCCCCCCAACCCCCAAGGGCCTGGGATGGTGACACGTTTTATTGAATATCTTTGGCAATAATGAAGAAAAAATATGAAAATTGGTATACATACTCAAAAAAGGGTTTATGATTCGATGACACACTCAAAATCACCCCAACCCTAATATTTCCCAAACACCCGCCCCCTCTACCCTTATGGTATGAAATAAGCGTGTAATCATTTTTTAATTTGAATTTTATTTTATTAAATATACATATGCCAAATAGTAAATTTTAATTCTTATTCGTAAAGCCGCAATAGCGATTTTTATTTTCATTAAAAAATCAATTTTTTTATTACATTTTTTTTGCATAACTTCATAAAAAAAAGTAATCGAAATGAAATTTTAGGTGTATACATAAAATATTACGTGAAATTTGATTCCAAATTCAAAAATTTATTTTTACCACCATTTAACAAAGTCACCCTCGCCCCCGCCCTTAGGGGATGGGTGGGGGATGACTGATTTGGGGTAAAATGAAAAATAATCATTCATTAACACATTCCCGTGAAAAATTTTGTTTAGTAAATATGGAAGTATGCTAGACCCGATAGTGGTGCACCATTGAATAATCAATTTTTTAATAACATATTATTTGCAAAACTTTATAAAGAAAAGTTATAAAAATGATATTTTAGCTGTATACGTGAAACATTACGTATAATTTGATTCCAAATTTACAAAGTAATTTTTACGACTATTTTACACCCCCGCCCTTTGCGGGTGGGTGGAGGATGACTGAGTTAGGTTAAAATGGAGGTAATTCATTCATCAAAACATTCCCGTGAATTTTTTTTATCAAATATGGAAGTATGCTAGACCCCATTTTTCTTGCATAACTTTATAAAAAAAATAGTTACAAAAATGAAATTTTAGGAGTATACGTAAAAAATTACGTGAAATTTGATTCCAAATTAAAAAAATTCATTTTTACGACTATTTTACAAAGTCACCCCCAACCCCGCCTTATGGGGGTGGGTGGGAGATGACTGATTAAGGTTGAAATGAAAAATAATCATTCATCAATACATTCCCGTTAAATTTTTTTTTTACCAAATATGGTAGTATGCTATACCCGAGACTCCTACACCATTGAATAATCAATTTTTTGATAACATTTTTTGTGCATAAATTTATAAAAAAAAGTTATCAATATGAAATTTTAGGTGTATAAGTAAACAATTACGTGTAATTTGATTCCAAATTAAGACATTTATTTTTACGACTATTTCACAAAGTCACCCCCACCCCCGCCTTTAGGGGATGGGTGAGCTCTGACTGATTTAGGTTAAAATGAGAAATAATCATCCATCAATACTTTCTCGTGAAAAAAATTTTTCTATCAAATATGGAACTATGCTAGACCCGAGAGTCCTACACCCTTGAATAATCAATTTTTTGATAACATTTTTTTTGCATTACTTTATAAAAAAAAGTTATCAAAATGAAATTTCAGTAGTATACGTAAAAAATTACGTGTAAATTGATTCTAAATTAAAACATTTATTTTTACGACAATTTTACAAAGTAACCCCCACCCCCACCTTTACGGGGTGGGTGAGGGATGACTGAATTAGGTTAATATGAAAAATAATCATTCATCAATACATTCCCGTGAAAATTTTTTTTCTATCAAATATGGAAGTATGCTAGATCCGAGAGTCTCACACCATTGAATAATCAATTTTTTGATAACATTTTTTTGCATAACTTTATCAAAAAAAGTTATCAAAATGAAATTTCAGTAGTATACGTAAAAAATTACGTGTAATTTGATTTTAAATTAAAACATTTATTTTTACGACTATTTTACAAAGTCACCCCCACCCCCACCTTTACGGGGTGGGTGAGGGATGACTGAATTAGGTTAATATGAAAAATAATCATTCATCAATACATTCCCGTGAAAAATTTTTTTCTATCAAATATGGAAGTATGCTAGATCCGAGAGTCCCACACCATTGAATAATCAATTTTTTGATAACATTTTTTTTGCATAACTTTATAAAAAAAGTTATCAAAATGAAATTTTAGTAGTATACTTAAAAAATTACGTGTAATTTGATTTTAAATTAAAAACGACTATTTTACAAAGTCACCCCCACCCCCACCTTTACGGGGTGGGTGAGGGATGACTGAATTAGGTTAATATGAAAAATAATCATTCATCAATACATTCCCGTGAAAACTTTTTTTCTATCAAATATGGAAGTATGCTAGATCCGAGAGTCCCACACCATTGAATAATCAATTTTTTGATAGCATTTTTTTTGCATAACTTTATAAAAAAAAGTTATCAAAATGAAATTTCAGTAGTATACGTAAAAAATTACGTGTAATTTGATTCTAAATCGAAACATATATTTTTACGACTATTTTACAAAGTCACCCCCACTCCCACCTTTACGGGGTGGGTGAGGGATGACTGAATTAGGTTAATATGAAAAATAATCATTCATCAATACATTCCCGTGAAATTTTTTTTCTATCAAATATGGAAGTATGCTAGATCCGAGAGTCCCACACCATTGAATAATCAATTTTTTGATAACATTTTTTTGCATAACTTTATAAAAAGAAGTCATCAAAATGAAATTTCAGTAGTATACGTAAAAAATTACGTGTAATTTGATTTTAAATTAAAACATTTATTTTTACGACTATTTTACAAAGTCACCCCCACCCCCACCTTTACGGGGTGGGTGAGGGATGACTGAATTAGGTTAATATGAAAAATAATCATTCATCAATACATTCCCGTGAAAAATTTTTTTCTATCAAATATGGAAGTATGCTAGATCCGAGAGTCCCACACCATTGAATAATCAATTTTTTGATAACATTTTTTTTGCATAACTTTATAAAAAAAGTTATCAAAAGGAAATTTTAGTAGTATACTTAAAAAATTACGTGTAATTTGATTCTAAATTAAAACATTTATTTTTACGACAATTTTACCAAGTCACCCCCACCCCCGCCTTTAGGGGATGGGTGAGCTCTGACTGATTTAGGTTAAAATGAGAAATAATCATCCATCAATACTTTCCCGTGAAAAAAATTTTTCTATCAAATATGGAACTATGCTAGACCCGAGAGTCCTACACCCTTGAATAATCAATTTTTTGATAACATTTTTTTTGCATTACTTTATAAAAAAAAGTTATCAAAATGAAATTTCAGTAGTATACGTAAAAAATTACGTGTAAATTGATTCTAAATTAAAACATTTATTTTTACGACAATTTTACAAAGTAACCCCCACCCCCACCTTTACGGGGTGGGTGAGGGATGACTGAATTAGGTTAATATGAAAAATAATCATTCATCAATACATTCCCGTGAAAAATTTTTTTCTATCAAATATGGAAGTATGCTAGATCCGAGAGTCTCACACCATTGAATAATCAATTTTTTGATAACATTTTTTTGCATAACTTTATCAAAAAAAGTTATCAAAATGAAATTTCAGTAGTATACGTAAAAAATTACGTGTAATTTGATTTTAAATTAAAACATTTATTTTTACGACTATTTTACAAAGTCACCCCCACCCCCACCTTTACGGGGTGGGTGAGGGATGACTGAATTAGGTTAATATGAAAAATAATCATTCATCAATACATTCCCGTGAAAAATTTTTTTCTATCAAATATGGAAGTATGCTAGATCCGAGAGTCCCACACCATTGAATAATCAATTTTTTGATAACATTTTTTTTGCATAACTTTATAAAAAAAGTTATCAAAATGAAATTTCAGTAGTATACGTAAAAAATTACGTGTAATTTGATTTTAAATTAAAAACGACTATTTTACAAAGTCACCCCCACCCCCACCTTTACGGGGTGGGTGAGGGATGACTGAATTAGGTTAATATGAAAAATAATCATTCATCAATACATTCCCGTGAAAATTTTTTTTCTATCAAATATGGAAGTATGCTAGATCCGAGAGTCCCACACCATTGAATAATCAATTTTTTGATAACATTTTTTTTGCATAACTTTATAAAAAAAAGTTATCAAAATGAAATTTCAGTAGTATACGTAAAAAATTACGTGTAATTTGATTCTAAATCGAAACATTTATTTTTACGACTATTTTACAAAGTCACCCCCACTCCCACCTTTACGGGGTGGGTGAGGGATGACTGAATTAGGTTAATATGAAAAATAATCATTCATCAATACATTCCCGTGAAATTTTTTTTCTATCAAATATGGAAGTATGCTAGATCCGAGAGTCCCACACCATTGAATAATCAATTTTTTTATAACATTTTTTTGCATAACTTTATAAAAAGAAGTCATCAAAATGAAATTTCAGTAGTATACGTAAAAAATTACGTGTAATTTGATTTTAAATTAAAACATTTATTTTTACGACTATTTTACAAAGTCACCCCCACCCCCACCTTTACGGGGTGGGTGAGGGATGACTGAATTAGGTTAATATGAAAAATAATCATTCATCAATACATTCCCGTGAAAAATTTTTTTCTATCAAATATGGAAGTATGCTAGATCCGAGAGTCCCACACCATTGAATAATCAATTTTTTGATAACATTTTTTTTGCATAACTTTATAAAAAAAGTTATCAAAAGGAAATTTTAGTAGTATACTTAAAAAATTACGTGTAATTTGATTCTAAATTAAAACATTTATTTTTACGACAATTTTACCAAGTCACCCCCACCCCCGCCTTTAGGGGATGGGTGAGCTCTGACTGATTTAGGTTAAAATGAGAAATAATCATCCATCAATACTTTCCCGTGAAAAAAATTTTTCTATCAAATATGGAACTATGCTAGACCCGAGAGTCCTACACCCTTGAATAATCAATTTTTTGATAACATTTTTTTTGCATTACTTTATAAAAAAAAGTTATCAAAATGAAATTTCAGTAGTATACGTAAAAAATTACGTGTAAATTGATTCTAAATTAAAACATTTATTTTTACAATTTTACAAAGTAACCCCCACCCCCACCTTTACGGGGTGGGTGAGGGATGACTGAATTAGGTTAATATGAAAAATAATCATTCATCAATACATTCCCGTGAAAAATTTTTTTCTATCAAATATGGAAGTATGCTAGATCCGAGAGTCCCACACCATTGAATAAACAATTTTTTGATAACATTTTTTTTGCATAACTTTATAAAAAAAAGTTATCAAAATGAAATTTCAGTAGTATACGTAAAAAATTACGTGTAATTTGATTCTAAATCAAAACATTTATTTTTACGACTATTTTACAAAGTCACCCCCACTCCCACCTTTACGGGGAGGGTGAGGGATGACTGACTTAGGTTAATATGAAAAATAAT